>OZ005736.1:116303755-116943338 GCA_963930755.1 Eudasyphora cyanicolor
GCATTTTTCAAAGAATTTCTTTTAAAATGGGATTACCATTTAGAATTACAATTGGAATTCTTTGAAACACAACTGCACAATTATCAAATGTAATTCCAACAATTTCCCTGACAATTAAAATTCAAAACAAGTCAATTAATATACAAAAAATCCATTTAAAATCTGTGTTAATTTTTTATATTATAGATATAAATTCTACAATACGTGTATAATTGGCCATTCAGGCTTTCTTTGTATTGATTTTGAAATAAAATTGAAAATCTTTGAGTTACAAATATAATATATTGAATTTCAAATGGAATTTTTTGGACTTCAAATTAAATCTTTTGGAATTTCAATAGGAATTTTTTAACATTAAAATTAAATTTTATGAATTTCAAAGGGAATATTTTTAAGTGACTTATGTTTAACTTAAATTTTGAAGTTATGTGGAAAAGGTTTAAAAAATCTAACTATTCACAAAAAAAAAATATCCATGATATTTCCGATTTAACAAATATAGAAGGGTTAGGGAAAAAAATTTCTGTTGTTGCATAGTGTTATTATTAGCTAATTATAATGCTCCACAGTAGCTAGAAAATATCTTACAGATTTCAGCCATCGAGGAGACTACTACTAGGCCTGACTGACACACTTTATTGTAAAATTAATTTTATATATTTTCTTTTATTTGAGCAATTCCATGTTGAATGATTGTTAGTATTTTTGGGTAATTTCTTCGAATTTTAGGGCTATTTTTTATATTGTTCCTGTTACGTGAAGGCAACAGCAACAATCCACCGAAATAATTTTGGAAATAAATAAAAAAAACTATACCATGTGTTTTTTATATCTTTAAAACTTCTCTCGAATTTAAGTAGATGTTTTCGTAAAGTTTAATGGGATTATCTGGTTAATCATCAATTAGTTCCAATGCTACATTGTGCTTATAAACAAAAATTAAAATGAATTTTCGATCCAAATGTTCGCAGTATCGAATGTGGAGATTTGACCCCTAATTTAAAAAAAAATAGATAATCTATATGAACTTTGAAAAATGTACCATTTGATATTCGAAATAGGCTTATTAGAATTCAAAATATGTCAACTATATATTGCAATAAAATTAAAAAAAGTGCAATTAAAATTACAAAACTTCTGTTTGCTTTTTGAATTGCCTTCTGGCAGTCGCTGTATTGTGAAATTAATTCTAAAGTCATCAATTAAAATTCGAACTCCCTTAAACGAATTTGAAAATAAGTCATATTACAATTAAAAACAAAGTCAATGGAAATTGAAAAGTTTACTTTTGAAAACCAAAACAATTCAACTGAAATTAAAAAAATTCGTATTGCAATTCAAAAAAATCGTATTAAATTCAAATAAGTCCATTTGAAATTGTAAATATTCCACTTGAAATGTTTACTGATTTCTTTTAATTACAACAACAACAATTGATTACTTCGAAATTCAATTCATGTATTTTGAATTTAAATTGACGTATTTTGAATATCAAGTGATTTATTTAAAATTTCAAACAGAAGTTTTGAATTTAAATTGATCTTGCATTTTTTTTAATTACTGTTAAAGTTCCTAGAAAATTCGTTTTCGTGATCAAATGAAACCACTGACAGACCTGTCCTTGTGCATTAGAATATGTATGCGTACTATGACGGAGACGCAAAAATTTTCTTTTCAGGGTAGTGTACCAAAATTGTCGTTTTTGCGAATTCATTTTTTCGCCGTAGCCAGTAAGATAATTCCCTTAGTTTTTAACAGATCAACAAATGGTTCCGATTTTTTAATTGTCCTTTTTCCCGACTTTTTAAAAAAATAATTGAAAGAAACGCATTAATAGGTTGAGAACTGATGGACATTTAATACACCGAATCAGAAACAAAATTATAGGATAACAATTACCATTGAAATGGAATAAAAAAATAGTTTTAAATCAATTTCAAAACATATTTTCTTTTAATGGACCGTAATATCGCAAATGTCACAGTTCTGTTGATGCTGACAAAATTAGACTATTTTTTTTGGTTTAGAAAACACTTTTCACTTTTTAAAGAGAAATATTCACTGAAAGCGTTTTTTAAAGGCTGATTTCATAAGTATTTTGGTGATATTTGAGATTTTTTGAAGACAATAAAATACATTTTCAGAATCTGCAAAATAAATTTTAATCATAATATTTAATCATCAAATATTGCCAAAATTTACAATTTTATCGAAAATTATTCTTGACACACCTCTTAAAAACTAAGTGAAAGAGTAATTCTGATGTCATTTTCAGATTCAGCGAATTTGAGTCTAATTTTGATATAATAAAAAAAATTGGTTCACTTCTGTCGTGAAATAAAAATTTTCTCCTAAGATTTTGTTTCTGACTAGGTGATACACATATATTAACACAGCAACAAGCGTTGAGGTTATGCCTCGATATTTCTAAAATAAAAGGCGGTAGCCCTGCATGATGGATAAATATTTGCCATTTTCTTCGCCCTGGCAAAACTTGGAATGAAGTAAAGACGTTAGCAAACAATCGTGTAAACGGAAATAATAAAATAAATAAAAAAAATGTTCTCTTAACTGAAGTGTATAAACAATATGTACCAATATATTATGTAAAGGAAATATAGAATAAAGTTTGTGGCTATTTTAGTCCGTTTTTGTTGGCTTCCTCTCACCTAATTAAATTGACTACTAATCAATATTAATATATTATATATATTAGCGCCATTTACGCCCCTGTTTTACATTCCGAATGTGGCTTAGATCGGAATTTTCCGCTTGGAATCGAGTTTCAAAATTTGTTTCATTGGGCCCAATAATGTTAATCTGCGTTTATGAATAAGAAATTCGGATTCATATAATATTCAATGCACTTTATATCATGAATGACGATAACTCGGGGGAGTATTTTTTTAAATATTATTATCGCTCGTTAACACTCGAAACCTTTAATGGATCACCTCAGAAGAAATGAGCGACAATATATCATTTTTTCAGATATGTTAAAGTCAAATATATTCCTCCAAATTTAAAAATGTTTGAATGTTTCGCTATGCTATAGGAATATATGATACCTTTCGTCTTGGGTTATTGTACCGAACCATGAATAATATCATAAGTGTTAATATTTCCAGAGAAAAGCTGCACAAAATCATTTCCAAGCTGGAGCTGTTTAAACAAAAAATCTATAGCAAAGTAAAGACCAAGGTACTCAAATAGAAATTTAAAAATAATACACATACTCGCCCGAGTCTCGTAAAAAGCTATCAAAATTATAATAAAAATGTTATATTCCTCAAATAAACTGTGTGAATACTTGTGTCCCCATTTTATGGTGGATGTTTAACCGAATTTCTACTACAATTCTTTTTCCATTACATTTTGTTACAAATTGTTTATACATTTCAGTTAAAGAGGAGAATGACAAAAATATTTCCTTAAACTCATATCGGGTTACAGACTTGTTTTAGAAATATACAGACTTAAACTGTATTATTGTTGTTGTGTGAATACTTATGTATTTCGGGGCTCTGTACCTAGATTAATTCTATGAATATAGAGCGCTGCCACACAAAAATATATGTTGTCGTCCTCTATAGTTTTTTCTATTTTTTCTAAAATAATTTCTCTAGGTTATTGCTACCTCGTCACAGAACCAATATATCACCAAGTTTTAGTAAAATCTAAGTTATAACCCAAAAATATTCGGATCACTTAACATGGAATTGTAACATTTGCTTTTTTATATAAATTTTAGACTTAGCTTTTTTATTGTGTTTTTCGAATGAATGTATGTTTTAGTAGAGCTTTTTTTGTAGATAAAGAGGAGGGATTTGAATTATTTTTATTCTTTTTCTTCTTCACAATCTTCAAGAGTTTTTCTGTCTCATTTCTGCATTCAAATTTAATTAACATAAAGTTTTGCTTCTTGCATTTTGCATTTCGTTTCAAGTTTTTGTTTCTTTTCTTTGTTTTAATTTAAATCACATTAACTGCTGTTTGTTTTTTGTTGTTTTTGTATATCTTCTATAAGTTTAATTTCATTTCTGCATAGGTGCGATTAATTAATAATAATGATGATTTCCTTGACTTCGAATTTCGAACTTTCACTGCAACTTCAACTGGATCTCGCACTGCAACTGTAACTACATGTGGTGCCACTGTGTGGTGATGGCCGACGAGTGATCATTGAGACGGGCGATTTCTTCGTGCAGGCCGTGGGCCAACCACGTCAAATGGATTTTACTGTAGCGGGCCGGACACAAACGCAGGGGATTGCCACGCCTTAGGCCCTGATCCGTTTCACCATATTCATCCAGATAGGGCGGCTGCACAAAGCAACCTTTGTTCTTGGCCAAATAGACAATCTGACAGTCGCGAATACGCAGGAACGGTGCAATTTCGGCGCCGCAGAAGTATGCATGATACGTGCAGGCACCCACATTGCGGCTATCCAACTCGGGCTGGCAACAATACGACTGGGCACACAGAATCTCACCGCACATCAGACACATGGTGGGCGTTTTCATTTCCTCGCGTTCATTGTTGGGACAACTGAAATCTGAGACGCTGTTTATTAGATCACTATAGTCTTCGGGAAGATTGACGAGTTGTGGCACCGCCCGATTACAGGGCATTATGACCAGTGGGTCGCCGGTCTTCTTGATTTTCGTGGTTATCACCTCCAGATTGGTGATGTCATGATGCGAGGCAAACATTTCCATAATTGTGGCATAGGGCGTTTCATTATCGAAATACGACTCCAGTTGACTGTTCAAGCCCAAATATTTACACATATTCTCAAAGGTGTCACTGTCGCTGGTCGCCAGCGTATCGGGAAATTCCACATCGGTGACAAAATGGAAAAAGAGGCAGGAACATCTGAGGAATTCACGCATTTCCATTTTAACATGATCCAAAAGAGCCGTCACCAGTTGAGGACTTAAACACTCTGTCTTTCGCTGTGATTCCTCTGTGGTCTGTTGTGACTGTGGTTGTTGTTGTGTCACATCTGTCATGCCCGCATCTACATCATCGCCCTCATTATCACCTGCTGCCGTATGTTGTTGTTGCTGTTCCGTTGCTTCTTTCTTTTGTTGTTCCTCTTTTGGTTGGGCGGCGACGACGACGGCGGCGGAAGAGCTCTCTTTGTTTTCCGTTTTATTGCCATTCATTTTCTTTAGTTGCTGTTGTTGTGCTGCTGCCTTTTGACGGGCTTGAATATTGTATTTGTTAAAGAATAACGAAATATTTTCCAATTGTTTATCCGTGATCGCCACATAATCTTCTTCTTCGATGTCCATTAGTCCTTCAGCGGTTTGTTCGAACAGTACCAACGATTTGACCACATTGGCGAGTAAGAAAACTTGTAGGGTATAGAAATCCATTAAACTGCCATTGGCGACTACCGAAATTTCTCCTGATGCGCAAAATAAAAAATACAAGAACATTTTGAAAGGTTATATACATATTTTTTACATTTTTGTTTTCAACTAAATCTATAGATGATGAAAGATGATGATATATAACACGATTCTATTTTATTCCGTACATATTCACCGAATATTGAAAAATGGTATAAAGTGCACAAACCTATGGTGAAGATTATCATAAAATTATCATATTTGGTATGAGCTCTCGCACGTAGAACAAGGAATTTTTCAAAATTCGTGCCTTTAAAGGACAAAGAAATAAATAGTTTCCAACGAGAAAATCATGTGACTAAAGCTAGAATTAAGAAATTTATTTTGAGACTAACCTTTGGGATAATGTGTTGGAACAAGTAGCCTTTTTCGGGTTAAATAGGACATAATGGATACAACTTTGCTGAAATACGGGTATTCCTACGCTTATACGCCAGGGACAAGAAGCTATTTTCAGAAATTCGTACTTTTCGAGGTTAACCCCTATTTTCGCAACCTCCGGTTAGAGCAACTCACAGCTATAACTATAGGTTAGCTCTAACTGTAGGATAACCGGAGATTGTGGAATTGGCCGTAAATGGGACAAAAGTGCACAAATATGGAACCACCGCCAAATCTAAATGGTTATATCTACAATATTGAAATTTATTGGCATGATAACCACTTGGACATAAGATAGGAATAAGCAAATTTCCGAAATTCAAATGAGCTACCACAGCATAGACTACATGCTATTCGAAATTCTGACTTTTTAAATAATGAACAGAACCGAGAGGACTCAAATGTGGCTCTCTTAGAGAAGGAATTACAATATCGTAGATATTCAAATCTTGGCAAAATTAAGTACTCTTTCCTAGAAATGAACTAGAAATTGATTTTAGAAATTCGCTTTTTGAATGGGTCAACAATTACTGAAAATTTTACCTTTCCTAGAGACTACCTAATAATGACTTTCCAAAATATATACTGTGAAATGAGGTAAAAGGGATGAATATAGTACCAACGATAAATCCAAAGGGCTAGATCAGAAATCGTTACATTATTAAGGCAGCACTTGGGATATAAGAGCTAATTTTCGAACTTAGAATTTTGAGATAATATAGTTACATTTAGAGCGTGGCTTTGCCATACACCAAAAATGAGATCATTTTAGGCCCGTTTCAATATTCGGGCTTTGTGAGTAAAACCCAAATATTAAATTGTAATGGAATTCGAAATATGTAGTAGTCTAGGTAATAAGAGCACTCCTAGAGATGAACTATTAATAGATTTTCCAAACATAATTACCAATATTAGTAACTTTGGATTTTACCAATTGATTGAACCAATAAACGAATTCCAAAATCTGTACTCATTGGAATACAAAGAGAACCGACAAAAAATAATTTTTTAAAAATGCACACTCATAAGATGTAAAATTGGACTCAACAGGCCAAAGCAGGTAAAATAAATCTGACATTTTGTGAAAGGGTAACCCTTGGGAGGTACACCACAGACAAGAAGCGTTTTTCTAAAATTCTTTTAGGAGCTACATGTCGCAAAAAGCGATAAATAGCACCGGTCGACAAAAAAAATTTTCTTGGGATTCTGTTTTAATGCATAGATTCTGATGATAGACATCAAAAAACGCAAAGATATCCATTCTTAGCTTTTAAAGTTAGCAACAACTTTTAAAATTGTGCATCGATTTTCTTGGGGCTCATTTAATTCATGACCAATCAGACTTTACGATAAAATGACAAAATTGTAAAAGTTGTGCATTTTTAATCTTTTTTTAGGGCTTTTATTTAAAAAATTATCTAAATATTGATCTGAGACCCCATAAAGTATATATATTCTTAATCGTCGTAAAATTCTAAGACGATTTAGCCATGTCCGTCTGTCCGTCCGTCCGTCTGTGGTAATCACGCTACAGTTCGCAATAATAGAGCTAGGTTGATCAAATTTGGTACAAATACTTCTTATAGTTGCAGGTTGTTTGGGATTGCAAATGGGCCATATCGGTCCATATTTAGATATAGCTCCCATATATAGCATCTAACTTTTTGTGATTCGTACTGTTCTCATCTACTATATTTTTGTGTGTTTCGGTGTTATTTTCTTTAGGTTTGAGTTATTTTGTGAGGTCACATGCTATCCATGGTGGAGTGTATATAAGATTCGGCATGGCCGAACTTAACGCTTTTACTTGTTTAGTATACTTTCGGTTCTTCAAACAGATGTTAAAATATTATCTTTTGAATATAAATATTATATTTTTTTTCAGAAAATGGGAAGAAATCACTCTATCCCTAAAAAATCAAGGACAAGAAATAGCGGATAGTATTGGAAGGGGTTTACCTTTTGTTCAAAATTCGTTTAACTAAAAATAAATTTGCGGAAACTCTAGGCTTTAAAAATTAGTCAATGAGAGCCTTGGAAATACGCTTAATTTAATTCATTACGACATACATATATCGCCCCTGTTCCACAAAAGGGTAAAAACTCAAAATTTATAAATTTTGCTTTTTTGCAAGAAAACAACGTACAACGGCAATTTCTACCCACTGCAAAAAATGTCCATAGATTTTTCTCCTTTTTCATAATAAGAAACCGTTATGGCTCTCTCTGTGTTTTCAAAATAACGTCTTTTGATTTATCATCTAAAGAGTAATATTTTTAGTTGTGCCCTTTTCAACTTATAATCCGAGTAAGATTTTTCAATTAAAAAGGTACAACACAAAATAATACCACTCTTTATATACAAACTTTTTTCAGGAAAAGAGTAACAACTCAAAAAAGTTGTTATTTTTTTATAATCAATAAAAAAAATCAAAAAGGAAAATAGCGTTATTATTTTTTCTATGATATTTTCTTGCAACGAAATATTCTTTTTTTTGTAATATATCATTAATATTAACGGAAACAGTTTTTGGCCTCTACTGAATTTTTTTAAATTTTGGGTTGTTACTCTTTTGTGGAACAGGTGAGATATGTATAAATAACTAATCTGACGTATGCTCAATGTAAGTACGTTGAGAATTAAATAACACTCATACGCCGTTTTGGTGAATTATTGTTATCATTATGAGCACATAGAGTATTAATATATATCATACGCCGAGGTGTTCATAAGTTAGTGTCTTTATACACTCTTAGGAGCCTAAACCCAAACTACTGGGTACCGGGGCAAAACGATATCAAAGATATCGAGTATGCAGACTTAGTAGGAAAATGCTCTAGTATGAGCGGACCAGAGGCAATGTGTATTGTGTATCTGACCATAGGTGCGATATGTATAAATAACTAACCTGATGTATGATTAATGTAAGTACGTTGAGAATTAAATAACACTCATACGCCGTTTTGGTGAATTATTGTGATCATTATGAGCACATAGAGTATTAATATCTATCATACGCCGATGTGTTCATAAGTTAGTGTCCTTTATACACTCTTAGGAGCCTAAACCCAAACTACTGAGTACCGGGGCAAAACGATATCAAAGATATCGAGTATGCAGACTTAGTAGGAAAATGCTCTAGTATGAGCGGACCAGAGGAAATGTGTATTGTGTATCTGACCATAGCGGAAAGATTAATCTACGGTCGCTGACAGGAAAAATACATCCTCAGAACTCGTTTGCCGTTAGTGGATGAAGAAAATCAATTATACTACAATTTAGAGTGAAGTTAATTTGCAAATATTGTGATATCATGATTATGAACTCTAAGGATTTTGTAACTTTAGAACATTTGTTTGTACGACTGGAAACACCTTTTCCTTATAACCAATCAAGTTGTGTGTGGTCAGCACACGAAAATTTTATGCTCAACCTCTCAAAAAATTTAAATTACGCCCCAAAAAAAGAACGGTTCCAACGCCCCATCCAAACGAGAGGACCACATCCCCATAACGTCGGGATTGCGTACACACCATGATCCAAACCATGGAGGGTTAGAAGTAGAGGGAGGAATACCAGCTACAGAAAAATATCAACAGCCGGCATATATACATATATAAATTAATTCTCAAAATAATAGATTTTTAACTAAATAAAGACATGACACAGATTTCACTGTGTCGATTCCTATATCGAAGTCATTAATATTGTATAAAGTGTTAAAATCCACACACATTCTACGGAAGGAATAATTAGTACGTTGAAAATCAATATATAATAATTGGTAATATCTGGATGATCTAAATGGTATATTAAATCTAATCTTAGAAAGAATGTAATCGAAAGATACATCACCTTTTATAACCTTTAGAATCATTGTAGAGTTCAGCATAACACGTCTGCTCCTAAGAGTCAACCTGCTAGTGTAAGTGGACGAACAAAATCACTATTCCAGTGAAGGTGTCTCAAAACAAATAATAAAAATTGCTTCTTAACAGATTCGATCTTATCGATGTATGTCCCGTATTGAGGGTCCCATACAACAGACTCATATTCAAAAATAGGTCTAAAAAGTGAAGTATAAAGCTGCTTAGTTATATATGGGTCTGAAAATTCTTTCGCCCATCGCTTAATAAAGCCTAGAACACCTTAAGCTTTTGACCCACATTCATAAATATATAGGGCTATATTTTCCTGGGGCCCATCTTCGTTCCACCGAAATATAAATGTCTAAATTTCAGCCGATGGTCCGTTAAAATGTGTTCCGTAGAACGTCGAATTGGAAGGGAATCTTATCAAAACATGGACCGATGTGCTCTATTTTCAGTAGGTAAAGTAAAGGGTGGTTAAATTGTAAGGGCCGATGTTGAATGTGAACCACATCTAAACGTCAAGTTTTTTTCTGCATTTCATTTGACATTTCTCAGATACACAATCGTGAAACGCGTTTAAGTTTTTTAAGCCTTTTACGAAAATGGGCGTTGTCCAAATGTGTCCACAATCGGGAGAATTGTGTGCAAATTTCAGCAAACGGGGTCTGTAGGAGATGTGAAAACACCTGTGCATGCTCGCCCAGTTCGTTTGGTGCGCCTTATGGACTGACGACGTCATCGGGCCATACTTCGTCGAAATGAGGCCGGTCAGGCAGTTACTGTGAATGGTGTTCGCTATCGTGAGATGATAACGAACTTTTTATGGCCCGAATTGGAAGTATGGATGTGGGCAATATGTGGTTTCAACAGGACGGTGCCACTTGCCACACAGCTACCGAAACAATGGCTCTTTTGCACAACAAATTCAATGGCCTTGTTATCTCACGTCGTGGCTATGTCAATTGGCCGCCAAGATCATGTGATTTGACACCGTTGGACTTCTTCTTTGGGGCATTTGAAAGAAAAGGTGTTCGTCGATAAGCCAGCAACAATTCAAGAGCTAAAGGATGAGATAATTCGGCACATTAACGGCGTAGAACCTCAATTATGCCTAAGCGTCATCGAAAATGTGGACCATCGGATGGAGGTGTGCCGCCGAAGTCTCAGCGGCCTTTTGGCCGATATTTCGTTCCAAACATAATTGAACCATACCAATATTATCATAATAAAAAGAAATTACAATAATTTCACTAGGAACGATTTTAGGCAATATGATATGATTCCTTAAATTTCAGCCTGATCCCGTTAAAAATGTACTTCGCAGACCGCCAAGAAGTCTAGTTGGAAGGAATCGTTAACTTACCTTTCAAGAATATTTTGTGAACATTTGAGTTGAATCGCAGCAAAACTAACGAAGATACAGCAGTTTAGGAAATCGCGCTTCATACATGACTCAGTGCATCTCAAAAACTTTAAAGCGTTTTTCCCACTACTCACGTTTTCAAAGTCGGTGCCCCTCATAACTACAAAACTACTGAACCGATCCTTTTGGAGTTTTCAACACTATTTCTGTACATAAATTACGAGGTAATGCTGGAGAGTCTTTTTTCAAAATTAGTTAATATTTTGTATTTTACAATAACAAATTAGTCGATTTTTTCGCAAACATCCGGCTTTTCACTTCAAATTTGTCCCAAAAAGTGAAAAATAGGAATTTCGAAGAACCATACCAACGTTTCCTGTGGAAAGCGATTATCTAACGAAAGAGCTTTGCTTTTTTATTTGATTTTTTGTAACACAGTGTGGTGTCGGTAAACGGTATGCCGTTAATAATGAAAAACAACATCAGCCAAATGGCCACAACGACCACGCTTACAGGACCATATCCTTTTCATGAAATTTTCCATAACCAAATCGCAAAGTGGCTGCCCTATGTCCTCGATAGCCTCACGAATTCTATCTTTGAGGTCTTGAATCGACGCTGGGCTGTTGGCGTTGACCTTATCTTTCACGTGGCCCCAAAGGAAGAAGTCGCAAGGTGTTAAATCACAAGATCTCGGTGACCAATTGTGATCACCTCTTCGAGAGATAACACGGTCCGGAAACTTTTCCGGTAACAGAGCAATGGTTTCGTTGCTGGTGTGGCACGTAGCGCCGTCTTGTTGAAAGTAAACGTTGTCCATATCAATTCCATCCAACTCCGACCATAAAAAATCATTAATCATCTCTCGATAGCGCAATCCATTCAACGTAACTGTTGATCCAACCTCATTTTCGAAAAAGTAAGGTCCAATGACCCCGCCGGACCATAAACCGCACCAAACAGTCACACGTTGAGGATGGAGAGGCTTCTCAACAATAACTCTTGGGTTTTCCGAGCCCCAGATGCGACAATTTAGCTTGTTGATTTTTTCAAGATGATTTTTTAATTTTAATAATTTCAATGCGTTGTTGAATCGTGCATCGTTCCATTTTTAGTAATGGCTTAGTTTCTACTTGTCAAATGTCAAAGAATAAAAGTGACAGCTACCGAAATACCGGGTGATTCAAAATAACACCTGTTGTTGGAAAACCCTGTATTATCATGTTTCTAATATTAGGTTTTCAAGCACCCCTAAAAAACAAGCTACAATTTAAGCAAATACGACAATAAAAGAGCTATGAACAACTCATGATCTCGGACCACATTCGTTATAATTAACTACCGTGGGGTATAACTATATTAAAATTTGTTGTCAATCTCGGTGCAATCGTCTTTATTGTTCTTGAAGTTATTGATATTGATGAGGCGATATAAGCCTCATCATTATGATACTTTCTATATGTAAAGCTTTGGAAATTTACAAGAAAAGCTAGTTTCAACTATAGTTGGGATGTCTTTCGTTAGAAATTGGTCTCATTCATAGTTCAAACATTTTACATATAGACTTATTACAGTGTCAAGACATTTAAACCGAAACAAATCTACATATATAGATTTAAAACGTTTTAACTGTCAAACACTTCAAAGATATTTTTGAGACAAAAAAGGTTCAGCATACAAAAATGATGAAAATAAAAAAACTTCACCACATTCCTCATATCTTACATTCCCAGAATCGTATAAATTGTATGGCAATGATATGAAATAAACAGAAATAAAAAAATCACCAATTTGGTCTACTACTTACGGTCACGTGCAAACAGAATATTCGGTACCATCATAATTGTCGACACCATTTTACTGAAACAATTCCATTCCAACACCGAATCGCCGTTATGTTTGAAGACCACATTTAGAAGCTCCGCCACAGGTTTGATCAAGTTCTTAATATCGGTTTGTGTCAGATTACCACTGTACAGACAACAAGCCCGTATTAGGCCACTCAAACAACTCTGATGGCGTATGGACATTTCGTCCTTCAATGGTTTACCGACAGACCGAAGATACACTTCCAAAGCTTGCACGGTATACACACATGAATGCCACATATTCAGCAGGCCTTCGTCCTCGTTGCGTTTCAGTGATTTGATGTAATGTTGCACGAAATTTATCCAACTTGTTGGCACATCGGTCCGCTGCGTTGGCTGGGCCATTTTCTCAAATTGTTTGGGGTCTATGGGTATGTGGGCCTCCTTAAGTGTTGGCAGCCATTCGGGCAAATGGAAACTCCACAGATCCGGATCTTCAGCCAAAATGAGATTATTAAGTTTTTCGCCAAATACACGAATTCCTTCGATCCAGAGATCAATGGGGAACATTTCATCGCCGGCATGGAATACATTTGGAACGGAGTATTTCGAGAGAGGTGGCGTTAGGGGGAGCACAGTATTGCTGAGACAGCGGCAATAGGGACATTGGAATTCTGTGCTTGGCGATGAGGGAAATATTTGCAAAGGATGACGTCTGGGACGTCGTATTTCCTTCGATTCCTCATTGTTATAGTATTCCTGCCAACAGTTGACATGCATGACATGTCCACAACTACTGGTGTGAATGGAGAATGGATAGTTGGATTCGGGCTTGAGAACCTATGTAACGAACAGACAAAATACAAAAATATTGGAAATCACCCTTTGACAGTTTTTCGGAACATACCTTGGACTTTTGCACAAAGGCTGAATAGACTAACGTGGGACCATCTTTACTAACTGTGGCCTCTTCAAAACACAATATACAATTGTACTTTTCCTCTTCGGGCTGCTGTAGTCGACGTTCCACACCCAAGCAGGCGGTGGAATTATATGCCACAGCCCCTTCGAGGCAATTATCATCCTGCCATTCCATTGCCGAACCAGCATTGGCATCACCGGCCACATCATTGGCACTGGCAAACATTTCCGCATTCGAGGTCATGAATTTATTTTGAGCCGATTGCATTTGTGCCAAAATCTTGGCACGACGCTCAGCGGCTAATCGAGCCCGCTCCTCTTTCTCAAGCTTCTCCTGTTCGGCTGATGTTAACGTAGACGCAGCAGCATCTCCACCGGCGTTATCATCATTTGCCGATGCATTCGGTTCAAGATCATCACTTTGCATGCGTTCGAGGCCTTCAGCAGTTGGCTGTTTGGCTTGTAAATCTTTGAATTTCTTAATGGTCCATAAAATGAAATCACGATGAGCTTCAACCTGTCGATGCGAGGAGAACAAACATAGAGATAAAGAATTATTATAATTTGTAATGTGCAATGTGGTAATAACATACTCTGGCGCTGCGAGATAATTCTTCCAATTTGGGCAATAGCTTATATCTTTGGGCCCATTGATAGAATGACAAGAACGAATAATTGTTGGACTCCTCTTCTTGCAGTCCGTAGCCAATGAGGAAGAGAATCTGGAAAAAATTTAATAAATATACATAAATGGAAACATTGTTTACAGATCTACTTTAAATGAAAAACATACTAAAGTATACCCCCAATGAAAATGTTGTATTGAATTTGGTACTTGTGTGAAAGATTCCAGTTTTTATCAGACTTTGACTATATCAAAGTAGTATAAAATACAGAATATTGAGAAATCATTTTACAATGAATATGCCAGGTTTGTGTGTGGGTACTAGAAAGAGCTTGACAAATATGCCCGTTTTGCGCAAACATTAGATATTTCAAAAGCATTGCACTACACCTAATTTTATGTTTATGTGTGTACTGTAATTAAAGTTGTGCGTTAGTAGTGGAAGTTCTATGTGATTTAACATTTCACTAAATGTTAACCCTTTGTGGCGGAGGTAACATAAGGATAGGACTCATATAGCCCACCTTTGAATTTAGTCTTACACTGGAGAAAATATTACCACAACGTTGAAGTCAATCCCTTATTTCGAAAGTGTTTCGTGCGCAACAGACAGACGAACGGAAATTTTTCAAATGGCTTAACATATCATAAAATGTGTTTCCGCCAAAATATGACTCCCTCGAAATTTTACACTTTGTTTGTAGCAAATGATATATACCTTCCTCCAATCACTAGATTATTTAATCACAAGCATCACACTCTACAACATTTCAAGTATTTGCATCAAAGTAGTATAAAATACAGAATTGAGAAATCATTTTACAATGAATATGCCAGGTTTGTGTGTGGGTACTAGAAAGAGCTTGACAAATATGCCCGTTTTGCGCAAACATTAGATATTTCAAAAGCATTGCACTACACCTAATTTTATGTTTATGTGTGTACTGTAATTAAAGTTGTGCGTTAGTAGTGGAAGTTCTATGTGATTTAACATTTCACTAAATGTTAACCCTTTGTGGCGGAGGTAACATAAGGATAGGACTCATATAGCCCACCTTTGAATTTAGTCTTACACTGGAGAAAATATTACCACAACGTTGAAGTCAATCCCTTATTTCGAAAGTGTTTCGTGCGCAACAGACAGACGAACGGAAATTTCTCAAATGGCTTAACATATCATAAAATGTGTTTCCGCCAAAATATGACTCCCTCGAAATTTTACACTTTGTTTGTAGCAAATGATATATACCTTCCTCCAATCACTAGATTATTTAATCCATTGTGCTAGCACAAATTAAACCATTTTGTTTGCTTAAGAAAGCTCAAAAGATTTCGGATTTTAGCACCAGCAAAGCCTGCTGATGAAGAAATCTCCCCCTGCCGCCTTCTGGGGCGAGCGGGTTATAGACACAGAAGGCTTTCTACTGATTCCTTCTTCTCTGCGTCTCCGCAGCTGGTTTGTCCCTGTGGCCCGGCACCCAAATCAGGTGAATTTTAAACTGTTCACGCATCTCATTAAGAGATCCGCGACCGTCGAGAGCAGTTTTTGAATTCATAAATACAGTTTCCAGTGATACAGCGTATACAGCGCTACCGCAGCCACTTTTGTTCTTTCCACAATGTTGCGTTTGAAGTTTATTTTTCTGTCTGGTAAAATACCTAAATATTTTGCGCTTTCAGAGAAGGGAATTTAAATATCCCCAAATGAGACAGGTACAATAATTGGAACCTTACATCTCCTGCTAAAAAGAATTAGTTATATCTTGGTCGGATTCACATCAAGACCATTATCGGAATCCGATCTTGCGCTTGTATGAAGTGCCTGCTGTAGGATGTTTCCTCTAACCATTATTGCCACGTCATCTACGTATGCAATAAACATAATACTCATCATCTGCTGAGAAAGACGAACGCCCCTCCTTGCCGACAACCGCCAGGGTTGATAGAGCGTATCTATAGCAGCTGGATTTATGTTATTTAAAGCTACCATAGTATATTCCTCAACAGGGAGAGAGAGAGATCCTTCAGTAAAGCTGACTAGATCATGCAGGGCCGTTTCAGTGGATTTGCACTTGCCGGTGATTCTTTTTAGTCCTAAAGTAACTATGGATTATCACTCCAAGGTTTTAAGTAGAAATGGCGATAGACTAAACGGGGAAATTGTTAGCTGCTTTATAGAACGACTTCCCGATTTTTGGATGGGGACAACATTTGTTTCTCTCCATTTTGCTGGTATATAGGCCTAATGATACAAGAAGTATAGAGCTCCCTGATCAATTGAGGAAGCAATTGTATCAGCCACTGTATGTACCTCCGCCGGCAAGACATTGTCTGATCCGGACGACTTCAAATAGAATACAACCTCGCTGGCGAATTTTCATGGCTGCCAATCCTCAGTTGAAGTATTCTATTCCTCTTCATAGATGCCCGGGAAATGTGTATACAGGAGCAAACCCAGCGATTCAGTCAGACATACGGGCATTGCCAATCGACTTAAGAATTCTAAGAACATAGGTATAATAAACGATGGGGCAATCTCTTTTACTCTCATGTGTTACAAAAAATATAATCAAGTCACTGATTACATAGCTCAACAAAACAAGTAAGAAAGTTCAGTCGGGTAAACCGACTTAAGAATCCCCACACCACCTTCAGTGGTAAAAAATATTCGTACATATTTTTAATGTTATTGTTTTATTTAAATTATTATCAATTTAAATTGCATTTAATAACTTTTAAGTATGTACTGGTATTAAAGTTATCAGCTTTTGGTGAAAAATGTTCCGTTCGTGTGGGATGTACCAAAAGGGGCGTGCCAATAACGCCCACTTTTCTCTGGATTCTAGGTACTGTAAAAGCATCACACTCTACAACATTTCAAGTATTTGCATCCACTGGTATTAAAGTTATAAGATGTTAACTTTTTGTGCAATATGGTCCATTTGCGTGGGAGGTACCAAAACGGGCATACCAATAATGCACACTTTTCTCTGGACTCTAGGTACAATAAAAGCATAACACTGCACAAAATGTCAAGTATTTTTATGAACTTACATTAAAGCTATAAGCAGTTATCTTTTGGTGCAAAATTATCCATTTGTGTGGGGGGTACCAAAAAAGGTCGTGATAACTTCGCCCATTTTTCTTAACATGTTAGCGACTAATAAACTAATGCTATGTGTGGAATATCAGAAGATTCGAGTAAGTACTATAGAAGTTATTAACGAATCAATATTTCACTAAAAGTTAAGCTTTTGTAGGGGAGGTACTAGGAGTGGACCAATATGGCCTATCTTCGAACTTAGGCGGAGATAGAGAAAAATATTACCGCATACCAATTTTGAAGTCAATCGGTTAATCCTATCGAGAGTTATCGTGCACCAGCCAGCAGACAGACGGAATGACGGACGGACGGGCGGACATTGCCCAAACGACTTAAAATGACCAGAATCGAATATCCGCCAAACATACTTGGGATCTTAGGTCACTCCTTCGATGTGTTACACTTTTGGCTCGTAGGAAATAATACAGGGTTTTCCAACAAGAGGTGTTATTTTGAATCACCCGGTATTTCGGCAGCTGTCACTTGTGAAGCTTTTATTCTTTGACATTTGACAAGTAGAAACTACGCCATTACTAAAAATGGAACGATGCACGATTCAACAACGCATTGAAATTATTAAAATTCGAAAAATCGAAAATCATCGAAAAATCATCTTGACTGATGAGGCACATTTCCACCTCGGTGGCTATGTCAACAAGCAAAATTTTCGTGTGACTGTTTTTGCGGTTTATGGTCGAAAATGAGGTTGGATCAACAGTTACGGTGAAAGGATTGCGCAATCGAGAGATTTTTTATGGTCGGAGTTAGATGGTATTGATCTGGACAACGTTTACTTTCAACAAGACGGCGCTACGTGCCACACAAGCAACGAAACCATTGCTCTGTTACGGGAAATGTTTCCGAACCGTGCTATCTCTCGAAGGGGCGATCACAATTGGCCACCGAGATCTTGTGATTTAACGCCTTGCGACTTCTTACTTTGGGGCCACGTGAAAGATAATGTTTACGCCAACAGCCCAGCGTCGATTCAAGACCTCAAAGATAGAATTCGTGAGGCTATCGAGGACATAGGACAGTCACTTTGCGATTTGGTTATGGAAAATTTTATGAAAAGGATATGCTCCTGTAAGCGTGGTCGTGGTGCCCTTTTGGCTGATGTTGTTTTTCATTATTAACGGCATAATTTCCTCTTTATTATGACATAAACATCCGATCATTTATCTCAAAAAATGGAATTTTTCTTTGAATACCTAAATAACACCTCTTGTGGGAAAACCCTTTATTATATGTAAAAATGTAAAATAATAAAATATTTAAGCATAACTCGAAACCCAGTTATTCGAATTGATTCAGGGAAGTTTTAAAGAGTCGAAAATTAAATAGCCTTGAACTTCTTCTAATATTTTTAAAGTAAGCCAAATGGTAGACGATACAAGTCTATAATAACAATAATAATAGAATATTCGGTTAAGTAGTGTAGAATGTATAAGTAAAATATCTTTGATATTTTATTTTCATAATTTGTGGGGAAGTAATAAAATAATTAGCTACAAGGAGAGTATCCTAGTTAGAATCACATTAGCTACAACTTTTAAATTTATTCATAAAATTATTTATGACCGATCAGACTTTCCGATTAAATAATAAAAATAGAATGATTGCGCATTTTTCGACGATTTTATGACGCTTTTATTTAAAAATTAATGAAATTTTGTCAAAAAATTTTATTTTTTTCGCAACATCTAAGTTCTATTCTTCGAAACCCCTGGGCGAATGAAAAAGTGGTATTAGAAGAAGTTGAAATTTATTTAATTTTCAATTCTTTAAAACATTCCTGAAACAGTTGGGATAAATGGTTCTCGAATTATGCTTAAATATGTGGTTTTGCTTTCTCAGTTTTTGCATATGATGGTTTATCGCGAGAACTAGAGTTTTAAAGAAACCACCTTATATGTATAATATCATTGTTAGGTCTAGTCGAAACCAAAGATAATAAACAAAAAGTACTACACAAAATCTTAGCATCTCATTAAAAAAATATGATCAAATTCCAGTTGGCTAAAAAAAACATATAAAGCGCATACCTTTTGCAGATGATTTTCTTGGAAACTCTTTCTCTTCAAATCCAATGCTCTATCCAGAATTGTTTTCATTAGGTGCATCATAACATCACATTGCAATAAATTGGGAATTGTACTGGAGAAATGAGAGAAATTAGCAAAAAAAAAAAAACAGACAAAAAACCATTTCAATAAATGTTATTCCATTTGAAGAAATACTAACACAAAAGCATCGGTGAGTTTGGGCAATTTGGGTGGTGGACAACAAACCAATTCACCCTTGGTCTTACGTCTCAGACGTTGGGTCTCCTCCGATTTAGATTTATCCTCCTTGGTGTAATGATAGAAATACATATTGTAATCATCATACAGTTCCTCCTTCAATTCATAGACACCCTTAGCATCGGATTTTTGTGGTTTCTTAAAGACGGCCACAGAATCAATGACGTCCTCCAAAGCGGTATCATTATTCGAATCGGGCAAAGCTCTATTCAATTCCGAATGGGAGTATGATTTGATACACAACAATTGCATAATTTCCTTTTTGGTACGATCTTCTTCAGTGACATGCGACACACCGGGCATAAAACGTTCGCCAATAATCACAATCAACAACTCGAGGAATTCATCAATCATCGAAAGTTGACGTATGAAATCATCATCGGTGGCAGGTTCAGCATTGGAATCATCATAATCCGTCTGTACCCAATCCATGAGATTGAATTTATTGAGTAAATGTATGAGATATTCGTTGCTCTCAATTAACGAAGCACCAATTTGCATGCCCACAATATCACGATCCAACATTTCGGTGCGACAACGCACGTTGCGATAGAAATATAGTTGATGGAGCAGAGAGTAGCCATTGCGACGCCACATTCCAGAATGGACCTGAAGAAATACAAATAAGTTGTTCAGCATTAGAAGGAGTTCACGTCGAAATGTCGACCTCCACTCACCTGAGCCATCATCACTTGTGTACACAAAATGGGTTCCATAATCTCCTCTGGAGTCCGTTTCAAACTGGGAATCTTATCGAAATTCAAATCATATTGACCCAAGTGCAAATATATACCAGCAAAGAAACGTGACAATGGCAAATGTATGGACACTGGCTTGGAAGCCACATCATACATTATACATTCAGCATGATGATCGGCCACAGTCTGCTTTTCCTTCTTGGCCTGTCCAATGATGAAGGCATTCTGATGTAAACAACGCATGACCATAACGCACAGTTTCACCAAGACGTCCTTATCCGTGGCACACCATTCCAAGACCAAAGATATTGTATTGGCCAGCTTGATGTGCAAATTGAAAGCGCATTCCCATTCAGGTTCATAGTCCATGTGTTGGCCCGTCTGACGTGTCACCGATTCCATGCCCTGCATGGCATTCAAAACACGCAACAGAGCCTTACACCCCTCCAAGAATCCCTCACGCAAATCATCCGTCCAAAAGTCCGGCTTGAAACTTAGAATGTAGCGTAAATCGTAGAGTATATAGGCGGCTCGCTTAAAATGGCTTAGGGTGGACACATTTTTAGAAAAATGCAAAGTTTTATTTTGCATATAATCCTCTATGGACTTGTGATAGAAAGTGTGCAGTAACTTATAGAATATGCCCTCTCGGGCTATCAGATAATGGGCTATACTTGGCACTGTAAACAGTTGGACGCTTAGCGAGACTATCGAAAATGAGTGATCATGATCGTCGCTTATGAAATCTTGAACAATGGTCGCATAGTTCTTGGAGAACTCTTGAGCCAAGGCCATTTTGTTGTCGTACTCCATGAGCATACCGGAAATCAACAGACGATGCCAACAAGTACGGGCCGTTTTCCACAACGCCACATCATATTCCAAGATGTGACGTATACAATATGGGGCCTTCTTGTCCATGATGATACGAGCGAATATCTGGCGGAATGTACTGTGACGCACCAGAAACTCCTGGAACCAGGTGAGCAGTTGCAATGCAAATTGTTGACAGGCCACCGCACGTATATGCAACACAGAGACCCTCAGCGATTGATTGGCTCTACTATTGGCCATCGGCATATTCGGTGGCACCGATTGCTTCTCAATGGCCTCCTTCAAGGCAATACATTCGAGAAATGAATCACATTTCACCACAGCACGACCCTCACGATCTATACTGGCCACAATTTCGGTAGCTTCCTTATGTTGTACTTTTGCGATTTTCGTCAGTGTCTGTATGACCTGATCAAAGGTGTGGGATTCATCGTTATAGAGAACGGTGCAAAAATAATCTTTGCCCGTGCCATCTCCATCGAGACATTCAAGACTTGCCTTAGATTCGATTTCCAAATAGTTGACACAAAATGTTAAAATGGCTATAAAAGCAACGTCACAACGTTCTTTAATTGTATCCGTAATGATGGTACTGCTCGAACTGTTTTCCTTGCCCCGCTGAAATGATAGAAAAGGAAGAGATCAATAATGAAATGGTTTTAGTATAAATTTAAAATTAAGAAGTTTTCTATTTGGTAAAGAATATCGTCTTCTTGGTTTGCAAATAGTCTTAACAACTTGGTGATAAACCAGTAAGGAAGGGCTAAAGACCGGCGGGGCGGACAATATGATACACCCTACACCACCCTATCGGATCAGAATAAGTAGAAATATTGTCGAGTCTTATCAATATTGTTTTCCTAATGATAATGATCTGTAAAAAATCATTTTATAGCGCTTGGATTAAAATTCGGGATATAAGTATATACCGGACCTACTATATCTAAATCTGATGCGACTTTTTTCAAATTAGGCAACTAGTGAATCTGAGTCGATGGGTATACTTAGAGGGGGGCTAGCTACAATATTTTGGGATGTTACAAACATCTGGCCCAAAACCACCAGTACTCGAAATGGACGGTCTAACAGACTAGTGTAGTTCGTGAACGAACTAGTTCAATTGAACGGGTCACTTTACTGAGCGGTATGAACTAGTTCACACAACTCCCTCATATCAGCTCATTAGCTCCTGTCTTTAAACAAGTCATATCGTTCGGTCTTATCAGCCGTTATGTATTGTTTCCAATTTTATGTCTAATTAAATTTTATGTTTAATTAAAGTGAGCTGGTGAGCTAAAGAGCTGGTGAGGTTAAAAGCTGGTGAGCTAAAGAACTGATGAGCTAAAGTGAACTGGTGAACTAAATGGACGAACCAGTTCACTCAATTAAACTGAACTAAAAAGAGCGGTCGCTTAAAATAACTACATACATATAAACATATTTTTTTTACGATCTTACAAAATTAAGTGTAAAAGCACGTATCAGATAAGTAAACCGACTAAAATATACCCTCACTTTGTGAGTAATGTAACATGGTACTTCGGGTTACAGATGCCAGAACGTTGAAAATAAATCGTTTATTTTTTGTCAGTCTATAGTCATTGGAAATGTTGTCTAAAATACAGAATATGAAAACATTTGACTGTTACCGACATTATGGGAATGTTGTGTTCGAATGAATCTGTAAATTTTTGTGGGAGGTACCAGAAGTAGCTTGACGAGTAGACACTTAAAAGTCATTGCACTGTACCTAATTTAGTATGCACTGATATTAAAATCACATGAGCCATTCAATTCTGCTATGATTTGGCCATTTTGTGTGGGAGATACCAAAAGAGACTTTTCCATAATGCCCATTTTTCGCCGGACTGTAGTTTTTATATGCACTGGTATTAAAGTTATAAGCAGTAACTTCTTGTACAAAATGGTCCCTTCGACCATTTCTCACAAGGTGATAGCGACAGATAAACTATTACTAAGCGTGGAATTACAGAGGATTCGGTTGGATAGTACAGAAGTTATTAAAGAATCCATATTTCATTAAATTTTAACCCTTCGTAAGGGAGGTACTGGAAGAAGTGGGCTAATATGGCCCATCTCCGAATATAGCCTGTGATAGAAAAAATTATAATTATCACATACCAAATGTCAATTCGTTTCTCCTTTCAAGAATTATCTAGCGCTCCAGACAGACATTGCTCAATCAATTTTTATCATTGCTCATACATTTTTATCATTGCTCATAAATTATACTCTCAAAAATACCCACTACCCTTTAACGGAATTCAAAACGACCTAACATATTATGGTTATTATCTTACAAAGTGTAGTCGATAAGCATGTATGGGAAATATCTTTAAACCGTCGTCCTGCCTGTCTGTAATCACGCTACAATCTGCAATTATTGTGGAAATTCTTATAACTGCAGGTAAATTGGGCAACATCGGTCGATTTCGCGATTTCCCATATAGGATATGACCAAATACGAAAATTGAAGACAATTGGCCAGACGTTTATTGTACATTGTTCGAATGACTCAACCTTAGGGTTTACTTGGGGTCTTTGGTCGCTCCTTCGGTGTGTTCCACTGTTAGTCCGTAGCTGATATACTATAAATTATATATACCCTAATATAAATTATATATACGAGGGATGCTATATGGATGGGCCTAAAGAAACCAAGGGTTGTAAAAGTTTAATAACTTTTTCGTTTATTAATTTTTTACATTTTTTCTTTCAGATTATATAGACAACACTTGGAGAATTTATAATGGAGAGGTTCACAATTGAACAGAGAACCAGAACAATAGAATTTTATTATTTAAACCAGAGATCAATTATTTTAACGCAAAGAGCATATCGTCGACATTTTGATTGAGATTAAGATTTGACAGCACCCGACTATTTTCTTTGGGGTTATTTGCAGGAGCGAGTGTATCTAAACAAGCCAGAGACAATCCTTGAACTCAAGGCAAACATTGTTGCAGAAATTCGAACGCTACAGCCACAAGTTTTGAAAGGTGTTATGGAAAATGCTCTAAAAAGAGCCCATCAGTGCGAAGGTGAAAACGGTGGTCATTTAAGAGACATTATTTTTCATACTTAGTGTAAAAAAATTTGCCTTTTGTATATTATATAATCTGGAAGAAAAAATAAAAAAAATTAATAAACGAAAAAGTTATTAAACTTTTACACCCCTTGGTTTCTTTAGGCCCACCCTGTTGGAAAGTTTGACGTTTAGCATAAACGTACTCAGAACGTTTTGACGTACGAGCATCATTTGTGTTGTTTACAGTGAACCACTTGAAAAAATCAATTTGGCAAAAGAAATGGAATTAACTCGTCAACATTTTTGTGCGATCATTTTTCACAACTTTCGACGTGGATTATCACGACAAGAGTGCATCGATGAACTAAAATCTTTGTATGTCGATGAAGCACCATCCTATAGCACTGTGAAAAACTGGTTTAATGAATTCAATCGTGGCCGACGCTCGATCAAAGATGAAGGTCGTCCAAAAACGGCCGTTGTGCCCGAGAACATTGATGCCGTGCGTGAACTGATAAGGCAAGATCGTCATGCGACATACCGTGAGATAGAGGCATCCTTGGGCATTTCTTCCGCCAGCATACATTCGATATAGCATGAACACCTGGCCGAAAAAAAGGTTTGTTCTCGTTGGATCCCGCACAATTTGACAATCGCTCAAAAAAAGGCTCGTGTCTATTGATGCAAAGAAATTTTGAAAAAATACGATCACGGTGCTTCAAAAGACGTTTATAAGATCGTCACAGGTGACGAATCTTGGATCTATGCGTATGAGCCCGAAACAAAACAGCAATCGACCGTGTGAGTCTTCGAAGGCGAGCCAAATCCAACGAAAGTTGTTCGTGGAAGAAGCACTTCGAAGCAAATGGTCGCCTGTTTCTTCGGCAAAACTGGTCATGTAGCGACTGTTCCGCTTGAGCAACGTAGGACGTTCAATTCTGAGTGGTACATCACAATTTGTTTGCCTGAAGTCTTCGGAGAAATTTTAAAAACGAACAAGAGAAGACAAATCTTTGTGCACGATGACAATGCAAACTCTCACACATTGGCTCAAACAAGCGCCTTTTTGACCGGCCAAAACGTCGAATTGATGGGACATCCTCCGTATTGACTTGGCACCCAATGAAATTTTATTCCCGCACATCAAGAAAAAAATGCGTGGTCAACGATTTTCGTCGCCAGAAGATGCTGTTGAAGCGTTCAAAAAACATGTTTTGGAGGTGTCTCAATCGGAGTGGAAAAAGTGCTTCGACAATTGGTTTGAGGGCATGCAAAAGTGTATAAATCATGCTGGAGAATACTTTGAAAAAGAATAAAACAATTTTTGATGATAAATTTTCGCATTTTCATTACTAGACCAGAAATATTTATAGCAGCCTCGTATAGCAGCTTTTGTTGAAAATAAAAAATGTTGAACAGTATTCAAATTAAAAGCTATTTTGAAACCAAACGTTTTTGTAATATTTTTGCAAATGTAATTGGAACATAGTGTTTTCTACATTTTCTGCGTTATACAATTATTTTAAAAAACATTAATTTTTTATTTAAAAATTGCATTTCGCTATTTTTTTTGCAATTTTTTAAATGTACTTTAAACAGTGTTTTCTACTTTTTCTGCGATACCCATATCATGATAAATAGTTTAGAGGGCTCGGCACGTTGAGGCTGCTCCATTTCCTTGGCTACAATTTTCAATCAAAGCGATCATGATTGTATTCCGCCACAAAAGCTCCCCTCTGGTGAAATGGCAAACGGTCCTCTTTCCTGTCTGCTCCATTTCCTTGGCTAAAATTTCCAATTCAAAGCGATCTTGATTGTAAGCGCCACTTTGGCCTTGCTAGTAAGTGCCATAATGGCCTTGTTAGTAAGTGCCAAAATGGCCTTGATTGTAAGTGCCATAATGGCCTTGTTAGTAAGTGCCATAATGGCCTTGCTAGTAAGTGGCATAATGGCCTTGCTAGTAAGTGCCAGAATGGCCTTGCTAGTAAGTGCCATAATGGCCTTGCTAGTAAGTGCTTTGCGTAACATTTATCCTTAATTGCTCCCCACAGAAAATAAGGCACAAAATAAAATTTTTTTATTTTTTTTTCATAGTGTTTATATTAGAGTCAAATTGGAAACAAAAAAATATTCACACTCACCAAGTGTTCTTCACAGTAATGATCCTTCTTCCAGGCTTCCTCATCGCCACAATCACAACAGCCTCCGCCACCTGAGGTGGACATTTTATATTTGTGATAACGATGGGCGGATTGTTTAAAACAATTCACGCACAACACACACGTGGGATCCATGCCACACTCTCGACAACTGTACGTGGGTTCGCCAATTTTGAACACTTTGCCGCATACCGCCGAAGTGGCACCCTCTAGGCGTAACTTCTCCAAAACAATATTGGGATTATCGCCCAATATGAATTCCATCAGGACATCGATAATGCCTTCTTTGGCACCAGCCTCTTTGAACATACATTTTACTGAAAGAACACATTGTAGAAACATACAACACGTTATAATGTTGATTAAATACAATTTTTATGATATATTAAAAAAAACAATCAATACTTTACTACAATAAATGAGGAATATTTTAGGAAGATAGAAGAAGACGATACATAAATAACATTTTATTAACAAATAGTAGTTCTGAAAGTGGGTTATTAACAAAAAGTTGTGTTTTTTTTGTTGTACATAATCATGTTGTGGGTT
The DNA here is from genome assembly GCA_963930755.1 of Eudasyphora cyanicolor. Taxonomy (NCBI): domain Eukaryota; kingdom Metazoa; phylum Arthropoda; class Insecta; order Diptera; family Muscidae; genus Eudasyphora; species Eudasyphora cyanicolor. The sequence goes on from OZ005736.1 coordinate 116,330,839, forward strand.
TTTTTTTGAGGGTTTGGTTGGGTTAATTAAACATGAATCCAAAATATACATACGAGTATGTGTAGCTGCTGAAGCTTTGTTTTACTCACAGATGGTGGTTATTTAATTAATTTGAAATTTAAAGAAGACGTTTTTTCTTTCTTTTCCTTTCAAAAAAGCCAAATCAACAAAAAAAATAGTAGAATGTATACATATCTTAGAGAATTTCGGAACAACTTACAGGAACCTTCGCAGCCACGTGTATTATTTTTAAGATTTTTAAATTCGGATAGAACATCACGCCCTTAAATGTGAAGAAAAGTTTTTGTTTGTAAATTTTTAATTGAAAAAAAAAACAAAGCAGATTAATAAATATGTTTTTCTTTTAAAAATTACATATACATACATAATGTGAAATAATGAGTAAAATAAATGTAAGGCTAGTTAATTTTTAATAAATACATAGATATAGTCGGACCAATTGGTACCCATGTCGAAAGTTCAGATGGAATGCACGTCTCTCGTCTGATTTTATTTAAGTACACACCTAATCATCTTTATTTATAAAACCCTTTTTACTTTTGTTTGTAATGCATGTTCTCCGAAACCTTAAGAGAGAATAAGCTTACAACAATAGGTTTAGAATTACTTAAACCGCAATAAATAGCGTAGTGGCTAAGATATTTACAAAATTCTCATTTATAAAGCGATTTAATTGAAATTCGAAATAAATACACGTTTTGTCGTGGGAATAATTTTTATGTATTTATAACTAGACCAGGTAGATGACACCTATTTTTTTCTCAAATTCGGAATGTATATATTTTTACCTTATGAAATTTAAAAACCAAATTTGGAGGGCAGGACAACGTCTTCGCTAGTAATTATAGGTACACCTAATTAATTTATTTATTAAAGTGGTAAAAATCTTGAATCAGTCCTAAATGTATGCTGGTAATGTATGACTGGTGCGCACGATAACTCTCGTAAGGAGCACAAGACTAACATCAAATTTGATATGTAATATTTTTTTATCTATGTTTGAAAATGGGGCTTATTTGTCCATTCCTTCTAGTACCTCCCTCATAAAGTTTTAACGTTTAGTGACATGTTGATTCTATCCGAATCCTCTGTAATTCCACGCATAGCAATAGTTTATCTATCGCTATCACCTTGAGAAAACTGGCCGCCACTTTTTGTACCTCCCACACAAAGGGACCATTTAGTACAAACAGTTAACTGCTTTAAGTCAAATACTTGAAGTTTTGTGCATTGCAAAGCTTTTATTGTACCTACAGTCCGGTAAAAATGGGCGTTATTGGCACACACTGACACCACACTGTGGTACAAGGTAATATGACTTTGTGCATTTGTTTGCAACGCCTAAAAACGAGATAGACGTAGAATATTTTTTGTGTCGATTTAGTCATGTCCGTCTGTACATATAGGTCCATATTTGATATAGCCCCCATATCACCACCCTCACATCTTGATAATCTAGAGAACCCATTTTTGATCTGGCTGAAATTTAAGAGTTTATACTTTATATTGGACCTAATCCTCCCTGGTACCAGTAAGGATACATCAGTCCATATTTTGATATAGCTTCTTGACTTCTACAGAAAAGATTTTTCTATTAATCTGTCAGAAATTTAAAAATGTATACTTTATGTGAAAAACTGGTTTAATGAATTCAATCGTGGCCGACGCTCGCTCAAAGACGAAGGTCGTCCAAAAACGGCCGTTGTGCCAGAGAACATTGAAGCCGTGCGTGAACTGATAATGCATAAGGCATCCTTGGGCATTTCTTCCACCAGCATACATTCGATATAGCATGAACACCTGGCTGTACAAAAGGTTTTACTCAGAATCACTAGTTTCATTTATTTAATAATAGTTTGGTTTGTATAATAGGTTTGTTCTCGTTGGATCCCGCACAATTTGACAATCGCTCGAAAGAAAGCTCGTGTCGATTGTTCAAAGAAATTTTGAAAAAATACGAACGCGGTGCTTCAAAAGACTTTTATAAGATCGTCACAGGTGACGAATCATGGATCTATGCGTATGAGCCCGAAACAAAACAGCAATCGACCGTGTGGGTCTTCGAAGACGAGCCAAATCCAACGAAAGTTGTTTGTGGAAGAAGCACTTCGAAGCAAATGGTCGCCTGTTTCTTCGGCAACACTGGTCATGTGGCGACTGTTCCGCTTGAGCAACTTAGGACGGTCAATTCTGAGTGGTACACCACAATTTGTTTGCCAGAAGTCTTCGGAGAAATTTGAAAAACGAACAAGAGGAGACGAATCATTGTGCACGATGACAATGCGAACTCTCACAGATTGGCTCAAACCAGCGCCTTTTTGACCGGTCAAAACGTCAAGAAAAAAATGCGTGGTCAACGATTTTCTTCCCCAGAAGATGCTGTTGAAGCGTTCAAAAACCATGTTTTGGAGGTGTCTCAATCGGAGTGGAAAAAGTGCTTCGACAATTGGTTTAGCGCATGCAAAAGTGTATAAATTATGCTGGAGAATACTTTGAAAAACAATAAAAACATTTTTCATGATAAATATTCCCATTTTCATTATTAGGCCAGAAATTTAACTTAACTTAATCATCCCTAGTTAAAATGTGGAACATCGGTTATGTTTTGATATAGCACAGTCGTATTTGACTTATTCGCGCTATAGATCCCAAGTTTTTTAACCTTTGTGCCTGGAATTTGGAAATGTACTCTGTTTAACCTGCAACAATTCATAGTAATATTGTTTTCTCCGTGCATTTGTTGGCAAACAATGTTGGAGGGTATTATACAGTCGACTCCGCCCGATTTTAATCTTTTCTTACTGCTTCATATTGTTCAATAGTATTACCAGTATTAGTGAAAAAATTGGCAATTGCTTAAAATGCAAAAACATGTGCCAGAAACAAGCTCAGAAGGCGTTATTTGATCCCATGATGGCTGCAAACAAATGTGCAAGACATTTGAGCTATGAACTTTATGTCTATCAGTGCACCCTTATTGGGGATGTTGAAACATCCACTCCGAACTATGCCAGGCACGACGTGGTGTCTGCATTTTTTTAAAATTAGTTATTTATTTCGGTGAAAATGTATTGAAGTAAGTACAGAAAAAACACGGACACAGGGACATGTACAGTTTATTGCATGACAATGAGACCACAACACATAAAGGACATGACGCTAACAATGATGTATCACTCTTGTGTAATAACTAAAAAACGATTTTTAAGGAAGCTGATGATAAGTTCAGAAATGTTTTGAAATGTTAGATGAAGGAGATGAAATAAAATGTCCATCACTTCATTACGCATTTGTTGTAATACTCGTACACAAAAGAAGCAAACACTAGCCTTTGATCTTCAGTTAAGCCCCGCAATGAGAATTACCAAAATTATCTGTTTCAGACCCAATTCTCGAAGAGAATTCTAGAGCAATGAAGTCATAAATTATTATAACGATTGACATAGAATCACTTTCAATGTCCATCCACTATATATATTTGAGCAAAACCCAGGTAGCCATTACGAATAAAGAAAAAAACGTTCCCTGTAGAAAATGGGCCATGTATAAAGCACGTTTAAATAGTTTAAATAGACAAGCCTGTTGATATAGCTAATCGATTATTCTTAAAGAGATACAAAATCTTGAACTACTCCTCTGTATGAAACATCTTTTTTTTCTTTGAAATCGAACGGACTTTGGCAAATCTGAAGAAAATCAGGCCAAATTTAAAACCACCATATACATATATATATATATATATCCCGACTTAGAGTGCAGTCTCCACATAAGGCGCATTTCTCGTCAGATCTACATAAAACATGGCAAACAATTATTTTTCTAGCTAAGAAAATCACAGCCAAATTTAACTTTATAGCTTAGTGGTTAGGGCGCTAGACTTGGGTTCTGCATAAGATTGTCAGATGCCCCGAATTCTCCTGAATTGTGCATTTTTTAAGGAAAATTTTATTTGTTCAGGAAATATTTAAGTGCCAACTAATCCAATACTATAACAAAATATAAATTAAACAAACAAAGATTCGCTGATAACAACTTACGAAATTAGTCGAAATATTAGAGAGAAATAAAAATAAACTAAGAAAAATAAAAATGGATTTACTCGTTGTTTAATTACTTAAAGGACCTCAAGCAAAAACAAATTATGTCACAATAAATGTTTGCTGGACATTTGTACTAACGTCAAACCATAATTTTAAAATTGTAAATATCATGGGAATTTGTTGCTAAAAAATAAAGAAAACAAGTAAAGACGGATTAAGTTCGGCCATGCCGAATCATATATTCCCTCCACCATGGATCGCATGTGAATGGTTTCGAGTACAAATTATTGACTTTGATATAGGAATTGACACAGTGAAATCTCGAATTATCTCGTATTTAAATGTATTTATTCCGCATGTCTTTATTTAGTAAAAATCTATTATTTTGAGAATTAATATTAAATTTGTATATGCATGTGCCGGCTGTTGATATTTTCTGTAGCTGGTATTCCACTCTACTATTATCCCGCCATGGTTCGGATCATGGTGTGTACGCAATCCCTACGTTATGGGAATGTGGCCCCCTCGGTCGGAAGGGGCGGGTAAGAGTGGCAGCGTTGGGACCGTTCGAAGAAAAAAAAATTAACTAATTACATATATCATATCTCAGCCCTATTCGTTGAAATTTCAAGTTTTTGTAGGGTTACGAAGTCAAATCTAGAGTGACCTTTGTATGGGGGCTATATCAAAACAGAAGAAGAACTCCAGGTAAACCTTAGTTACCAATTTTCAGTCCGATCAGTCAAATCGGGGAGATGCTATATATGGGGGCTATATCAACAAATTGACCGATATTGTCCATTTCAATCCCAAGTTACCTGCAGCTATACACAATTTCATTCATCTAGCTCAATTGTTGTAGACTGCAGCATGATTGCAACAGATGGACGGAAGAACAGACGGACAGGCTAAATCGTCTTAGAATTTTACGACGTTTAAGAATGTATATACTTTATGGGATCTCAGATCAATATTTAGAGGTGTTACAAACGGAGTGACAAAATGAATATTCATCCCCTTCCTAAGGTAGAGGGTATAAAAAGTGGGAAAATCCGTATCAAAAAATAGAAAATATGTGACCAAAAATTAAGATAAATGTAACATTTAACTAACGTAAAGACAACATTTTACATCCTTGTATAGTGTAGGTATAAAAAGGTGGTACAGAAAGGAGTTAGGCCCATTTGTATACCCTCACATTAGTGTGACAAGGGGATATATCAATTGCTACGGACCAAAAGTGTAACACATCGAAGGAGTGGCCTAAGACCACAAGTATGTTCAGCGGAAATCCATTTTAGGACATTTAAAGTAATTTGAGCAAAGTGCGTCCATCTGTCTGTCTATCTAGCTGGAGCGCACAATAACTCTCGAACTTCAAATTTGGTATGTGATAATATTTTTCTATCTCAGGCTAAGTACCTCCTACAAAAATTGACAGATTGATTCGTGTCATATTCCATATTACATTACTCACAAATTGAGTGTATACCTTAGTCGGTTTATCCGACTGAAACTTTCTTAATTGTTTATTATACCAATCAACATAGAATGTCTTTTCGATTAGATTTAGCTATGAAAATATACGAGGGTTGCTATATATATTTCTGGCCTAGGCAACACTGTTTCCTGGCGCCCTCTGACATTTCCATTGGAAAGTTTGACATTTTTTAGCATAACTTCACTCTGACCGTTTTGTCATTTGAGCGCGAATTGTTTTGGTTAAAGTGTGTTGAAAATTCACCTCCAAAACATGGATTTTGAACGCTTCAACAGCTGCTTCAGGCGTCGAAAAACGTTTTGACCGGTCAAAAAGGCGCTGGTTTGAGCCGATGTGTGAGAGCTCGCATTGTCATGGTGCACAATGATTCGTCTTCTCTTGTTCGTTTTTCGAAATTCTCCGAAGACTTCAGGCAAACAAATTGTGGTGTACTACTTACAATTGACCGTCCTACATTGCTCAAACGAACAGTCGCCACATGACCAGTTTTGCCGAAGAAACAGGCGACCATTTGCTTCGAAGGACTTCTTCCACGAACAACTTTCGTTGGATTTGGCTCGTCTTCGAAGACCCACACGGTCGATTGCTGTTTTGTTTCGGGCTCATACGCATAGATCCAAGTTTCGTCACCTGTGATGATCTTATAAACGTCTTTTAAAGCTCTTTGCACCAATCGGCACGAGCCTTTTTTTGAGCGATTGTCAAATTGAGCGGGATCCAACGAGAACAAACCTTTTTACGGCCAGGTGTTCATGCAATATCGAATGTATGCTGGTGGAAGAAATGCCCAAGGATGCCTCTATCTCACGGTATGTCACATGACGATCTTGCATTATCAGTTCACGCACGGCATCAATATTCTCTGGCACAACGGCCGTTTTTAGACGACCTTCACGACCTTCGTCTTGAGCGAGCGTCGGTCACGTTTGAATTCATTAAACCAGTTTTTCACAGTGCTATAGGATGGTGCTTCATCGCCATACACAGATTTAAGTTCATCGATGCACTCTTGTCGTGATAATCCATGTCGAAAGTTGTGAAAAATGATAGCACGAAAATGTTCACGAGTTAATTCCATTTTTTTGCCAAATTAATTTTTTCAAGTCACTGTAAACAACACAAATCATGGTCGTACGTCAAAACGTTCTGAGTACGTTTATGCTAAAAAATGTCAAACTTTCCAATGGAAATGTCAGATGGCGCCAGGCAACACTTACAGCCTGTTTCTCTACTTCGCACGAAAGCGATGCGAACGAAAAACAGCTGATTTTAGACCTACTACCTGGCATTAGCCATTATGTTTGCAGTCACTTTGTCGTTCTGATACCTTTTATTAGGTCTAAAATCAGCTGTTCTTCGTTCGCATCGCTTTCGTGCGAAATAGAGAAACGGGCTGTTAGTGTTACCTAGGCCAGAAATATTTATAGCAACCCTCGTATATTTTCTTTCGATTCAAACATATCAAAAAAGGCAATTTTGGCCCGTGTATCAAAAAATACTTTAGAATTTGTAAGCAGATACATTTCAAAATTTTGAAGAAAAAAATCCAATCCAAACTATCCATTCTAAAGGTTCTGGTCAGTTTAAGAAAATACGCGGTACTCATGGAGCAAGAATTTTTCGTGAGCATTGTTCATGTGAGCCCTTTCTGCGAAAAATTATAGCTCATAACTTTTGGAAATGCGAATTCAAGTGTTTTTTGTTTTTTAACCGCTGTCAGCGCGGCTCTCGATATGATATTACACCAAAGAAGCAATTATAGCGGGTTGAAGTACCTACAAATATATATATGTAGTTATCGCTAATGTGCTCCTAATGGAACCAACGCTATACACTTGTGTGTTTTTTTAAGGTGTATTTCGCGGGACACATCGATAGTTATATATATGTCCCAGACGGCTTTTTACATGGGGAATCTCAAAATCAGTGGGCCGTATCGAAATAATGAATCCCTGAAATGTTATTCTTTTTTTTTTAAATTTTGCAAAAATTTTAATTTTTCTCCATGGCCCTTTTAGTAGTATAAACATCTTAAATTAATTTATACATTCTTCTTGGTGTTGTTGTAGCAGCTTGCAGATGCTGAGGTGATAATCCATAAGTCTTCTTTTTGGAACAGACTTCGTTCCGGTATATATCGGATCATCGTGTAGCTGCAGAAACTCGTATTATGATAAAAACATGAATTGTTGATCTTAACTTTTTTCCAGTGCCCTGGCTGGGAATCGATCCCAGCGACTACGAAGGCTATGCTCTTCGGGCATACTGCTGTGGCGCATTTAACAACCATGGAACTTATTTGAAGATTGAAATCTTGTACGCAAAGAATGGGACACTTGTCCTCAAAATTGTCCTAGATTTAAATGTCTTTAAGCTAATCCATGATAGGTCTGATTCCTGAAGAAAACAACAATATTTGGCGCACTTCAGAAGTTAAGTCATCCCATTCTGGAAAATAGTTATTTTATGAATAGATCTTTTAAATCGCACTTTAATAACTCGAAATGTGAAGTTCCTTTTCTAAATGAGCGATATGAACTTCGAATTTTGAAACAAACATAGCTTTTGAACTAATAGCGACATTACCTTCATTAATTTTGCTGGTCACGGCTAATGACCTCATATAATCGTGAAAGTTGTAATTGTTTATCCCCTCACCTTAGAGAGGAGGGTATATATCATTTGCTACGAGCAAAAGTGTAATACATCGAAGGAGTGACCTACGACCCTAAGTATGTTCGGCGGAAATCCGTTTTGGGTCCTTTTAAGTCATTTGAGAAATGTCCGTCCGTCTGTCTGTGTGTCACTCTGCAGGCTGGTGCGCACGATAACTATCGAAAGGAGTAATCGATCGACTTCAAACTTGGTATGCGGTAATAATTTTCTCTATCTCCGGCTAAGTTCGAATATGGGCCATATTGGTCCACTCCTTCTAGTATCTCCCCCACAAAGGGTTAACTTTTAGTGAAATGTTGATTCTTTCATATCTTCTATACTACTTACTCGAATCTTCTGAAATTTCGCACATAGTATTAATTTGTTAGTCGCTAACACGTCAGGAAAAATGGGCGAAGAGGCCTTTTGTGGTACCTCTCACACAAATGGACCATGTTGCACCAAAAGTTAACTGCTTATGGCTTTGATACCAGTGCATACAAATACTTGAAATTTTGTACAGTATAATGCTTTTATAATACCTAGAGTCCAGAGAAAAATGGACGTTATTGGTGCGCCCCTTTTAGTACCTCCCACACAAATGGACGTTTTTGTACCAAAAGTTAAAGTTAAAAAAGCTTTTAACTGTAATACCAGTGCATATAAATACTTGAAATTTTGTACAGTGTAATGTTTTTATAGCACGCCCCTTTTGGTACCTTCCACACAAATGGACCATTTTGTACCAAAAGTAACAGATTTTAACTTTAACACCAATTAATAATAAATACCTAGAGTCCAGAGAAAAGTTTCCGTTATTGGCACTCCCGTTTTGGTACCTCCCACACAAATTGACCAATTTTTACCAAATGTAAACAGCTTTTAACTTTAATACCAGTGCATACTTCAAAGTTTTAAAATTGATTGAGCAATTTAAATTGATAACAATTTAATTGAAACAAAAAAAATTGACGAATAGTTTGTTGGGACTCAAGGTAAGGGGATTCATAAGTCGGTTTACCCGACTGAACTTTCTTTCTTGTTCGATTTTTATATTTCGCGGTATTCGATATATTATATAATTTTTCAATTAAAATGCTTATGATTCGCTATATTTTTACGAATAATAAAGCTACAGCGAATTTTTTGATAGAAATAAAAACCGCTGAAAATTGACTTTTAATTTTTTTTATACCCTACACCACACTGTGGTACAGGGTATTAGAAGTTTGTTTCACGGCAGATGTTTGTAACACCTGAAAATAACACAGCTAGACCCACCTTAAAGTATACCGATCGACTCAGAATCACTAGCTGAGTCGATTTAACCATGTCCGTCCGTCTGTCCATGTAAAGTTGTTCGTCGACTACAGGTCGCAATTTCACTCCTATCGTTCTGAAATTTTGCAGTTTAGAGTATTTCGCAGCTGTTAAAATTTGGTTGAAATCGGTTAAGATTTAGCTATAGCTCCCATATATATGTTTTGTCCGATTTGGCCCTTTAGTCCTATAAAAGCTGTATTTTACATCCAATCGTTTTGAAATTTAGAATGGTAGAGTTTCCTGATCCATGAACCAACATTGCCGAATTTGAAGAAAATCGGTTAAGATTTAGCTATAGCTCCCATATATATGTTTCGTCCGATTTTGCTCTTTAGTCCTGAAGAAGCTGTATTTTACATCCAATCATTTTGAAATTTAGAATGGTAGAGTTTCTTGATCCATGAACCAACACTACCGAATTTGAAGAAAATCGGCTAAGATTTAGCTATAGCTCCCATATATATGTTTCGTCCGATTTGGCCCTTTAGTTCTATAGAAGCTATATTTTACATCCAATCGTTTTGAAATTTAGAATGGTAGAGTTTCTTGATCCATGAACCAACATTGCCGAATTTGAAGAAAATCGGTAAAGATTTAGCTATAGCTCCCATATATATGTTTCATCCGATTTGGCTCTTTAGATCCAATCGTTTTTATACCCTACACCACACTGTGGTACAGGGTATTATTTAAGTACAAAATGTCCCAAAAGTAAATTTATGTAAACAATTTATACATGAATTACAAAATTTATATATCAGAGTTATTCAATATTACGAGAGTGGTGTAGGGTCAGGGTATGAAGCCGACGCGGCGCAAATCGGCGGCGCGCCACTGCCGGCCATTTATTTCCAGTCGGCGCCGCCGCCGATTTCAGCGGCTCAAATCGGCTGAATCTCAGCCGCCGAACATTATTTAGTGAGTCAAATCGATTTATTTTACGCAACCATGAAAATTAAGAAAGTGACTACTAAGTAATACAACAGGGTCAGAAATTTTAATAAAGTTCATTATTGCATAAAAATTTATAAAAAGTTTCTAAATTAATCTCGCTATCATTTATTTAAAGAAATGCATGTTTTGGTTTTTACGGAAAATGCAATAGCTCTTGAACGGCCGAACCAATTTTTACAAAGTCTACGTCGTTCTAGAGAGAAAACAACAGGCGGTATGTCATTCACAATAAATTCTCTTTCACAACAAAGACTAATAAGTAGACATTTATTGAACTGATTTTCGACATTAAATCAACATTTCCTTAACTTTTCTTAAATATTTGTGTTAATTTTAAGTTTTGTCATCTAATTGTAAATACCTTAAAGCGCCTTTTTTGCCTGAGATTGACATTCGTGCGCCATTCGTTTGTTGGAACTTTGTCGGCTCAGCCGATTGTTGAAATTTGATCGGCTAAGCTGATCAGCCGCCGCCGATCGGTATTTTTTAATGCGCCGCCGCCGCCAATGATTTTGGTCGGCTTCATTGCCTGGTAGGGTATTATATAGTCGGCCCCGCCCGACTTTAGCCTTTCCTTACTGGTTTAAATTTCACTTTGAAACCGCTATAACTTTCGCGTCCTTTGATGAAATGGCTTCACAACAAGGGTTTTTGCCTGTTTATATTTTTATCTTCGTCTGTTGTAAAAGCAGTTGATGCGCTCGCAAAAAAAAATCTTGAAAAATTGTTTACTCCAAAATTGCAGAAAGGAGTGACCCATGACACTAATGGTGATTTCGTTTCTGAAAAATAATGTCGCCACATCATGCTGCAACATTTTAAAAATTCCCCTTGCACCCTCTGCTAATTTCGAACAAAAATCGTGCGGTGAGTAAAACACATATATACATTATTGCGCAGCCATTTGGTAGTGCATTAGAAATGTAAGCTTTCATTTAGGTTTGGTTCTGAAGTCTGTTTTTTGACGGTACAACACTCCAAACCGTGGACTGAGCTGAGTGTGGAAAATGCGATATTTTTGCATTTGTGGAGTGTAATACTTTTACAAACGAAATCAGAGCCCGTTCATACGGCTGCACCATTTTTATAAAAGATCTTAAAAATGCGGTTTCAATGTAAAATGTAGAACATTTTTTACATTTGTTTGCACAAACGAAATCACCATAAGTATGTCCGGCGGAAACCCATCTTAGGACATTTTAAGTAATTTGAGCAATGTCCGTCTATCTGTCTATCGGCCCGTCTATCTATCTATCGGTCCGTCTATCTGTCTGATTTTATTTACATATTTCGGCTTCAAATTCAACCCTGAACTAACTTGAGTCTTTTTAGCCAAATGTATGCTCAAATATCTCTAAAGCCTAATGTGAAAAACCTCCACTCAGTATATCTTGGTTTTATTGGAGGGAATGGTGCACAGTGTAATAAATGCAGAAACAAGTATCTTTGAATCTGCAAAAACAAGTATGTTAAATAAACAAAATTAAATAACTTAAAAAGTGTTTTCATCGCGTCAAATATGTATTTTATACCCTTCAATTTGAGAAGAAAAACCACCGTTACAAATCAGCTTTTATCGATATTAAATCAAATGAAACGTAAAAATTTTTAAATTTCAAAATTTATTCGCATGTATATTGTATGTATGTGATAGCATACGAAGGCACAAAAGTAGGACGAAGACAGTAATGGGAAGGATGGGTGGGAACGTACGGGTGTGGTGGATTCAATAAAACGATAAACAATGCAAAGGAAATGTTCTACTTACAGCTTTTGGCGGAATCTGAAATAAAACAAGAAAAGGAAATTTATAGTAAACGTATGTGAGAAAATAACAAGAACCATTTACAGAAATAAGTGAATATAAATAATTATGATAGTTGTTGTTGTTGCTGCTATTATTAATAAAAATGTGTGAATGGCTTAAGTGCCAACATTGTAATATTCTGACGCGGCTATAATGGTAAGTAAAGGGGTCAATGGTTTTAGGTGACCTTTTCTATTCGCGCTTAAAATAGCTCTTCGTGTGTCGAACGTGTCAAATTTTATGGTCATGTTATTGTTAGCACGTAAGTATGTACATATGTATAGGATACGATATTGATTAGCGTTAAACCGCCCACACTTTTACAGAGATTAAATAGTCACAGGAAAAAATAAACGGCAAGAATACGCTTAAATTGGAAATGCCTAAAACCGAATAAACAAAAGATAAAAATAACCTAAATGACACTAAGTAATGAAGTATGGCATAATATACTCGTAGCATGGGCACTACTCCATTAGATGAAAAAAATTGATTATTCAAACATGTAATTCCAATACCTAAAATACTTAGTAGGGACATAAATACTGTTACAAAATTGAACCCACCCATTACAATAGTGGAATTAAACATAACCTACCATTACCACGTACGTGGATTATGAAACCTAACCTCTGTAGCGTTAATTTGTAACGGGAATTCAAAATTGCTTCAGTTTTCACCATGAAGTAGTCAGATAATGAGACCGCATCGCTGTTATAGCGCTTTTTAAATATGGAATGAAAAAAACAACATTTTTAAAACGCTCTGCCCGCTTGGATTGGTCTCATGTTTATCTACCGCTGCATAAAACTGTTTGAGGAGACTGGTGATGTCAAAGACTACCCCCGATCGGGACGCCCTCGAACTGTTCGAACGCCGCAGGTCATCATATCGAGAATTCTGCGAATTCCGCTCCAAAAACAGAAAATCCTGGCCCGTAAAATGAATTTTACGCAAAAGTCCTTAAGTCGAATTATCAAAAAAGACTTGAGACTTGGGTCTTTCAAAGGCCGCAATAGACATTTGTTGACTTCAGCTTTATAAAAAAAAATAGGAAAGAAAAATGCAAACGTCTTTTGGTGAAGCACTGATAACTTGCACAAAACAATCTTGTTCACAAATGAAACAAATTTTACACTGCAAGAAAAACTTAACATACGAAATGATATGGTGTATCGCCTAAGGAAGCATCTCAAGTGAATCCACGGGTCGAAAAGCTCCATCATACAGCTTCAATCAAGGTTGATGTTTTTCGAATTTCAATTGATGTGTTTCGAATTTCAATTGATGTTTTTCGAATTTCAATTGATGTGTTTCGAAATGCAATTGATTTGTTTCGAATTTAAATTAATGTATTTCGAATTTCAATTGATTTTTTCCAATTTCAAATGGAATCTTCGAATTTAAAATGACCTTTTTCGAATTTCAAATGGAATCTTCGAATTTCAATTGATCTTATTCGAAATTGAATTGATTTTTTTTCGAATTACAGTTGAAAATGGTGTAGTCGCTATGAGCTTGTGAGAAAAGTGTAATGCTTTTACATACTGTCAAGTGGAAAATAGGTGGTATTGCCCTTCTGGTACCTCCCTCGCAAATGGCCTATTCATATCAAAATTAGATAGCTCATAACGCATCAGTGAACATAAACACTTACAATTCGGTGCAGTGCAATGTCTTTAAAGTAACTTCTGCCCAGCGGAAAATAGTGGTATTAGTCAAACTCCTTCTGGTAATCCCACAAAAATGTACACATTCATTCGAAAAAATAGCCATAATCTAAATATTTTTATATATTGTATTTCCACCCTTTAGTTCCCACACAGAGTACCATATACCATTTTATATAACTCACAAAGCGAGGGTATACCTTAGTCGGTTTTTAGACAACTTTTGCAATGAATATAGATGATCGAAACCTTTCCACCCTTTTGGTTCCAACACAGAGTTCCTTATACCATTTTATATGACTCACAAAGTGACGGTATACCTTTCTCAACTGACATTTTTTACTTGTTTTTGTCTAACTGAAGAGATACAAAAAACTACGTTACACATTTATATAATAGTTGATTCGACATCCTGTTCCTATATTTCGTATAGTCTAAAAATCCACCCACATACGACGGATGGGTCCTGCAGATACATAAATTGTACCTTGAAAATCAATATGCAATAGTTGGTAATATCTGGAAGATCTGAATAGTACATTAAATCTAATCTTAGAAAGAATGTAACGTAATAATTGTGGAGTTCAGCATAATATGTACGCCTGCTCTTAAGAGTCGGCTGGCATTCTTATCATACTCAATCTATTAGTAGGTGGAAAAATAATATCGAATAAATTATATGACTTTAAAGAAAATTCTATTATGGAAATCTTCATAAGAGCAGCAAAGTGTGCAGAAGTGAGAAATATTACAAAAATAACTGTAGAAAGGACATAAAAGGATCATGAACAGAGAAAAACATGACTCAGTCCCTCCCCTAAAAGCTCTCGAACTAGTGAAATTGCATATTTTTGCCGAATTCATCAACAAAGAAAAACATGACTCAGTGCCTCCCCTAAAAGCTCTCGAACTAGTGAAATTGCATATTTTTGACGAATTTTATTAAAAAATTAAGACAAATTGATTCGAGAATTTTTTATGATTTTATAAAAAGTAATTGACAGCGACCTTTTTAGGGAAGCTAAATCAAGGAAGACATTGTTCACTAACAAGCCCAAATTACCAGCTACGATTGTTTCTTTGATAAACCTAGCTTTACTACTGTGGACAGTAGCGTGATTTCAACAGGCAGATAGACGGACATTACAAACGGTCAGTTTTTGTACAAAATTTTTGTTTGTATGGGTCACCGGAATCAATTGTTCTGCGTATACGATCGACTATATACATAGCTATACTACGTAGCTAGTAGGTATGAATCGTGAGTCTTATAGTTTTCGAGTATTGACTGAATGATTTCTAGACGAACGAAAACGTTTAACAAAAAAATTTGCAAGTCGTCTCAGAATTTCAGAATGATAAAAAATGGCTCAGATCAATTTTTCAAGGTGATGCAAAAGGAATGATAAAGTTAATATACTCTCATCCTAATGTGAAGGGTAAAAAACGTTTACGTGCAAAGCTTGCTAATTGTCTGTACAAGTACACATTAATTCCAGACCTTACACTATGCCGGCACAAAAGTACGCATAAAATTAAGCTCTCGAATTAAGTGTGGTTGGTGACCTTAGACCTTGAAAACCATCAACAATTAATGCAAATAATAACAAACCCAAGAAATCACTATTTATAGAAGTATAAAATATTACACACAACATTTAAAATCGGTCTCACATGTACAAATGGTTACACATATAGGAATAATTAATTAAATCTTTATGGCAACACGAACAGAACAAGATAATCTGCAACAGAAGTAAAACATTTGTCCAGTCATTTTATAAAAAATAAACACACACACTAAAACTCGTGCAGCTTCCACGAACGTAAATCCTCAAGCATTTTTATTCCCTCATCTTACAGGGAGAAGGGTATATATCATTTGCTACGAGCCAAAAGTGTAACATATCAAAGGAGTGACCTAAGACCCTAAGTACGTTGGGCGGAAATCCATTTCAGGACATTTTAAGTCATTTGAGCAATGTCCGTCCGTCTGGCTGGAAAACTCGACAACTCTCGAAAGGAGTACCGGGTTGACTTCAAATTTGGTACGTGATAATATTTTTCTATATCAGGCTAAGTTCGAAGATGGGCCATATTGGTCCACTTCTTCTAGTACCTCCCTCACAAAGGGTTACATTTTAGTTAAATATTGTTCCTCTAATAACTTCTATGCTACTTATCTGTAATTCCTCACATAGTAATAGTAATAGTTGTCGCTATCACCTTGAGAAAAATGGGCGCAGTGTCGCCACCCCTTTTGGTCCCTTCCACACAAAGGGACAATTTTTGTACAAAAAAGTTACAGCTTATATATCTTATACCAGTGCATATAAATGCTTGAAATTTTGTACAGTGTAATGCTTTTGTAGTACCTACGGTCTAGTGAAAAGTGGGCGTTATTGAAATGGATCATTTTGCATCAAAAGTTAACTGTTTATATCATTAATTCATTTATAGGACCTACAGTTTAGTGAAAAATGGGCGTCATTGACACGACCATTTTGGCACCTCCCGCACAAATGGACTATAACTCAATTTAAATTGATAATATTTTAATTAAAACAAAAAACCTACATATTATTCTCATGTACCGATGTATGTATGGATACACATACATATGTACATAACTGTTATGGACAAGTGGCAATTATTTTCAAACAAATGTAAATATAACTTTTGGGTTCATATAATGACAACGTTTTCGTTTGCAGACACTGAGATCACTCTAAAATATCTACAGTGATTAGACAATAAACTATGACTAAGAAGATATGAGATTTTAAAATCTTAAATTTAAATTGATATGACTTGAATGTTGTGTGATGGATTTGAATTTGTAGTTTTAAAGTAATACAACAATACTTGAACTACTCTTCTAAAATGTATGGAACACGTTAATCAAGTTCCTAATACTCTGTAGCACAATGCGGTGTAGCCTAAACACACCAGCTCATAATAATAGATACATCTAATCGGCTCGACTATAACAGACTGACAAAGAATAAACATTTTTTCTCAACGATCTGGCATCTCACACCCGCAGTACCATATTACAATACTCTCAAACTGAGGGTATACCTTAGTCGGTTTACGCGACTGAAATTTTTGTACTTGTTTTTAATTTCAATTATAGACAATTATCTCCTCCGTCTGCGTATTATTATATGTATTATCTGGTGGGTACTGTCTGTACTGACATATTTAGCAAAATGGTAAAAATTAAAACAAAATGAAAACAAAAGTTTATTAAAAGCCAAATAAAAAAACAAAAAGGTAATAAAGAAACGAACAAACAAAAGTTGTACAGGTTCTCCCTGAGGTTATTGATTCTACTGAAATTAATGGAGATAGAGCTGTAGATAAAGATGATGGTGGGTGTGCAACCGAAAACAAATAAGGAAAGTCTTGTTGACAGACGGTGTTGACTTTATTATACCCCTATTTATAAATCCACACAATTTTCAACTGTAGTTCGAAAAATATCACTTGAAATTTTAATATGATGAATTGAATTGAACAAATCAATTGAAATTATAAAAATTATCTTAATTTCAAATATGATCAACTACAATTTAGAAATTACATTACAAAAATGTTGGTCGAGTTTATCGACTAAGTTATACTCTCACTTTGTGACTAATCTAATGTGGTACAAAGGATGGGAGATGTCAGAACGTTGCAAAAAATTGTTTATAGTTTGTCAGTCTATAGACATTGGAATAATTTTCTAAAATACAAAATTTGGAAGCATTCAGATGATTGCTGCATTAGTTTGGAATTTTGTGTCCAAAAGAATCTGTCAATTTGTGTGAGGGTACCGGAGGTGTCTTGACGAATACGCCTATTTTGTGCTGATTGCACTGCACTGTATTGTAAGTGTTTAAGTGCACTGGTATTAACGTTATGTGCCATTCCATTTTGGTATGATCTAGCCATTTTGTGTGGGTGGCACCAAACGGAGAGTGACAATTATAACCATGTTTACCGGTCTGTACTAGAAAAACATTACACTGCACAAAATTTATATGCACTGTGTATTTACATGCACTGCGTGTTCTCATCATAAGCAATTGGCTTTTTGTACAAAATGATCCCTTTGCGTGAGAGATACCAAAAGGAGCCTGGCCACTTTAACCATTTTGCTCAAGATGATAACGACAGATAAATAATTACTATGTGTGGAATTACAGAGCATTCGGATAGGTAGTATAGATGTTACTGGAAAATCAATATTTTACTAAATGGTAACCCTTTGTGAGGGAGCTACTAGGAGGAGTGGACCATCTTCGAACTTTGCCTGAGGTAGAAAAAACATATTATCGTATACCAAATTTCAAGCCAATCCGTTACTCCTTCCAATTATGGTGCGCTCCACCCAGACAGACGGACATTGGTCAAATGACTTAATTGTCCTAAAACGGATTCCCGCCGAACATAACAGTAGTTTACAAAATTGTTGTTGTAAATATTAAACTTTTTTTATTTCTGATTTTCTTGTTAGGCACCTTTAATTTTTGAACCATATTTTTATATGAAGTATATGATCGATAAATCCGGATAAATTTTAAAGTGAAAGAAATTATGAAGGATACAAATGTTGAGAATATCATTTCAAGTAGAGAAGTAGTTAAATAAATAAAATAAAAATAGAAAAAAAAATCGCAAAAATTGGTTTGTTTAATATCTTGAAAGCAGGTATCAAACCGAAGACAGAAATACTATTCGATTGTCATTTTGGTAGAAATAAGAGAATTTCAACAAAATCATGTTTGTATACCCTCACTATTGTAAACTAGGGTATATGTATATCAGTTGCTGCGGACCAAAAGTGTAACACATCGAAGGAGTGTCCTAAGAAATCCCAATTACATTACCCCAAACCGTTTTGAGTCATTTGAGAAATGTCCGTCTGTCTGTCTAACTGGTGCGCACGATAACTGTCGATAGGAGTAACCGATTGACTTTAAATTTGGTATGTGTTAATATTTTTTTCTTTCTCTGTACCTCCCCCCAAAAGAGTCAACATTTAGTGAAATTGTTTATTTAATACCTTCTATACTACTTATCAGAATCTTTTACAATTCCACATATAGCATTAGTTTCTTGGTCGCTATCTATTACCTTGAGAAAAATGGACGAAGTCGCCACGCCCCATTTGGTACCTCCCATATAAATATACATTTTGCACAAAAAGTTAACGGCTTCTATCTAACCTATCCATACAAATACTTGAAATTTTGTGCAGTGTAATGCTTTTGTAGGACCTAAAGTCCCGTGAAAATGGGCGTTATTGCCACACCCATTATAGTACCTCGAATACAAATAGACCATTTTTCAAAATAAAAATTAACTTCTTATAACATAGAAACAAACACTTTAAATTTGGTACACAATAATTGAAGGTAAAATCACTTGCCCAACAACAAAACTCGGATACAACCCTGTGCCGTATTTTCGTACAATAACTTGTCAAAATAGGCAGTCGACTCGAACAGCTGACCAACAATTCAAATAATTTTTTGTTTGAAATATTATTTTATTTGAAAAAAATAAGTTTTTCTTATATTTCAAACTTACGTGGAATTACACTACAATGTAGATATTGTGACTTAATTTTTATTCAGTATAATAAATTTTCGTTTGTATTGGGATACACAAACAATGCATGTTTGGTCTTCAGAGCATGTCCTTACAAATAAGTGGCGAAAGGCTAAATGTGGCCAAACGTGTCACACCTATCACCCATATCAGTGAAAAGGCTGAACAGGAAAAATATAGCTGGGAATGCATTAAATGGAAGAGCCTCTCGTGCAATGCAGTAAAAATGCCGACAACAAGATCCTTTACGACAGACTGAGCCTCCTGATGACGTAGAAGACTTTGGGTTGAGAGGTACTCATCATGTTACAACCAGATTTCATGTCGTATTTATTTTCTAGTTTAGAAATAAGTTTTTCATGTTTTATGATTAATATAAGAAAATACATACATAAGTATATTACAATTTATTACAAAATATGATGGACGATTAATGTAAAAAGAATTAAACATATTACATATTTTTTTTTTAATTTAATAACAAAGTTTTTCGTTGATACAAATAATAAGTTGTGATTGGCAACATTGTTCAAGCTACATCTGTTGAATTGTCAGGCATTTATTTAGTTTTACCAGAATGGGTGTAGTCTTCCGCCTACTTTACCATTTGTTGATGGACAAAATTGAACAAAATCGTCAACTTTGAGACGATAATTTTGACTTCCAAGAACGTCCAATTCATACCGAAAAAGCTGCTGTTTTATGTATATATGGACACTAACATGTGGTTCCAATAGGACGGCTCTACGGCCACACAAGTCATGCTACATGGCATCGGTAAAATTCAGCTTGTTTCATGCGCCCCAGCGAAACCATGGCGAATGTTTGTAAGATATATTCCATTTTAACGAAATCAGTAGGCCTTTCAAACGAAATTAATAAAGTTATGTGATATCACACATACACTCTTGTGTATGTAAAAAAACAATCAAACGTCATCTATGAGTTTGACAGTTCATTGAGCTCTAAAAACATGACGAGAAAATCAGATGTTCGCTGTACTCTACCTCGTTTAATATACCTTGATTGTTCACATAACATGGGTGCTTTACGGTACCCCACAAAAAAATATCGAACGGCGTAAAATCGCAGGCAATTGGCATCATGATTCAAAAACAAATCACCTTTATATGAAACTTAATACGTTCAAGGTTTTAGCCGTAATAAAAAATCCCAAAGTTTTAAGCTGGACCTATTTGGCTCAATAGGGATCGTCCTTAACCTAAAGAAATTTCTTGAAAATTGTTGTACTTTAATCATAAAATGTGTGGACAGACAGATGACAGAACATACACACGATTTCCATGTCGGACAATATTGTCAGAAAAATGGCGGAAAAATGTTACTTTGTGAACGTACAACCGTGTAAACATAGAAATTTCGTCTTGTAACGTTGGCAGAAAAGTCATTGTGAGTAATTTGCAGATTGTAAGATGAGCGAAGTTTATGCATGTGACAATGGCACCATTGTCAGAGAAACATTTTATTGGCAACGCTGTCTAAAATTTATCTTTTTTGGCAATCCTGCATATACACATTTACAAAATATATTGTAAATATGTATATGAAATTGTAAGGTTTTCTTGCAATCGTCTGAACTGTCAATTCACCTAACAATCTGTCATTGTCCGTACTTTAACAGCACTTAAACAGGGTTGATAACGTTGTCCGATCTGACAATCGTCAGTACATAGCTGAAGAAATTGATTCTAAGGCCAAAATATTCAGTGAAGCTATCTCTTCTCTTTTTGGTTATTCAAAACAAAAAATAATAATACCCTGTAGTACCACTCTGTATGGTGTGTAGCGTATTAAAATCAATAACATTACGATATCTGGTTGCTAGGGTTTTAAACGTGTTTATTAATCGCGCTGTGTGCCGCCGTTCATCGATGTAGTTCAAGGTCGAAATACCAAAGTGATATTTGTTTAAATATTTTTAAAAATTTACATTAATGTTTATGGGGATTTTTTGTTTGTACCCATGGAAATGGCATAAACAAGCGTTTGTAGCGAATATAAAATATTTTAGAACATTCACTCTGCACTAATACTACTGTCCATATATGCCTCAAGCTGAATAAACCAGAAAGTTGCTGCTATTGATGAAGAAGATGATTCATTGTGATGATCGATAGTATTACAAAGATGTAATGTACAATCAATTGTTGTTATATAGGATTGTCTAACTATAGAAATTACTTAAAACCCTATTATAAGTTCGACCGAGGGCGTTTTTATATCCTACACCATACTGTGGTACAGGGTATTATAAGTTTGCTTCATGGCAGATGAAATACGACAGCTAGACCCACCTTAATACATACCGATCGACTCAGAATCACTAGTCCATCTTATGTTTTTCGTGAGTAGGCCGCAATTTCACTCCGATCGTTGGAAAGACTACTATAAAATATATTTCATGTTGTTTGGTCAATTTAGCTCTTCCATAAACAAAGAGAGTGGTCTTAATGTTGACTTTTATCCGTGTTGTGCTTAAAATTTGCATAGGGAATGCATACGTGAGAAATCCCAAAGATGATGAAATAATGTTAAGTTGCGAATTGAGTCACCTCTTCAACAATCCAAAACGAAACAAAAAGCGAAATTGAATTTATGACATTGTAGTACCCCACGCTTTAACGCAAACAAATTAACAATGATTACAAGAATCCTTCCCCTCTCCACTCAAAAAAATGCCAAGAAAGACAAAAACTTTTGCACAAAGGAAAAGAAACAATTCCCTGCAGCAGTTCAAGACGAAAAACATGGCCATAACAATGGTAATTTTTTAATTTTTCAATTCAGCATCATTCGGTCTGCTATAAATTTAAGTTAGTAGAACAAAAGTTCAATGAACCCATTGCCGTATGTCTGCCCGCCCGACGGTCGTCCCATTTACTACATGTTATGTACACACCACAAAATTAGAGCGGCGGATACAAAGCAACAAATGTTTTGCGCAATGAAGATTAACTATGTAATAACAGCAAACGGAACAAGTCAGGTGTGAATTGTAATCAATAGCAGGAGAGCGGTTGGGGTTTACAATAGGTATCATACAATATATACACCACCCTATAGCATTAATCAAAAATAGACCAACGTGCTAAATACAGATAGCAACAGTCAAGTTTGGTTGTCTATCAAACTCCCTTCAACCTAACGGATCGACCTCCATAAGCTAAATCATAACTTTGACCGATATAGCTCATTTGCAATAAGATTCACGTCAATACGAGTATTTCGAGGTGTTGCATTCCGCAGTATAATAACGAAAATTTGAGATTATCTAAAATATTGCAATAAGGATGATTTTTTTGTGTGGGAGCTATATCAAAACATAAAGCAAGAACAACACTTTTATTGGTGAATCAATATGGGAAAAATAATTGTGTTGAAATTTATGATATTTGGAAAGATTAGGTAGGGTCGCGTCCATTGGATATATATATCAGTAGTTCACCCAATACTGTGGTGGCGGCATTGTGTCACATCGCATTTTCGAGATATTTAGCCACAAAGTTTGCTGGTAAACAACGAGGTCAGTAAATTCAGGCACAATTTAAGTAGAGAAGGATTGGAAAAGGACGTTCCATTTCAATGAAAAAATAAAGCATACACTTAAAGAATTGCTTCTCCTAAAACACCCGACACCCCCGCTCATCACCACTGAAAATCCCCCTTAAAAATAATATTGTATCAAAATTCGTAGAAAGCTATAAATAAGATTATTGTAGACCAGTAAGGAAAGGCAGAAAGTCGGGCGGGCCGACTATATAATACCCTACACCTCCCTAACAATGCGATAAGGGTCATTGCGATAATAATTTGGAAGAATTAGTAAATGGGTAGGAACATATTATCTAATTCTGAACCGATAATCGCAAAAGTAAGCAATATTCGTTCCTAAATTGAGAATTGAGAAAGTACAACTTCTATAGTTGTACTTTGCTTTGATACTATATCAGGAGGAACATATATATGAAGGTTATATATAAATCTGAACCGATTTTCCATGAATTCTCATTCATGTAAAAATATCTCTTTCTGTCGAATTTCGTACTGATCGGCTATAAAATATAGTCGCTACAGCGTTTACATGTCAAATCGGGGGTAACATATATATGGGAGCTATATCTAAATCTGAACCGATTTTCTCCGAATTTGGCAGTATTCCTTCATGTAGAAAGAAACCTCTTTTTGCCGAATTTCGCACTGATCGGATATAAAATAACATTTTTACAACGCTTACACGTCAAATCGGGGGTAACGTATATATGGGGGCTGTATCTAAATCTGAACCGATTTCTTCCAAATTTAACAGTGTTCATTCATATAATAAGAAACCTCTTTCTGCCGAATTTCATACAGATCGGATATAAAATAAAGCGTTAACAGCGCTTACATGTCAAATTTGGGGCTAACATACATATATATGGAGGCTATATCTAAATCTGAACCAAATTCAATAGGGATCGTCCTTGGGCCAAAAAAAAAAGATATGTGTAAAGTTTCGTCGAGATCGAACCATAATTGAGACCTGTACTTTGAATACAAGAATACATGCACAGACTGACAGACGGACATAGCTAAATCAACTTAGAAAGTGATTCTAAGTCGATCGGTATAATAAACGATGAGTCTGTTTCTTCTTCTTTTGGGTGTTACAAACAAATGCACAAAGTTATAATACCCTGTACGACAGTGTGGTGTAGGGTATAAAAATCGATATAGGTCCTTACAATGCACTTTAATGGCGACCTTGTGGTTTTTTATATATGTATATCGTACTTATCCACAAAGTTTGCTAGTTAAACAAAGAGGTTAGTTAATTCATACACAATTTTAGTATATAAGGCTTCGGAATATATGTTTCATGTCAAGGAGAAAAATAAAGGGGACACGCCAAGAAGTATTTCACCAAAAACAACCGACACCCACGCTCATCCCCTATCCCTGAAAATCCCCCTCCAAAAATAATGGTATATCAAAAGACGTAGAAATCGATGTATTTTTTGGGTGATGTATTCGACACAAATATTTCTTGTAACAAATTACTTTAAGTCCCTACAATGCACCAAAAAAGCAACACAGTGGTTTTATATATCGTATTTATCCACAAAGTTTGCTGGGTAAATACAGGTTAAGTAAATTCAGTCACAACTTTTGTACCGAAGGCTTCGGAATAGATATTCCATGTCAAACGACAAAATAAAGAAGACACTTCAGGATGTATTAGATACTCCCAAAACATACGACTCCGGATGGTTCGAAGCTTGATGATAAGTTTGGCTTCGGAGTACACTGTAAAGAATTTACCACCAGTTTTTGTAAAACGTTCTCGTTCGTCTAAGACGTATCATCCAAAATTAGTCAATTGATACGCGAAATATATAAGTCACAGGAGTCTATAATGCGTCATGTACTATAGGAGAACTGGGAAATAGTTCGTACCGAAAATATTTCATGCCTGTGTTTTATACATTTCGAGTTATAGTTAATGGAAATTTGTAGTTTCATCATAAACGAACGAAAACGTTTTACAAAAACTGGGGATAAATTCTTTACAGTGACTTACAGACTCCTGATACCTGCAGTGTCTATCAAACCGAAATAATACAACCTTTGGCTTAGGCAATTAGGCAGTCCAACGAAAGATGGACAGAAATCTGCCCCTGTAGGGTAGCTAAACAAATATGACCAAGATATTATCTGAGAAAGTTACGTTCTGACGGGACAGTGCCTCATCGGAGAGATAGTTTATTATAACGATCGACATAGACCATTTTTTGAGTCGATTTAGTCATGTCTGTCCGTCCG
Source organism: Eudasyphora cyanicolor (assembly GCA_963930755.1). Classification (NCBI taxonomy): domain Eukaryota; kingdom Metazoa; phylum Arthropoda; class Insecta; order Diptera; family Muscidae; genus Eudasyphora; species Eudasyphora cyanicolor. The sequence goes on from OZ005736.1 coordinate 116,356,234, forward strand.
TCCAAGTATTCTTGTGATCAAAGTATAGGTCGCGATCACTATTTGGTTAAAATCGGTACGGATTTACATATAGCTCCCATATACATATATGTACCTCCGAATTGACATATATATGTACACTGTGTAAGCAACATTTTTTAACCGACCTGTATTAAAATTGACAGAGAGAAGTATTTTGATACACTTAGAGGCAGTACTAAATTTGAGGAAAATCGGTCCATATTTAGATATAGCCCCCATATATATGTTACCACCGATTTGACATGTAAGCGCTGTAGAATCTGTATTTTGTATACGATCAGTATATAAAAATAAACCAGAAAGATGCTGCTGATGATGAAGAAGATGATTCATTGTGATGATCGTTATTATTACAAAGATGTAATGTACAATCAACTGTTGATATACAGCATTTTCTAACTAACTACTTAGTAGGGACATAAATACTGTTACACACATTTTATGGTATAACATTAAAAGTAACGAATCCTTTTGGACCAACTTGCTTTATGTGGGAGCTATATTATGGAACGAATGAACCGATGTCCATTTCCATTACAAAATGGGATGAAACTATAATAACAATCTGTAGCAAATTTCGGTCACCTAGCACAATTATTTTACATTGTAGAGCGACCACAACTGACGGACACATTTACAGGGTGGGCCATTTTAAATTTTGAATTTGAATCGGCTATAAAAAAAGTACTGATAATTTTTTCAAATTTCTGGTTTTGTTGGAAAGGTTGAAATTTGTCATTTACCTCCAGTTTTTATAAAACGTTTCGTTCGTTTAAGACGAAACGTCAAATTTCAGTTAACTATAACACGAAATCCATAAAACACATGCATGATATATTTTCGGCTTTCCTATAGTACATGACGAATTATAGACTCCTGTGGCTTATATATTTCGCGCATCAATTGACTGATTTTGGACGAACGAAAACCTTCTACAAAAACAGGGGGTTAATAATGGATTACAATATCATTCATATGACTACCAGGACTGGCTCGGCAGTACCTCATGAGATTAACCCAATTTTTCAGAACATTTTCGACTGTTTCGAGTCGAATCTCTTCAATGGCAACTCCGATTTCATGTTTCAACGCTTCAATTGTCCTTGGATACTTTGCGTAACGTTTATCCTTAATGGCTCCCCACAGAAAATAGTACAAAGGGCTCAAATAACAAGTCAAAGTAATCGGTTGTTCAAATTTAAAATTTTAAATGGCCCACCCTTTAATTAAAAATATATATCATTATCAGAAATGCAAACGCACCAAATATTATTTTTGCAGGAGAATAGAAATTTATATTAAAAAGTGAATGTGAAGTTATAAAAATCGGTGGATTCCGGATAATACACAAGTAAAATTTATAATTTATTTATTCTCACATTCATGGTTTGGAACTTAACGTTGTAAGATTTTGAATTGAAATTTTTTTAACCACTAAAAACACAAATAATTTTTTGTTGGGGCCCTTTTTAATTCCCTTAATAAATTCGGCATTTTTAACAGTAAAAGGCTGGACTTTTATACAGGAACATGTACAGGGTTTTCCAAAAAGAGGTGTTATTTTGAATCACCCGGTATTTAAGTAGCTGTCACCTTTAAATCTTTTATTCTTTGACAAGTAAAAACTACGCCATTACTAAAAATGGAACGATACACGATTCAACAACGCATTGAAATTATTAAAATTCGAAAAATCGAAAATCATCGATCATGCTATTTTATGGTCGGAGTTGGATGGTATTGATCTGGACAACGATTACTTTCAACAAGACGGCGCTACGTGCCACACAAGCAACGAAACCATTGATCTCTTACGGGAAAAGTTTCCTTACCGTGTTATCTCTCGAAGAGGTGATCACAAGTGGCCAACGAGATCAACACCTTGCGACTTCTTCCTTTGGGGCCACGTGAAAGATAAGGTCTACGCAACAGTCCAGCGTCGATTCAAGACCTCAAAGATTGAATTCGTGAGGCTATCGAGGACATAGGGCAGCAACTTTGCAATTTGGTTATGGAAAATTTCATGAAAAGGATATGGTCATGTAAGGGTGGTCGTGGTGGCCATTCGGCTGATGTTGTTTTTCATTATTAACGACATATCTTCCTCTTTATTATGAAATAAATATCCGATCATTTATCTAAAAAAATTGCATTTTTCTTTGAATACCAAAATAACACCTCTTGTTAGAAAACCCTTTAGATCCGTGAACTAAGGAATTTTTTATTATTTTCTAAGGAGTTTGAGTTATCCATTGCAAAAAACTGCCTGATCATTGTAGCGTTTACCAGACACAAATCTTATCTATTCGAGAGGTAGCCGAATGGCTGTAAATTAATGTTCTGCCCCAAGTCGGTATCAATATTCTCTCTGATACCCTGCTATAAAATTTGTGGAATCTGTTTTCAGGAAAGCTTGCCACATTGCAGGGTACATACGATTCGGCTTGGAGAAACTTAACGCCATTTTTACTTGGTTGCTTTAAATTTAAAATAAAGTGAAGTTGGATCAATTGGTTTTTAAATTGCTCATTTATTACCCAGTGTTTTATTGCTAGCTACTGGAACAGATTAGGAACTTGTCTCTAAACATTTGATTACACTGTCAGCGGTAGTTGTAGTGTTGATACTGGTCATAATGGGAACCTCAAGCGGTTGCGATGGAGACTTGGAAAAAAAGTAGTACGAATGTACGATTACTAAGTAGCATTGTTTGTGTAGACACAAATTAAAAATAGCAACAAAGCAAAGTACATGTTTAATTAAGCAAAACTCATAATACACCATTGCAAATTTTAAAGAACAAAGTTGAAAAAGTAAGAAATGAGAATAAAATTATTAATTTCTATCCAACAATAGGGTATGTTCCGCCACTCACTTGTAGCTTGAGAGAGGTATTGTGAAAATCACTTTCACGTCTGCATTTTATTAAAGCAAAATATCAGAAACCAATACTCACTTGAATAGTAGGGAACCTCGCTATCCTTTTTGTAATGGAATGTGAGAAGTAACGGGTGATTCAAGTAGATATACTTTTTTCAATAGCATTTTTTTTGGCAGATCACGTGTGAGTCGTGTCATGTTGTCATGTTATTTTTGTTAAGTATGGTTTGGCATTTCATCATGGAAAGACTTACGCGTGAACAACGTTTACAAATCGTTCAACTTCATTACGAAAATTCACGTTCTGTGAGGAATGTGTTTCGTGCACTTCGCTCAACTTATGGTCAACATAATCGGCCTACTGAGCGTACTATTCGCAACACCATCACCCATCTTGAGACCAAGAATTCATTATTGGATAATATTCGACCGAATAGACCACGTCCAGCACGCAGCAACTCGGACTGACGTATGGAACGTCTTGGCGCATTTTACGTCGAGATCTTAAATTGAAAGCATAGATCTTAAATTGAAATTGCAAGAACTGAAGCCGCTCGACCTTCCCAAACGACATCACTTCGCTCTATGGGCTCTTGAAAAGTTCCAAGAAGATCCGACATTTTCGAGCCAAATTTTGTTTAGCGATGAGGCCCATTTCTGGCTCAATGGGTATGTAAACAAGCAAAATTGCTGCAGTTGGGACGAAGAGAAACCTGAAGAGATTCAAGAGCTGCTACTTCATCCAGAAAAAACAACGGTTTGGTGTGGTTTGTGGGCCGGTGAAATCATCGGTCCATATTTCTTCAAAAATTATGCCGGCGAGAACGTAACCGTTAATGGCGACCGTTATCGTGCCATGATAACCGTCTATTTGATGCCTGAAATTGAAGCTCGTGATCTCGGCGACATTTGGCTTCAACAAGACGGCACCACTTCCCACACATCGCATCAATCAATGGATTTATTGAGAGAACACTTCGGTGAGCAGATAATTTCACGTTTTGGGCCGGTCACACCGTTAGACTTTTTCCTGTGGGGATATTTAAAGTCTAATGTTTATGCGGACAAACCCGCTTCGATTCAGGCCTTGGAGCAAAACATCATGCGTGTCATTCGTCAGTTACCAGTCGAAATGCTCGAACGAGTCATCGAAAATTGGACTCAACGGATGGACCATCTGAGACGTAGCCGCGGCCAACATTTGATAGACATAATCTTCAAAAAAAAATGCCAAAGAATGTTCTTTCAAATGATAATAAACATTCCCCATTCAATTTGAATTTTCTGTTTTTTTTTTCTTTGAAAAAGTAGGGAGCCTCGAAATGGATCACGCTTTAGAATAAAATCGCGATGCAAGTATCTGAATGCCTCAAGCTACATTTGAGGTCTTCGTTGTTAGATTTTAATACTAAACCAATTTTCGTTGATAGATTTTAATACCTAACCAATACTATACAATTTTCAATTGTAATTCAAAAAAAAAAACAATTCAATTTCGAATAAGATCAATTGAAATTCCAAGATTACATTTGAAATACGAATAACATCAATTGGAATTGGAATAACATCAATTGAAATTCGAAACACATCAATTGAAAATCCAAACACATCATTTGAAATTCGAAAACATCAACTGAAATTCGTAATACATCATTTGAAATTCGAAAAACATCAATTGAAATTTTAATTTATTTCCATTATAGTAACCGAGCCGCCTATATCAAAAATAATGAATAATAAGATATGTCATCCCGGAGCGAGTAAGTTGTCAGTTACGAACGAATAGAAATTTCAACGAGTAGGCGTTCAAAGAGTGAGTTTTTCCGCGGATTTCGGACCGATTTTGCCGAATTTTTTGTAATTGTCACAATTAAAAAATTAATATCAATCGATTAGTGCAAAAAAAGTTCAAACTATGTTCGCGGAAACCTGTTTTTTCGCGTGTGACATTTCATTCCTATTCGTTCGTAACTGATAGATTTTGACGTTTCTGGCTGATGGCACATCTGTATAATTTAAGGTCTGTGGCCTATATGGCCTTTTACAAATAATACATCAATTTGAATTCGAATTTTTCCATTTGAAATTCGTAATACACCAATTGAAATTTGAAAATGTAAACAAATCTGTGCATTGGATCACAGACCTTAAATTATACAGATGTGCCATCAGCCAGAAACGTCAAAATCTATCAGTTACGAACGAATAGGAATGAAATGTCACACGCGAAAAAACAGGTTTCCGCGAACATAGTTTGAACTTTTTTTGCACTAATCGATTGATATTAATTTTTTAATTGTGACAATTACAAAAAATTCGGCAAAATCGGTCCGAAATCCGCGGAAAAACTCACTCTTTGAACGCCTACTCGTTGAAATTTCTATTCGTTCGTAACTGACAACTTACTCGCTCCGGGATGACATATCTTATTATTCATTATTTTTGCATTGGATTGGGTATCACTTATTTAAATATTTTTTGATGACTAAGTCTTAGCATATAATGTGACGAAAAGAAAACAGAGATGATCTTAGCTTTTATAAATATTTATTAAAAATTACTTGAAATTTATACAACAAAACATATTTAAATATATTAATATTAAAGGTATAGACTCATTTTATTACTTAAATGCCTCCCTTAACTAACCTACATCATGGATTTGGTTTAAATTTTTCGAATTTAAAAGAAGTAAAAGCGTTAAGGTCGGCCATGCTGAATATTATATACCCTCCACCATGGATTGCATTCAATTCTAACTGGAAAAATCAAATCAGCAAATCATGAAACGATCCTTTTTGTTTAAGCAAAGTAGTAAAAAACGAACGCTGCAATTTTTAGCCAAGTTTTAGGCCGCAAATTATTTAGCGAAACTCTTTACCTGAAAAATGTGGTATTTATGAGTTAAAAAAGAATACAAACTGAAAAGTTTCAGCTAAATTTCTTAGAAAATATGGTGTTTATGGCTTAAATAAGCATTTTTGGGAGCAACATCTATATGTGGACTATAACAAAATATTAACTGATTTAGATTTTTTTACTGTAATGAATTCTTGTCTAAATTAAATACAAACTGCAAAGATTCAGTTAAAAATCTTGGAAAATGTGGTATTTATGGCTTAAATACTTATATTTTTGAGCGACCTCTATAGGGTGACTTCAATACAATATGAACGGATTTGTAAATGTTTGCTGTGAAGAATTCTTGACAAAATATAATACAAACTGCAAAGTTTCTGCTAAATTGCTTTAAAATGTTGTATCTATAGCTCAAAAACCGCATTTGGAGCGTCCTCTATATGGCCCATTTGTAATCCCAAACAACCTGCAACTATAAGAAGTATTTCTACCAATTATGATTTGTATGTAGAGTGATTACAACATAGCTAAATCGTCAATATTTAGAGGTGTTACAAACGGAGTGACAAAATGAATATACCCCCCATCCTATGGTAGAGGTATAATGATGAATTTCGAATTTCAATTGATGTTGTTATAGCCTCACTTTAGTGTGGCGAGGGTATATATCATTGCTACGGACAAAAGGTGTAACAAATCGAAGTAGTGACCTAAGACCCCAAGTATGTTTGGCGGAAATCCGTTTTGGGCCATTTTAAGTCATTTGAGCAATGTCCGTCCGTCTGTCTGGCTGGAGCGCACGATATCTCTCGAAAAGATTAACTTAAAATTTGGTATGTGATAATATTTTGGTCCACTCCTTCTACGTAGATGATCTGATCTTTTATGAATATTTCTTCAAAATTAGTTGAAACAAAACGTATTTTAATACATATTTTAATATTAGAGGTTTAAAACAGACAAATTTTATCACTCAAATGCTACCACAACTAACATAAAGCATTGCTATTGTTTACATTTTTCGAATTTCAAATGATGTTATTCGAATTTCAATTCATATTATTCGTATTTCAATTGATGTTATTCGAATTTCAATTGACCTTTTTCGTATTTCAAATGGAATCTTCGAATTTAAAATGGAATCTTAGAATTTCAAATTGAATCTTCGAATTTCAATTGATCTTTTCAAATTACAATTGAAAATGGTGTAGACATTTCATTGAAGTTCGGTCCTTTTCTCCTTGTATAGCTACATATACGTTTGAATATATCGAAACGTAATTACTGGCATTTTGAACCCATTGATCCCGAGATATCAGTGTAAAAATAATCCCACATTCTTATAATAGAATGTAAGAAGTAGAATAAAATCACGAGTAACATATCTGAATGTCTCAAGCTACATTTGAGGTCTTCGATGTTACATTTTAGTACTAAACCAAAACTTAACAGCTTATATTATTAAAACCAGTGTATACAAATTTTTGAAATTTTGTACAGTGTAATGCTTTTATAGTGCCTATAGCCCTGTGAAAAATTGACGTTATTGCCACGCCCCTTTTTGTACCTCCCACACAAAAAGCACCATTTTACACAAAAAGTTAAAAGCTTACAGCGGGAGTAGAAATGCACGAAAATGCAGCAACATTTTGCACAGTGTCACGCTTTTGAAGTGAGTATAGCCCTGTAAAAAGTGGGCGTTATCACCACCCCCCTTTTCGTACCTCCCACACAAAATGGCCAAAATTATACCAAAATTTAATATCTTATAACGTTAATATACCGGTGCACATAAACGCTTATAATTCGGCACAGTGCAATGTATTTAAAGTATCTACTTTTCAGCGAAAAATAGGTGTATTTTTTAAAAACCTTCTGGTACCTCGCACACAAATAGACAGAATAATTCGTTTAATATTCTATATTACATTACTCACAAAGTGAGGGTATACCTAAGTCGGTTTACCCGACTGAAACTTTCTTACTCGTTTATTGAAGTTTGCCCCTATTCTCCTTGTGCAGCTTTAGTTTGAATAAATCGAAACGTTATTATAGAAACTGAAATTTTGAAACCATGGATCTCGAGATATCAGTGTAAATAATCCAAAGAGAATAAAGTTTATCGCCAAACGTCGTTTCTTTTTTTTTTCAAATTTCCCCTTTGAAATGGTGTATAGCAATCAGAATTTCGATACTGCAAAAAAAACACAGTAGCTGACCGGTGTATACTCATTAAATTGTTGAAACGTAAATGAATAAAGTGTTATTACCGCGTCGCAACGTACAGAAATTAAAGAATAGCAAAACAAACAAAAGTGTCGTGATGAAAATGATAATTGCGACGAATGCGAATGAATATATGAGGGGTATGTGAACAAAAAATAAAAATATCAAAAAAATTTTAATAAAAACCTCCAATAGATCGCGAGACAACATATGGATGTAATGGAAAGCGTTTTGTCACAATGCGAGAAAAAAGTTTGTACAATTTGTGAATGGATATTTTTAAAATGAAATATGATCGAGCGTTAAATGTTAGAAAAATTTTACTTACAAGGACGACAGGAAATAACAATCAAAATAATAAAATCCAAAAATAAAAAAAAAAAAAAACAAATGCTACCAAATGTATACATTTCAAACATCGAGATTTTAATAGGGAAAAATGAAGCAACAAGTTGACTGTAATTCGCTTACTTATTATTATTTTGTAACATAGTGTAATAGTGCCTTATTGAAATGCGTTCTATTGTCGGTGTGTACCTTTTATTTATTATTACGGATATCACAAAAGAAAATACTATTCACAGACGTTGTCTGCCAACAACCGGCTTTTTTATACATTTAGTCCGTCCGAATGCTAAGTCTAGTAAAAATACGTCATTATTAAACCAGTTTATATGTAACGGGTTTTCCAATACGGATGATATGATTTGATCTGTCATTTGTTTTTCATTGTATTCAGTAGTGTTTACAATTTCATCACGGAGAGATATACGCAAGAACAATGTTTACAAATTATTCAGTTTTATTATCAAGTCCATTTTTTTTAATTCCAAAAAACAAAAAACCATCCAGTCGACCTACGACCTTGACATCCATGAGCAATATTTTAGCTCTCATTAAGAGCTATCTTTTTGCCATTGACCGATTGTCGCTACGTGCCACACAGCAAACTAAACAATTGAATTGTTGCGAGAAAAGTTTGGAGATTCGATTATTTCAAGAAATTGTGATATTGAATGGCCTCCAAGAAGTTGTGATTTAAAACCATTAGACTATTTCTTTTGAGGTTATTTGAAGCCATTGGCCTTTCGAAATAAACCAGACCCTCTTCAAGCTTTACTAGTCAATATTGAACGTTCATGACATAAGACTTGATTTAGTGGGAAAAGTGCTCGAAAATTGGGTTCATCGAATTCGTTCCTGCGTTTTATTTAGAACTTAATTGTATCGATTGTACTTCACATTAAATAAAAAACTTTTGAATTTCCTTAACAATAAGTTGGTTTTTTTCAAAGAAATCATATCACTCTTATTGGAAACCCTGTATATCTACATATGTAAGTATTTGTGTATATTATCAATATACAGACTTTTGATACATTTTGTTTTATTTCAATTATTAGCTGTTAATATAACGTTATTATTCTGCTATTGTTGCAGCAACAGTAGACTGACTGTACTCTAATTCGTCAATACAAGAGCCTTTGACAATGACAGTGGTACATACAAGTAATTTTTTATATTTCTAGATATTGCGTAGAGTTACTGTAAAGAAATTATCAATAATACTAATATCGGCGCCGGCAAGATCGGCCAGACTTCCAAGAAAGGACGGCCGCAGAGTATACAGACGGGACAGTAACAAAGCAGGAGCACAATGCTCTCCACAGATTTGGCAGATGTCACTGGACTCAATTCCCAACATTTTGAAGTATTCGCCGATCAGGAAGTTCCCTTCAGAACTGACACTTATGTAGACAATATTTTCCTCTATACTGCGGAGAGATATTTTAAACTTCTCTGTTTGTGTCTTGGGTAAATTTTTCTGGACCCTACATAGGTCGATATCTGGCCATATCTCATTGGACTGTCTCTTGCCTAAGCCAAAGCTCTCATGTGGACAGTGGCGCATCAGCAAATGCTAATTCTTTGAGAATTTGTAATGCCGGCTTTACTGTTCCCCGGAATATCCCTAAACTCATTTACCCATATGAGGTATACGAGTATTTTAAACTGTTCAGTCTCCTCGTTAAGTGATCTGTGACGGATTTGACCGAAAATCGTCATAATTGGGGCACAAAAATTATGAAAATTAATTTTCGAAATCGTCAACACAAACATCTACCAGTTGCATACAGCTGTTATATTTTTTCAGGAATAGGGAATGTTTCAGGAACAAATATGTATTAACAGGTACCTTAAAAAAATTTTAGCGGTTCATCAAAGTGAGCTGAAAATCAATTTTAGCGCCGATTAATATTCTTGGACAGCAATAATAATCAAATTGAGCGGAAATATATGTTATACATATCGATACCTCCATTCTAAAACATGCTAAGTCGACAGCGCATAGTTTTAAGGAGATTGCATTTTTAATTTCTACATATTCTAAATTATATTTAGTGAACATTTGGTGTTTATCCGTCAGTCCAATTAAAAGTTATTGACAAAACAGTACAGGTCATTCGATATGCACTATAAAGGAATTCCACACACATTTAAAAAGATCATTAAACTTTGATCGCCTCTCCTGAAAAACTACCTTTTTGCACTTAGCATATCGATATAAATTTCTTAGAATTGAAAATGGTCAACACTCCTCTTAGTAGGATCCTCATCGATTTTATTTCTTTACATCATAAAAGCCACAAATTTTAATTGATTGTGACGTATACATTTTTTTAGATTTATTATTTATTATTTAACATTTCGTGGTTTACATGTCATTTATAGTTATAAAGAGATTAGGAGCATTAGTTCCTTTTCTACTTAATAATAAATTTATTGTTTTTTAACATTATGGGATATTAGTAAACAATATGTGTTTTTTAAACGAAAGGAAAAAAATGTGTTGATAAAAAAACCTCATGAAACTTTTAGTTGACTAGGTTGGTTGATCTTAATTAAGAACTAAATTTAAAATGATATCAATTCATTGATATGGGAATATCGCGAAGAGAAACATTGTTTGAGTCTATAAGCTTTTTTATAGGCTTAGCTTCAACAAAATGAAACAAACGAATTTAAATTTGCTTCGAAGTTTGAACTCAATTTTCCAATTTTGTCCTTGACGTGTTGAAAACTTGATAAGGTGCGCAATCTTTGTGTCGAATAGTGCCATGGAAGGTTAAATATCATTTTCAGCAACTTGTTCTGAACTACTTGTAGTTTTTGTATATGGCAGTTTGCCGCCGTCGACCATAATGGGGCGCAGTAAAATATTGTTGGTAAGAATATCGATTTTAGTACCAATTTCTTGTTTTCCGTGCTGAGATGGGATTTTCTGTTAATCAATGGGTACATTATCCTGGTAATTTTATTGACTTTATCCACGATGTGAGAAATGTGGTCACCAAAATTCATCTTTTTGTCCAGAATGATACCCAAATACTTAACATTATTTTTCCATTCTAAGCTATGGTTTAGAAAGCTAATTGTGGTTTGAGGTAGATAACATAGACTCCGTTTTCTAGTAAAGTATATGGCCTGTGTTTTGTCAGGATTTACTAAAATATTCCATTTAATCATTCATTTTAACTAATCCATTTTGCAGATTGTTAATAATGTTGGCGGGAATTGAATCAGAAGTTATTATAGATGTATCATCGGCAAACACTGAAATAATACAGTTATTTAAATCTGGTATATCCGCAGTGAATATATTGTAGAGGATTGGTGAAAGGCAGGATCCCTGTGGACATCAATTGGTAATATTATGTTGTCTTGAGTGGGTATTTCCAATGTACACACTGAAAGTCCGATCTTGTAAGAAATCCAAATTTATTTAATTTAAAAATTAGGCCATTACGCCACACGCTGTCAAAAGCTGCTTTGATGTCCAGTAGCACCATACCTGTGGATTCTGACGTATACATATAAATATAAATATGTTTTTTAAGTAAACATGTGAAATAATGCCGCACATATGCATTTCGTCGAATTTGTTAAAAAAAATTAGGAAGTTTCTATAAGGAACTTGTTGTGGAATTTGTCTTTTCTTTGAAAGTTGCAGGACTTGCTTTTACAGTGCATCTTTCACAACAAAAATAATAAATTTCATTTGATTCATTAATTTCTAAACACGGGTTGAAACCATCGGAAAAGCGTCAAGAATTTCGCTTTTAAAGTGCTGTAAAATACCGCCGTCACACCGTATATCGATGTTATCATGTTGACGCCCGTACAACACTTTATCCCACCGAGTGATGACGGTGCACCTTGAAAAAAAATTATCATTATTAAAAAAAAACATGTTAAGAACCATTGCACGAATTGGCTTGAGATAAACCGTTATGGCTGCAACAGTGAGAGTACGTATTCCTTATAATATAACGCGTGATCCATTTCGATGTTTCTTACATTTTTAAAGAAAAAAACACACAAATTTCAAATTGAATGGGGAATGTTTATTACACAGTGCGACAGTCCAAAAACCAAAAACAGCGATACTATTTTTCTTGTAGGTCTTGGCGAGTAGAACAACGTTTGTTCTACGAAATTTGCCGGACACCCCCAAAATCCGGATTTACGGGTACAAAAACGATTTGCTTGCCTTTTTTCACTTGGACGCCTATAACTTTGTTAATTATTAACAGATTTCCAATCTCTAAAATAATTTGGAAAGAAGAGAATTAGACCTTTCGAACGATGTATAGTTTGTTTATCTGAAGCTGTAGGAATATAGGTTTATTTGTCATACAAACACATTTTTTTCATTTTCTAGTTTAGGCAATGTTTTTACCAATTACATTATGAGATAACCGTACGATTAATTAATTTACGTATATAGTATATTTTATAAGGAAAAAAGGCAATCAGTCTCTTAAAAATCCGTTTGCAATTGACTGAGTTATTAAAGTGTCATTAAAACTGAAAACACTAGTTTAGGCCATTCAACTCAATAATGTCGCTGAGCGTTTAATTTTTAACTCGTCATCATCGTCAAAACTAGTATTTATGTACACATTTAGTTTTAATGAAACTTTAATAACTCAGTCAATTACTAATGGATTTTTAAAAGACTGGTTGCATTTTTTTCCTTATAAAATATACTATATATTTAAATTAATTAATCGGTACGGTTATCTCACAATATAATTGGTAAAAACATTGCCTAAACCAGAAAATGATGGACAAAAATGAAAAAAAAATTATTTGTAGGACAAATAAACCTATATTGCTACAGCTTCAAATAAACAAAATATACATCGTTCGAAAGGTCTAACTCTCTTCTTTCCAAGTTCTTTCAGCGATTGAAGATCGGGTAATAATTAACAAAGTTATAGGCGTTCAAGTGAAAAAAATAAGAAAATCTGATTTTTACCCGTAAATCCGGATTTCGGGGGTGTCCAGGGAATTCCAAGAAAAGATTCGTGTTTTACTCGACAAGACCTACAGGAAAAATGGTATCGCGTCATTTGCTTCTCAACTTGAGTTTATTTTGTCGCACTGTGTTATCATTTGAAAGAACATTCTTTGGAATTTATTTTTTGAAGATTATGTCTATCAAATGTTGGCCGCGCCCTCAGATGGTCGATCCGTTGAGTCCAATTTTCGATGACTCGTTCGAGTATTTCGACTGGTAACTGGCGAATGACACGCGTGATGTTTTTCTCCAAGGCGAAGCCGGTTTGTCCGCATAAAATTTAGACTTAACATATCCCCACAGGAAAACGTCTAACGGTGTGATATCACACGATCTTGGTGGCCAATCGACCGGCCCAATACGTGAAATTATCTGCTCACCGAATTGTTCTCTCAATAAATCCATTGATTGATGCGATGTGCGGGAAGTGGCGCCGTCTTGTTGAAACCAAATGTCGCCGAGATCACGAGCTTCAATTTCAGGCATCAAATAGTCGGTTATCATGGCACGATAACGGTCGCCACTGACGGTTACGTTCTCACCGGCATCATTTTTGAAGAAATATGGACCGATGATTCCACCGGCCCACAAACCACACCAAACCGTTGTTTTTTCTGGATGAAGTGGCAGCTCTTGAATCTCTTCAGGTTGCTTGTTTACATACCCATTGAGCCAGAAATGGGCCTCACCGCTGAACAAAATTTGGCTCGAAAACGTAGGATCTTCTTAGAACTTTTCAAGAGCCCATAGAGCGAAGCGATGTCGATTGGGAAGGTCGGGCGGCTTCAGTTCTTACACAAGCTGTATTTTGTATGCTTTCAATTTAAGATCTCGACGTAAAATGCGCCAAGTCGTTCCATACGTCAGTCCAAACGGCGCCGAATCGACTCTCCACGGTCTTCGTGTACACTCTCAGCTACGGCCGCTACATTTTCTTCACTGCGTGCTGGACGTGATCTATTCGGTCGAATATTATCCAATAATGAGTGCTTGGTCTCAAGATGGGTGATGGTGTTGCGAATAGTACGCTCAGTTGGCCGATTATGTTGACCATAAGTTGAGCGAAGTGCACGAAACACATTCCTCACTGAACGTGAATTTTCATAATAAAGTTGAACGATTTGTAAACGTTGTTCAGGCGTAAGTCTTTCCATGATAAAATGCCAAACAATTCTTAACAAAAAATAACATGACAGCATGACACGACTCACACGTGATCTGTCAAAAAAAGGCTATTGAAAAAAGTATCTCTACTTGGATCACACGTTACTTCTAGTTTCGCTAAAACTGTTGATCTGCGTGACGAGATTCTTACACGAAACACGTTGCATGTCTCTTTTTCACTAAAATGAAATTTGGGGGCAACAAATTGCATCAGGTATCCGCTAGTATAATATTGAATATGGTACTATGTGTTGAAATCAGAAATTGCAAAAGTTATCTAAAATACAGAATATGAACCAAAAATATGATTGCTACAGAAGTTATGGGGAAGTTGTATTCGAATGAATCTATAAATGTGTGTGTGGGGGAGTCGCAGACGGGACTTGACCAACACACGCCTATTTTACGCTGAATAGTAAATACTTCAAAGACATTACACTGTACCGCATTATAATTGTTTATAGCACTGGTATTAACACATGAGCCATTCAATTTTGTTAATCCCTTCAAGAGTTATCGTGCACTCCAGCCAGACAGACGGACAGACATGCGGACGCACAGACGGATGGACGGACATTGCTCAAATGACTTAAAATGTCCTACAACGGGATTCCGCCGAACATAGTTAGGTCGCTAATGTGATGGTATAAAATGACTTAAAACGGATTGTCCCAATGGTCACTCATTCGATGTGCTTACAGTTTTTCCATAGCAAACGATATACATACATATAAGCTATTCTTCTCTGTAAGGTGTGCCACAGTTGTGATTTCTTTTTATTTGCTTGCTTAAATCGTAGGCCAATATATTAGTATACTAAGTATGTACTCGTATGTAGTGCACTTCAAGCTCACTCTATACTATACGGAAACTCATGGCTTTTTATGGTGTTTGCGGAAAATCCTTCAAAAAGATATGTATATGTATATATTTTCAAATTACCGTAGTACATGGATACGAATATAATAGTAAATTTATATCGCGACTAATAACAAAAACAACCACAAAAGCATGCAATACACCAATTGTTTCCACAAACTTTACTCACAACGACACCGAATTCGACTCTGACTCCGACACCGGCAATGGCACATGCAATCTATGGCAGTCAGTCAGTCAGACAGACGGATGGACGGACAATAAATGCAACATAATATTCGTAATAGTAGTACGTACAGGTGGTGCTCAACCACAAAATGAAGTTTTTTTTTTAAATTTAAAACAAACAATGACTTGTCATATCTGAAACAATTAATAACTATTATTTACAACATTTAACTGTTACATTAACTGTTGTTATGTACCCACAATGGAAGTTTGCATTAAGATTAAATTAAAAGTTGCATTCAGTGTAATACGATGTTGTTTTGCAAAAATTAATTTGATTTCGGTGGCAACCAAAAGTTGTTAATGAAAACGATGACGATGATGATGAAGAAAATTAAAATGACAAAACTTGTAACTAATTCCAATAACACAAGGCCAATGTTATTGTCGGTGGTCGTTGGTGTTATACCTTCAACTGCAACTTCAAGGTAGAATAAGAAAAAGCATTTAACAGGTAATATTAAAACCTTAAGAATATTATTGCTATGTGGGCAGATAATATTTAGAATTGGAAACGCTATACAGATGTAATTGTGCATTTGTATGCGGTCGCCTTAAAGGTAAGAAGGGTTTGTATATAATTTGCTTCAAAACAAGAAAGGTAGTGACCTAAGACGAAAATATATGTTTATTGCATTAAATTTTTTTTTTAGCAATTCAAAAGCATTTTCTTATTTTTGATCACAACTTATTTTGTATATTAAAAAGCGCTTCAATTAATAAGACTGTGCTCGAAAAGGAAACTATGAAGAAGTAACAGAAAGAAGACCTATCACCTATTTAGTGACATTATCCGTTTTTCTAGGTTAGCTCTTGTTTTCGCGATATTCGACCACACAGTTTGTTGTGAAATCAGAGAGGTTCGTTAACTCGTTGCTGATTTTGGACTTCGGAATACACGCTTTAGTCGATAGATCTAAATAAAAGGAACCTTTGTAGAATTATTTCTCTCAAAACAGTCGTCCACGCAACTCACTCCCTTCCGCCTATATTATCAATTTGAATTGCATTTTATAACTCTAATACATATATGTACTGGTATGAAAACTCAAGCTGTTAACTTTTGGTGCTACGACGCCCACTTTTCATTGGACTGTAGGTTTTATAAAAACATTATCTATATACAGGGTCTCCCATATTCGACGGACCCATCTGGCAACGCCATAACTTTTGACAGAGATGTCAGATCGCTTAATGACATACCGCGTTTGAAGCGTCAGTCCAAGCAGATTTTTACCATGGAACAATACACGCCACGCGAGCGCTCTGAAATAGTTGAAATTTACATTCAACAGAAGAAGTCAAGTCAACGTGCTTTTAAAATATTAAAAAATGTGAGAAGTGCGCCTTCTAAGAACACCATTAAGCGTTTATACGAAAAATTTTCGACTGGTGAGGCTCTTTCTAATCCGAAGAGGCCAAATAAAAGTCGACCAAGGCGATCGGCCGAGAATATCGCTGCCGTACGAGCCAGTGTTGAGAGGTCCCCAAGAACATCCCAAAAACGCCGTTCTCAGCAGTTGGGCATGGCTCGGTCCACTTTACAACGGATTATTCGCGTTGATTTGCATTTGTTCCCGTACAAAATTCAATTGACGCAAAGATTGTTGCCTGCGGACAAGCCTCGTCGATTGGAATGGGCCCAACGAGTCAGTGGGTCCGTCGAATATGGGCAACCCTGTATAGGGAAAAACACGACAAAATTACCACTTTTTTTCAATTTTATTCCTATCGCGTCGAAACTTAGTGGGGTTGCAGAAGTACCCTGGGTATGAGATGTGCCAAAAATACAGCTTCCTATCGTGATAGGTTAGGAAGATACAGGGTGTAAAAGTTTGCAAATTTGCCACTGTATCTCCTGACTACGTGGACCGATTTGAAAGAACCGTGGCTTATATGACAGCTATTTAGAAATGCACAAAATGTACATAGATAATTGTTTGCAAATATTAAATTTTCATTCTTTTTTCTCGCGACTTATGTTTTCCTCGCGATTTTAATTGTGTTCCGCGGATGGGATTCTATATCTTTAAACTACAAAAATGAAGCTCATTCTGTTTACTTTATCAATACGAATTTTCGCAATGGGATGAAAACCACAACAAAATTTTAAACGTCAAACATAAATATTATTTTTTCATTATTATTTTTTACGTATTATAAAGTGAGTTTGCTTTAAGATGTGGACCAGAAACACGATTAATAAAATGTAATGGTTCCATTCTATAACCAGATATACCAGAATAATAAAAAAAACTTATTTTGAAAAAATCGACGTCGCATTTTTTACACTGGCCTACAATATTGCACTGGTCAAATCGAATACTAGCGAGCAGATATCGGACACGATATCGAGGGATTTTGACGTTCTAAATCCGAATATAAAATCAAAAATGCAATATATATTCGCGTTTTTGACACACGCTTTTTTGAATACAGAATCGCGACGGACGCACTTTTACCAAAGAAATTCAGGTTTCGCAAAAAAAACTGTAATAATAGTAAAGAATGTTTTAAAATTGATATATCTTGAGCAGTCCAAAAATGGACGGGATCGGAAACCTGAAGTCTGGGGCAGCGAAGTGGACCGAGTACGCTAGTATATATATTTATCTTCGTTTGGTTCCCATAAGGAACATATGGCCTCAACGAATTTGCTACACTCGGCTTTATTTAATGTCAAGAGTCTTCAGTGCGTTCCACGACTTGTTGCGTTCGGCTGCTTCGCCGTCCAGTTGTCGTCACCATGTACCGCTGGGATGTTTTCTACCCTGCTGGTTCCAGTCGACCTTTATTGGAGTATGACATGTCCTAGTCCACAGCTGTTCATTACTAATTGTGGTTGGCCAGCAAGTTTTTATTATTTTGCGATTCGCAAAAGTTCGTAAGGCGTTCAGGTCACCGCCAGCGGTGTCAAGCTTCACAGCCATAAAACAGCACGAAATATACGCAGCTATTAAAGATGTTGTATTTTATGAGCGTTGATATGTGGTTAGCTCTCCATACTGTGTTTATTTGGCCGATTGATTGCCTAGCCTTCATTATTCTGCTCAAGACATCTTCGTGAGATCTACCGGATTTTGTGATATTGCTGCCGAGGTAACAAAAAGAGTCAACATCATCGAGGTGCCGTTGACGAATGGTAAGAGGTTATGAGTTTGTGGTGTTCATCCTCATAATCTTTGTTTTCAGAATGTTTACCCTTAGACCATATTTAGCTGCTTCGGTTGCCAAGTCGTTTAGTTTTAGCTGCATATCTGTGTGGTTATATGATAACAGGCAGATGTCGTCAGGATAATCTAGATCTTCTGGGCGACCAGACAGACCTAAGTTTATACCTCTGCGTTCGGCTGTGACACGTTTCATCACATTGTCGATGGCTATGTTGAAAAACAGGGGAGATGGAGGACATCCTTATCTAACTCCGACTACATTACAGTGCACACAATTTCAAGTATTTTTGAGCGCTGGTATTAAAGCTTAAGCAGTAAACTTTTGGTGAAAATGGTCAATTTGTGTGGGAGGAACCAAAAGAGGCGTGGCAATAACCGCAATTCTTCACTGGATTGTAGGCACTATGAAAGCATTACACTGTACAAAATTTCAAGTTTGTATGTACCCTGGTATTAAAGTTATAAGCAGTTAACTTTTTGGTTAACAGCTTATAGCGTGAGTACCAATGCACGAAAATTAAAAAAAAAATTGCACAGTGTAATGTTTTTATAAGTACCTATAACCCTGTAAAAAATTGGCGTTACCAACACGCCCCTTTTGGTAACTCCCACACAAAATGGTCAAATCATGGTCAAAATTGAATAGATCATAACGTTATATCATAAGTATCTACTGTTCATAGAAAAAAAGGTGTTACCCATTCTTGTACGTCCCACACAAATTGACAGATTAATTCGTGTAATATTCCATACTACACTACTCACAATGTGAGTGTATATCTTAGTCGGTTTACTCGACTGAAACGTTCTTACTTATTTTTTAATAATGTGCATGTTTTGTAGACGATACCTAATATAACGATTATACAAAGTTTCATGAGTCAAAAATACTGTGACATGGAAATTCTCCTTGGTGAAAGGTCCTGAATCGTTAATGAATTGTTCTCATAACATCGCCCCTCGGGAACAATTTATCAGAATTGGTTTATTTTTCCAACTCTTCAACTTCTTCTAATACAATTTTTACATCTGTAGCGACAAAAATACATTGATTTTAAATGTGAATATTTTTTTAATGAAGGCGTCATAAAACATCGTAAAATTATTGATAATTTTTTTTTTGTAATGATCGACCTTTTTGGATTTTATATTTTTAAATATAAAATAATATCCGAGCGCATCCTTACCACATTTTTTCTTATAAATGATACTGTCACATTGAAGTGTTGTATACATTTCAGGAGAGTAGTTCAAAACATTGAATGAATCTATTATTATTTGCAAATGTGTATTCCAAAGTTCTATATTTCAAATAACCGAAGTGCCAATTTATGGACAACTAAGCTAGATTTTCGCTGTACTCAATTATTAAATAGATAAAAATAAACCTATTTCCATTCGTCTCAAATTGTTGCAAAGTGCAATTCATTTATTGTATTGATACTATATTATTTTACAACCTTGGTTACGTTTTTGACGAAGGTTGTTGTGACTAATCGAATACCTGTATCATAAAGATGCATCATGTTTCCTTTGTATCACGATTTTAATAGCGTTCCCCATAAATCGTCTGTTTATTTTGTTGATATTGCGAAATTGTTAAAACAAAGAAATAAGTGTCATTGAACAATATGAAAAAATGAAGATGTAGTCTTTACGGCATTAATGTACAATTTTATGTCTGCTAGTTGTTAGATACATAGATGTCCCATCTTTATCAAGTGCCATTGCTGTTGCCAATATCAGTAATCGTTATCTTGGGATTGATTTTCTATAAATGTAGATCACTAGACCTAAGTCAATATCAGTTAAGGCTCACTTCCACATGCACCGTAATCGGCGCCGAAAACGGAATTCCATACATTTGCACCGAAAAAAGTTCTTACGGTGTATGCGGAAATGAGCCTTTACATGTAAATTATTTTTTTTTTTTCAGAGTTGGCGGAAAAAATTGCTGTTGTCCCAAACATAATCCCAAATAGAACTATGTTTATTTAAAACAATTGAAACATATTAAAAATATAAATATCATCAAAATACAACGTCTAGGGTAATTCCAAAGAAAATAAATCGAAAACACACATTTTAAATAGCAAGAAAGTTGATTCGGGTAAACCGACCTAAGAATCTCCTACCTTCAGTCCCAATAAATAATGGCACTGAATGGCATTTTAAGTAATTGTATGATTTGTATTTTGGTGAAAATTGGTCCATTTGTTTGGGAGGTACCAAAAGGGGCGTGACAACCTCGCCCATTTTTCTTGAGATGTTAGCGACTAATAAATTAATACTATGTTTGGAATTTCAGAAGATTCGAGTAAGTAGTATAGAAGTTTTTATAGAATCAATATTTCACTAAATGTTAACCCTTTGTGGGGGAAATTTTCTTACCCACTACAAGAATTGTTTGGGTTTATCGGACTGCTTTGGATAATAATGAATGTATATTGCATTGTAGTGATAAATTTAAGTCATTTAAAAGTTTATATACTTCAGCTTTCCATCAATATCTCAAGTCTCAGATATGAACCGTCTGTTCTGAAAATGGAGTAAATCCATTTGTTTGTAAAACGAGATGTAAAGGGTTTTGTGTTTCAATTCGTTTAAAAACTGCGTGAATAATAGAAATAAAATATTTAAATACGTCTCATCAAAAGGCTACAAAGTTTCTATATGTTGTAAAATTGTTCGCCTTTCAATCCTATTAACCCGCTTTTTTTAATGGTGAATGTACAAACTTTTTACATAAAATGTTTGTATCGATCGAAAGCGCAACCCCTAACACCAAATTTTTTCTGTCCCAACTTGCATTACACTAAAGCCCAGTATTGGGGTCAAACCCACTTCTGGCAATCCTGCTTTTTTTAATAAACCTAGGCGGCTTGTAAGGTTGACTTTCTGTGTCTTAAACTAAAGTTACAACACTCGAAACAATTTAAAAATTTTTACAATTTTGCTTTTTCTCCCTGAGGAGTCGAGATAATTTATCAAAGTGAATGTTACTGGAAGCTGAAAGTCGACTTTCGACTTTTTCTTCAACCAAATTTCGTTTCAGTCGACTAGGTCGATTAATCGGATCTAAAAGTGGACTTGTTCATAGTCGATTATAACAGGGACAGAATATTTAATATCGACCTATGTAGTTTATTTTTGGCTAAAATGTTTATAAACAGTTACAAATAGGTAAAATGAGATCCCGTTATCATTCTTTTAAACAAAATTTTTTAATTTTGTGGGCATTTTAATTTTTGAAAAAATTAAAAAATGAGTTTTTGTGTTTTACGAAATTTGTAATTGCTCTCGAACGGCTGAACCGAATTTTGCAAAGTTTACTTTCTTTTAAAGAGGACACAATGCGCCATTTTTGGCAACTTTTTTTTTTTGAAAATTTTTTACGAATGTTTTTTTGAAAAAACCTTTGTAGAAAAACTTGCTCCCCCTCGATTTTTTTCAAATTTCACTTCATTCTCACAAATCCAGAACAGTAAAAAATTTTTGTGAGACTCAATATTTGTAAGTTATGGACGATATACGAAGACTAGTCTGACAATTTTCGTCCAAAGGGGAAATAATTCGACTGTTTCTTAACCCCACAACCGATTCCGACCAAACTTGGCATGGTAGATGAAGAGGTGTTAAAGAATTTAAGTTTTATATTTGGGCCCTCTATGTCAGACAGGGGCGGAGCTAGAGGGCCTCAAAGTTGGCCACATCGGGTGAAGAAAATGCTCAAGGGCGTGTAACAATTTCTTTTTGTTTGTATTCTACTAATTATCTCCTATAGTTACCGAGATATCTGCAATTAAAAATTTAATTTTTCCCTTACCGTGTGCTAGTATTTTATAATATCGGAGAACAATATGCACCGATTTCATCCGTATCAACATGTCTGGATGGGCAATAAAATTTCCTATATGACGAAAAAAATTGGTTCGATATACCTAATAGTACAAAAGTTATGACCACTTGAAGTATCTTTTTAGTTGAGCCATAAATTAAATCGTCATAGAAACCGTGATAGTTTTCAGTTTGTATATTAGAATAAAATAAAAAATGTGCTTTATTTTACGGATTATATGTTGTTTCGATTAATCGATGCCAAAAGTCGATTTCAGCATATATTTGGAAGCAAAAAGTCGACCACAAAATAGTCGTTTGTTTAGCCTCATAATCGATCATCGACTAAAGTCGATTTCGACTTACTATTCTCTAATCAAGGGTTTTTTATTTCTTTCATAATAAATCTGTGGTTTCTTTGAATAACTGTAAAACGTTCAGGTGAGCCAAAACACATTTTACTCTCGCTGTACATTTCGATACCTCCATTTCAAAGTGTGTTAAGTCAAACCAGGAAGTTTTTGGGAGAGGCGGTTAGTTTTATGAAATTTTTAAATTTTTATGAAATTGCTTTATATTGTAAATCGTATGACCTCTGCTATTTTGATTGACGGATAAGCACCAAATTTGGACTGAACTTTTGCATAACATAACATTTGATGGACGGATAAGCACAGTGTTGCCAGAAATTAGCCAAATAATAGGACATGATGATTTGACGATTTTTGGCCCGAAATGACGATTTTTTGTGATATAAAAACGTAAGGAAAACTTAAAAAATTGTTTTTATACAAAAGATTTTTTATAATTACTTTATATAATTTACACTCCCATTTATCTTTTTAAAATTCAAATTGGAAATGTTAGAAAAAGTCTCAAATATTATGGCTGATCATTGAAACAATCAAAATAAATCATTGATCAAGTGGTAGAACCGATTTTTAAGTAAAGTAAAGGCTACACCAAAACTTGGACCCGGGAGGTATTTATTCCAAGGAATAGTTTCAGTTCAAATAAATCGCATAAGATAATTCTTTCAACGCAAATTGAACTATTTTATTTTTGATCCTAAAAGTCGAGTTGAATGGTCGAGAGGTCTATACCTGACTTTGTCAAAATATGGACCAATAAGGTCACTTACTCCATAAGAAGGACCTGGTTAAACTCAATCGATAGGTATTTGCAGTTTCTACGGCGCTGAAAAATAAAATCGGGTGGGTGCTATAACAAAATGTTTTGGGTCTACATAGAACCATGGATATACGCCGGACCATTTTTGGTGTGCATTTTTTTGTCAAATTTCGTCTCAATCGGATGAAGTCTGTCGCTTTTATGACGTAAATAAAAATCGACTGCGATATTATAAATTATTATTGCAGTTCATGAATATGAGATCGAATAACAAATTTGTTTAAGCTAACTTTGAGGATCCGCATAATCATTTGAGAGTACTTATACTCGTAAACATTAATTGGTCTCTGAAAAATGGCCTTCGCCCGAGAAAAAACACAGAAGCTGTATGTAACCTGTATATTTTTGTGTTGACGATTTTGTGACGAATTCGAAAACTTATTTTGTCGATTTGACGATTTGTGTAGTTTTTAGTAGTAGTTTTGAGTTATTTAGCTTTTACGCTTTTTTAACATTCGCGCCTTTTATTTTTAGGTTAGGGTTGGTATTTTTTAGTATTTTTAACCATATACGGCCTTATGGCTTGGTTATGAATTGGAATAATAATAAATAAATAGGTCTATGTGAGCTGGTAAAATTGGCTTCCACCCTAACCTAAACCTAAACTCGCGAAAGTTAAATAACGTAAAATCAAAATATCTCAAAACTACTAAAATGGAGATGTGAATCTCTTTCTTAGGAGGACAGCATAGCTGAGTGTTGGAAAAAGTCACCAAACGTATGTTCAACAGAAAGGTGAATTTTGAAATTTCTTCGCCTACGTGCATTCGAGTAGCGTTTTTTTAAGTTGGCACACTTGTCTCGGACATATCTGTGGTCACAAGGCATAACAGCATAACTCGAGTTATGCTCAAACTGAGTTATTAATGTCATAATGTTCCCCATCTTCGATTACATATTGTGACATATTTTGGTAATGATCCCTCGTTCAGTTATCTATATCTATCTACAACTGGATTTTTATATCGATACAAACCTTTAAAGTTCTCTCCTGAAAAGTTTTAAAAACAAACATATGCTGTTGTGCCTTGTGACCACAGATATGTTCTTAGTTGAGTTTGTTTATGAGAGACGTAATAGTTAGACCTGTTTGCATGCTCGAAGATTTTGGAAAAATGGATGAAAGAATTTGCATTAAATTTTGTGTAAGAAATGGAATTATGTGCTCAAAAGCACTAAAAACATATGCTCGAGACAAGTCGTCGGCTTAATGCCATTTTGTTCATACGCCATTTTGTATGATCGAAGAAAAACGCAATTTATTGTTTGAGTAAAAACGGGACTGAAGAGTTACACACTTTTTATTTCATAGGGTTCGCAACAGTGTTTATATGATTCTCATGCATTTCTATGCCATTACATCCAAAAATAAGCAAGTTATAACAATTTTTGTACTTGGCATTTTGGTCCATATCCACTTTTATTTTAATATTTTTTCGTAGTTGTATTACATGGACCCCAAAAAGGGTCGGTATGGAAGGACACTAATTTACATATTGTGATCGAAAGAACGTAAAATACTGAGTGAAAAATATAGGGCGATAGAAAAATTGAGACATAGAACAAAAATATCGAAATTATTTCCCGTTATTCAGAGTAAAACAAATGTACCCTACCAATATCTCGAAAACTAGGCGAGATAGGAAAAAATGATTGCAGATTCTGAAAGAGCATGCATGGAACCCATATTATCAACTCCTAACTCAAAAAACACAAAAATGGCGTATGTACCAAAATAGCATTAAGCCGACGAAGTGTGCAAGTATAAAAAAAATACTAACGACCAATTCCACAATCTCCGGTTATCTTACAGTTAGAGCTAATCTACAGTTATAGCTGTCAAATTGTATGAAATTTTTATTTTTTAACTGAATTAGCTCTAACCGGAGGTTGGAAATTGGAGGTTAATGAATGCACGTAGACCGAGAAATTTCAAAATTCACATTTTCTATTGAACAGACCCCGTATATGGATCGATAGATAATGATTATGTACCTGAATACATTTTTGCTAAAATCCCGAAATCTAAATTTTCTGACATACATATACCGTTATTCCAGAAAACCATAGATATGTTCCTCACAACACAACTAGCAAAAAAGGTATGTTGTAATTATAATTTATAATTAAAATGAGAAATTAACAAAATAAGTAATGCATATTGAATTCAAAAAGTAATCACGGTACTTACCCACACCACTACTCTCATGTTGAAATTCAAAATATTTTCTTGATTCCCTCTGAAAGAACTCAATGAAATCCTTCTTATCCAAAGTTCCAGCCAAATATTTGACACGCCAATCTTTCAATGGTGTTTCCGATGATGTGGTTGTCGGTGCAACAACCTCATCTTCAAAGCTATCCATAACGGAGGGGGGCTAGAGATCACAGATGATGACGATGATGCAGGCTGGCTGGCGGCGTTGCTTTGCGTTCGGATGCGTTGTATGATTCTGATTCTGGCTAGCTTTTAATTCTTATTATTGTGGATTTAAAATGGAGTACTCTCCTCCGCGTTGTGTGTTGGTTTGTTTTTTAACAACAAATGACAGTTTTGTTTACAATTTGTGCGCTGCGCTGTTGATCATTGGAAATATTTTGATTATTTCAATATATCAAATGTATGTAAGAATTTTTTCCACTTTTGTGTGTTTTCTTTTCTTGCTTCAAAACTATTGAAATTTAATTTTTCTTCTTCCGTTTAGGCAGCTGTAATGGAAAAAGGTAGAATGATGGTAGTTGATAACGATGTCTTGAGGGCGTTAAATGGGAATTGTAAAAAGTAACGGCAGATTTTTCTTTCTTCTTCTTAAGAATGGAAATTACAGACTTTTGGATGTTGTTGTTGTATGTATGTATGAATGTGTGCATGTTTTACATACATATACATATATATATTTAATTTTC
The DNA here is from genome assembly GCA_963930755.1 of Eudasyphora cyanicolor. Classification (NCBI taxonomy): domain Eukaryota; kingdom Metazoa; phylum Arthropoda; class Insecta; order Diptera; family Muscidae; genus Eudasyphora; species Eudasyphora cyanicolor. The sequence continues at coordinate 116,382,964 of OZ005736.1, forward strand.
AATAAAAAAAATTACAAGAAAATGAAATATTGATCCACGAGGCCTTTTGTTATGCTAGTTTTGGTTCCTTCACGTCATTCATTTCTGTTTCGTTTCACCGATTTGACACTTTTGATTTGAGATATTACGATATACAAGTACTAACGATATCTTTCTGACTGTGTTTATTCGCCAGGAATTGTATCTATTCTATTTTTTTTAAATTTTGGTGGAATTTTACTTCCACAAAGTGGGTCAAAAGTTAAATTGAAAAAATAGTCTATATATGTACATATCGTCACATGAAATCCAAAATAACGTAACCCATATGTTCATGATTTTTCAGTAGAAGCAAAAAACAAAGTAAAGTAAGTTTAAGCTTTTGACAAAATTTAGGGATTTCAGACTATTAAGACGAAATCAAATAACAAATCTAGCGCAATTAGTTGTGGCATACATTCTGAATTAAATAAAATACAATTTTATGAATCTTTCCGCTTTTTTAATGACCTTGCTTGCTGTAACGTCATTTTGAATATCACTCATAAAATGGTCAATTTTTGATATTGAACTCCAAAATTTTGTAGGAATGTATAGTTTAGCCTAATAGACTATAATCAATCATAAAATTAATTTTGATTTTTTTGATGTTACGTGATTTTGGATTTCAGATGACGATATGTAGTATGGTACTTTGATACCATTTATATAGAACTAGCTGGACCCGGTCCACTTCGTTACCCCAGATTAAGATTTCCGATCCCGTCCATTTTTGAACCAATCGCGAATCCTGCCACCAAATACGTATACATAAAATAACAGCACTCTCGCTAACAAATTGTGCAAGATATCTCAATTTCAAAATGTGGCTTATATGGACGGGGCCACGCCCTTTACTCTGATCTCGCCCACTTTTTAACTAATCACGTAGACTGCAACCAGAAACATATAAACAGAATTACCGTACTATCACTACTAAATTGTGCAAGATAGCTCAAATTTGGGTAACATGGGCGGGGCACACCCTTTGGTCTGATCCCGCTCATTTATAAACCAATCACGTAGGCTTCCACCAGACACATATATACAAAATTACAGTACTCTCGCAAACAGATTGTGCAAAATACCTCAATTTCAAAAGGTTGCTTATATTGGCAAGGCCACGCCCATTGATCCGATTCCTCCCATTTTTAAACCAATCACGTAGACTACCACCAGATACACATGCACAAAATTACAGCACTCTCTCTAACATATTGTGAAAAATATCTAAATTTAAAAATTCGGCTTATATAGGCGGTGCCAAGCCCATTAGTCAGATCCCGCCCATTTTTTGCAAATCACGTAGACAACCACCAGATACATATGAACAAAATTACAGCACTCTCGCTAACAAATTGTGCAAAATATCTCAATTTCAAAATTTAGCTTGTATGGGCGGGGCCACGCCCATTGGCCCGATTCCGCCCATTTTTAAATCAATCACGTAGACTACCACCAGATACATATGCACAAAATTACAGCACTCTCGCTAACAAATTGTGCAAGATATCTCAATTTCAAAATTTGGCTTGTAAGGGCGGGGCCACGCCCATTGGCCCGATTCCGCCCATTTTTACCAATCACGTAGACTGCCACCAGATAAATATACACAAAATTCCAGCACTCTCGCTAACAAATTGTGCAAGATATATCATTTTGAAAATTTGGCTTGAAGGGGCGGGGCCACGCCCATTAGTCCGACCCCGCCCATTTTTGGACCAATCACGTAGACAGATATATATATACAAAATTCCAGTTCCCTCGCTAACAAATTGTGCAAGATATCTAAAATTCAAAATTTTGCTTGTATGGGCGGGGCTACGCCCATTGGTCCGATCCCGTCCATGTTTGAACCAATCACGTAGATCGCCAACAGATATATATACACAAAATTCCAGCTCCCTCGCTAATAAATTGTGCAAGATATCTCAATTTTGGTTTATATGGGTGGTGCCACGCCCATTGGCCCGATTCCGCCCATTTTTGGACCAATCACGTAGACTGCCACCAGATACATATACACAAAATTCCAGCACTCTCGCTAACAAATTGTGCAAGATATATCATTTTTAAAATTTGGCTTATATGGGCGGTGCCACGCCCATTGGTCCGATCCCGCCTATTTCTGGAAAAATCACGTAGACTGCCATTAGATACATATGTACAAAATTACAGCACTCTCGCTAACAAATTGTGTAAGATATCGCAATTTAAAAATTTGTCTTATGTGGGCGGGGCCACGCCCATTGGTCCGATCCCGCCCATTTTTGGACCAATCACGTAGACTGCCACCAGATACATATGTACAAAATTACAGCACTCTCGCTACCAAATTGTGCAAGATATCTCAATTTTAAAATTTGTCTTATATTGGCGGGGCCACGCCCACTTGATATATCGAAAATTCAAGTACCCTATTTTCACCACGCCCCACATATGTACATTCTGTGAAAATTTCAAGAAGATCGGTCCAGCCGTTTAGACGTCTATTCGGTACAAACAAACCAACAAACAAACAAACCAACAAACAAACACACATTCTTCTTTATATATATAGATAGATAGATTAACGCACTTTTAGACTAATAGAATATCATTTGGCTGTAGCCTGATTATTTCAACAAATATTAAAATGACAAGAAATTAAAAACATCGTTTCTCTTCAAAAATATACATATTAATCTTCCAAGAAGTCTAATTTCACAAAAACTTCAAATATGATTCTCTCGAAACTACAAAAAAATTATACACTATTACTTTAATGAGGGGACTACATGTACAAGAATGCTCCACTAGTTCGATAGCTTTTAGGTGAGGAACTGAGTCATGTTTTCTTAGTCCTTCCTTCCTTTGATGTCCTTTCTCCAATTATTTTTGTATTATTGTTCGCTGCTCATATGAAGATTTCCATAAATTTTCTTTAAAAAGTCATATAATTCTATTTTTTGAACAAAAATTCGTCCAAATTTGGCTAATTTTGTGGCCGAATGTCGCGTTTCGGCCGAATGTCGCGTTTTGGCCGAAGAAGAACATTCGGTCGGGCTCTAAAAATGATTGAAATAATTAAAAAACAAGTAAGAAAGTTCAGTCGGGTAAACAAACTTATGAATCCCCTCTCCTTGAGTCCAAAAAAAATATTCGTAAATTTATTTATTTTTTTGTTTTAATTAAATTAGTATCAATTTAAATTGCATTTAATAGCTTTAAAGTACGTACTGGTATTAAAGTTATAAGCTGTTAACTTTTGGTGCAAAATGGTCCATTTGAGTGGGAGGTACCAAAAGGGGCGTGCCAATAACGCCCACTTTTCTCTGGACTGTAGGTACAATAAAAGCACAAAATTTCAAGTTTTTGTATGCACTGGTATTACAGTTATAAACTGTTAACTTTTGGTGCAAAATGGTGCATTTGTGTGGGAGGTACCAAAAGGTGCGTGACAACTTCGCCCATTTTTCTGGAGTTGATAGCGACTAATAAACTAATACTATGTGTGGAATTTCTGAAGATTCGAATAAGTAGTATAGCAGTTATCAAAGAATCAATATTTCACAACATTTTAACACTTTGTGAGGGAGGTACTAGAAGGAGTGGACCAATATGACCAATCTTCGAACTTAGTCGGAGATAGAAAAACATATTGCTACATACCAAGTTTGAAGTCAATCAGTTACTCCTTTCGAGAGTTATCGTGCGCACCAGCCAGCAGACAGACGGACGGACGGACGGACATTGCTCATTCGACTTAAAATGACCCAAAACGGATTTCCGCCGAACATACTTGGGGTCTTAGGTCACGCATTCGATGTGCTACACTTTTTTCCGTAGCAAATGATATACCCTCTTCTCTAAGGTGAGGGGATAACAAGTAAGAAATTTTCGGTTAAGTAAACCGGCTAAGGCATTAACCTCACTGTGTGAGTAATGTAATTTAGTACTTGAGATGGGGGCCATAAAGGTGGAAACAAAAATTGTATAAAATGCGAGTATTAAACCAGTAAGTAATAGCTAAAGTCAGGCGGGGACGACAATATAATGCCCTCCACCATTCGTTTCCACCAATGCACGGAGAAGTATGTCGAAACTGGTGGGGCAATTACAACGTCAACCCCATGTACTTCAAAATTGCATTACGATAGTATTTATTTATTTGGCCATAAATTTGGACCATACTTACATGTGTGTAGTCATATTTCTTGGAATATATCTTTTAGGGGGTTAAAATGCAATACCGTGTTTAAAAATGCACTTGCAAGAAAGTTGCAGTAAATAAAAAAAATATATAATTTTTTTACAAGAGAGGCATTTAGAAAGTTGGTACACATAGAAGGAAACACATGTAAGAAAAAAATTGTGAAAAAGAATGCAGTTGCAAGATGTAATTAATAATACCATCATCGTAAAATTATACTTGAGTTGGTTGTACTGAAATTATACAGACAATATCCTGATTTTGATAATTCGGTTGCATCTGCTCTCTGAGCTATATCGGACTTTTCGGAAAATTACTTTTTGGACGACCACCTTTATTTCCTGATCGATAGCGGAACAACTATGTACATTTCATTCATCATCTTCAGTTCGAAGCCACTTTTCATTGTATTTTTTTTTAAAAAGCCATAAAACGACAACTTTTTTAAAATGATAATTTATCGCAGTTTCCACGACATTTATTTTTAAATGTGCGTTATAAATATCCTCAATAGTACTAATATTTAATATCATTTCTTATTAAATGTATGTGTATGCATATTATTTTTCCGAATATTAAACAAATTAATAAATTGGATGCTATAGTCACCTAAGAAAAAAAATAATTATTAAAAAAATAGTGAAATGCCTGGCATCAGGTGACAACCCTTTTGTTTGCTTCAAAAAAGTTTAGGTCAAATAAAAAAAATTCTTAGTGCATTTATTTCACAACAATTATTGGATGTATCTAATGTCAAAATTAAAAAAAAAAACACAAAATTTTAAATTAGTAAATGCCATTAGCTTTCCGTTCCATTTTTTATATTTTATTTCGCTTAATTGGTTCTTTTCTAATTCACTATTTAAAAAGTGCCTCAAATCGAAAAGAGAACAGTAATTTTTAATACCAAAAATAAAATTAAACTTTGACAGATAATTTACAAAAGGTCTCAAACAATGTACGAAAAAACTAATGGCGAATTATTTTCTGCAAAAAAGTGCAACACTTGCATTGCCCTTTTTCCGAAAACTGCACTATAATATCGCTTTTTTGAAGAGATTTCCTATATGAAGTAGTCGTCAAAAGTATTAGTGTTTTTCAATAAGAAAAAAAGAATTTCCCCCACCGATGTTGTTGTAGTAGCAGTATATGTATTTGTTGCCCATAGTGGGTTCTGCTGTATTGGTTTCCAGGCCAATTAAGATGGCTGCTTCCACTGGTTGGGTCCAAAGAGACCTGCAACAAGTTGAGTAGGTTTGGCAGGGCAGTTAAGAAGGTGTAGTGTGTCGTGTGGTCCTTGGTTACAAGTGGGACATGTGGGACATGGTGTCATCAATCCTTGCCCAGTATGAATTGAGGCGGCTAAACCAGCCTGATCTTTATTAGGATAAAAGCACTTCTGTCTGTCGTGGTAATTCCTCTTCCTCCGAGACCACTGGTGGACGGTCATCTCCTACCACGCGATTGACTCTGTAATTATTTACGGCTTCAGCGACTGCGTCAGAGTTTATGTCAGCCAGACCTGCCTGGTAAGCTCTTCTATATATAGGTTCTCTCTTGTAGCGTTGGACCTCGCGCTCAAGATCATGAAGGTCTTTCCTGATCTGTCTGGGAGGTGGAAGCCTATCCACAAGATGGAGCTTGTTCCTACTTCTCAGTTTATTGCAGATAGTTGTGGCATGCACGTTAGACCTGAAGAGGCTATCAAATGTGACACCAAGAACTATCACACTGAGTTGCTCATTCACTTGCGCTGCCCATTTAGTAAAGAGTGTGGCCGATGATTTGGTGGAGGATATCATCGCAGAGAAGAAATTGGCGAATCTCAGCAGGTAGACATTCAGCCTTCCACATACGTCATCGATCAAGGGCCCGACGCCAGAGTCGTGCAGTCATCAGCATATGATATGATATCAACGACGTCAGGTGGAGTTGCAGAAAGGTAGTGGTTAAACAGTGCCGGAGATATCACCACCTTGGGTAACTCCCTGTTTCACTCTACGGGTTTGTACTTCTTGTTTCTGAATTCTACAGACTGCCGCCCACACATGTAATTGATGATCCAACGTTTCAAACTGTTCGGGGGGACGTGTGTTGGCGATGTCCTTAAAAAGCGTGGCGTTGCTGACAGTATCGAAGGCTTTTGAAAGGTCAAGCGCCACAAGGACGGTCCTGTCGCCGGGCTTATTCTGGTTAAGACCGCGGCTTACATGTGTGGATATGACGCGAAAAGCAGTAGCAGTACTTTGCTGCTTTCGGAATCTGTGCTGATGATCGGTAATTGGAAAATTTCCAATCAGGTCTTTGCTACTGGCAAGAGAAGGAAAATAGGTATGTAGCTAGCTAAGTCTGTAGTAACGGGACACTGCCAACTCTAGTCAGATACTCAACTCCCGGTATGTCCAACAGCTTTAACATCAACATAGAAATTCCGTTGGGACCAAGCGCTTTGGATGACTTAGCGCTACAAACTGTAGTTTTTGTTGGTACTTCTTCAGTTCGGAGAGCATGAATATGACGCATTACTCTCCTTTTCGCTCTGTCAATCACTTGACGCAAAAGCACATCTGAGATCTGTATATATGCACAACAGTTTTTAGGCGCATAGTTCTTAAAAGGCTTTTTGAGAAATGAAATAGTCACAATTGCTTTTGTCACTGCAGACATTTGAATAGGCTAGACAATGAATAGTTGTTTTCGAATTCTTTTTGAGATATGTATGTATGTAGATACATTTACATTTTCAGATTCATAGCTCTTAGTTAGTTAGCTCTTAAATAAATTTTAACATTACTGAAATAATGACAAAAAATGTTGTTACTGCTACACTGACCACAGTCAGAGAATTCAATTGTTTTCGCTATTATATTTGACGTCTATAGTACGTAGTAAGATGCGAACTTATACGATGAAAGGACAAACACAATACTCAAGCGCTAGAACTGAGCACAGTGCCCAAGTGGTCAGCGTTTTCGGTCTTTTTTGGGGAATTTTCTTGGGTATGCTTTTTGTTTGGCCGGAGACCAGTCCGAATTGGCGCGAACCATTGAAATCGGACAGATGCAGTTTACACACACTACTCGGAATTCGCCCAAATTTTTGCTCATTTGTACACAAACTTATAATTTTTTTTTTGTTGGAAGCCTCCTTTCTGGGTTATGTCCAATGCCGGGTACGCAAAACAATGTTCCCAATAAAGGATGCTTAAATTGTAAGGGCCGATGTTGAATATGAACCACACCTAAACGTCAAGTTTTTTCTGCATTTCATTTGACGTTTCTCAATTACAGACTAATTCAATTTGAACCATGGAAAGATACACAATCAAGCAACGCGTTAAAGTTTTTTAAGCCTTTTACGAAAATGGGCGTTCAAATCAAAATGCATTTCGTGCACTTCGTGATGTTGTTTTGATCAGCACAATCGACCAAATGTGTCCACAACCGGGAGAATTGTGCGCAAATTTCAGCAAACCGAGTCTGTAGTAGATGTGAAAACACCTGTGCATGCTCGCCCAGTTCGTTTGGTGCGACTTCTTCGAAATGAGGCCGGTCAGGCAGTTACTGTGAATGGTGTTCGCTATCGTGAGATGATAACGAACTTTTTATGGCCCGAATTGGAAGATATGGATGTGGACAATATGTGGTTTCAACAGGATGGTGCACCTTGCCACACAGCTAACGAAACAATGGCTCTTTTGCGCAACAAATTCAATGGCCGTGTTATCTCAAGTCATGGCGATGTCAATTGGCCGCCAAGATCATGTGATTTCACACCGTTGGACGTCTTTCTTTGGGGTTATTTGACAGAAAAGGTGTACGTCGATAAGCCAGCAACAATAAAGGATGATAAATTCATAGAACCTCAATTATGCCTCAGCGTCATCGGAAATTTTTACCATCGGATGGAGGTGTGACGCCGAGGTAGCGGCGGCCATTTGGCCAATATTTAGTTACATACATAATTGAACCATACCAATATTATCATAATAAAAAGAAATGACAATAATTTCCTAATAATTTGCGTCCCTCTCCGACAAACAGCGCAATTTTGCGGGGGGAAATTGCAAGTGTGAATATGAACATATAGAGGAGTATAAATCCAATCAGTGTGTCGGTAAACTTCATGTCCTGATTCACACTCGGCAATTTTTTCCAAGCAAGTGTCAACGTTTGTAGGAGAGAGAAACAGGGGAAAAGAGCTATCTGCCTTTCTAACTTGCTTGGAAAAAAATTGTCGAGTGTGAATCAGAGCTATGGAACACCAATTTGTGTAAAAAAAATCGAATTGGGTTCTTGAATTGTCCAAATCTGTTGCTTATAGAGTGAAGACCGACGGCTGTTGCAGGGATGCGAAAGTTAGTACAATTGCACCAAAATTGGTACATCTTCTATTAAAACCATAGATAAATGATGTATCTATAGTGTTAATTTGGAATCGAATAAATATTTTTGGAGATTTTTGGCTATTTTATTGTAAATAAATTGTATTGTGGTGCTTTTCACAAGCTTGTTCAATACGCTTAAATCCTCTTGTGTACATTTTATGACGCCCAATAATAAGAATACATTTTTCTTTATTAAATAAATTGCAAAATAAAATAGTTACGTATTTTTGCGGTTTTGACTGTAGATTCCGTAAAAAATTAGTGTTATTAATTAGACTTAAAAGTTGACATAAAATTAAAAAAATTGGATCGTTTTCGTTAATTTTCGTTTCTGTGAATCATCATCATTTTTTAATTTTTCGGCCAGTGAAAATGGCCAATTAAAACATGTATAAACATTTATACAGATCTAAAAAACGAACTACAAACGTTTTGAGCAAAAAATGTCATAGATCGACCATTGATCCATATCCTTGTTAAGGAAATAATTTATTGGTACAATAAAGGCTCAGAAAGTACAATTTGTGAAGTCTGTTTGTACAATTATAAATTTTGATTTCGCATCCCTGGGCTGTTGTCGATTCTAATTAGAATGTACATACATAATAGTCACTGAACATACTGGCAACGCATCAACCATTCCGTGTATGGTTTCGTCTCAATTTTGCGAGTGGTGGCTTGGCTCAAGGTTACGCTCCATTTAATTATAAATCTCCGTGTAATGAAACATTGAAAATAATTTTTATTTTTCCTTGTTTGAACTTTTTAGTTAATTGTTCATTTATAAGGCACCGTAAAAGAAACAGCTGTGTTGAATGACAACAAATACCAACACAGGGTTGTCAAATAAAGCAGGATGCCAAGACAGTGTTGTCATATGAACAGGATTTGACGTTTGCTTACTGTCTTATTCTTCAATCGTACATATATACTATTAACATTTTAATATATTTTGCGGCACTACTTTTATCTTAAATAAATAATTTATACTTTTTTTCGTTCTATTAAGCTATGTTTACTTTCGTTTATAGAAATGATTTCCTCGAAAAGTGTGCCACATTATTACATACACACATACATACAAACACACACACTGAAGAATCTCAGCTGACGTCAACGACAGCGTAGCTGCATTATACTAAAAAAACAAAAACATAAAACTAGTTGGGCAATAAAAGTAACAAAAATCAACGAAGACTGCGATGGCAAATAGTTTCATTTAGCGGCGATACAACTCTTTAAATTTTATGCAATAATTTAAACAAAATTTACATCTGAACACAAAACCAGACTTTACTTTAAGTATTGTTTGTTTGTGTACCAAAGCAGGTTCGTTCAAACGAAAATAACGATGAAGGTCGTGACTTTTGTAATAGCATTCATTTGTTTATTAAAAAGTAATTGTCGTTAACCCATAAAATCTCAATTCACACTAGATACTATGGATCAAACTTCTACTTGTATATTAACGGAGGAAGAAATTGATTTCCTCGTCTTCCAGAGAAAATGCACTCGCACGGTCGGGGTATTTTGTGGAGGTGGTACACATATTCAATTTTCTTCCTTGCTTTTTTTTATAATAGATATCTCTTTTCGGTGCTCAGCTGCAGCACCTACATATGTACATATATATGTATTTCTGTTTTCTTTCACTATTTGCCGTAGGCGGGGGGTGTACATAATATACATAGGCACATGCAACGGAAAGCCTATGGCCAGAAAAATTTCTTTGTTTTACTGCAGTATCTTTGTGTTGCTGGTGTACAAGTAAATTATTTATTTTTTGTGTTTTTTTGCATTGTAATTTCCTTTATTTACACTCAATTCCACACAATCATCGACCAACGAATACGGACACCAAGAAAACCCAAAAAATCAACTACACTTTTTTGGGGTTATGTCGTTCACATTATTCTCCAACAGACAGACAGACAGACGGAGCGGAGCAATAGTCAGGGCAGGCAGCAGCACATCACACTTTACTTTTTTAGCACTTGTCATCAATTTCACTTTTATTTGCCTTCGTCTTTTATACTTCTTGTATTTTGTTAAATTCTCACATCTCTTTTGCACTTGCATATTCTTTCATTCCCTCTTTTTTGTCTTTTTTTTCAGTCGTAAGAAAGAAAAATTACTATAATATATTTATTTTTTGCGTATTTACTTTTAATGCATTTTGTTTGCTCTATTGATATTTTCCAGTTGTTTTGTGTGCACTTATTAACTTGCTTTTCTTTTATTCACTCTCTTTCCCTTTCTATTTTTTAAAATATTATATTGCGAAACCACTTAACTCGCATCAAAACAGACGTACCAAATTGAAAAATTGAACTGATTCTCGACTAAGATTATCGATGTTGTCGACTAGATTTTAATGAAGTCCGATTAATTTTCTCTTGTAATCGATGACACTGTACAGGGTTGAGTTTTTAGCATTTTGTTGTCGATTACTTTTATCGAAAAGAGTAATTATATAAAAATGATCGATTTTTGAATCCGATTTTAAGTCAGTCTGGACGTTAAAAATTCGAAAAATCTGCTTTCGACGCTGTTGCAGAGCGTCTGGAACGAATGTTGCAAAGTGGTGGAATTTCAAAAAATGGAAATTATTTCGTAACAAGTCAGCGCATTGAAAAGCATTCGATATTGGTAGAAAAACATTTTTAAATATCTTCTGAAATTCAAACCATATTTTTTATGAAATTTTATTAAAATTAGTTTCCTCTTAGCCTGTATTCTAAAAAATATCTATGTTTTGTAGCATTTTTATGGTCGGAATCGATAAAAATTGCAAAAAGGCAGGCTTATAATTCACTTAAACAAAGCATACTTCAAGACGTCACCTAAAAAAATTAAATACAGGGATGAAAATGTTTCCTTTTTGCACTGAGCGAGTGCGACACTTATTACTAAACATTTTTTACAAAAATAAAAACAAAAAGGCGTTTTTGGGGCAAAGGGCAAAAAATTGTAGCATTTTTTGGCACAAAAGAATATCCTTGTCAGACGCTTTGAACCACCAATCAGATTGCTTTAAACAAGCCCAAGAGTTGACGGATGGTAACATCGGCCAAGTTGGCAAATTCAAAATTAATTTTAGTCTAGGAAAGCCTGTCTCGTCCTAGAGACAGCGGGGTACATACACAAATCCATATCTTCTTTAGGTATCTCTGTTGGTGCGTTTCGAGTCCAGGAAGGGCCTCATTAGTCGAAATGCGTACAGTTCCCGACTAATGACTATCTGCCGTTGTAATAATGCCACAATCTCTCAAGAAGAACTTGTCGATTCTAGAGTCATGCCTGAATATTACAGCTCCCCTGAAGCATGAACACCCGGTCATAATCTTGTAAGCTCACCTATACTGTAGTTGCTTGGAAGGTACCTGTGGCCCGGCACCCATATAAAGTAGATTTTAAATTGGTGGAATTGTTCTTGCTGTTAGTCAGACAGTAGACTCTGATCAATTTTAGTCCTAAGATAACTATCGAGTAATTTGATAGACTAATCAGACGGAAATCCCTATATGGGACGGATTTCACGCTATGAGAATGAGGGCCACCTAATTTTCTCTCTACTTTGATGGTATAAAGCCCTGCTCGATACAAGATGTACAGAGTTCCCTGAGTCAAGAAAATATGTATACTCCAACTAGGCCGTAGATAGATTAAAGCATTTTATAGACAAATTAAAGATATGCTCATGTGGCCATAGTTCTTGTACCTCCACATTGATAGACAGTTTAATCTTAATGCCGCTCTGTTTGTATCGTCTCTAGCCACAATGTCAATCGGCAGTAGATAGAGAAGGACTTGTAGAGACACTGTCGCTGTAGTCCTTACCATAAACACTCAACTACTAGATGGTCCTTCGCTCTCTTAAGCAAATTTCTCGAGTTACGAACGATTAAATTTTTGACATTAGTACCCAGCAAAAAATAAAAGAAGTACTTCCAAAAGAATAACATTATAAGTACTTCCAATTCATAAGTATGAACCTTTTTTTGCCATTTAACGAAGTTCTTCTAAATAACTAACCAAAATGTAATTTCGGAATATAAATTATTATCCCAAGAATGCATAATTTTAAAACGATTGGATGTAAAATGAATCTTGTGAAGTGATAAAAGTCCAAATTGGAAGGAACATATGTATGTATGAGGGCTATGATATATATGTAAAATACTGCGTCTATTGTGCTAAAGGGAAGAAATATATATTTATATGGCGGCTATATCAGAATTAGGGAATGGTTCTGGAAGCTAGTCGACTTTTTCATCAATTAAATTTCGTTTCAGTCGACTAGGTCGATAAATCGGACCTACAAGTCGACTTTTTCATAGCCGATTAAAATAACATAAAGTCATTTCAAAGTATGCTGATTTTCTTCGAAATATGTTAAATTTTGGAATTGTAGTACATTGGATTGCGATAAAAACTGAATTTATTAACAACACTTTATATTTCCAAAAATGTTAATATAGCGTCACCAGAAATGCCCAAGAGCGTAACCCTAAAAAAATGAAAATTCGTTTTTCGTCAAAAAATCACGATTTTATTCAAGAAAAAAAGACGTAACATAACGTTTTTGATAAAGAACAAAAGGCGTAACTCACATTGTATTAGACAGAATGTACTGTATTCATCTATTTAACCTTTGTAGTTGTTCTCTTGTTGCTGTTTTTATTTTTGTAAATCGTGTTTGACACCTATTTTAGATGCAAAATTCTATATGGGTCTGTATTTAAATTTGGCCTTTATCTGAAGCGTATCCATTTTTATCAAATTTCGCAGTGTTCGTGATTCTATAAACTAATCTCTGCCAAATTTAATAACGCTCTGATGTAAAACATGAAAACACATTTTTCCAACCTTGCTAGTGACCGTTTAATCTCGGATTAAAAAATTCTTTGTGCAAAATATAGTACATTTGACTAAAATATGACTTCTATGGAGCTTAGATGCTAAATCGGAAGGTACACATCCATGCGAGTATGTGGGGCTATATGTATGTAAATTTGAACCGATATTGTTCACACAGATATTAACTGTGAAAATAAGACACTCTTTACCAAATTTCATGAACATCGAAAGGAAATTATATCTTCTATAGAGGGTATAAGCTAAATCGAAGGTACATTCATATATATTACGGTATCTGGTTCTAAACTGATATTCAAATAGTTGAGAGATTTTTGATCGTTCGTCGTAGACGAAAGAAATACGGATTGTCTTTCAATATCAATACGAATTGTCTTGTCCCAAAATAAAGATATGTACAAAATTTCTTTGAGATCGGACTATATTTGTGACCTGCACATAGATTGCAAGAATGCATGCACAAACTGACATAACTAAATCGGTTCAGAAAGTGATTCTAAGTCGATCGTATAATAAACGATGGTTCTATATATCTCTTCTCATTTTTGGTGTTGGAAACAAATGCATAAAATCATAATAAATTGTACCACAGTGTGGTGTAGGTTATAATTAAATAATATAAAAAGAATTTATGGTAATTAAATATACCATACCATACATACTGTACCACTTTACTACTCTCTGAACCGAGGCTACGGAAAACTTTTTTTTGTGAGAATGTTAATTACACTATGGGGTCACACTTTTCAAGAGCCATCTACACCTTACAGATTACAGACATCTTCAAATGTCCTAAAAATACATACATATATATGACCGTTGATCTCTTTGGGCAATAGTATGTTATTTATACGTTCCCTTCCCCATTTCAACATTTGTATTCCTTTAAAATATGAAATCTCTGTACCCAAAGATGTTAATAAGAACGACATACATTCATCAAATAAATACAACACCAAAAAAGCAAATCTTACAGTGCTTTAAAAGAGTTGTGCAAAAGTGGTGACAAAGAAGTACTTCCCCGGCGCGACAACCCCTTGTTAAATTCATTGGTGAAAATCCAAATTAGAACAACTTCCGGATCATAAGTTGGGGATTTTTATTGCTTCTTTGGATGTTTTTTTTTTGCTGGGTAGTTAAGAGAAGAGCACAAATTTGTTTTTATTTTTTATACATACTTTTGGCATTTTTCCTCAAACATTTCACTTTACAATCACAATTGGAGCAAACACGATTGATTTTTAAAATAAAATAGCAAAAAACACATCTTTAAATCGGCAAATTAAATCTTGAGAGCTAACAAGAGAGTGCCAAAATATCTCGAAGTGAGCAAAACAACTGTCAAATATTTAATCGTTCGTAACTGTCACTTTTTAAAGAGTACGACGGACCATCTATTGGTTTGAGTGTCCTTACAGCCCCGCCACCGCTTATCAATGACAATTGAATACTATAGACGTCGCATGGTATTTACAGACTTCATCCGCCAGGTGGCGTCCGAGCCATAAACACTCAAACTAATAGATGGTCCGTCGTACTCTTTAAAAAGTGACAGTTACGAACGATTAAATTTTTGACAGTTGTTTTGCTCTCTTCGAGATATTTTGGCACTCTCTTGTTAGCTCTCAAGATTTAATTTTCCGATTTAAAGATGTGTTTTTTGCTATTTTATTTTAAAAATCAATTGTGTTTGCTCCAATTGTGATTGTAAAGTGAAATGTTTGAGGAAAAATGCCAAAAGTATGTATAAAAAATAAAAACAAATTTGTGCTCTTTCTTCTCTTAACTACTAATGTCAAAAATTTAATCGTTCGTAACTCGAGAAATTTGCTTATGAGAGCGAAGGACCATCTAGTAGTTGAGTGTTTATGGTCCGAGCAGCCTTTCTCTCATTCTCAAATTCCTCTCTCAATTATTTGTCTGTCAAAACCATAAACACTCAAACTAATAGATGGTCCGTCGTACTCTTTAAAAAGTGACAGTTACGAACGATTAAATTTTTGACAGTTGTTTTGCTCTCTTCGAGATATTTTGGCACTCTCTTGTTAGCTCTCAAGATTTAATTTGCCGATTTAAAGATGTGTTTTTTGCTATTTTATTTTAAAAATCAATTGTGTTTGCTCCAATTGTGATTGTAAAGTGAAATGTTTGAGGAAAAATGCCAAAAGTATGTATAAAAAATAAAAACAAATTTGTGCTCTTTCTTCTCTTAACTACTAATGTCAAAAATTTAATCGTTCGTAACTCGAGAAATTTGCTTAAGAGAGCGAAGGACCATCTAGTAGTTGAGTGTTTATGAGACAAACCGCCATCTTCAATATGCAGACATACTAAACGAATTGTCAAACTCCATGCGACGTCTATAGTATTTAATTGCCATTGCGCTTATGTAGGCAAATCTCTGAACCGTCATTAATTGACAGGTAAAATGGGTCTCTTAACAGTTGCCCATCACACCACAATGACGTAAAGTAATATTGGGTGAATTACAGTAATGTATATCTAATATACGATTTTAGGAGAGATACCCCAACATGTTCCTACAGTTTTTCTACAGGAATATAAAGCAACGTTGGCCTCCTTATCCGTTCCGATTTCTAATAGTCTTAAGAACAAATCTAGGATTGCACCTAGAAATTTTTTACTTTTGCAAAAAAACTAGCTCGGTTCCATTTAGCTGAGGAAGGTCCACATGTGAAACCTAATACTTTGTGTAAATATTTAGAACCAATTTTGTCTTGTTTGGATTATCGCTCAAACCACTGCTTCCGGCTTCTCATATGGCCAATTTATTAAGAGTATCTATAGGCGTGTTTTCGTTACACCATAAGTGCTTAATTTGTATGGGGAGCTAAGCACTTTTAAGCACTATTAGTTCCCGATGAAGTTTGGTGCTTGTGTTCATGTCTTAATTGAGTATGATGTTGCCAGATTGGGCACCCTATATTTAGCAATATGGCATCCCATTTTTGGAGAGATTTTATCAATTATTGTGAATTAACGGGAAGAAGAAGAACAAAATGGGAAATTATTTTAATATTTGCAAAAAAATGTGTAAACAATTGAACTTAGAATAGTAAATATATGTTTTATAAATACTTTTCACGAATTTTTTGCCTGTTTCGCACTGTTATTTCTTGGCAACTCATGACACCATTGCTACCAGATAGTGAAAATCCGTAACGAAACATGCCTTGTAACGAAAACATGCCTTATATAATAGGCATGTTTTCGTTACAAGCTAGCACTTTTAGTTTAGCACTTTGCAACGAAAACAACTGACTTCCACTAACTGGCACATAAGCAATAAGTGGCGGATTTTCACTATCTGGTAGCAATGGTGTCATGAGTTGCGAAGAAAGAACAGCGCGAAACAGACAAAAAATTCGTAAAAAGTATTTATAAAACATATATTTACTATTCTATGTTCAATTGTTTACACTCTTTTGCAAATATTAAAATAATTTCCCATTTTTGTTCTTCTTCTTCCCGTTATAATAGGCATGTTTTCGTTACAAGCTAGCACTTTTAGTTTAGCACTTTGCAACGAAAACAACTGACTTCCACTAACTGGCACATAAGCAATATGTGGCGGATTTTCACTATCTGGTAGCAATGGTGTCATGAGTTGCGAAGAAAGAACAGCGCGAAACAGACAAAAAATTCGTAAAAAGTATTTATAAAACATATATTTACTATTCTATGTTCAATTGTTTACACACTTTTGCAAATATTAAAATAATTTCCCATTTTTGTTCTTCTTCTTCCCGTTAATTCACAATAATTGATCAAATCTCTCCAAAAATGGGATGCCATATTGCTAAATATAGGGTGCCCAATCTGGCAACATCATACTCGATTAAGACATGAACACAAGCACCAAACTTCATCGGGAACTAATAGTGCTTAAAAGTGCTTAGCTCCCCATACAAATTAAGCACTTATGGAGTAACGAAAACACGCCTAATGTCTCTGAGTTGTGTAATTGTCAATTACTGCGTTTGCAACGTTATCCGCATATGCCACAACATTTCCTCCTCAACATTCTAGATCTAACAGATTCCATTCATTCACCACTAAATTCCAAAATATTGAAGACAGCGCTCCTACCTTTGGAGTCCCTCTTTTTAAAAATCTCGATTGTTTTGGAACAGAGACTTGCTGATATGCGCCCTCTGGCGAGCAAACGCTGAATTAGTCCAATCATGATATAAAGGGTTTTTCAACAAGAGGTGTTATTTTGGTATTCAAAGAAATTTGTAATTTTTTGAGATAAACGATCGGATGTTTATTTCATAATAAAGAGGAAAATATGCCGTTAATAATGAAAAACAACATCAGCCAAATGGCCACCACGACCACGATTACAGGACCATATCCTTTTCATGAAATTTTCCATAAACAAATCGCAAAGTGGTCGCCCTATGTCCTCGATAACCTCACGAATTCTATCTTTGATGTCTTGAATCGACGCTGGGCTGTTGGCGTAGACCTTATCTTTCACGTGGCCCCAAAGGAAGAAGTCGCAAGGTGTTAAATCACAAGATCTCGGTGGGCAATTGTGATCACCACTTCGAGAGATAACACGATCCGGAAACTTTTCCCGTAACAGAGCAATGGTTTCGTTGCTTGTGTGACACGTAGCGCCGTCTTGTTGAATGTAAACGTTGTCCAGATCAATACCATCCAACTCCGACCATAAAAAATCATTAACCATCTCTCGATAGCGCAATCCATTCGCCGTAACTGTTGATCCAACCTCATTTTGGAAAAAGTAAGGTCCAATGACCCCGCCGGACCATAAACTGCACCAAACAGTCACACGTTGAGGATGGAGAGGCTTCTCAACAATAACTCTTGTTGTTTTGCTTGTTGACGTAGCCACCGAGGTAGAAATGGGCCTCATCAGTCAAGATGATTTTGTATCGTTCGTATCGTTTTCTTTTATCGTTTGTATCGTTCGATGATCGTGTATCTTAAAGCCACTTCAATATCAAAAAAGGTCACCATAGTGAATTTCTTGAAGTCTAGAGACGATTTGATAGTGTCCCCTAAACCGGGTTGGTCTCCGTGTAAAAACAAAGTTCCCGGGTGCGAGGTGGAAAATGAAAGCTTACCTCGAGACAGCCACAAAAACATTTGTTTAAGTTTTTTCCGAACCCTCGGAATCGGCCCAAAATAGTTTTTATCTTATCGGGTCACCAAAAAAGGTTATCAAATGCGAGGTGGAATATAAAAGCTAAATTCGATATATTCCCAAGCAAATGTCGCATCCAATTTGACTTCTAATAAACAATGTCTTACCAACTGGGATGGAAAGTTGATAATTGCGAATAATATCAACGGAACAAATCGTTGGAATAATGACATTTAAATGCGATCTATGGCGGAACGTATACAAGATTCGGACCCACCGAATCTACCACCCATTTTATTTGTTACAAAGATCATCCACAATATTTGAGAATTTTTCAAACGGTACTTATTATCACTTTAAAAGGATAAAAGGAATTGTAAATTATATCCCAAAGGAGTTATAAAAAATCCTTAATATAGGAAAAATTTGTCAAGTATCCTTTACATTTTTTATATCATTAAAAATCGTCATTTCGGGGCAAAAATAGTAGAATCGTCATGTCTTATTTTGGCCTCTAAAAATCGTCAAAATGACTACAAATCGTCATTTCTGGCGACGCTAGACCTGTTAAAGGTGTATCTAAGTTTTTAGGATAAATGGTCCTTATATTAAGGATGAGGAATGGCGTCCTTATCAAGATCTTTTAAATTTAATAAATATTTTTTCCTTGCGTAATGAATTTTATAAATTAATATCCTCAGAACTGAGACTGTCATTGTTAAGGTACACAGGAAGCCGAATTTTAGCACTCTCAATTAAATTTTACATTTCATATCATAATTTATTTGCAAAATTTCTTTTCTGTTCTCGTTACAAATATTATCTAAATGCGATTCAGACTGTGAACAAGTTTAGCGTCATTGGTATCAAATTGAAGGAGGAAGAACTAAGAAATATTTGTAATAATGAAATAAGTTGTATTAATCTAGTAAAATTATTTCCACTTGGGAACATAAGGCTTGTTCCCAAGTGGAAATCATTTACGTTTTTATGATATATAGAATTACTTTGAAAAAAAACAAGCATCCCACAGAATACAGTCAGATAATTTCTTCCAGTGCCACAAACATATGTTCATATGTCAGGATACAGCTTTTGAGAACAAAGCTTTCCCATGTGAAAAGCTGTCAGGACGAGTGTTTCCCTAAGGCGCTAACAAAGAAAACAGAACGTAAACAAGAAGGGATAACAACAGCAAGGATACGCATCGCCTTTATAACAAAGGTGAAGTCGGTGAATTGGGAAAACATTTTTAATTACAAATTGATTTCATAAAATTTTATAGTATTTTTTTAAAAAAAAGTATTCCGCCAATACTTCGGTAAATCATTTAAATTCGAGCTATTAATGGAGCAAGGAATGTGAAAAACCATTCGAATTGGAAAAATCAATAGTTTTTCTTAAAAGCAAACAAGGAAAAAATCGGTTGAAGAAAATTCCAAAGAATATATTATATACTACTAACTAAATACGTACATTGACAACATAGTTAAGTAATAATTAATTATTCAAAAATACTGGGAATAGAAATTGGAATGACTTATTAGGTTCTCTTTTGCTTTCTCGGTTCATTTTAGAAAAATCGAAGTTCATTAAATGTCAAGGTCAGTCAAGAACTTTAAACGGTTTTAAGAATTCAGTCCCCCCAAACCAACCCTTCAACCGGAATTCTTGGCCTGTTGTTGTGACAACGACCACGAAAGCAGTGATTCCGTAATAATTATGGCAAATACTGAAGCTCATTACAAACAACTTCCCAAAATGCAACAAAACTCCTCAACACCATTGACTACAACATCACCAACCTCCTCCACCTCAGCCGTACCAACATTATCGACATCATTGTCATCGCCATCATCAGCGAAGCCGAATAATTTAGCTGGAAATATTGTGGCAAATTCATTTCTCATGGATGCTTCGAACGTTCCGACAGCCGGAATAAATAGCACAACCTTGCATCCACCACCTCCACCACCATATCCATTCACGGATGGAAAACAACAGATGCCAATTTATATACCGGCAACCTCGAATGTGCCGCCTTCACCGCCGCCGAATGATAAAATCCTAATGGACAAAGTAAAAGGTGTGGAGTCTGCAACAATGTCGACGCTGGATGAAGCCTTTGGCCCTGCTGTTCTCAACGAACCTCAAAAACGACGTTGGCTTTCTTCGTTGCACAGTGTCATATTCATTATTACCTGTGCCATGGCCATATTTATAGTCTTTCGCAATGTCCTAACATGGTAAGTACATGAGATGTATGGCATCTAAATAATACTTAAAGTCTAACTCTTCCATACAAATGTCTTGTATAATATCTGCAGTTTAGAAGTTCGTAAAAATGTATTTCTTCAGAATTTCTATATAGTTTTTCTCATGTCCCCCTAAGGAAGGAAATTCATACAATTTTTAGAAGCCCAGTAACGCTTACCAGTCTACACAAAAATCTTTCAGAATTAACTGTTGGTTAGCACTACGTGCGTTTTTGCATAAGAAATATGTCTGACTAATTTGTTCCTAGCGGTGTGCGTCCTTTCGTTAAGAAACTCCCTCGTTCAATTTAAAATTGGCATTTTTCACATTTCTGATATACATATATATGGGCATTTCCCTGGGCTACTCAAAAAAAATGCTTTACAATTTTGCAACTCCTTCTTGAGTATTTTTTTTAGCAGTGTACTCAAAGTTTCTGCGCCACATTTACGCATTGAGTAAACTTTACAAATTAGCTAATAATAATATTCCTAAGATCGATATCAAGGATGTTATGGGGAAAAATCTAATGAAATTACTGCCATCCGCAACGCAGGAAATGCCCATATACTGGGTTTTCCAATAAGAGTGATATGATTTCTTTGAAAAAAACACACTTATTGTTAAGGAAATTCAAAAGTTTTTTATTTAATGTGAAGTACAATCGATACAATTAAGTTCTAAATAAAACGTCATTCAAATGGCCTCCACGACTTCTTCTGCAGGAACGAATTCGATGAACCCAATTTTCGAGAACTTTTCCCACTACATCAAGTCATATGCTAATGACTTTAAATAACCCCACACGAAATAGTCTAATGGTTTTAACTCACAACTTCTTGGAGGCCATTTAATATCACAATTTCTTGAAGTAATCGACTCTCCAAACTTTTCTCGCAGCAATTCAATTGTTTAATTTGCTGTGTGGCACGTAGTCACAATCGGTCAATGGCAAAAAGATAGCTCTTAACGAGAGCTAAAATATTGCTCATGGGTGTCAAGGTCGTAGGTCGACTGGAAAGTGTTTTTTTTTTATTTAAAAAAAATGGACTTAGCGCACGGAACAGTTGCAATTGGAGAACAATTATTTTGATTATTATCATCAACTGAACAATTTCTAAACGTTGTTTTTGCGTATATCTCTCCATGATGAAATTGTAAACACTACAGAATACAATGAAAAACAAATGACAGATCATGACATATTACAAATGGCCGAAACGTCACTTCAACATCATATCATCCCTATTGGAAAACCCATTATATATACATATAAGTATAACAAATAAAAATCCTAATGTTCAAGGAAGCGTATACAAGTTTTTGTTATTAGTGCATTGCTAACAGACTATGAAAATATTTGAAGTTATGCAAAAAAACTCCAAAACGATTGAATCGTATTAAGTGGTTATAGGTGAAGATATACCTGTCAGATACGAGTATATAAAATACATAACCTATAGCGCTTAAATTCCAGATCGGTAGGAACAAGTACATATATGTATATGAGGGCTACATTCATGTTTGAAGCGATTTTCACCCATTCCTTTAGTCCTTGACACAAAAGTATATACGCCTAAATTTTGTCCGATCTAAATCTCAGCCGTTTTTTATACCCTACACCACTGTGGTACATGGTATTATAAATTTGTTTTGCGGCAGATGTTTGTAACACCTAAAATACTACAGCTAGATCCACTTTAAGTTTAATCATGTCTTTCTGCATAAGTTTGTTGTAGAGTTGGCCACTTTAGTTCTTTTAAGTGATCGCTCATTTTAGTTCACAAGCTCTTTATTTCACCAGCTCTTTAGTTCACCAGCTCTTTAGTTCACCAGCTCTTTAGCTCACTTCAGTTCAACAGCTCATTTCGTTCAGTAGATCACCAGTTCAAATTAGCCGATATAAAAGGAATCTGATTGGAACATGAATGGAATGAGTTGAATATACGCGTTTGTTTAATTAGAATCCTATCTTCAGATGACAGATGAAATGGAAACACCACAAAACAGCTGAAAAGAGAGAACGACATGGTTGAAGTAAAAAGATATGGTGAACCACTGAGCTTAAATGAACGAGTTATTTGAACTAGTTCATACCCATCAATTTAAGGCTCGGAATTAGTTCAACAACACGATTAAATGATAAAATTGTTTTATCAACATAGGTGTTCTGTTCGGGCAACGTTTCGAATTTGGGACGTTACCAATCCACATGAGATCCAAGAGCATCCCGAAAAGTCACTCTTTGGTGGGGGTAGGCGTGTTTTCGTTACACCATAAGTGCTTAATTTGTATGGGGAGCTAAGCACTTTTAAGCACTATTAGTTCCCGATGCTTGTGTTCATGTCTTAATCGAGTATGATGTTGCCAGATTGGGCACCCTATATTTAGCAATATGGCATCCCATTTTTGGAGAGATTTTATCAATTATTGTGAATTAACGGGAAGAAGAAGAACAAAAATGGAAAATTATTTTAATATTTGCAAAAGAGTGTAAACAATTGAACATAGAATAGTAAATATATGTTTTATAAATACTTTTCACGAATTTTTTGTCTGTTTCGCACTGTTCTTTCTTCGCAACTCATGACACCATTTCTACCAGATAGTGAAAATCCGCCACTTATTGCTTATGTGCCAGTTAGTGGAAGTCAGTTGTTTTCGTTGCAAAGTGCTAAACTAAAAGTGCTAGCTTGTAACAAAAACATGCCTGTTTTTGGCTTGGCGTCGCCATTGATACATATTTCTTTGAAAATTTCGTTGGTCAGATCATGAACGGCGAGTGCAGTAGGTCGATGATTACCAACTACGTGCCACACTGCTCAGGCCATATGGGCATGATCATCTTATGTGGATTATGTGAACTGGCCACCGATATCGTGCGATTTAAGCCCGTTAGACTTTTACTTTTGGGGGTTTCATAAGTCGCAGGCCTATGCGAATAAGTGACAAAACACAGTGACCATCAAAGCCTACGCGGGAACATTTCATTTTGACACGGATCATCCAGCGAAGCCGCGGCGGACATATGCACGTTTTATATTTCCATACATAATGTCATCGATAGGTAGAACGAAACGATATCTCACAAATACTTTGTTTTATTTAAATTCAAAGATGGAAAGCGCTTAATTAAAGACCCTTTATAATCGTCGTAAAATTCTAAAACGTGTTAGCCAGTCTGTTGTAATCACGCTACAATAGATTTACATTATATGAGTTATATGACAGGTAGATTGGGGTTTAAAATAGGCAATATCGGTTCATTATATAGATGTAGCCCCCTATACATATACCATCTGTGCGATTTTACGTCTTAACGCCATACAGACCAAAACATAAACTGATCGGGCTGAAAATTGGTTCACTATATATATTTATACCCAGAACAAGTCACACGATCAATGGTCATCACAGGTACATGTTTTGATAAATATATGTACATAGCTCCCATATAAAGCACCTCTCCGATTTGACTTCTTAACACCATAGAGACCGCAATATTTATCTGATCAGGCTACAAATTGGTACTTTGAGTTTATTCATACCCAGAATTATTCACACGAACAACGGTCGTTATAGGTCCATACTTTGTACCATAGAAATCACAAATTCCAATTGAACAACGCTCGTAGTACGAGTATACTGAGGAATGCGATTCATGGCGGATGGAATATTAGATGTAGCCTGGCCGAACTTAACTAGTCTATCTTTTAAAATATCCCACCAAAAAGGACCATATATGTTCATATATTTGGTGCTATGTAATGTTTTAACAGAATCTGAGCTATTTCCACGCCTCAATCATACGAAAATTGAATAGCTCATAAACACTTACAATTCGTTACTGTGCAATGTCATTAAAGTATCTTCTGTTCGGGGCAAAGTTTTCATAATTTTCAAGCCCCTTCTGGTACCGCTCACACAAATTGACAGATTCATTCGGTCACAATTTGGTCATAACTTCTGTAGCAATCATCTCTGTATTTGAGACAACTTTAGCAATGTCTATAGACATCGTTTTAAATTTTTTTCAAGTTCAGACCTCCAAAATAATATTATTAATCGTAACAGTTATTTTTACAAAATTAATGTTGCGTAGTGTAATTATTTGGCTAGCATCCCTATTCTCGACCGTGTTACAAGCATATTTTTGTGACATTCACTACATTTGTTATATATGAAGAAAAACGTACGAGGATACAGGTTTTCAAAGTTTGAAATGTTGAGCATTGTGTCTCCTGACATCGTGGACCCATTTAAATGAACCGATTCTTATATGACAGCTATTTGGAAACGCTCAAAATGTACATTGATAATTGTTGCAAATATTTTATTTTCATATGTTTTTCTCCCGACTTATGTTTTCCTCGCGATTTTAATTGTGTTGCGCTGATGGGATTCTATACTACAAAAACGAGGCCCATTCTGTTTACAATATCAATACTAATTTTCGTTATGGTATGACAACCACAACAAAAGCTGTGGACGTTTTAAATGCCAAACCTACTACTTTTTATGATTTCTTTCGTATTATAAAATGAGTTTACTTTAAGTTGTGAACCAGAAACACGATTAGATTACAAAAAAAAACTTATTTCGAAAAAAATGTACTTCGCATTTTTTACACTGGCCTACAATCGAAACCTAGCCAGCAGATAGCGTACGCGATCTCCAAAGATTTTGATAATCTAAGTCCGAACATAAAATCAAAAATGTAATATACATGCAGGCATGTCATAGAGTGCAAAATCGTACAAGAATTTACGTTTTTGAAATCGGAGACGTTTTTAGCTTCTACAGAAAACGTAAACCGAAAAATAAACTTTGGTTTAAAACGTTCACAAAATCTGAAGTGAAATTTATATTTTTAGTAATTTAAACTCCAGAAAAGTCAAAAAATCTACTAAAGATTAAGTATGAATAATATCTGAAGCCAAAAAAAAACTATTTCAAATACTTTTTGTACGAAAATGTTAATACTTTTTGGTTTCGAAGTGCTATATAAACCATAAAACAAAGCAACCATAAAACAAACAAAAAATAAGAGAAAATGCAACCCTGAAACTGAAAAAAGAAGATTCGAACAATGAAATGTAAGTTTTTATTTTAATGTTAAATTTAATAATAGTAATTGTTATATATTTAAAGGGGCAAATCATGCCAAGATTTTGGTCAATTTTATTTTTTGGCTTTATTACAGGGTGGCTGATATGTAATGCAACAAAGTAAAGCGCTATATTTTTTAAATTTTATTGTTCAAAAGCAAAAAATGTCGGAAATAACATACAATTTTAGAAACAGTTTAGATTTGTTCGAATTGGCCACCTTTGGCACGAATTATGGCCTTCAAACGGCCGACAAAGCCATCACACGCTACACGAAAGTGGCTCTGCGGTATTTTGGCCCATTCCCGGCAAAGCGCCGTCTGGAGATGATCGATACTTTGGTATTTTTTAGTGCGAACCTTACTCTCTAAAATGCCCAGGCGCAAAAGTCCAACGGATTGAGATCCGGAGATCTTGGTGGCCATTGCGCGGTAGAAATGAAGCGAGGAACCTCCTTTTTAAACCATTCTTGGTTGACGCGTGCTGAGTGCGATGGTGCTGAGTCCTGTTGGAATGTCCATGGTCTGCGGCCAAAATGTTTGTCTGCCCAGGGCTTCAATACTGTCTTTAGGACATTTTCCCGATAATATTCGGCATTTATTTTGACCCCATGGTCGATGAATACGCCATTACCATCGGCGGCGCTTGAGTTCTGGTGGCCAATCGAAGGTGTACATTTTCAGCTGACCTCTTTGGTAAGTAAACCCGATCATTTTGTTTGTTCACAAACTGCTCAATTTGGAATGGCTTCTCATCGGCGAAAACCAAATTCGGTAACTGGCCACTTTCGTGCAAGCGAAGCAACTCCTTGGCTCTTTCCAGTCTAACTTTTTTTTGTGCATCGGTGAGCTCTTGCACTTTTTGCAACTTCAATGGCTTTAGTCCAACCTCATTTTTTAATATGTGTTGTATCCGTTCTCGCGATATGTTCAGCTCACGAGCAATTTTTCTACCACTGCGGCGTGGATTTCGATCAAATCTGGCCTTCACTTTTCGGATCATTTCTGGTGTTGTTACCGTTTTTTTTGTCCACTTTTTGGACGCGCTGCAACAATGCCAGTATCACGGTAACGAGCAATGGTACGAGAAACAAAAGATTTATTCACATTTAAATGCTGGAGGGTTCTAACGATAGCCACTTGTGTTTTTCCACCCAAATAAAGCAATCACACTATCACGCTTGAATTCCATCACGAATAACTTTTTTTCTGAATGCAATAGATCAAAATGCTTTTGTAAGCTTGTAAACAATAAAATGAACTGTCACTGAAATAAATCTGTCAGCTATAAAACTAGCGGTTTAGAAATGATAGCAACCTGAAGTTGGTTGCAATACATATCAGCCACCCTGTATGTTTTATTTATTTTCACTACCGCCAGTTAGAATTTGGAGTCGAACCGATATTGTTGACGGCGGTGGCTGAAACAGCTGTTTCTGATTTCTACCCAGCCATATTTTTGAGAGTGTTTTTCGGCCTCCATTTTCTTTTGGTTTCATGAAAACGTACAAGAGCTGTAGAAGCAAAAGTAAAACGATACGATTTAAAAAAAAAACGAAAACGCACCAATTTCATTCAAAACCTGTGACATGCCTGATACATTCGAGGTTTTGAGATATGAAAATATAATCGCAACAGACGTTCTTTTAACAAAAAAAAATCAGTACATAATCGCTTTCTTATTAAAACTAATGTACTCGTATTTACATTTTCTCGGGTTACAATTTTTCAAACGAGGAAAAATTGTTTTCTCGAGTCTTTTCTTGAACTTGTAATGATTGATATTAATTTTCTAAACATGATAATTACAAAAAATCGGGAATTCGGTCGAAAAATACGTGAAAAATCTTACACTCACAAAAAAGTGAACTCATAAATAAGTTAAAATTAACTAAACTTCAGGAAATTTAAACTGAACTAACTAATTGAACTAAAATAAAATAAACTTTTAACTATAAATGCGTCGCCGCGACCAAAAATGGGACGTTGCACAGTGGGCTAAAATGGAAAAAAATGGACATAATACTGCCATTTCAAAACCACTTATCGTATGGCGATGAAATTTTAGGTGTGTATACAAGAGGTGTTAGAGATTTTAAGTTCGGAACTTGGGCCCCCTATCCCATACAGGGGCGGAGCTAAAGGGCCCTAAAGTTGACCACCTCGGGTATACAACATTTTCATCGGCTTCTAACTTTTGAATGGAGTGTCCGGTTCTGTGGATACTTCTAGACCAGACCTACAATAAACATTTTATAGGTTGAAGATATCTTGTATAGTTTCCGAGATATGTGGATTTTAAATTTGAATTTTTCATTTTTTCGCCGACTTTGCCTTGGAGTTTAGCCAATATCTCAGTCAAAAAATTACCGATTTTGTTGGCGTGTTTTGTTATGGATTGCCAATAAAAATTACAATATCATGAAAAATGAATCGATAAGATATGTGAAGAAATAAGAAAGTTATGGCCCTATAAAGTCATATTTTTGAAAAAATTTAATTTTTGGAGATTTTTTCGAGAAAAAAGTCCAATTCGTATTTAGGTCTTGTAGAAAAAGTTTGTTACGCAAAGTATATATATATTGATTACACCTTTATTGTAGGTCTGGTCTAGGAGTATCCACTAAAACCGGACACTCCATTCAAATGTTAGAAGCCGATGAAAATTTTGTATACCCGAGGTGGTCAACTTTAGGGCCCTGTAGCTCCGCCCCTGTATGAGATAGGGGGCCCAAGTTCCGAACTTAAAATCTCTAACACCTCTTGTATACACACCTAAAATTTCATCGCCATACGATAAGTGGTTTTGAAATGGCAGAATTATGTCCATTTTTTTTTTCATTTTAGCCCACTGTGCGTTGGCGGCAGCTTAGAGGCACTGCTTTTTAAGTATGCATTTACCATTTACTCTAAAAATGCAAAATTTTTGAGATATTTAGATTTTTGCTGAATTCCGGACGGCATGTTCCGGACAACAAAAATTTGGAGATATTTAGATTTTTGTTGAATTCCGGACGGCACACAGTGATCTGTCCCATTGACAAAAATCGATAATAATGAATTGGCTCAAATAATGCTAAAATTGGTACTCATCATATCTTAACAAATCAATTAAGATAAATGATAACAATATTATTTTATTTAGCTCTTTTTGAAACCGCGAGAGGGCGCCAAAGTCAATTGTTGTATACGCAAATCGTCCAAAAAATAAACTACCATATATGTACGTTGTAAAATAGCTGTATAAAATTCTTTTATTAGGGAAATTAAACCAAACTTTTTATATATGATAGTTAATCGAATTCCTTATAATACAGAAATGCCAAGTCGGCAGAAAATTGCATTTGTACTATTCAAAATTGTTTCGGAAAATTAATATTTTTTGTTAAAGTGAAAAAAATATTCAAGTTTAATTGGAATGAGAAAAATAAGCTGGTACAGATCCCTAAAATTTTATTCTTCAAAAAAATTATATGTACTGTAACTTTTTAATAAAAAATATAAAAACTTAAAATAAAAGTGAACAAACTTAAAAAAATATTTATTTTTTTATGTCTAAAAACGTTATTTTCAAATATAATTTGTAGTGGTGTTCCAAAACAGTCGCCAACGTGTAGACCAAACACATAAAGAATTCTTAAAAAATAAAAAATACATACTTGAGAAATATATAAAAAAAAACGCTTTTTGTAGGGTGCTTTTATGACGACAAATCAAAAAATATTAAATATTGTATGGAATCGGAAAAAAAATTCGTAAAGATCGCTATTTTTTTCGCCAGATAGTTGACATAATTCTTAAAAATACAATTGGAATGAGAAAAATAAGTTGGAACAGATCGCTAAAATTGTATTCTTCAAAACCAATATATGTACTGTTACTATTAAATAAAAAATATAAAAAAGTAAAATAAAAGCGCACAAATTTAAAAAAAATATATATATTTATGTCTAAAAACGTTAATTTCAAATATATTTTGTAGGGGTGTTCTAAAAACAGTCGCCAACGCTTAACGTGTAGACCAAACCCATAATTTTTTTGTGTCAGGTAGCTGACAGAATTCTTAAAAAATACAAAAATTCATACTTATAAATTATTGTTGAGAAAAACAACATATGTCATCGGAAAAAAATCATAAAGATCAAAATTTTTTTCGCAAAAAAAAATATTAATGCCATGTCCTCTTTAAAAATAAAATGTAAAAGTTCTTATTATTCATGCAAAATATTACGAAAAGGTACTTTTACTTTAGGTCTAAAATGTTCTTGAGACAAAAAATTAACAGTAATGCATTTAAGAGTTCCCAATAGCAACAAGGATAATAATTTGATGCGCTTCCAATGATATTATATGCCATACGCTGAAAAAAAATCGATTCTGTAGTATATTGTCCCAAACATATTCGGCTTGAAACATATATGTATATGTTTAGGGTACACTCTAAAATTATAATATTGGGTGCACACAAAAAGTATATATTTGGGAAAATGTTATTCTAAAGAAATCTTTGTTTACATCCCAATATGTTTTTATTTGGGACTATAATTTCCGAAACAAATGTTTATTTGCACTTAAGAATTCAAAAACTACGTTAAGTGTTAAATTTTTAACTCAAAAGTTATTTTTTTTTTTAGAAATTTTTAATGTTCGTAAAAACAATAAATAATAATAATTGAAATCGTAAAATCTTGGATCAAAATAAATTAATTGTAGGATTGACAAGAAATGTGACTTGGAATACTAACTCAGAAATTTGAAATGATTGATTTAAAAGTTTATGCTGCATATGGTATGGTACAATTCGAAACCAAGGAAAAATTATAACTGAAATTCGAAAATGTCAGCAAAAGTTTAGGTAATCTTTTTAAATAAAATATATTTGGAAAAATTCCTAAATATTAATTTTATTTGAGAAATTTAGTTTGCAAATATAATTTGTTGTAATATATTAATATATGCGTTCCAAATATATTTTATTGATATATAATATATAACATTTAAAAATTTGTGTTCCAAATATATTTTCTTTCGATTCAAACATATCAAAAAAGGTGATTTTGCCCCGTGCAGTAGCGTACATAAAGTACTAATTCATGGTTACGATGTTATTAGTAACTTCAATTTGCTAGTAGGTATATAAATATTGAGTTTTTTATTTTCGGAAACATTTATTATACCCTACACCACACTGTGGTACAGGGTATTATAAGTTTGTTTCGCGGCAGATGTTTGTAACACCTGAAAATAACACAGCTAGACCCACCTTAAAGTATACCGATCGACTCAGAATCACTAGCTGAGTCGATTTAACCATGTCTGTCCGTCCGTCCATCTGTCCATGTAAAGTTGTTCGTCGACTACAGGTCGCAATTTTACTCCGATCGTTCTGAAATTTTGCAGTTTAGAGTATTTCGCAGCTGTTAAGACCGCTATTGAATTTGGTTGAAATCGGTTCAGATTTAGATATAGCTCCCATATATATCTTTCGTCCGATTTGGCCCTTTAGTCCTATAGAAGCTGTATTTTACATCCAATCGTTTTGAAATTTAGAATGGTAGAGTTTCTTGATCCATGAACCAACACCAATTTGAAGAAAATCGGTAAAGATTTAGCTATAGCTTCCATATATATGTTTCATCCGATTTGGCTCTTTAGATCCAATCGTTTTTATACCCTACACCACACTGTGGTACAGGGTATTATTTAAGTATAAAATGTCCCAAAAGTATATTTATGTAAACAATTTATACATGAATTACAATATTTATATATCATGTCTGTCCGTCCGTCCGTCTGTCCATGTAAAGTTGCTCCTCGACTACAGGTCGCAATTTCACTCCGATCGTTCTGAAATTTTGCAGTTTAGAGTATTTCGCAGCTGTTAAGATCGCTATTGAATTTGTTTGAAATCGGTTCAGATTTAGATATAGCTCCCATATATATCTTTCGTCCGATTTGGCCCTTTAGTCCTATAGAAGCTGTATTTTACATCCAATCGTTTTGAAATTTAGAATGGTAGAGTTTCTTGATCCATGAACCAAAACTACCGAATTTGAAGAAAATCGGTTAAGATTTAGCTATAGCTCCCATATATATGTTTCGTCCGATTTTGCTCTTTAGTCCTATAGAAGCTGTATTGTACATCCAATCGCTTTGAAATTTAGAATGGTAGAGTTTCTTGATGCATGAACCAACACTACAGAATTTGAAGGAAATCGGTTAAGATTTAGCTATAGCTCCCATATATATGTTTCGTCCGATTTTGCTCTTTAGTCCTGTAGAAGCTGTATTTTACATCCAACCATTTTGAAATTTAGAATCGTAGAGTTTCTTGATCCATGAACCAACACTACTGAATTTGAAAAAAATCGGTTAAGATTTATCTATAGCTCCCATATATATGTTTCGTCCGATTTGGCCATTTAGTTCTATAGAAGCTGTATTTTACATCCAATCGTTTTGAAATTTAGAATGGTAGAGTTTCTTGATCCATGAACCAACACTACCGAATTAGGAGAAAATCGGTTAAGATTTAGCTATAGCTCCCATATATATGTTTCGTCCGATGTTGCCCTTTAGTCCTGTAGTAGCTGTATTTTACATCCAATCATTTTGAAATTTAGAATGGTAGAGGTTCTTGATCCATGAACCAACATTGCCGAATTTGAAGAAAATCGGTAAAGATTTAGCTATAGCTTCCATATATATGTTTCATCCGATTTGGCCATTTAGTTCTATAGAAGCTGTATTTTACATCCAATCGTTTTGAAATTTAGAATGGTAGAGTTTCTTGATCCATGAACCAACACTACCGAATTAGGAGAAAATCGGTTAAGATTTAGCTATAGCTCCCATATATATGTTTCGTCCGATGTTGCCCTTTAGTCCTGTAGAAGCTGTATTTTACATCCAATCATTTTGAAATTTAGAATGGTAGAGTTTCTTGATCCATGAACCAACACTACCGAATTTGAAGAAAATCAGTTAAGATTTAGCTATAGCTCCCATAGATATGTTTCGTCCGATTTGGCCCTTTAGTTCTATAGAAGCTGTATTTTACATCCAATCGTTTTGAAATTTAGAATGGTAGAGTTTCTTGATCCATGAACCAACATTGCCGAATTTGAAAAAAATCGGTTAAGATTTAGCTATAGCTCCCATATATATGTTTCGTCCGATTTTGCTCTTTAGTCCTGTAGAAGCTGTATTTTAAATCCAATCATTATTTTGAAATTTAGAATGGTAGTATTTCTTGATCCATGAACCAACACTACCGAATTTGAAGAAAATCGGTTAAGATTTAGCTATAGCTCCCATATATATGTTTCGTCCGATTTGGCCCTTTAGTTCTATAGAAGCTATATTTTACATCCAATCGTTTTGAAATCTAGAATGGTAGAGTTTCTTGATCCATGAACCAACATTGCCGAATTTGAAGAAAATCGGTAAAGATTTAGCTATAGCTTCCATATATATGTTTCATCCGATTTGGCTCTTTAGATCCAATCGTTTTTATACCCTACACCACACTGTGCTACAGGGTATTATTTAAGTATAAAATGTCCCAAAAGTAAATTTATGTAAACAATTTATACATGAATTACAATATTTATATAGAGAGTTATTCAATATTACGAGAGTGGTGTAGGGTATTATATAGTCGGCCCCGCCCGACTTTAGCCTTTCCTTACTGGTTTAAGTATAAAATGTCCCAAAAGTAAATTTATGTAAACAATTTATACATGAATTACAATATTTATATATCAGAGTTATTCAATATTACGAGAGTGGTGTTGTAGGGTATTATATAGTCGGCCCCGCCCGACTTTAGCCTTTCCTTACTGGTTTAATTTAAGGTTGTTTATCTGAGGACGCCAGTCACAAAATGATCCGAAAAGCTCGAGTGTTCCATACCAGGAAAAAATTGTCCAAACAACAAAAACAAAGATTTAATGACGTACCTAAATTCGGATCCTATTATAAGTTAAATGCGGTTTAAAAATCTTAACATTGCCAATATTTTTAAGAGTAATATATCAATTATCAAGTATTTTAGAAGTCAATGAAGGAAACTCTTCTGACAAAAACATGCATTAAACTTTTAAAACGAAACAATACAATATGCAAAAATAATATGGTTCACATACCCGACGTTTGACATACAGAAATTTTCCCTATTGAGTCTTTAACTTTTTCTCACCATATTTGTAATCTACGCAAAATTCCCTTTAATTTGATGGGTCGCACGATATATGGACTAAAAACCCATTTTTCAAGATCTTCTAGGGGGCTGTTTTGAGGGATCTTGAAACAATCCCTTTCAATTTTGTGCACACATTTACTCACAGCAAGTCTATTACGCTTTTAAAACTTTGGTCGAAATCCAGAGCCACTTTGAGCGTTCTTTATAAATTTATTTTTAAGTAATTTGAACCTTTTGTGTGGGAGGTACCAAAAGGACTAGCTATATCTCGTCGAAATTTTGCACCGAAACTGAAATATTATGACATGTTAAATTTCATAAATTTAGTGTTATAGGCCGGTGCATTTTTAAGGACCCGGAATAATTTCAATGGGGTTACGAGACCCGCGGTCCGATTGGGTCCAAATTTAAAATTTTTCCTATGACCAAATACAGCTTGTTACCAAATTTACCGTACCTCGATTCCTGAATAAGAATATTGCCATATCTAACAAAGTAAAATACTTGGGAGTAATCTTGGATCAGAAACTGTACTGGAAAGATCATATTGTTTATTTAATTTATTTTTAATTGCTAGTCTGTAAGGATTGTAATCCATAGACTGAATAAATAAATAAATAAATAAAAAGAGTTACAAAGGCCCACAGATGTTGGTCGTTGTGCAGAAGAGCTATAGGTTCAAAATGGGGACTACGTCCAAATATGATTCACTGGCTTTACATGAGCGTGATTAGATCAATAATCACCTACGCCTGTGTAGTGTGGTGGACATCAATGGACAAAAAGTAAAACGTAATACCATTGCAAAAAGTGCAACGTATGTGCAGTCTAGGCATAAGCGGAGCAATTAGTACCGCACCAACAAGAGCGTTGGAGACTGCACATCCAACCAATAGATATCCCTATAAAGTATGAGGCAGTCCTCACAGCAAGACGTTTACAAGTGATGGGTGAATGGATAAATCGAGACCACAAGTCGTACCATCAGAAGATATTACAATCACTGGTCGGTCATATTCAAACAACGGAAATCTCCGACCGCATTCCTGAAGTGAGGCTTACAGCTACCTGTGATTCGCTCGTGCCAGACAGACGCTCCTGGGAAAACGGAACACTACCTCATGTGCCAGTGGGAAACAGCTGCTACACTGATGGGTCCAGGCTAGGAGGAAGGACGGGTCTGGGACTTTTTATTGATGAACCAGAAGTCGAACTTTACTTCCACCTCCCAGACCATAACACAGTATTTCATGCAGAAGTTCGAGCAATCACGGAGTGTATTAGCTGGCTCAGTAATACCACAAAGCCTAAATATGCCAACATATTCACAGATAGCCAAATGGCGATCAAAGCAATAACATCGGAAAAGGTCAAATCCAGAACAGTGATAGACTTTAAAAGAACGATAAATAATTACTCAGTCCATGGTCAACTGCGTATTTTCTGGGTACCGGCACAGAACGGAGTGATTGGAAATGAACGAGCAGCTTGGCTTCAAAGGGCAGAGAGCTTGGCTTCAAAGGGCAGGGAACTTCGAGTAATAAACTAGGAAAATTGGAAACCTTTCGAAGCCACGAAGGATGAGTTGAAGCACTGGGTAGTAATGGCTCACAAAACTGTGTGGAATAGAGCAACTGCAAAGATACTGTGGGGTGACCCAAATGAGAAGAATACAAGTAGTTTTCTGAAACTAAAAAAGATCGAGATTAGTAAGATGATGAGTCTTCAAACTTACAGGCACATTTTCATCGCATAGGACTAGCAGAAAACGACGAGTGCAGGGCATGCAGGGAAAACATCGAAACGATGGAATATTTTCTGTGTCACTGCCCAGCTTTCACACATGCAAGATCCCGATATTTCGGTTCCGACATATTGCCAGACTTGACTCATCTCAGAGGATATGACTGGAAGATACTGAGAAAATACGTGTCTAGTACCGATTTTCTGTAACCCGTGGGGTATAAAAATCATAAATAAGGAGCGCACAACAGGCCGAACCACTGGCTTAAGTGTATGTCCATGGACATGATACGTTTAAACGTCTCCTCTATTCAACCTAACCTAACCTAACCAAATTTCATAATTCTGCAATTACTCCATCTATTTTTGTCACATCGATACATGAAGACAGAGCACTGTGCGGCATGTTCCGGACAGCACGAAATTAATATAGAAAAGGGGTTATTAAAATACGTCTTTCGTTTAATGTTAATATTTATAAATTTTTTTTACGTAGAAAGATCGACAAGCTCTAAAGCAATAATAATTTCATGCCACGATTGTAAATTTTTTTATTTACATTATGCTTAAATGTGGCGCAGAAACTTTGAGTACATTGCTAAAAAAACTCAAGAAAGAGTTGCAAAATTGTAAGGCATTTTTTGAGTAGCCCAGGGAAATGCTCATATAGAATCCCATCCGCGGAACACAATTAAAATCACAAATAAATCATAAATTGCGAGAAAAAATGTTAAAATTAAATATTTACAAACAATTATCAATGTACATTTTGTGCGTTTCTTAATAGCTGTCACATAAGCCACGGTTCATTTAAATAGGTCCATGTAGTTAGGAGATACAATACTCAAAATGTCAAACTTTGACACCCTGTATCCTTGTAACACATATCAGTCCCATAGTACATCTGCAACCCCACTAAGTTTTGACTCGACGTGTTTTTTCCCATATATAAAGTTAAAAGAATAATTTGAGAATAGTCGTACCTATAAATAAGTAAAATTGTAGTACTTTTTACAGAAATCGAGTTTCCATCCCTATTTTCCCACTAACACAGTGGGAAATTTTTTTTTGATTGGCTACTCTTTGCCGCATGTATGGCGGCAAATTCAAATGTATGAATAAAATTATTTAAAATATTATATTATTGCCATAAGGTTATTTTGGTTCCATGATATGCATATGTAAGAAAATTTGCGTTTTTACACATTTTTCTTTTATTCTTTTGACATACGAATTCTCATATGCCTCAAATTGCCTCACACTCAATTCATTGTCAACTCATTGAGTGAAATTGTATGTTATTCAGCGTTGCCAGATATTTTTGAAAAAAATACTAAACATTTTCAAAGAAAAAACTAATTTTGCAACAAAAAAACTTATTATGTATTTCTAATTTATAAAAAAAATCAAAAAATAGTAGCAAAAATCAATTCGACTTACAAAAAGGCATCAGTACGACAAAGCGAATGAAAACATACTGCTTAATGTCTTTCAGTTGGTCGCAAATCGGATTTTTTTCGCATAGAAGTCATGCGTACGTTAGCGTTCGACATCGTGGGTCAGGCGATTAATATTGTTCAGCTTTTAAATGGTAAAAAGATAAATAGTTCAACAAAATTATTGTAAACTATTGGCGATGGGCGAATCATGATGTCCCATATATGGGAATATAATCGAATCATTATAAAATATGTTCAATATAGGTATAAATATACAAAAATATTATTGTATAATTTCTCAAAAAGGGATGATCCAAAATAGAAAGTATTTCTGAAACAAAAAACTCCATGGTGCATTCCGCCCTTTAGTCCGGTAAATTGCAATATCGAAATCTCTAAATTGGAAAATATGATTCAATGAAAATGTTTTAATTTTTGTTTCTAAATTATGTCCATAACATCTCACAATAAAGCTCCATTTATTGTTTTGTTTCGTTAAAAATCTTTTATAGCAATTTATTCGTTTGATTCCAAATAAAGTAAGTGATTAATCATATTTAAAATTTAATATTTACTTCTTCTATAAGTATTTCAAGCTGATTGAAGTTAATGACTAGACCTCGGATTTTTGCATATCTTTCAATTTTCATCCGATTTGAACCAACATTTGTATTTAGACGTTTCATCACTCAAATTTAAATAATTTGAGTGCATACAAAAATATGCAAAATTTTTTGGCGATATACGAATCAAAAATGCAAAATAACGGAAGGATATGTCAATACTATTTAAAAAATAGTGTCACAAAAATGAAAAATGGGTGATTCCAAAAATTATCCAAAAAAATTGCCTAAATATATGAAAAGTATGGGGTAATTCCAAATGAAACCGACCCACGCTGAATATTTACATATGTATATTTGGATGCAATTTTGGATGCATATATTAAAAGCCAATGCGGAATCAAAGCCTTTTACCGTATGACCAATTTCATAGTGGTTTAGATTTTATAGGGATCCAAAGTTGGTTATCTACACATTTTTTCACAAATTTTAGCAATTTTGAAGTCGACAAAACTTTTGAACGGAATATCAGATTTGAATGATATAAGTACCATTTAAAAGATTTTAACATCCTCTCTAAGATTTGTATAAGAATTAAGTTACACATTTTTTGACTCAAAAGGACGAAAATATCCTTAAACCTCGTTATCCTGAAAAGCATATCTTAATTTTTGTTTGTTTTATTTTCAGTTATTATAATGTAACTTCTGAATCGAAGTCTTCCCCACTCCAAAATTTACACCATCGGTTAGAGTACATATGGACCATTTTTTATAAAAAATGTAAAGAAAAAAAAATAAATCGATTCAGAGATATCTCAGTTTATATTTTTAATTTCCGTGACCGAAATAAACTGTTTTACTCGTATATAATATTAGTATTTTTTTGATAAGTTCGGGGAAAAAATGCTTCAAGAAATTATATTTTCTATTTTCAAATTCTTATGCTCTGTGGCATTAAAATTAACTTAAAACAAGTAAGAATATATATAACATTACACTAATAAATCTGTCAATTTGTGTGGGAGGTACCGGAAGGGGTTTCTCCAAATACACCTATTTTTCGGTAAACAGCAGATTCTTAAATACATTGCATTGTGCCGAACTATAAGCGTTTATGTGCACTGGTATATTAAAGTTACGAGCTATCTAATTTTGGTATGATTTGGTCATTTTGTGTGGGAGGTACAAAAAGGGGCGGGGTGACAACGCCCAATTTTTACTGGACTATAGGCACTATAACAGCATTACACTGTACACAATTTCAAGTATTTGTATGCACTGGTATTAAAGTTACAAGCCGTTTACTTTTGGTACGAAATGGTCAATTTGTGTGGGAGGTACCAAAAGGGGATGTACAATAACGCCCATTTTTTACCGGACTATAGGCGCTACAAAAACATTATACTGTAGAAAATTTCAAGCATTTTTATGCGCTTGTATTAAAGTTATAAGCAGTTCAATTTTGATGCAAAATGGTCCATTTGTGTGGGAGGTACCAAAAGGGACATGCCAACTTCACCCATTTTTCTCTAGGTAATACCGGCTAATATACTAATATTATGTGTAGAATTTCAGAAGATTTCAGAAGAGACAGACAGACCGACAGACAGACAGAAAGAAGAAAGAATATCCGCCGAACATACTTGGGGTCTTAGGTCACTCCTTCGATGTGTTACACTTTTTTCCGTAGCAAATGATATATACACTCGTATCACTAAAGTGAGGGTATAAAAACCATTACAGATGAAAAAATCAATTTTTTTGAACATTGACCTCACCCCTGCCTCCAATTTTCATTTAATTTTTTTAATAGTGTGGTTCATTACTCCCACATACTAGGGCAACATTTTCTGAGAATTTGAGAAAGATCGCATTTTTGACCTGTGACACTTGAGAAAGAACTTCCCATATTTAGATTCCTTTTTGGTTCCTATAAGGAAAATAGGGTCAACATGAGGTCTTCGCAGCGCGTGCCCGACCCATTAATACCAGTGGATACAAATACTTGAAATTTTGTGCAGTGTAATGTATGAATGTATTAAGGTGACCAATTTGGCACCCTATAAAATCTAAACTACTTTGAATTTGGTCATAATTCCGTATTGTCTTGTAGTATACGCATGCAAAATTGCATCCAAATCTAAATTCATAAATATTCAGAGTGGGTCGGTTTCCTTTGGATTACCCCATACTTTCCATATATTTAGGCACTTTTTTGGATGATTTTCGAAATCATCCATTTTTGTGTCATGATTTTTTAAAAAGTATTGACATATCCTTCTAAAATTTCGCATTTTTGATTCATATATCGCAAACAATTCTTGCATATTTTTGCAGATCACAAATATGCCAAAAAAAATTAAAAATATGCACCTGTTTTTCGATTCCTTTTTCTTTGAAACGAATTTTGGTCCAATAAGAATTTTTCTATCAATCTGCAAAAGAATATGCAATTGCATATAATCCGAGGTCTATTAGACATACATTATTGCTATTGAACTCTGAAGATGATAGAGTGGCATGTATTGAAACTTTGGTTAGTTCTACCAAGAACTTGAAACTCGCTACAATTTTTTGTATTTATTTCTATTACATTTTGCAATAGACAGAAACATATGGTCTTAACTGAAACATATGGTCTGAAACCAAAATAAATTCTGACTGAACAAAAACAACATTTTATATTAATTTAATACTAATTTAAAATTAAACCTAGAGCTAAATGGTTTGGGAATGTTTCTGAGATAATAATAAAATATTATTTTTTTACAGAACTTAAAAAACTTATTTGTGGATAAAAAAAAACTTAAAAGTGATATTTTCTATTTGAAAAAACTTGAAAAATAAGTTTACACTTATCATCTGGTAACGCTGTACACAGCGACTGCTGAGCCCAAGCGAAATTGTTATACTCAACGGCTTCCAGTTGTTTTTAGCCACGCTCCACACAAAGGCTACCAAATGGAATCGACTCAACATCGAACCAAAAGCTATGCATTAATTTGTCGGTCGTTCGGTCGGTACATTCCATCCGTTCATTTCATTGACAAAAGACTGACTGTCTGTCTATCCACAGGCAGAAAGTCAATTTCTTTGTAAAGAATAAAATGCAAAAGCGTTTTATGGCGCATTTCAGTCGCTCCTAAGTGATCCGACAGAAAGGTGGAGAAAGATACTCGGTCGAATTGAGAAAAACAAAAACAAGAAACGATTGACCGATCGACACTCTTGCAAACTATTTAAATAAGACTATATCACACAAACCAACGGATAGTGGATAGTGTTTTTTCAATGGCAGAATAATATTAAAAAAGAAAGCAACTAACTAACGTCTCCTCTGTTATCCCCCGAAATTTGTTCTCCAAATATCTCTCTCTCGCGCTTAAACTTTACCAATGTTATATAAATTTATTTGAACAAAACAAAAACAAAAAAATATAAACAACACAGTCAACTAAATTGTTCAATTGTTGTTTACTTACACAAATACACACACAAAGAAACAAACACACTTTTACATACGTAGAATGGAAAAGATTATAATGAACTACTCTCCCTTGATTCCCGCCAGGCATTTGCAAAGCTTCTGGGGAGCTTCGGGTGATTTTTGGCAAGCGCAATGGGACAAATTCATCGATATCACAGGTGAGTGAGTAAACGAATATCGCTTTATATTTTCTTTTTTTCCTGTTTACAGTTTGTTTTCTGGAACCGTTGTGACAAACACGATAAGGGAGGGGAAGTAATGCAATATAAGAGTGTTATCTGTAATTGCACATTGTGTTTGCAAAATAGATATACGGGGTCTGTTCAGTAGAAAAGGTGAATTTTGAATCGAGCATATGTTCTTGGTTAAGTTTGTTTGTATTTAGCAGGGTTACCGTTGACAAATTTGAAAAAGTTGCACAAAAGGTCGTTTTCTAAAAATAAAGTCGCACAAAAAAGTCGTTATTGCTTAAAAAGGGCCTCACTTTTTATAAACATTTTACTTGAGCAAAGCAATTAAGAAAATAATAATCGTTTGTAGGTGATAAACAATTTTTTTAATTACATGAGTTAAGAGGTTAAATTTTACTAGCATACAGAATTTGCTATAATTGATTTACAAATAAGTAAAAAATGTAGTATGTGAGCCAGCTTAAAATAGGTGTTGGTATAGTACTGTTGACACCCTACATGCATCCTTCGGACTCTACGACCACGATACAAGGGCAGACTGGTCAAAGATAAAGGCCAACTTTGTGAAAGCCGCGAAAGATTGCATTTGCTACAGAAACTCCGAGCGAATGGAATGGATTTAAGATGAAACACGGGACCTGATATTAAAGAGGAACGAGGAATACACCCGCATAGACACTGACATTAAGCGCAGCTCGAAAGAAGCCCATATACCTTCAGGGACACACAGAAGCCGTGATCTGTATAAGATAACAAAACAACTGGGAAAGAAAAGATTTGAATCCACCAAACCACTAAAAGGAAAAAATGGATGTTTGGTTACATCGAAGACCGGTCAACTGGATATATGGACCCAACACTACACGAAATTGCTGAATCCCATCTCCATGCAAAATTCACTCACATGCCACAGTCTCCAGCGCATAGAAAGGCAAGATATACCAATTGAAAATCCGACGCTATCTGAAATAAAAAAATGCGATCATAAGCCACAAAAATAACAAAGGCACTGATGACAGACATATCACCAGATATGCTGAAAGCAAATTACGCCCTATTTCAGCCGAATTTTGGAACTGCAACAATCTCAGCGACGAATTCAAAGAAGGGCTTATAATCAAAATTCCTAAGAAATGGGAGCTTACGGAATGTAAAAACTGGAGGGGAATCACGTTGCTCAGCTTGATTAACAAAGCCGAGATTCACACAAGGCAATTTTTTCCAAGCAAGTGTCAAAGTTGGTAGAAGAGAGACGCAGGCGTAAGTAAACACGATTGCCAGATCAGACAATATTGTCAGAAAAATGGCGGAAAAATGCAACCCTGTGAAAGATACTGATTGTTAAATGTGCGAAGTTTGTGCGTGGGACTACGGCGCCATTGTCAGAAAAACATTTTATTGGTAACACTGTCTATAAAATATTTTTATTCGCAATTCTGCATATAAATATTTACCAAATATATTGTAAATATATGAAATTGTAAGGTTTTCTTGAAATCGTCTGAACGGTCAATTCATCTTTACCTAACAATCTGTAATTTTCCGTACATTTGCAGCACATTAACAGGGTTGTGAAGAAAGTGAAGAAAATTGTCATGGAGATAGGTGGAGCTTTATGTAAATGTGGGAATTATCACTGCAATTGAAAAATATTCAATATTTTGCAATTAAAACCAGAATTTGTGAATCTCTTTCATGGGACTAGGTCAACCTATATAGTAGGGCTAGTCATTTTTTAGCTTTTTTTTAAATATGAAGAACAGCGCTTTTACTTTTTTAAAATTTGCACAAAATCCTTCCCACCGAATGCAAACACTGATGCTCGAAACAGAATTTTTAGTTTTAAATTTTTTTCTGAATTTCAAATTTGAGAAAAAAATATTATAATAAGTCTGCTAAGTCACGGATCTTAATTCACTTTGATATAGTGATCACGAATCTGCTTTTTCATCAATCTAGGCCAACTTTCTACCGCTTAAGGCACGCTGTTTAAAATGTTCTGATTTAAAAATTTAACAACAGAAAATTGCCCTAAACAGTCTTCCAAATACCGCCATTTAATTATTTGCTGTGTAGTGATTACGAATCTGATCTTTGACCA
Organism: Eudasyphora cyanicolor; assembly: GCA_963930755.1. NCBI lineage: Eukaryota > Metazoa > Arthropoda > Insecta > Diptera > Muscidae > Eudasyphora > Eudasyphora cyanicolor. Next base: position 116,426,668 of record OZ005736.1, read on the forward strand.
CAATCTGTCATATAAAGGGTCTTCCAACAATAGGTGTTATTTCGTTTCGTTGCTTGTGTGGCACCTATCGCCGTCTTGTTGAAAGTAAACGTTGTCCAGATCTATACCATCCAACTCCGACCATAAAAAATCATTAATCATCTCTCGATAGCGCAATCCATTCACCGTAACTGTTGATCCAACCTCATTTTCGAAAAAGTAAGGTCCAATGACCTCGCCGGACCATAAACCGCACAAAACAGTCACACGTTGAGGATGGAGAGGCTTCTCTACAATAACTCTTGGGTTTTCCGAGCCCCAGATGCGACAATTTTGCTTGTTGACGTAGCCACCGAGGTGGAAATGAGCCTCATCAGTCAAGATGATTTTTCGATGTTTTTCGAATTTTAATAATTTCAATGCGTTGTTGAATAGTGTATCGTTCCATTTTTAGTAATGACGTAGTTTCTACTTGTCAAATGTCAAAGAATAAAAGCTTCAAAAGTGACAGCTACCGAAATACCGGGTGATTCAAAATAACACCTCATGTTGGAAATCCCTGTAGTTTTGGATCAAAAAGCAGATTCGCGATCACGATATTAAACTGAATTAATATTCGCGACTTAGCAGACATATTATAAAAAAAAATTTCTCAAATTTCAAAATCAGTAAAAAATTGAAAACTAAAAATTCGGTTTCGTGAATCAGTAATTGCAATCGGAGCGGAAGGTTTTTGATCGCAAAGTAAAAAAATATTTATTTGTAAATAGTTCAGCATCCCCTACATCGTAGTGGGATGAGCATTTGCAGCAAAAAAAGTGACTAACCCCACTGTACAGCGAATATGAATGGTTTTGGTCCATAAATGTGTAATTTGGAATAATTACATTACAGCATCACCTATCGGATCCAGGTACAGTTACGTATACTATAATAATAATAATAATAATAATAATTAAAACCAATAAGGAAAGACTAAAATCGGCTATACAAACTTTTACTACTCATAAAAAATTCTCAAATTTTTAATATGGAGTTAATCGATTTGGCATTTGAGTCATTCATATGAAAGCATTATTAATATGAATTGTTGAAGGTTAAACAGGGTAAGCATCTAGATTTCAGGAACCTCGGTTAAAAAACCTTGGACCTACACCGCCAAGACGTGAAATTCGTCTATGACCTTCATAAGGTCATAGACGTGATATATCAAAACATGGCCGATATACTCCATTTCCAATTTGAACTAACCAATGCATTATAAAGTACAAGTGCTTAAATTTCAGCAAGATCGGTTAAAAAATGCATCCCCTAGAGCGTCAATAAGTCTAATCTGAAGAGACCTTTATATGGGCTCTATTAAAACATGGACCAATAATCCCCTTTTTCTTGGGACGATTAAGTGCAATTTAAAGTATAAATACTTAAATTTCAGCCAGATCTATTGAAAAGTGTGTTCCCCAGACTGCCAAGAAGTGACATCAGAGGGAATTTTTTATATTGGGGCTACATCAAAACATAGACCGTTCGCCTGTCAGACGACAAACATCTGATTTGGGTTTCACTAACTACCATCAGAACGACAAGTCGCACGACAATGAACTCGTACGAAAACGTAATCATTTTAATGTAAATTTTGGTTCCTTATCTATCGTTGCTGTCATCTGGGCGAACACAAATGTCAGATCGAGTCAAACAAATTCGAGCCACATTTATGATTTGAAAGCTAAAACCGTTTGTTAACTACATATAAACTTAGTTTATGATGTTTATTGTTAGCGGCCCCTAAACGAACAAATATTTATTCTACACACAAAATCAATTACATTTTAAATACACACACATGTGTATTTAAATAATATAACATTGTAAAAAAGTGCAAAATCACTATATCGTTGCTAATTTATTCATTTCCATTCCCGCAGGTGATGATCCCTTCATGTTTTGGGTATTCGGTACGAATATATTTACGATGTTGGTTTACTGGCTGGTGGGTGGCATCTACACGTTTATGGATCTGACAAATCGTCCCGGATTTTTGCGAAAATACAAAACGCAGCCCGGTACAAATGAACCGGTCGAACGGACACGACTGTTAAAGGTTAATATTAATCATGTTCATATTCATTCGTTCTTTATTACATTTAATTGTACATCACAAACAATTACGCACATTCATTGTACATGCATATGTACGACTGTATACATATATACAAAGACATTTTATTAGGGAGTACTGGAAACAATTTGTTTAATTTAAAATTCAAATAATCTCTCCCATGAAAAAAAAGTAAAGAAACCGTTGAAGTTAAATATTTTTTTAAATAACTAAAACTAAAAAAATGTTTATTTACTGTTTCTGCTTATTAAAAGGAACAAGTTTCGTAGAATCAAAGAAATTCTTCTTTATTTTAAAGACAAAATTCTTTGGATGAAAAAATAATAAAACATTTCACTCTTTCAATATTTCAAAGAAATATTTTATTCGAATAAAGAAAATGTCCTTCAAAATAAAGAAGGAGTTTATTTGAATGAAATACTAGAAATATTTGGTGAGTCCAAGAATTTCTTCATTTTTCATTTCATCATAAACTAAAAAACCAATAATTTAGCAGTTACAATTTTCTTTGGTTTAAAATTATTTTTGAGGAATATATCGTTCAAAATTAGATTTTTCCTGAATTCGATCACTGAGGTCTTTCTATACCCTCGAGTAGACCTCAAAGGAAGTCCTATAAACTGGAGCTAACCAGTGAGATCGTGCTATTAACAATATTCCCCCACTGAGATATTTTGCTAAAGCAGAGTCGATCACAGAAGACCTACACTGAGATATTTCTTTTAACTACAGTCGTTAAAGCTTTAAGCAGTTAAAGCTTTCCTCTATAATACGACCAAAAAGATATACAGTCGACCCTAAAAATGCTTGCTCTGTGCTACAGTCGATGACTAAAAGCTTACTGTACATTACACTCGACCATTATAGATCTTCCTATATACTACAGTCGACCACTAAAGTATTCCTCCATACTACAGTCGACCACTATAATATTCCTCCATACTACAGTCGTCCTCTATACTCGTCCACCTTCCTACTAGAATCGAAAAGAGAGTCATGTTATACATACAGGGTCTCCCATATTCGACGGACCCATCTGGCAACGCCATAACTTTTGACAGAGATGTCAGATCGCTTAATGACATACCGCGTTTGAAGCGTCAGTCCAAGCAGATTTTTACCATGGAACAATACACGCCACGCGAGCGCTCTGAAATAGTTGAAATTAACATTCAACAGAAGAAGTCAAGTCAACGTGCTTTTAAAATATTAAAAAATGTGAGAAGTGCGCCTTCTAAGAACACCATTAAGCGTTTATACGAAAAATTTTCGACTGGTGAGGCTCTTTCTAATCCGAAGAGGCCAAATAAAAGTCGACCAAGGCGATCGGCCGAGAATATCGCTGCCGTACGAGCCAGTGTTGAGAGGTCCCCAAGAACATCCCAAAAACGCCGTTCTCAGCAGTTGGGCATGGCTCGGTCCACTTTACAACGGATTATTCGCGTTGATTTGCATTTGTTCCCGTACAAAATTCAATTGACGCAAAGATTGTTGCCTGCGGACAAGCCTCGTCGATTGGAATGGGCCCAACGAGTCCGTGGGTCCGTCGAATATGGGCAACCCTGTATACTAGAGTCACCCACTGAAGTCTTCTTTTATACTAGAGTCGACCACTGAGATCTTGTTCTATACTAGAGTCGTCCGCTAAAGTATTCCTCTATTCTGCAGCCGGCCACTATAGTCATTTAAGTATACTCGATCACCTACCTACTAGAATTGACCATTGAGGTCTTGCTCTATACTAGAGTCGACCAGAGAGGTTTTCCTCTAAACGAGAATCGATCAATGAGGTCTTCCTATATACTAAAGTCGATCACTGAGGTCTTCATTTAAACTAGAGTGGATCGCTGAGGCCTTCTTTTATACTAGAGTCGATCACTGATGTCCTCGGCAAAACTAGAGTCGATCGCTGAGGTCTTCCTCACACTAGAGTCGACCACTGAGGTATTCCTTTATACTAGAGACGAGCAATGAGGTCATGTTCTCTACTAGAGTTGGCCACTGAGGTCTTGCTCTATATTTGAGTCGCCCACTGAGGTGTTGCTCTATATTAGAGTCGACCCCTAAGGTTTTTTGTTATACTTAAGTTGACCACTGAGGTCTTTCTCTATATTACAGTCAGCAAGACCACAGCGATCGTCTTGCTGTATATTAGTTTCGACAACTGAGGTCTTGCTCTATATTAGTGCCGACCACTTAGGTCTTGGTCTATACTAGAGTCGACCACTGAGGTCTTGCTCTATACTAGAGACCACCACGGCCACTGACCACTGAAGTTTTCTGTTATACTAGATTCGACCACTGACGACTTGCTGGATACTAGAGTCTTGATATATACTAGAGTCGACCACTGATGTCTTTCTCTATACTACAGTCGACCACTGAGGTCTTTGTCTATACTAGAGTCGACCAATAAACTCTTGTTCTATACTAGAATCGCCCACTGAGGTCTTGCTCTATAGTCGACCACTGAAGTTTAGAGTTGACCACTGACGTCTTGCTTTATATTAGTGCCGAACACTGAGGTTTTCTTCTATAATAGAGTCGACCACTGAGGTTTTTCTCTATACTAGAGTCGCCCACTAAGGTCCTGCTCTATACTACGGCCTACACAGAAAAAAAACTGAGTAATCCGTACTTGAATCGAGCCGTAGCGGTGTCAAAAGTACGGTAAGTACGATTTTTCTTAAACAAAGTACAAAATACTTGAATCGAGTACGGATTTTAAAGCTCTGAATTCTTAATCTTAGCGCTTATAAAGCCTAATTAGGCTTGATTTTAAGCCGAAATATTCTTATTTCAAGCATAAAGCGATTGATTTAAGAATTTTATGGTATTGATTAGAGTGCGAAACTGGCTTCAATGAAGAACATTTTGATTGAATTAAGCCTGCCCAATACTTGATTTAAGCCTGACAATACTGGCCAGTTCTTGATTTAAGCCTAACCAATACTTGATTAAAGCCTGATCACTTTTTGATTTAAGCCTTAGCAATACTTGATTAAAGCCTGATCATACTTGATTTATTGTGCTTTAGTTCGTTTTATTTCTATATACCACTTATATTAATTATACCATTTTTGCCACTGTATGGTCAAAATGCAATTGGTTGACAGCAAAAGTAAAAGTAATTATTTGCTGTAATTATTCGAATTAAATATGAAAAATATAAGGAATAGCATCAACGAAACGAACAAGAATTATTAACAACTTCAAAAAACTTAAATCAAAAAAAATCACGCCAAGTAATGTATTTGCAAACACTGCTTGAACGAGAAACGAATTGGATATGCTTGCCCACAAATGTTTATACATATACATCTCGTGTTGCGTCAGCCAAAATCAACCACTTAAATGAGAGTGGTTGAGAGGGTAGTTTTATTATGCTCTATAATGGTCCTGTCTCTCAGAGATTAAAGTAAGCTTTTTCATCTTACTTTAAGCCATATTAGGCTTAATTTTTTTTCTAGAAAGGTTTACTTAATTTCAAGCATTATATACTTATTGTATGCCTTTCAGTGCTTGTTTTTTTCAATTTAAGCCGATTAATACTTGTTTGAAGAAAAACTTAGTACGAACGTACTTAAAAGAATCTATATATCGTCACCTGAAATCCAAAATAACGTAACCCACATGTTCATGACTTTTCACGAGAAGCAAAAAACAAAGTAAAGTAATTTTAAGCTTTTGACCAAGTTTAGGGATTTCAGACTATTAAGGCGAAATCAAATAACAAATCTAGCGCAATTAGTTGTGGCGTACATTCTGAATAAAATAAAATAAAATTTTATGAATCTTTCCGCTTTGTTAATGACCTTGTTTGCTGTAACGTCATTTTGAATATCACTCATAAAAAGGTAAATTTTTGATATTGAACTCCAAAATTTTGTAGGAATGTGTAGTTTAGCGTAATAGACTATAATCGTCGATACCCACCGGAGACTATGGTGTCTCACTGCGAAATCTACCCGCATATACTCTGATCCCGTATTTTTTCCTATAATTTCATTTCATTCTTATCTGGTCACCCTATAATTATAATAAAAGCTATCTGTTGCAGATCACTTATTATTCTGTACACCCTAACATACCTACATATATTTCTCATCTTTTGTCATATTCCGGCTCATATAATTTCTCTTACCCTCCTCATTGCAGGTCATTTCGAAAGTGGTGACTAATCAAGTATGTGTCGGCGTGCCCATAGCATTTATCTCTTACAAACTGATGCAACTGCGAGGATTAACCCCAATCCGTGAACTGCCCACATTCCATTGGGTCTGTGTCGAAATGATTGTGTGTATTCTAATGGAAGAGCTGGGATTCTATTACTCACATCGACTGTTGCACCACAAGAATATCTATAAGTTCATACACAAACAACATCACGAATGGACGGCCCCAATAGCGGTTACGGCCTTGTATTGTCACCCCATCGAACACATCTTTAGTAATTTGTTGCCACCCTTTTTGGGGGTCTTCATCATGGGCAGCCATGTGGCCACGGCCTGGATGTGGTTTGCTTTGGCCATTCTGTCAACACTGAATGCCCATTCAGGTTATCATTTGCCCTTCTTTCCGAGTCCGGAGGCACATGATTTTCATCATTTGAAGTAAGTTAAAATAACACTGCGATTGAACTTAGGCTACAGTGAATGTATTTTCTAAATACGAGTAATAATTGTATGCAAAAAATTTGAATATTTTATGGAGTCATTTTTTTTTTAAATGACTCCTTCGATGTGTTACCTTTTGGCTCGTAGCAAATGATATGTACTAGGCCGGGTCGATTTGTGGGGAGGCAAAAAAAGTCGCCCTTGCTCAGTGAAAATCGTATTCTAGGGATCAAAATAAGAAACTTTGCCGAAGGAAACATACCTCTAAAACGAATTCTGATGTCCCAAAAAAACATAGCCATTTCAAATTTTTGGCACTTTACATGACAACATCAGCGAAATGGCTATGTTTTTTTAGGACATCAGAATTCGTTTTAGAGGTATGGTTCCTTCGGCAAAGTTTCTTATTTTGATCCCTAGAATACGATTTTCACTGAGCAATGGGCGACTTTTAAATCGACCCGCCCTAATATGTACCCTCTTCTCTAAGGTGAGGGGATAACAAATGTTTTTGCTGGCGCGAAAAAAGCCATACAAAATATAAAAAATACCAAAGAATGTTTTATTCCATTTTTTGAAAGCTAGCATTCTGTCTATTGATAAATGTATAAGTTATGACCCACCCATATTGAAAAAGTAAAGAAAATTCAAAAAAATATTGTTTAATATGATTTATATTGACCATTTTGTTTGGGAAGTACCAAAAAGGGCGTGGCAATAACGCTCATATTTCAATGGACTATGGGTATTATAACATCAAACCTTTAACTTCCCTGCAGCCAAAATGTCTAGTTTGTATATAGAAATATACTAGTTGCTTTTTACTTTAAACTACTAGTAGTAACATATCTGTCCTTTTTTCATATAACGAACTATCGATTTTAACATTGGCTTGTCATAGGCGCCCAACTAGCTCATTTGTTAATATTTGAGAATAAGGGAATTAAGTATACATTTAACCAATAATGAGCTTCATCGCTGAAGTTTGACAAACAGAACCATTATTTTGATAGAAAATGTCAACAATGTGCAAGAGTTGCTCTCGTGTAAGTCTATCAATGATTAAGTGGCAAATCAAAATAAAAGAAAAGCAACATCAGCTGTTAAATCGGTTATCAAATTAAGCCGTGTTACCAACTCCGAGAAAAACATCCTATATTTCACAGAAACATGCGTGACCATAGATAATATTGGCGTGGCCCCGCCATTGTGACTCAGTTATTCAAAAATAAATATATACGGAACTACTACATCATTGTCTTTAATTTTGTTGTGTTTACATTTGACAGCAATATCCTTGACAAAATCAAAAGTGGCAGTATGCCTGGGGAAATATTGCACCAATCGTCATGATATTTGGCATTTGCGATTGAATATGCTCCTATGCTAAGAACTTATTTGTCTCCATATACATATCTGGAGCTCTGTTACTCGTATAGCGAGAAGCTTCACTCTTTGAGAGAGTACTTTTGCAAGTAAAATGACAATCTTGGGACCAGTGTTGCCAGATGAATATGACCGAAAATCCTAAAAATGGGGGCTTAAAAATCGTCGAAATAAATCTTCGAAATCGTCCACACAAAAATCTACCAGTTACATACAGCTTTTGAGCTTTTTTTCGGGCGAAGGGCATATTTCAAGGACATACATATATGTATTAATAAGTACTCTCAAATGACTTTTGCGATTTATCAAAGTGAACTTTAAAAAAAAAATTCTGGGCCGATCTCGGTCCATATTTCTCATCGGTCCATATTTCTACATAGTTCCATAAAAAGGACCCATCCGATTTGACATCTTGGCCTCAAAGAAAAATAAATTCCTAGCAATTGCGCTGAAAAAATTATAATTTGGAGCAATGAACTGTTAGGACCAAGTTTTGACATAGCCCTCGCTTTACTTAAAAATTTTCACTGCAGTTTCCTCTACCAATTTTGCAACTAAACAAAATTCCAGAAATTTTTCTTGTTTTGTCATTGAATGCTACCGAATCCATCACCAATTTTACTTGTTTACATGTTCATCCATAATATTTGAAAATGTTTCTAACATTTCTAATTTTCATTTTACCGATGGAAAAATAAAAATATCCTTAATATAAAGAACATTTCTTAAGTTGTCCTTAATATTTTCATATCATAAAAAATCTTCCTTTCGAGCCAAAAATCGTGAAATCATTATGCCCTATTTTTGGGCTCTAAAAATCGTCAAATTGTCGATAAACCGTCATTTCCGGCAACTCTGCTTGGGACATTTTTCTAATTACACTAAATATCATAAAATGAAATTTGATGGCAGATAAGTCCACCGTTTACAGCTAGTACTCAACATTAAAAAAATTATATTCAGTTAAATTATGAAATTTACTTATTTTTTAGATTTTTATATAATATTAGCAAAAAAATTATATTTTCGTCAATTTCATTTCACAGATTCAACAACTGTTTCGGTGTCTTGGGTGTTTTGGATCGTTTACACGGTACCGACAGTTTGTTTCGAGCTTCAAAATCCTATGCTCGTCATCTGATGATGTTAAGCTTTGTACCGCCGCGTGAAGCTTTTCCCGATTCGACCATGAAATGAAGTTGACCGCAAAAGGAACTGTTACCGACAAAATTGGATTGGCAACAAAGAAAAGCTTTAACGAAGATTTTTTTTAATATTTCTAAGTTAGTATAATTTTGTGGCGTAAGTGTGATTTGCAATGAACGTAAGTGTAATGAAGGTGTACGGAAGATGATTTTAGCACGAAACAAAAACACGGTTGGTGTGTGCGTATGTGTGTACTTGTGATAGTTTTGGTTTAGTTCATTTAACTTAGGTTTAAATTCAAGAACCCTCTCACCCCTCCCCACTGAAAGTATAAGTATTTTATAAAAATGAATATTAGACACGAAAAATAATAATGATGACATGTACGAGTATGTATTGATGATATGTACGAGTATGTATGCTCGTAAGTAAAGAATAAAAATATATAAACATTTTTAAATTAGTGTTGTTTCTATTGCTTCGCTAGTATTTTAATTACACTTTTTTGGGTGGAAGATAGCTCTATCCTCCAAAAGACGAGCTCGCGGGATAGTGGAATGAATCTGTCGTTTCTTGGCATGCTTGTAGAAGAGGTGTTGGGAATTATAACATATTTATATTCATCTTAAAGAAAACTTCCTTCGAAACAAGTTATAGTACAAGTATTATTGTTTGGCATTTCATCATGGAAAGACTTACGCCTGAACAACGTTTACAAATTATTCAGTTTTATTATCAAAATAATCGTTCGTCAATTGCGCTAAGTCCATTTTTTTAAATCCAAAAAAAAAAAACACTTTCCAGTCGACCCACGACCTTGACACCCATGAGCAATATTTTAGCTCTCGTTAAGAGCTATCTTTTTGCCATTGACCGATTCCCTATCCGACGTACTGGAGTCACCAGTCCATATTTCTTCAAAAATAATGCCGGTGAGAACGTAACCGTCAATGGCGACCGTTATCTTGCCATGATAACCGACTATTTGATGCCTGAAATTGAAGCTCGTGATCTCGGCGACATTTGGTTTCAACAAGACGGCGCCACTTCCCACACATCGCATCAATCAATGGATTTATTGAGAGAACACTTCTGTGAGCAGATAATTTTACGTTTTGGGCCTCTCGATTGGCCACCAAGATCGTGTGATATCACACCGTTAGACATTTTCCTGTGGGAATATGTAAAGTCTAAAGTTTATGCGGACAAACCCGCTTCGATTCAGGTCTTGGAGCAAAACATCACGCGTGTCATTCGCCAGTTACCAGTCGAAATGCTCGAACGAGTCATCGAAAATTGGACTCAACGGATGGACCATCTGAGATCTTCAAAAAAATAAATGCCAAAGAATGTTCTTTCCAATGATAATAAACATTCCCCATTCAATTTGAATTTTCTGTTTTTTTCTGTTTTTTCGAGTAGGGAACCTCGAAATGGAGCACCCTATACAATATCAGTCGAGCAAACCGACAATATGACCCATATTCGAACTTAATATGAGATTAAACAAAATATTGTCAAATACAACATTTAAGGTTAACGTGTTATCAGACAGACGGACGAACATTGCTCAAATGACTTAAAATGTCCTAAAACTGATTTCCGCCGAACATTATGGGTATTAAGTCACTCTTTCGATGTGTCCCTTAGCAAATGATATATATATTTGCAATTTTCAAACATTTCAAAGAATCAAAATGTTCAGGAGAGCAAAAATCGCATTACATTTAATACTAATGGTGTTTTCTTTTTAGCCAATCAATGCTACATTTATTCTGCATTTCGAACTAAGAGCTCCTTTTCGTTTGTGAAAAACGAAAACAAAAAGTGAAAAGGGTTTCGTTTTTTTTTTTTGTAAAAAGTGTCGCACTGGCACTGTGCAAAAATGCTACATTTTCAATAATGTATTTAATCAAAACGGTAGCGCTGCCCTGCAAAACAGATGTTTTTTCAGCGTCAAATGAATAACCTAAATACCAGTTTGTGAATTTGCGTGGTGTCAAAGTATTTTTTTCTAATGAAGTTTGGAAGAAGTCTTGAAAAATGGAGTAACATGGGAGTGTCATATAAGCAGTACCTGATCTACCATATGGGCTATGTGGGCTGAAGCCCCGGGACGCAAGGCACATGAAGGGCGCAACATTTTAAATAAAAATTAAACACAATTTTTTGCACAAACAAAAAATTCTGTTTCTCCCTACTCTAGTGCTTTTTAGCGAAATAACCAAATATAGTTGTAGAAAATTTTTTGTCCTAAAAAACCATTTTAAGTTTTGCTAAGATTTTGTCCAAAAAAAACATTTTAAGCTTTGCTAAAATTTGTATAAACAAATTAGTGATATCAAAATTAAGTCCTTTTCGTTGTAGGAGGCTTAATAAAGGAATTACAACCATTTTAAGTTTTGCTAGGGAAATTCAAAATTTTGACCAAAAAATTTGTGATATCAAAATTGCGGTCTTTTCGCTGTAGGAGGCTTAATAAAGGAATTACAACCATTTTAAGTTTTACTAAGAAATTCAAAATTTTGACCAAAAATTTGTGATATCAAAATTGCGTCCTTTTCGCTGTAGGAGGCTTAATAAAGGAATTACAACCATTTTAAGTTTTGCTAAGAAATTCAAAATGTTGACCAAAAAATTAGTGATATCAAAATTGCGTCCTTTTCGCTGTAGGAGGCTTAATAATGGAATTACAACCATTTTAAGTTTTGCTACAATTTTGACCAAAAATTAGTGATATAAAAATTGGGTCCTTTTCGCTGTAGGAGGCTTAATAAAGGAATTACAACCATTTTAAGTTTTGCTAGGGAAATTCAAAATTTTGACCAAAAAATTTGTGATATCATAATTGCGGTCTTTTCGCTGTAGGAGGCTTAATAAAGGAATTACAACCATTTTAAGTTTTGCTAAGGAAATTCAAAATGTTGACCAAAAAATTTCTGATATCAAAATTGCGTCCTTTTCGCTGTAGGAGGCTTAATAAAGGAATTACAACCATTTTAAGTTTTGCTACAATTTTGACCAAAAATTAGTGATATCAAAATTGCGTCCTTTTCGCTGTAGGAGGGTTAATAAAGGAATTACAACCATGTTAAATTTTGCTAAGGAAATTCAAAATTTTGACCACAAAATTAGTGATATCAAAATTGCGTCCTTTTCGCTGTAGGAGGCTTAATAAAGGAATTACAACCATTTTAAGTTTTGCTAGGGAAATTCAAAATTTTGACCAACAAATTTGTGATATCAAAATTGCGGTCTTTTCGCTGTAGGAGGCTTAATAAAGGAATTACAACAATTTTAAGTTTTGCTAAGGAAATTCAAAATTTTGACCAAAAAATTAGTGATCTCAAAATTGCGTCCTTTTCGCTGTAGGAGGCTTAATAAAGCCATTTTAAATTTTGCTAAGGAAATTCAAAATTTTGACCAAAAAATTAGTGATATCAAAATTGCGTCCTTTTCGCTGTAGGAGGCTTAATAAAGGAATTACAACCATTTTAAGTTTTGCTAAGGAAATTCAAAATTGTGACCAAAAAATTTGTGATATCAAAATTGCGTCCTTTTTGCTGTAGGAGGCTTAATAAAGCCATTTTAAATTTTGCTAAGGAAATTCAAAATTTTGACCAAAAAATTAGTGATATCAAAATTGCGTCCTTTTCGCTGTAGGAGGCTTAATAAAGGAATTACAACCATTTTAAGTTTTGCTAAGGAAATTCAAAATTTTGACCAAAAAATTGATGATATCAAAATTGCGTCCTTTTCGCTGTAGGAGGCTTAATAAAGGAATTACAACCATTTTAAGTTTTGCTAAGAAATTCAAAATGTTGACCAAAAAATTAGTGATATCAAAATTGCGTCCTTTTCGCTGTATGAGGCTTAATAATGGAATTACAACCATTTTAAGTTTTGCTACAATTTTGACCAAAAATTAGTGATATAAAAATTGGGTCCTTTTCGCTGTAGGAGGCTTAATAAAGGAATTACAACCATTTTAAGTTTTACTAAGAAATTCAAAATTTTGACCAAAAATTTGTGATATCAAAATTGCGTCCTTTTCGCTGTAGGAGGCTTAATAAAGGAATTACAACCATTTTAAGTTTTACTAAGAAATTCAAAATGTTGACCAAAAATTTGTGATATCAAAATTGCGTCCTTTTCGCTGTAGGAGGCTTAATAAAGGAATTACAACCATTTTAAGTTTTGCTAAGAAATTCAAAATGTTGACCAAAAAATTAGTGATATCAAAATTGCGTCCTTTTCGCTGTAGGAGGCTTAATAAAGGAATTACAACCATTTTAAGTTTTGCTAAGGAAATTCAAAATGTTGACCAAAAAATTTCTGATATCAAAATTGCGTCCTTTTCGCTGTAGGAGGCTTAATAAAGGAATTACAACCATTTTAAGTTTTGCTACAATTTTGACCAAAAATTAGTGATATCAAAATTGCGTCCTTTTCGCTGTAGGAGGGTTAATAAAGGAATTACAACCATGTTAAGTTTTGCTAAGGAAATTCAAAATTTTGACCACAAAATTAGTGATATCAAAATTGCGTCCTTTTCGCTGTAGGAGGCTTAATAAAGGAATTACAACCATTTTAAGGGAAATTCAAAATTTTGACCAACAAATTTGTGATATCAAAATTGCGGTCTTTTCGCTGTAGGAGGCTTAATAAAGGAATTACAACAATTTTAAGTTTTGCTAAGGAAATTCAAAATTTTGACCAAAAAATTAGTGATCTCAAAATTGCGTCCTTTTCGCTGTAGGAGGCTTAATAAAGCCATTTTAAATTTTGCTAAGGAAATTCAAAATTTTGACCAAAAAATTAGTGATATCAAAATTGCGTCCTTTTCGCTGTAGGAGGCTTAATAAAGGAATTACAACCATTTTAAGTTTTGCTAAGGAAATTCAAAATTGTGACCAAAAAATTTGTGATATCAAAATTGCGTCCTTTTTGCTGTAGGAGGCTTAATAAAGCCATTTTAAATTTTGCTAAGGAAATTCAAAATTTTGACCAAAAAATTAGTGATATCAAAATTGCGTCCTTTTCGCTGTAGGAGGCTTAATAAAGGAATTACAACCATTTTAAGTTTTGCTAAGGAAATTCAGTTTTGCTAAAATTTGGACCAAAAAATAGTGATATCAAAATTGCGTCCTTTTCGCTGTAGGAGGCTTAATAAATGAAATACAGTCATTTTAAGTTTTACTAAGAAAATTTACAAAAAATAAGAGGAGTTACGTCCTTTGTTTGGCTGATCAAAAATGCCTTCCTTTTTGCTGAAGGAAGCTTACTTATGCATCTCTAGTCATTTTTAATTTGTGTGGGGAATTAAAAATATTTCTCCCATGCTATAATTACAATATTTTGTGATCACTTATTTGTCTTCAAGATTCTAAAGCGAAAAAGACGTTAACTTTGGAAAACCATTTTTGGGCAAAACAGATCTTTGCAAATATAACTGGTTCTAACTGGAAAAATATAGTTTTTATTAAACAATTATTGTGTAGTATGTAACCGATTTATTGCAAATGTTGGACAAATATCGAGCTCTATAAGATACAAGTGTTCGCATAGCGAAACTTCACTTCTCAAATTTTCGGAAGACTGTCATATGCATTTTAAATCCTAAAATGGTCATAAATCCTCAAATAAACCTTTTCATTTCGTTTTGGTACTCGTAAAAAATACTAATCGATAAGCTTAAACATATATAAATAAATTTAAAAATATCTTTCTTATAACTCACCCTTTGTTTGCAGCGTAGAAACGTAGATTTTGATGTTGTAAACCAGTGTAAAAAGCTTGTTTTTGTTATCCATAGTTCTGTAAAAAATGTAAACAATAACAATAATTTCGAGTTCAAAAATCGTCAATATGGGAAATAAACCCTAACCCCCCATCTCCCTGACAACAACCATAAATGATAATGTTTTTTAATGTTTCGAATTTAGATAACCACGTTCACTACAATTTAGAAATAACAAAAACGAATTGCTCTGCTCGCATTATCAATAGCACAATTTGTATATAAGATAAGGTTCGACTTGTTTTGATAAACCGCTAAAACATTTGCTCGAATTAGAAAACAAACACAATGTCAATTGTTTCAGTTTTAATCGCGCTATTAACATGAACACTGGTCAAGTTCTAAGTCAAGTGGCCACAAAATATCACTACGTGGGTTCACTCATAGAGGGCAAATGGAATGGTTTCTTGGACTTTATAGGTAAATGGAGGGTGTGGAGGGGGCGGTGTGTATTTAAAGTGGTGCATTGCATTTAAGGCAATCATCGATATGTATTTTTATTTGTAGGCGATGATCCCCAAACGGTTTGGGTTCTTGGTACCACGGCTGTGTTCATGTTGGTCTATTGGCTGAACGCCAGTTGGTACACATTTATGGATATTACCAATTGGCCTAAATTTGTGCGTAAATATAAAATTCAACCAGGAAAGAATGAACCAGTTGAAACGAAGAAATTGATTGAGGTACGTAAGAAATAAATATATGCTACTCAGAAACCACGTAAGGAAAGGCTACTACTCTAGTAATATCAAATAACATTAAATATTATCCAGGTTAAACTTCAGATAAAATGTGTACCCTACACCACACTGTGGGCCAGGGTACACTGAAAAAAATGATTCCAAGTCGGTCGGTATAATAAACGATGGGACTATCTCTCCTCCTTATTGGTGTTACAAACAAATGTACAAACTCATAATACACAGAAACAAAATGTTGTCTTAAAATTAAAGATTAAAGATTTTTGTTGTTACAAACAAATGCACAAACTCATAATAAACAGAAAAAAATTTTGTCTTAAAATTAAAGATTTGTACATATTTTGTTTTTGTACTCAGGCTCAAGATCGTTATTGTTGGTCATATTTGGTCGTGCCCTACCAAACAAGAAGAAATGGTAGGGCACGACCAAATACGCTGTTGTTGCATAGTCAACTACAGCAAAACATTCGTGTGAATTCTTTACATTGTAAAGACTCACGAGAGTGGAAGTTGGTGCATGTACGAGGGACGATGATTACTGAATTGTCTTTTTTTAAAGATATGCGCTTTTAGTAAACGGTTCTCGTTTAATGATACTTGGCTGTGCGTATATATTTAATAATTTCGACTGAAGTAATCGTTGTAATAAGGATATTGATAATGGGAGTTTGGTGGCTCCCGAAACAGATCTGTCTATCCAACCATTACAACCGCCCCCAATACATGTCACTTACTTCTTCTTTAATTTTTAACAAAGTTGTTTTCATATACTGAAAACAACAATAACGATCTTGAGCCTGAGTACAAAAACAAAATATGTACTATGAAAGCAGATCGAATAAAACAAAAAAACAAAAAACAAGATTAAAGATTTGTGCCAAAGACGCCCTTAATCTTTGAAATAGGTAAATTTTCTACTTAAAATGTAGATAATTAGATTAATATTAAGTATTCTTTAGTAATTATTAATAATCGACCTTTATGAAATTTAATATTTCTGGATAATTGAAACAAGCTCGAGGTCATGTGTTGTTGTTAATTTATTTTTGTTCAAAATTTCGTTTCTCTTTGAGAAACATCATCAGGAACATCTGTTTTAAAAATGTACACAAATTTTACAATAACAACATAAACATAAACACAATCATAAACGTCGTAACTTACAAGAAATTTTGAGAAACAATAACAACCTTATTCTAAAATGCAATCAACCTGCATCGACGATGTCTGCATTGTTACTGTCCGTCGTTATTCTTATTCGACTTTGTTTACTCTTGTAATGAGCAGTCGATAGTTATTTGCGCATCCCTCTGCGTCTGCTTTGTAGTTCATGCGTTTGTTTGTTGTTGTATTTATGATGTGCAGTGTTTCTAACGTTAATCTCTTGTTGTAGTTTGTCTCATTGTCAACCACTCTCACTCTCTCCAAATCTGGTTCGTGCTTTTCTTTCGCACAGTGTTCTGCTAACGCTGTCTTTTGGGTTAAATTTTGACTTCTTAGTTTTAAGTCAGATTTATGGCCA
Organism: Eudasyphora cyanicolor; assembly: GCA_963930755.1. Classification (NCBI taxonomy): domain Eukaryota; kingdom Metazoa; phylum Arthropoda; class Insecta; order Diptera; family Muscidae; genus Eudasyphora; species Eudasyphora cyanicolor. Next base: position 116,443,937 of record OZ005736.1, read on the forward strand.
GATATCCTAGTTTTCAGTTTATTTTTTGTTGTGCCTATGTATATTTTTGGACAATTTATGTCGCCGGTACCTTTGCAACCAATTTGATATACAATGTTGGATTTATCCATATTGTCAATTTTTGATTTCGTGTTAGAAAAAAGTTTTTGTAGCGTGTTTGTTGTTTTTGGTGCTATTCTGAATTTAGTTTTGTCTATGCAATTTGAGTTTTCAAATCTTTCTGATAATTTCGGGACGTAAATAACCGACTTGTAAAGTGTTGGGGCGATTTCCTTTATCTGTGGACATGATAATTTCTTATTTAATAGTGACTCTATTGATCTCTTGGGGAAGCCGTTTTCAAAGAGTATTTTTCTTATTTTTCTTTGATTATCCTTATGAAACAAAAACAAAATATGTACTATGAAAGCAGATCGAATAAAACAAAAAAACAAAAACAAAAAACAAGATTAAAGATTTGTGCCAAAGACGCCCTTAATCTTTGAAATAGGTAAATTTTCTACTTAAAATGTAGATAATTAGATTAATATTAAGTAATTTTTCTTAAATTTAATTACAAAACGTACATATTTCAAAGATTAAGGGCGTCTTTGGCACAAATCTTTAATTTTAAAACAAAATTTTTTTCTGTTTATTATGAGTTTGTGCATTTGTTTGTAACAACAAAAATGAAAAGAGATACATATATCCATCGTTTATTATACCGACCGACTTGGAATCACTTCTTGAGTAGATCTATCCATGTCTGTCCGTCCGTACGTCTGTCCATCCGTCTGTAGATGTATCGTTGTAATCAAAGTGCAGGTCGTATTTATGTTCCGATTGTAATGAAATTTGGCACAGTGCACTTTTTTGGCCCAAGGACAATCCCTATTGAAATTTATCAAAATCGGTCCAGATCAACATATAGCTCCCATATATATGTATGTACCTCCTATTTGACATATATATGAACTTTATAAGCAATATTTATATATTAACCGACCTGAATACACGGGGGAAAATTGACATTTTTGATATGTCTGAATTGAAAGAAAATATATTTGGAAACAAATTTTTTAAATATTATATATTTGTTAGCAAATAAATTTTTTTGAAAATCAAGAAATTTTCTTTGGGACGATACATTAATATATATTAATAAAATACTCGTATATTTGCGAACGAACTTTCACAAATAAAATATGTCTTTACTCACAAACAAAGTTATTGTTTAAGAATGTATCCAAAAATATATTATTTAAAAAATATTTTTAAAACTTTGCTGACTTTTTTTAATTTTAATTTCCCTAGATATCGAGTTATACTTTATAGTTAGAAATATCATAAGCAACATTAGCTTTGTTTTACAGCACTAATTTGTAATTTATAAATATTCCAATTCATCACTTTTGTCAATCCATCAAAGCATATATATAATTAGGAAAGATTATGCGATTTAAATTTTAATTGAATTTTACAAGCATATATCATTTCTAACAATTGTTAGAAATTATATAACAAAATATTCAGATTTCGGTCCGAAATCTGTTCGACAATCGGATAAATCATCCGATATCGTATCCGTTGTCGGACCGAAATCGGTACCAAAAAAACATGAAGTGGTTGTCATGTTGTCGGAACGACACGTCGGAGGGAAATCTGATGCTTGCGCAGACGTGTCGTACCGTATTCGTACCGACTTCGGAACTAAATTCTTGGGAAATTCGGAAGGGAAATTAGAAAAGCCGTACCGAACGCTTACCGAATAACGTACACAATTCGGATCGAATTCTTGCCGAATTACATATAAAATTAGAATATTTTTCCCCATTGAGTCGGACCGATTTCGGACCGAATTCTTAACCAATGTCACGCAAAATTCGGATCCTTTTGCCGATAATGCGGTTCGATTTTGGATCGAATTCTTACCAAGTCAATACTACTTTCCCTGTGATGTTTTAATAAATTTTACAGTTTTGAGTATTTTTTACTAGTTTTATTAATAGTTTTAGTTTTCAGAAAAAAACGAATTCAATGCTTAGTGGTAAAAACATAAAAAAGTTGTACTTTTCAGAAAACAAGAATAATTCAATGCTTACAACTTTCAAAAATTCCAAAGAACAAAGCAGCATACAATTGGTGGTTGCTTATCTAACGGTGCCACACAAAATTCCTCAAAAAATGTTTGAGCAAAAAACACACAGGCACACATACGCTGTAACAAAAAGTATAACACACACTGAGTTCCGATATCATTCAGACATACCGTTCAGAAAACGTTACGATATTGCTGAAAACAGTCGGAACAAAAAACACCAAATTCCCTCAGACTTGTCGGACAGAATTCGGTCCGAAGTCGGTAAGAATCGTCGTAAGCGATCCGATTATGTGCAGACATGTCGGATGTCAGACAAAGTCGGATAATTTTGTTAGCTGGGAAATTGCACTTTGAACTTCTAAAAAACAGAAAAGTGGGCATTTAATTAAGTCATTGATACATTGCCAAAATACATACTAAAATAAAAATTAATCTTTGTTTGTTCGTAAAAAAATATTAGGATGTGAACATAGTTTTGTTGAGAACAATATCCTTCCAAACATATAATATTTGTGTGTGTGAAATATTATTTATTTGAAGTGTACCCTAAACATATGTATGTTTCAAGCAGAATATGTTTGTGACAATATACTACAGAAGCGATTTTTTTTCAGCGTGTAAAAATTTATACAAAGAAGTATCTGGATACACTTAGAGATAATACTAAATTTGAGGAAAATCGGTACAGATTTAAATATAGCCCACATATATGGGCAAAAGTAAATTTGTTTTAAACCTGCTGAAGCGGAGGTTTTCTCTTAAATATTTGCGCGGTGTTCGGGATTTACGAGTCTAAATAAGTATATATCCTTATAAAATAAACGAATAACAATCATATCTACCACTCACAGAAGGAAATCAATGTTTTCAAATAAGTACTGACTAAAACACTATTAAACCAGTAAGGAAAGACAGAAAGTCGGGCGGGGTCGACTATATAGTACCCTACACCCTTCGAAAATGGAAATTGCGATATGAACCAGGGCTGTGGAGTCGGAGTCTTGGAGTCGGAGTACGGGAAATTTGCCCGGAGTCCGGAGTCGAAAAATTATGGTCGACTCCGGGATGGATTGTGCAAAATTTACCATTTATGTGATAGAACTTTTGCACTCAAAAATATTTAGGAAAATAATTTTGATACAAATAAAGAATAAAATATTCGAAGCTTTTTTAACCTTTTGTGTATGCCGCAAATATCTCAGATATTGAAAATATAAATATGAGATATTTACCTTATAAATCTGAATCTAAACATAATTTTCTATAGAAACATTTGTATATGGGGACAGTTTCAATCTAAATCGATTTTGACCAATTCCAATAGGTTTCCTCCCTGGTGTGAAAGAGTCCTTATTGCCAAATTTTAGCAGGATCGTAGTGAAATTTCGACAACTTAAGATGGACAGACGGACAGCTAGTGATTCTGCGTAGAACGGTATATTTTAAGGTGGGTCTAGCTGCAGTATTTTTACAAATCTGCCAAAAAACTAATTTATAGCCCCCTGTAACATAGTGTAGGGCATAATAACTAACGAATGAATTGGTTGCTTGAAGATAACATTATTTTTAAGAAAATTGCGGTTAATTAAAACAGAGGCAGTTATTGATGCAAATTTTATCATAATGTCATGCTGAAAGAATTGTTAGTTGCAGCTTGCAAGTCAAGCATCAATAAATAAGTAATACAATTTTATTTAATTACTGGTATTGAATACCATTTTTTCTGTTTTTTAACAAAGCTATATCTTATTTTCAAAAACATGAACTCAAGTCTAAATTTCAGAAATTTATGTTATTTAACTGCCGGAGTCGGAGTCGAATGATTTTAAAATTCGAAGTAGAGTAGTTTTGGCTCGACTCCGCAGCCCTGATATGAACACTTGCGAAGGCTGTGTTTATATGTACATGTAATAAGAAAACTCTCTCTGCAGATTTTCGTACAGATCGGATGTAAAATGTCAAATCGGGTGAAACATATATATGGGGGTTATATCTAAATCTGAAAGGATTTTCCCCGAATTTGGTAGTGTTCATTCATGTTATAAGAAAGTTCTCTCTGCCGAATTTCGTACTGATCGGATATAAAATAAGATTTCTACAGCGCTTACATGTCAAATCGGGTGAAACATATATATAGGGACTATACCTAAATCTGAACCGATTTTGCCCGAATTTGGCAGTGTTCATTCATGTAATAAGAAAGTTCTCTCTGCCGAATTTCGTACTGATCGGATATAAAATAGAGTTTCTACAGCGCTTACATGTCAAATCGGGGGCTATATCTAATGGCGAATTCTTTTCTGCAAAAAAGTGCAATATTTTCATTGCCCTTTTTCCGAAAACGGCACTTTTGTGATAATTTTTGAAATTTGGTAATTAAGTTACTCGAATTTAGCACAACTAAAATTTCAAAAAAGCGATATAATAGTGCAGTTTTCGGAAAAAGGGCAATGCAAGTGTTGCACTTTTTTGCAGAAAAGAATTCGCCATAAATCTGAACCGATTTTGAGCAACTTCAATAGGGACCGTCCTTGCACCAAAAAAGAGCACTGTGCTAAATTTCATCACAATCGGACCATAAATACGACGTGCACTTTGAACGATACATCTACAGACGGACGGACAGACGGACATGGTTAAATCGACTCAGGAAGTGATTCCAAGTCGATCGGTGTAATAAACGATGGGTATATCTCTTCTCCCTCTGGGTGTTACAAACAGTTGCACAAACTCATAATACCCTGGACCACAGTGTGGTGTAGGGTATAAAAACATGAAAAAACGGCTTGAGGCAAACGAGGAATTTTGAAATCTTCTCCAAATTTTGAATAAAATAATGTATTTGAAGAGTTCTGTTAAAGACAATATTTAAAGAGCAGACTTGAGGGATAAATGCACCCTCATGCGAAATTTCAATATGTCTACAGCATATCATCTTAAATGATTCAGACATTTTGAGGCAAATTTGTACTGTTTTTTTTTAATTTTTGATAGGAGCAGCGCCTCTCTAGTATTGATAAATTTCAATTTCGAGCGCGGCACTCGAACAAGTATTGCAAATTTTGACCCCCAAAAAAAATGTTTTTTTCAAAACATGGACTCTCAATTTTTACTACTTTACTTTCACAGTATTTTAAACAGTTGAGATGATATTATTTTATGCATTGAAATTTATCAATACTAGAGAGGCGCCCTGCTCCTATCAAAAATTAAAAAAAAAACAGTAAAAATTTGCCTCAAATCCAACAGAAATGCCAAGAACACAGAAAATGGCAGAAAAGCACTTTATTGATTTTTAGCGTTTTTAAAACTAAAATTGTTCGGTCATGTTCATTTTTTATGTCTACTAAAGGGTTTTCAAACAAGAGGTGTTATTTTGGTATTCAAAGAAAAATTTCATTTTTTGAGATAAATGATCGGATGTTTATTTCATAATAAAGAGGAAGGAATGCCGTTAATAATGAAAAACAACATCAGCCAAATGGCCACCACGACCACGCTTACAGGACCATATCCTTTTCATGAAATATTCCATAACCAAATCGCAAAGTGGCTGCCCTATGTCCTCGATAGCCTCACGAAGTCTATCTTTGTGGTCTTGAATCGACGCTGGGCTGTTGGCGTAGACCTTATCTTTCACGTGGCCCCAAAGGAAGAAGTCGCAAGGTGTTAAATCACAAGATCTCGGTGGCCAATAGTGATCACCTCTTCGAGAGATAAGAGATGGTTTCGTTGCTTGTGTGGCAAGTAGCGCCGTCTTGTTGAAAGTAAACGTTGTCCAGATCAATACCATCCAACTCCGACCATAAAAAATCATTAATCATCTCTCGATAGCGCAATCCATTCAGCGTAACTGTTGATCCATCCTCATTTTCGAAAAAGTAAGGTCCAATGACTCCGCCGTACCATAAACCGCATCAAACAGTCACACGTTGAGGATGGAGAGGCTTCTCAACAATAACTCTTGGGTTTTCCGAGCCCCTGATGCGACAATTTTGCTTGTTGACGTAGCCACCGAGGTGGAAATGGGCCTCATCAGTCAAGATGATTTTTCGATGATCTTCGATTTTTCGAATTTTAATAATTTCAATGCGTTGTTAAATCGTGTATCGTTCCATTTTTAGTAATGGCGTAGCTTCTACTTGTCAAATGTCAGAGAATAAAACCTTCAAAAGTGACAACATTAGTCGCGATTTTGTTCTAAAATCATGAATTGCTCACAATCTAATTTGGAATAAATTAGAATAAAAAATTTTGGAATAAAATTCTATTTTTTTTGTAAACTTCACACAAATTTGAAAATGTCATAAAACTTTGATCGCCTCTCCTGAAAAACTATCTGTTTCGACTAGCAAGTTATGAAATGGAGTTATCGAAATATATCAACCATTTTGATGAAGAAGAGCTGGTACAGCAATGCATAAATTGTCAATGGTTTTTGATTGGGCTAATGATGAAATATGACACCCTATTTATAAAGGGTGGTTAAATTTTAAGGGCCGAGGTTGATTTTGAATAAAACACAAATTATTTAGGAAATTATTTCATTTCTTTTTATTATGATAATATTGGTATGGTTCAATTATGTATGGAACAAAATATCGGCCAAATGGCGGCACACCTCCATCCGATGGTCCAAATTTTCGATGACGCTGAGGCATAATTGAGGTTCAATGCCGTTAATAATCTCATCCTTTAGATCTTGCATTATTGCTGGCTTATCGACGTACACCTTTTCTTTCAAATAACCCCAAAAAAAGAAGTCCAACGGTGTCAAATCACATGATCTTGGCGGCCAATTGACATCGCCACGACGTGAGATAACACGGCCATTGAATTTGTTGCGCAAAAGAGCCATTGTTTTGTTAGCTGTGAGGCAAGTGGCACCGTTCTGTTGGATCCACATATTGTCCGCATCCATATCTTCCAATTCGGGCCATAAAAAGTTCTTTATCATCTCACGATAGCGAACACCATTCACAGTAACTGCCTGACCGGCCTCATTTCGAAGAAGTATGGCCCGATGACGTCGCCAGCCCATAAGCCGCACCAAACGAACTGGGCGAGCATGCACAGGTGTTTTCACATCTCCTACAGACCCGGTTTGCTGAAATTTGCGCACAATTCTCCCGATTGTGGACACATTTCGTCGATTATGCTGACCAAAAAAACATCACAAAGTGCACGAAATGAATTTTGATTTCAACGCCCATTTTCGTAAATATCAAATGAAATACAGAAAAAAACTTGACGTTTAGGTGTGGTTCACATTCAACATCGGCCCTTACAATGTAACCAACCATTTACAACGGTATGGAAAATTTATTGAAACTATTTTTATCTTAAAGCACCACCATTGTCTGAGGTTGCTGGAAATTGATCGGCTCAGCCGATTGTTGAAATTTGATCGGCTCAGCCGATCAGCCGCCTCCGATTGATATATTTCCATGCGGCGCCCCTGGTCGGCTTCATTGCCTGCTGGCTGTAGTATTTCAAGGTGTTACACACAACTGCCACCAAAGAAACTTAAATTACCCTGTACCAAAGTATGGTGTATGGTATTTGTATGTTGTATCAATGATTTTTAAACCCTTGCTTCAGTGGAGAAGGATATATAAAATTTGCTACGGCCCAAAAGCGTAACACAGGGAGTGACCTAAGACCCTAAGTACATTTTAAGACATTTGAGCAATGTCCGTCCGTCTGTCTTTATGGCTGATGCGCACGATAACTTTCGAAAGAAGTAACCGATTGACTTTAAATTTTTGTATGTGGTAATAGGAGAAATTTTTCTAGCTCAAGCTTAGGTCGAAGTTGGGTCGTATTGGTACACTACTTTTAGTATCTCCCCCAAAGGGTTAAAATTCAGTGAACTATTGATTCTCGAATAACCTCTCTAGTACTACATATCCGAATCTTCGTTGATTGCTTGAGAAAACTGATCAAAGTGGCCACGCCCCTTTTGGTACCTCCCACACGAAGCGGCAATTTTGTACAAAAAGTTAACTGCTTACAACTTTAATACCAGTACATATAAATACTTGCTCATGACATTAATACCAGTGAACAAAAACTCTTACCATTCGGTACAGTGCAATGTGTCTACTGTCCAGCGCAAAATAGGCGTATTTGGCAAGCCACACAAACTGTCAGATTCATTCTAGCACAACATTTCCGCAACTTCTTCAGCAATCATCTGAATGTTTTCATATTTTGTATTTAAGACAACATTCCAAATTACTACAGACTGACAAAGAATAAAAAATTGTTTAACGTTCTGACATCTCCAACCCGACGTACCATATTACATACAAAGCGAGGCTCTATGCCATAGTCGGTTTACCCGACTGAAATTTTCTTAGATGTAACTTTTCTTTATTGGAATACAAGAACAATTTTATTTTCTTTTTACAGGGCATATTGAACGTGCTGATGAATCAGACAATTGTCGGCATACCCATGTACTTCATACTCTATCACACCCTCTTCAAAGTTCGTTGTGATCGTACGCCCATACGTGAACTGCCGACACTGCAGAAAATTCTCTTTGACATTGTAGTTGTGTCCATTTTGGAAGAGTTTAATTTCTATTACATCCATCGGCTAATGCACCACAAGTCCATCTATAAATACGTGCACAAGAAACATCACGAATGGACTGCACCAATTGCGGCAATTACATTCTATTGCCATCCGCTGGAGCATATATTTTTGAATCTAATACCGGTCTCACTTGCCTTTGCCCTGGTGCGATCTCATGTCTTTACGGTTTGGCTTTTCCTAACATTGGCCATTTTGAATTCTATGGCTGATCATGCAGGTTATTCATTCCCACGATCGGGTGCATCAATACGTTATCATGACTATCATCATTCCAAGTGAGTTTTTATCTTAGATATATGTATATATATATTTTCCTGTATTCTACTCCAGCAGGGTCAAATCTTTAAAATAAAAACATTTTCAATTTATAATGAAGAAATTTTTATTTTAAGTATGAAATGGCTTTAATTTAAAGATTAGATTAGTTCTTTGAAGTGATAATCTTTAAAATTAGTACAATTTATTTGTGTAGTGAGATTACTATATTTTTTTATTTATGTTAATATCTTATCTTGACTTATGCTTTATTTAGGTTTAACTATAATTACGGTATGTTCGGATGGTTGGACAAACTTCATGGCACCTATAAGGAGACCAAGGTGGATCTGAAACCAAGCGTTAAGCCAAAGGAAACCCAGAAACAGAAGAAAGAAAAAACTGTAGTAAATAAGAAGCAAAAATCGAAGTAAAACAATGAATTCTAAATAAAACAAATTTTGCAATTTTGATTCGCCTAGATAACACTTTGTTTGAGTAATGATCTATTAAATCGAAGAAAAAGAGACAAAATAAATAAAACAAAGGGGTTTCGTTTTTTCAATATTGTTTGGCAACGATTACCAGCGACGCACAGGATCCGTAGAGATCCAAACGGAACGAAAGTAGAACGACAAGAGATATGGGAGAGTGCAAAACAACGACTGATTTCAATATGAGAGCCAAAGATGAAGCAAGGTGCCGAAAATCGTCAACAGCCCCTGCTTGCGGGAAGTCTCTCTCAACAACCGAACTATGCGAATACAGGGATGATAAAGTTGGTAAATTTGGTACTGTTTTGGTACTTTTCAAATCCTTAAAGTACCGTGGTACTCCCGCGACACATTTGTTACTTTCTTTTATAAAACAGGTCTTTTGTAGGAAAATTATCTACACTTTTGCAAAAAAATCATAAGTCGTACACATGCTCTTTCGACATAGCTAGGCAACGACAAGAAATATGTTTGGTTCTTTGTATTACAACAATATTCACTATGTTTTTTTGTGTTTGAAAGCGAGCCTTTCCGGACTCAAAGGTGAAAACATTTTCGTTTTGGCAAATTTTGCATTTTTAAATTATTAAAATGTTGCATCTATACCGCCAAGAAGTCAAATTCGCCTGGAACCATCATATGGCGGGATATATTAAAACGTGGACAATATAAAATGTAAAGTCAATTAATTTTGTATTAAAACCTGGACCGATATGAATCATTTTTACTACGGACGATTTTATGCAATATGACATATACATATATATGCCTAAATAAGCATTGGTTGGTCAAGAATAAAGCATTGGTTGTCAGAACCAAATATCTATCATATGGTACTATAATGAAAGTTTAAAAATGGTTACCACAACTAACCGAGTGTCAGTGAAAAAAAAAATCGTAATTCGATTAATACCACCATCGATTTAGTTGTAAGCATTTTCATTTGATCGTATCCATGTTATTATTGTTGTTTCAACTACATATTTATATATAAATACAACCGACACACGGTGTAGGCAATATACTTTTTGTTGCTAGTACTAAAGGGTCCGCAATGTAACGTTTTTTTTTCAACTAGTGCTTATTTCGTGAATGGTAACACTTAGCTCATGTCTGATTTGACAGATAATTAGTTTTATCCTTCCGCTGAACGAATATGTGTATATTGCGACATTACTTTGAAAATCATGGTAATGTTGCAGAATGTGTGCGAAAATTGCGTACGGATTTTGGAAGAAGAGAAGCACCGTCAGCTCCGTATGTTCGTTATCTTGTGAAAAAAGTGAAAGAAACTGGCATCCTCGTCGATAAACCAAAGCGTGAAAAGCCAAAAACAGTGCGTACACCCGAGAATATTGCTGCTGTGGCAGAAAGTGTGCGTGAAGCGCCATCAACATCAATTCACCGTCGTTCACGATTTGAGCAAACTTTTATTTATCACCACGCCACTTTTGGTACATCCCATACAAATGGACCGTTTTGTGCAAAAAGTTTATAACCTTGATTCCAGTCCATACAAATACTTTAAATTTTCTGGAGTGTATTGCCTTCACAGCACATATAGTCTCGTGCAAAATGGGCGTTATTACCACGGCCCTTTTGGTACCTGCCGTGGAAATGGGAACATTTTACACAAAAAGATCAACGGCTTATAACTTCGATTACTGCATATACAAACACTTGAAATTTTGTACAGTGTATGTTTTATAGTACCCATAGTATATTAAAATTGGGCGTTATTGCCACGCCCCTTTTGGTAAATTTATTAAAGACACGTGTTTAGCATTTCTAGCCCTCATAACTTCTTTTCATTTAAATGGCATCCCGAGTTTATCAAGCTTATACATACATACTTCAAAATACTAAAGGTAACTTCCATGCTCAAAAAAATTTTGTTTTGGTTTCATAAAATATTATGCCTCAATCTATACAAAAAAATTTTATTGTCAGAAAATGTTGATAAGAAGTGTTCACTAAGAATATTTCACTAAATTGTAACCCTTTGTGGGGTGGTATTACAGGGTGGCGCAGAATGAGCTATATGGTTTAAATGGTTTATAACATTTTGATTTATGGTATTATTATATTTTTTTTAAAATACTGTATATTAATTATACAGTATTTGTTGGTCCAAAGTCGTACATTTTTTCAAAAAGGATTTTTTTTTAATATTTTTTACAAACAAACTATATTTGGCACAAACCCATTTTGCCTCTTTAATAAAGTTATCAAATCACAATTTCTAATAACAAAATTTTGAGTGCAAAAGCTTTTAAAATGTATGAAAAACAGTTCGACAAAGTCGGAATAAGAAATTGCGTTTTTCAATTTTCAAAATCTGAAAAAGGTGAAAATCTATAATACGAAAAAATAAAGTTTTTTGCGCAAATACGTAAAAAAATACATGTAAAAAAAACATAAATACAAAAAATAGATATTTTTGTTTTCGTTTAAATCCAAAAATAAGAAGTACGATTTTCAATGTTAATAATATCTCAAAATAATCCTTGGGTCCTTGTCTAATTTTGGTAGAGACCTAAAAAATGTTTACTAGAACAAAAGTTATAGAATTTTGGGCGATGAATTTTGATTGTGAACCACTGTGCGCCGATACAAATGGCTCAAATCGGCTTGACCTCAGCGGCCGATAACAACTACTCTCTAATCGACAAAGAAAATTCTCCCAAGTATCGAAATCACTCACTTTGACACTTATACAGGATGGCGCAAAATGAGCTATATGGTTTAAATGGTTTATAACTTTTTTTATTTATGCGATTATTATATTTTTTTTTTGTGAAAATACAGTATATTATTGCGGAATTTTTTGCAATTAGCTTTGAAAAATGATATCCTGTAAGTGATGATTTTCTGCTTCGCACACACGTGCTCTTTTTAGCATATTTTCCATAACTTTTCGCAAAATTTCGGAAATATTTAGTTATTTTTGAAAGAATATTATAAAAAAGTTATAAAGGATTCACACCATATAACTCATTCTGCGCCACCCAGTATTACAGCTTTTTAAAGAAGTGGGGGATATGAAACGAACTAAAAATTTCGAAAAAATTAAATTATTTTTGTACGTTGTTCGATTTATAATTAATTCCTCAAGTCTCCTTCACTAAATGCTGAAAAAACAAAGAAAGAATAATAATTAAAAAAGTTATAAAGAGTTCAAACCATATAGCTCTTTCTGCGCCACCATGTAGAAGCAGTTGACCAATATTACCAAATATAAAGTCCACTTTTTGGTACAAAAAAGTCGAAATCGAAAGTCGACATTTTGTTTCTGAAAAAGTCTAAAAGTCGACTTTTCCATGTCGACTTTTTCGACTTTTTTCATATACGAATATTACCAAATTTGTATTGCATTTGGCCAGGGACGTATCCAGGATTTTGGTTCGGGGGGGCCAACATTTGTATACCCTACACCACACTGTGGTACAGGGTATTATAACTTTGTGCATTTGTTTGTAACACCCAAAAGGAGAAGAAATAGACCCATCGTTTATTATACCGATCGACTTAGTATCACTTTCTGAGTTGATTTAGCTATGTCCGTCTGTCTGTCCGTCTATGCATGTATTCTTGTAATCAAAGTACAGGTCGCAATTATGGTCCGATCTCGACGAAACTTTACACATATCTTTTTTTTTGGCCCAAGGACGATCCCTATTGAATTTGGTTAAAATCGGTTCAGATTTAGATATAGCCCCCATATATACGTTACACCCGATTTGACATGTAACCGCTGTAAAAACTTTATTTTATATCCGATCAGTATGAAATTCGTCAGAAAGATGTTTTTTATTATATGGATGAATACTATTAAATTTGGAAGAAATCGGTTCAGATTTAGATATAGCCCCCATATATATGTTACCCCCGATTTGACCTGTAAGCGCTGTAAAAACTGTATTTTATATCCGATCAGTGCGAAATTCGGCAGAAAGAGGTTTCTTATTACATGAAGGAATACTGCCAAATTTGGAGAAAATCGGTTCAGATTTAGATATAGCTATGTTACCCCCGATTTGACATCTAAGCGCTGTAGAGACTGTATTTTATATCCGATCAGTACGAAATTCGACAGAAGGAGGTATTTTTACATGAGTAAGTATTCAGGGAAGATCGGTTCAGATTTATATTAAAGCTCCATATATATGTTCTTCCTGATTTGGTATCAAACCGCTATAGAAGTTGTATTTTACTTCCGATCATTAAAATTTTCCAGAAAGATGTTTCTCACTTTAGGAACGAATATTGCTTTCTTTCTGCCTTTCCTTACTGGTTTTCCATAACAAAGATAAACAATTAAAAAATTGCGTTTATTGTGTAGGTAATGGAAGTTAAGTTCCTTAGTTTTTTATTCGAATTTTATTCCTAAATATAAATGTGTACTTTAGTACGAGATCAGTAAAACTTTTTATAATAAAATACGTAAGAGTTAAAAATGTAATCTTTGATTTTTTTAAAGTAATATATCAATTATTTCATCGATTTTGACTTCATCTTTGTATATAGACATCAAAGCCAGATAAGATAGCCTTTCTCCTTCCATTATATTCCGGAGATAAGTTTTTATTCTTCTTAACGTCGAGAAACTTCGCTCAGCAGATGCCGTTGTCACAGGTATTGTGGCCAGTATCTGCAAAAGGGTAAAAACGCTTGGGAACATGTCCTCATCACAAACTGAAATAGCATCTAATGCATTTGATGGCTTATCATTCTTCTGCTTCCAATAATCAATCCATATACTTATTTCAGCTAAAACAGATTTTGCTGAATTTTTTAAATCGTTTTTGTAAAAAAGTGTGACTTCTTCGAAATCTTCCTTTATTAGATTAATTATAGCTTCATGTTCGGAAAATCTATTATTTAAATGTGATATTACTTCGTCCAGATATGGTATGAACAATGTTGTCCTAAAATACGCCTTGGCATCTGAACCAGGAATATTAGCCCTATACTTTTGAGTGCCAACTCTTCTAGGTAGTGCAGCTTCTATTCCAAAACTTCTTGCAAGTTGTGTAGATTCTTCAAACAGTTTATCAAACTCCGCATCTGAATTTCTACGCATGTCACTTAATTTAGTCGTTGCCAATTTTATGATTTCGTAAGCCTTTATTATATCTAGGTTAATCGTTTGCAAAAACCGTGATAAGTTCTGTGTAATGGCCAAAACCGTACTACTTATTACCACACCCAATATAAAGTCAAATTTACATACACGGTTGTGCAAACTCATTCCATCACGGCAACCTACATGTTAAAAAGGTAGATAAATAAGAAATCATAAATGTAATTTTAACTTAATTTTCGCCATATCTGGTTATCATAAATATAAAGACAATCAATAATTACACCTGTCGACAAAAACAAATTTTTTTGGGGTTTCTGTTTTAATGCATAGATTCTGATTCTAGGCGTCAAAATCTCCAATCTTAGCTTTTAAAGTTTGTTTTTGTAAATTTTACATCGATCAGAAAGTTTTATAGTTAAAACCTTACTAAATTAGCTATTACTTTTTATACCCTACACCACACTGTGGTACAGGGTATTATAAGTTTGTTTCACGGCAGATGTTTGTAACACATTAAAATAACACAGCTAGACCCACCTTAAAGTATACCGATCGACTCAGAATCACTAGAAATCGGTTCAGATTTAGATATAGCTCCCATATATATCTTTCGTCCGATTTGGCCCTTTAGTCCTATAGAAGCTGTATTTTACATGCGATCGTTTTGAAATTTAGAATGGTAGAGTTTCTTGATCCATGAATCAACATTGCCGAATTTGAAGAAAATCGGTTCAGATTTAGATATAGCTCCCATATATATCTTTCGTCCGATTTGGCCCTTTAGTCCTATAGAAGCTGTATTTTACATCCGATCGTTTTGAAATTTAGAATGGTAGAGTTTCTTGATCCATGAACCAACATTGCTGAATTTGAAGAAAATCGGTTAAGATTTAGCTATAGCTCCCATATATATGTTTCGTCCGATTTGGCCCTTTAGTCCTATAGAAGCAGTATTTATATCCGATCGTTTTGAAATTTAGAATGGTAGAGTTTCTTGATCCATGAACCAACATTGCCGAATTTGAAGAAAATCGGTTCAGATTTAGATATAGCTCCCATATATATCTTTCGTCCGATTTGGTCCTTTAGTCCTATAGAAGCTGTATTTTGCAGCCGATCGTTTTGAAATTTAGAATGGTAGAGTTTATTGATCCATGAACCAACATTGCTAAATTTGAAGAAAATCGGTTAAGATTTAGCTATAGCTCCCATATATATGTTTCGTCCGATTTGGCCCTTTAGTCCTATAGAAGCTGTATTTTACATCCGATCGTTTTGAAATTTAGAATGGTAGAGTTTCTTGATCCATGAACCAACATTGCCGAATTCGAAGAAAATCGGTTCAGATTTAGATATAGCTCCCATATATATCTTTCGTCCGATTTGGCCCTTTAGTCCTATAGAAGCTGTATTTTACATCCGATCGTTTTGAAATTTAGAATGGTAGAGTTTCTTGATCCATGAACCAACATTGCCGAATTTGAAGAAAATCGGTTCAGATTTAGATATAGCTCCCATATATATCTTTCGTCCGATTTGGCCCTTTAGTCCTATAGAAGCTGTATTTTACATCCGATCGTTTTGAAATTTAGTATGGTAGAGTTTATTGATCCATGCACCAACATTGCCAAATTTGAAGAAAATCGGTTAAGATTTAGCTATCGCTCCCATATATATGTTTCGTCCGATTTGGCCCTTTAGTCCTATAGAAGCTATATTTTACATCCGATCATTTTGAAATTTAGAATGGTAGAGTTTCTTGATCCATGAACCAACATTGCCGAATTTGAAGAAAATCGGTGCAGATTTAGATATAGCTCCCATATATATGTTTCATCCGATTTGGCTCTTTAGATCCAATCGTTTTTATACCCTACACCACACTGTGGTACAGGGTATTATTTAAGTATAAAATGTCCCAAAAGTAAATTTATGTAAACAATTTATACATGAATTACAAAATTTATATATCAGAGTTATTCAATATTACGAGAGTGGTGTAGGGTATTATATAGTCGGCACTGCCCGACTTTAGCCTTTCCTTACTGGTTAAATTATGCATCGATTTTCTTCGGAATGGGCTCGTTTAATTCATGACCGAACAGACTTTCCGATAAAATCATAAAAATATAACATTTTTTTCATTTTTAGATTGTTCAAAATTATTAAAATTTTATCAAAAAATCTCATTTTTTTGCAATATTTTGTAATACTCGTATATCGTCGAAACCGCTGAACGGATGGAAAATGGTATTATATGAAGTTGAAGGCTACTTAATATTTAATTCTTTAAAACTTTCCTCGTCCAAATCGGATAAATGGTTCTCGAGTTATGCCACTATATGTGGTTCAACCACTGATTTCTTTCCATATCACAGCTTATCGCGAGAATTTAAAGAGACAACCCTTTAGGCTAAGAAAAAAGATAGGTTGAACCACATATTATGGCATAACTAGAGAACCATTCATCCGAATTGGTTCAGGTAAGCTTTACAAACTTCATAATTAAGTAGCCTTCAACTTCGCACAATACAATTTTCCATCCGTTCAGCGGTTTCGACGATATCTTACAAAGTATTGCAAAAAAAAGCCTCATAAAAACATATAGAAACGCATAATTGTCATGTTTTTGTGATTTTATCGTAAACTCTGAAAGGTTATGAATAAATTGAGACCATTCCGAAGAAAATCGATGCATAATTTAAAAAGTTTTAGCGAGGAAACCATGCACTTTTCTTATTTTTCGTTGTTATTACTTTTACCGTTACCATTTTTTACGCTTTTGTATTGTTTTTTTAACGGCCTTCCAAATATTTTTCGTGTTTTTTGGGTGATTTTGAAAACTGTAAACAGTTTATGCCTATGTTTAAAACATTTCGGAAGGGGCCCGGGCAGCGGACGCACTGTGGCATTTTTACAAAAGCACATCGCAAAAATAAATATTTAACTTTTTTCGAATATTTTAGCGTAACCTAAAGTTGTAGTATCGATACCTGCATTCCAAAGTATTCTAAGTCGACTTGTTGCATTCAAGGAATTCTATACAAATTGAAAAAAATTTTAAAACTTTGTTCATCTCTCCTGAAAAACTGCTTGTTTCGATTTAGCATACTTTGGAATGAAGGTATCGATATGGAAATTGAATTGATGGCACTGCTTTCATTTGCATAATTAAAGTTATTTTACAAACTTTTACTTTTAGGCATTTTAAGCTCTGGCTGATCGTCATCAAAAGTTGCGAAACAAGTTCATATGTACCGAGTCATATTCAAACTTTGAATTAAATAACCTATACTAATCTCCAAAACACATTAAACTCAAGTGGACAAAAAACAAACACTCAAAATAAAGGGGAAGAATAAGAAACAATTTATGGTTTAATACTAAAAAATATCTTTACAGATAATTGACACGCTGGGGTGGCGAGGGGGGTTGGATTATTGCTAAACTCGGTAATCAAAATAATAACATTATATTTATAAATCTAATGCATTACAAAAAATTACATTTTTCCTTATCTGAACGGTGGCAGAGACTTAGTTTCAAACCAAAGGGGCTGGGAGCAGTTCACACCTAGTCACTCAAAATAACCATCATTATAATATATAAAACAAAATTGGTATTCAATTGCCAAATGTTAATAATATCAATTCAGCGTCATCTATCGCTGTAGCTGTTAGTTAATAGGAAATCGCGACCTAAGAGTGAAAAGGCGCAAAGTCCACATTTTGCCAAAATGTATTTTTTGAAGCGGAACGTAAGATAAGTTGGATATACATCGATTTGAAAACAAAAAACCAAAAAATCATGCTTTGTCATCTTTAAAAGCTGAATCGTAAAAGCGCTAAGTCCATATAACATTTATAAAAACATTCATATACCGTAAGTATTTTGCCTCTCCTGTATAATTTTAAATATTGGACTTAGCGCCTTTACACTCTTAGGTCGCGAAATAAGGAATAGTTAACTTTTGGTTAGGTTTTTACTCGTATTTCTTAACTATATCCTGAAAGAAAGACAAACAAAAAAACACATTGAATGTGTCCCCACTGGTGATGCCTTTCCTCCCATCAAACACGTATCTGTTAAAGTGTAACACTATCAGCAAGAAACGATGAGTGAAATAAAATACTTTGTTGGATTTTAGCAATTTGAAATGTAGACAAAGTTTTAGAAATTTGAAAAGAAATCGTTGAATTGCTACAAAAACAATCATTGAACAGTGGGGTTGTATTGTGAGAAATGGAAATAAATCTGTCGTTTCTTGACACCAAGTAATACTTAAAAACAATAGTTTACAGACATTTCGACCAAAAAGGGCATGTACAATATGTTTTGGATAAATTTGAATTTTGAAGTCGAGAACATATTGTTAACCAGTCTTTATAAAGTAATTATACCCCCACTTTAGTGGAGGAAGATATATATGTATCCCTAGTTTCCGAGATAACTGCTTTTGGAAATAGATTTTTTCTTTTATTCAGTATTTTGTAAATATGTTCTGAATTGGCAGCAAAATTAGCTATCTGATGAAAAACCAAGTAAAAACAGTCCAGTAAAACCGACTTAAGAAACACCTCACCTTCAGTCCCAAAAAAATATTAGTAAATTTTTTTTGTTTTAATTCAATTATTAACAATTAAAAATTGTATTTAATAACTTTAGAGTATGTACTGGTAGTAAAGTTATAAGATGTTAACCTTTAGTGCAAAATGGCCCATTTGTGTCGGAGGTACCAAAAGGGGCGTGCCAATAACGCACACATTTCTTGAGGTCGATGAAGGTGAGGTGTTTTATCCCCTCACCTCTCTAAGGTGAGGGGATAAAAATACAATCCGATATTCCCAATAAGACAAAACTGACGGCCATTGGAAGTTATATAATCAAAAAAAAAAATGATTTTTTGTAATTTTTTTGAGAAAAGTATATGTTGTATTTTGGAGTTATATAAACAGTTATTTAAAAAAAGTATAACATGTTTATATTCATCCTTTAACTTCATTTTAAAGGAAACTTCCTTGCTATTCTCGAAGAAAGAACTGGTCAGAAGCTTGGACATGTTTCTAAGCTTCTGATATGGTGTTGCAAGTAAAACTGCAAAATAATTTGGGGCCCGACCTTCAGTATAATAGATATAGGGGAAAACCCAAAAATTCGAATTTTTTTTTCGAATTTATTTTGAGAATTGGGGGAATGACTTTTGCAAATTTAATGATTCTCCAATTACTTCCTAGTACTTTTCGCCAACACCTACAAACAATAAAATATTTCATTGAAATACATGGCCGAAGGCGTTCGAATATACTATATACATAGCTTCTTCCAAAGGAATACGAATAAATAACACTGTGCTCGAAATGGACACTTTGAAAATGTAACAGAGAGGAGACCTTATGGGTATACTTATACCTATTTCGACCATGCTGAATACAGTGGTTTAGCCGTTTTTCTATGTCAGCTCTTGTTTTCCACAAAGTTGGTTGGGAAATCTGAGAGGTTGGTTATTTCGATGGTGATTTGGAAGTGGAAAATTTCGGAATACACGCTTCAGTCCAAAGCCCGAAATAAAAAGATTTTTTGGATAATTATTTCTCTCTAGAGCTGTTTCGGCCATTATGAATCCAGAGGTATTAGCCGTTTTTCTAAGTTGGCTCTTGTTTTCGCAATATTCGACCACAAAGTTGTTAGGAAATCAGAGAGGTTAATTATCTCGGTCGGGAACTACTGTTCAAAACAGTAGTTCCCGCTTATCACCCCCCTAACCCCTGAAAAATTGCTATCTGATTTCCCAACAAACTTTGTAATCGAATATCGCGAAAACAAGCGCTAACATACCCTAAGAAAAAAATCGCTTCTGTAGTATATTTGTGGAAACATATTATTTTCGGGAAAATTATTTTTTTTTCTATAAGTCGGAAGATAATTCCTGTAACTTATTTAAGTATTTTTCCCGTTTTTTTAACTTATTTGCACCGAAACCCTGAAAAAAATAATGTTGATAAAACAGATATTCAAGCATATTTTTAGGTATGTAAATATCAAATATTTGCACAAAAATATATTTTATTTAAATTTTGCTCTCAAAAATATTTTGTTTACTGTTTTTTTCTCCGTGTAGAAAAACGGCTTATGCCACTGGATTTAGCATTGCCGAAATAGATCTATCCATAGCGTCTCCTTTCTGTTCAATTTTTGGACTAGCCCAGTGTAATTATGTCTTTAATAACAAGTTATAATGAACTCAAATGCTTTCGGTCTTTTTGGGACACCCTGTATATGCATTACTAAATATTTTATGTCGTTTTTCATTTTTGTCTGCAATTTAAAAATTAATTTTTAATTTTTTTTCCGACCCTGTCCTAGCTTTTTGTTAAGATCAGTGCAGAATATACACCGATTTCTCTCACATCAACTTTTCTGAATTGACTACAAAAAAATCTAATTCAATAAATTTTTTTGTAGTTTCTACGTCTTGACTTCAGAAATTGAGATTAATTCTAACATTATTATATTTGTGGAGGAAAATGCCACAGTATCCAAAATAAATTCGAAAATCCCCAAAAATTTATTTTTTAGTTTTCCCCAAAATCTATTAAACTAAAAGCCGGACTTAAAATTCCTTTTGCAGTTTACCGTGCAACATATTATTGCGTATTTGAAATCGTGACAACGCTATTAATAACAATGTTTAACCCATTCTTTTATTGGAAAAACATTCTACAGGATGGTGAATATAAATACGAGCACGTATGTTTACTTTCTTTCTATAATTTCCTCTATGTCACCAAAATACTACATATTACTTTTCGCAATAAAATTCAAATATTACCTATTTTTGTTTTAAATATGATATGAATTGATATGTCCATAACTTTTGTCTCAGCGGGTTCATCTGACCGTATTTGTATCATATACACGCTGAAAAAAAATCGCTTCTGTAGTATATTGTCCCAAACATATTCGGCTTGAAGTATACATATGTTTAGGGTACACTCCAAATATATAACATTTGACACCCACAAATATTATATGTTTTGGGAGGATATTGTTTTAAACCAAAATATGTTCACATTCTAATATTTTTTTATTTGGAACTAGTTTTTCTGAAACAAAGATTAATTTGTCTTTAAATATTTTGGCAATGTATCAATGCCTTAATATAGAGACAAGTTTTCTGTTTTTCAGATGTTCAAAGAGCAATTTTTTTTATATATTTATATTTTTGTAAAACTTAATTGAAACTTAAATCGTATAATATTTCGTAAATATAAATTGCATTAATGGATTGACAAAAAGTGATGAATTGGAATATATATAAATTAAAAGACATTTTTAGCTATAGAGTTTAACACGAAAACTAGGAAAAACTAATTAAAATTCGAATAAGTCAGCAAAGTTTTAAAAATCTTTTTTAAATAAAACATATTTGGAAAACATCTTAAACAATAACATTGTTTGTGTGTAAATACATATTTTATTTGTGAAAGTCAGTTTGCAACTAAATTATGTTCTAATATATTAACATATGCGTTCCAAACAAAATTTCTTGATTTTCAAATATATTTTATTTGTTAACAAATATATAATATTTAAAAAAATCGTTTCCAAGTATATTTTCTTTCACTTCAAACATATAAAAAATGACGATTTTCCCCCGTGTAGCAATTGATGTTGCCAATTCTGAAAAGTTGAAGCGAAAGAAATCGGTGCTTGTGTATTATGCTCCGATATTCACAAAATACTATGACAGGGTTGGGAAAAAATGTGAAATAAAATGTTAAATTGCAGATATCTCGGTAACTATAGTCCGACGATACTTACACGTGCTTAAACATTTTGATTACCCGAGTTGGCCAACGTTGAGGCCCTGAAGCTCCGCCCCTGTATACCATAGAGGGCCCATAATTAAAAAGTTAACTTATTTAATATCTCTTCTATAAGCATGCCAAGTTTTGTCGCAATCGGTTTTCTGGTTCAAAAACGGCGAATTTAATTTCTCGCACTGTCCAACGGTCGTTGTAGGTTCATATCTGCATATACATATATTATCTATATATAAAGGGTGTCCCAAGAAGAGCGCAATTTTTTAATTACTGATGCAGCAATTGAATTGTTTCTCTGGCTGTATGACATGTGGCGCCGTCTTGTTGGAACCACATGCCCTCCACATTCATTTCTTCAATTCTAGGCAAGAAAAAACTGGTTATCATTTCACGATACCGAACACCATTGACTGTTTGTGCTTGACCTGCCTCAAAGGTCCAATGATTCCTCCAGCCCAAAAACCACACCACACAGTGACACGTTGAGGATGCATTTGCTTCTCGTGAATCACTCGAGGATTTTCCGCACCCCAAATGCGACAATTCTGCCTATTGACGAAGCCATCAAGATGAAAATGGGCCTCGTCACTGAAGATGATTTTATCGGCAAAATCAGCATTTTCATGTTGTCTTTCCAATACCCAATTATCGAACTCCCTTCGCTGTCCTTCTCCATTTTTACTAACCTCGTACCTTCTACTAACAAACAATAACAATTATTCAAATGTCAAACAATGACACTTCGAATGTTGCGAGATTTAAAAATTGCGTTCTTCTTGGGACACCCTTTATAAAAATGAAACGGTCCATCTGTGTAATGGCATCACGTCAGAACGGCTGGAGCGATTTGGCTCAATTTTTTTTTCAGTTGTTCGTATTTGCCTGGAGAAGGAAAATTTTGGGAAAACCCTCCGGAAAAGTCGGAAAATTGGGAAAATCGAAAATTGCTATTTCTTGCGAGATTCCTACTGTTCCTATCTACTACTCTCTTTTTGAATCCAATTTTTTTTATTAATTTTCTATTAAACAAAAAAGTTTTCTATTAAACATATCTACGAGTATGTGCTATTTTTCTTGCTGCAATTCATTCGAGTTTTGCGTATTGTTACACTGATTTCGCGTATCACATCGACAAACGGTACAAGCATTACGATCAATTAAAATTCAACGCGATATTTATCAGTTCGAAAATTTTTTCAGATAATAAGTTTGAGTATAAGAGGTAAGGTTATCTTATTGGATTGCGGGCACTGCAAAATCATAATTTCGGATGAATGCACGATGGCGCATAAACGAGCTCTGGAGGCAGTTGACCGTACGATGAAGGATT
Organism: Eudasyphora cyanicolor; assembly: GCA_963930755.1. Classification (NCBI taxonomy): domain Eukaryota; kingdom Metazoa; phylum Arthropoda; class Insecta; order Diptera; family Muscidae; genus Eudasyphora; species Eudasyphora cyanicolor. Next base: position 116,467,608 of record OZ005736.1, read on the forward strand.
TACGACGTGATTTGAGACAATTTGGTGAGTCTATGATATTGCTCTCCGGAGATTTTCGTCAAACGCTTCCCGTCATCCCGAAATCTACTGCCGATGAAATTAATGCATGCCTGAAATCGTGGTCTTTGTGGCGGCATGTCAAGTAGTTGAAATTGACCACGAACATGAGAGTCGCGTTGCAGAACGACTCATCGGCTCTTGAATTCTCGAAACAACTGTTGGCGCTTGGCAATGGCCAAATTACTGTTGATGTTTCCACTGCATTGATATTGTTCCCGGCAAATTTTTGCGAGTTCACATCGTCGAACGAGGAACTCATCACCAAAGTGTTTCCAAATCTCGATTAGATTAGTGAACGGGCAATATTAGCAGCGAAGAATAAGGACGTCGATAGCATGAATTTTATTATTCAAAGTAAAATCGAACTCGCTTAATGTACCAGGAGCTCCGCCGCATAATTTACAGCTGAAGGTGGAATCGATCATAATCATGTTGCGGAATCTGAATCATCCGAAATTGTGCATAGTTCGCGGTTGTCCATTATGAAACTGATGGACAATGTGATTCAGGCGACGATCATCAAGGGAAAATTCAAAGGAGAGGAAGTCCTTATCCCACGAATTCCGATTATTCCAACTGATCTTTCATTCCAATTCAAGCGGATTCAGTTCCCTGTACGATTGGCTTTTACGATGACAATCAATAAATCTCAAGACAAATCGTAGGAAGTCTGTGGAATTAATCTCGAATTTCCCTGTTTTTCGCACGGTCATCTGTACGTTGCCTGTCTTCGTTGTTTGTTGTTTATCACATCGCTCTCTACTGATTTCGATTCCTTTTAAACAAATCGCATTAAAATTTTAACTATCTGTGTTTTATTATCACTCTGGAGTTTATCTGAAGGCGTTAAATTGGGGCGAGGCGAAGTTCGCCGGGTCCGCTAGTATATTATAAAATTAACCGACCTAACAAAGAAACGACACAACAAATTTGGGAAAATTGTTTAAAGTAAGAACTGTCTAGATCATGAAAATAGCAATCAACTGCAACCTCCATCCTTCATGGCTGGCAAATCTTTTTCCGTCGAGCCATTTTACATGTTTGGAAGCAAAAAATAATCCGAGGAAGCTAAATCTGGCGAATAAGGTGCGTGCTGAAGCAATTCGAACTTTGGCCATCGCAATTGTGGATGTGTGAACTGGTGCAGTGTCTTGATTGTGAGCAAACGCGGCACACATATTGCTCACCATCAAACTTTCCGTCAAAATGCGATATACATATAGCACTTTTTGAAATGCCAATGATTTCAGCTAGCTCACGAACCTTAAATCGACGGTCATCCAATACCACTCTTCCGTTTAAACTTGGCTACCCAATATTTTATTCTTGTAAACGAGGGAGTGGACTATCCCAAAGTAGAATCTAGCTCGGTTTAAATATTGGTTGGACTGGCACCTTTCAAATTAAAGTATTGTATTACTTACACGCTGAAAAAAATCGCTTCTGTAGTATTTTGTCCCAAACATATTCTGCTTGAAATTTACATATGTTTAGGGTACACTCCAAATATATTATATTTCGTAAACACAAAAATTATATATTTAGGTAGATCTTGTTCTAAACAAATCCTTGTTTCCATCCTAATATTTTTTTATTTGAGACCATTATTTCCGAAACAAAGTTTTATTTGCATTTAAGTAATCAGAAAGTGTGTATATCGATACCTTTTTATTTTTTGTGGAAATTTTTAGTGTTTGTAAAAATACTTTGTCGTATAATCTATCTTCTATCTATATATATAAAAATGGAAACATGTTTGTATGTATGTATGTGTTTTATAGACGCTTAAACCACTGGACCGATTTAAAAATTTTTTCTTTTGTTTGAAAGCTGTTTTGTCTGAGATGGTTTTGGAAAAAATTTTTGCAAAAAGTGGGCGTGACAAATCGGTTGTTTTCAAAAATGGACGGGATCGGAAATCTAAATCTGGGGCAACGAAGTGGACCGGGTCCAGCTAGTGTTGGATAAAAATAAATTAATTGGTAGATTGACAACAAATGATGACATGGAATACACAGAAATTTAAAATGAGTGCCCTAAGACAGAAGTTAATGCCGCATATGGTATTTTTAACTGGAAGGAATTAAAACTTAAGGTCGAATATGTCAGCAAAGTTTAGAAAATATATTTGTTGTGTATTGTTGGTGTTGTTGTTACTTATTGTTGGTCTGTGCTTTTGTTTTGTTTTGGTTACTTTCTATCTATTGCAAAAATGTAATAGAAACAAATACAAAAATTGGTAGAGAGTTTTAATTGCTTGGTACAATTGACTGCTGTTTCGATCGACACCACTCTATCATCTTCAGAATTCAATAGTGTATGTCTTTAACTTAAATCAGTTGAAATACTTATACTTTAAAATTGCACGGCCACCACCTGACCCAATAAGGTTCCGTAATAAGGCTAAAACGGACTGGACCAAATTCGGCAATCTACTTAGAAATCGATTGGGCCAGCCTAAACACGATTATCCAAGTACAGAAGACATTGATATAAATGTGAGGAGGATTACGGAGGCTCTTGTTAAATCATTCGAAGATAGTTGCCCGCTTCGAGAAAGGAAATCTGCCTATGAGAAACCCTGGATGACAAATTCGCTCGATTGGCAAGGATGTCCACAACAGATCTCGACGTAAAAAGCTATCAGTATATTGGGATGACTACCACAGAAGACTCAAAGAATACAATAAAATCATTAGACTGGCGAAACGTAACTCCTGGAGGCTTTTCTGTGAGCAGAAACAGTGTTAACAGCATGTCTAAAATAAAAAAGTTCCTCTCAAAAACTCATATCCAAACCGAAACACTGGTGGATGAAACGGTTAAAAGAATGGAAACTATAGATGATACCGTAAGCAGAGAATGAAGCCTAGCCAAAATTGGCGGCGGCGGCTGCCATTAAAAATTATAGATCGGCGGCGGCGGCTAGGCGGCTAAGCCGACATAAAATTTACTTTCGGCGGCTCTATGATAGACATTTTAAAATTTAAAATAATAGTTGAAAAGTTAAGCTCTGGTACTTATTCTTAAATAATAGATGTTTTTAAGTTAACTGTATGATATTGTGAGGTAAAAAAAATCATCGAATCCATGCCGCTAGGCGGCTCTATGATATACTCTATTTTCAAAGTATGCTAAAGCTATGTATAGACGATTGTCAGATCGGACAACTTTATCAACCCTGTTAAAGTGCCGCAAATGTACGGACAATGACAGATAGTTAGGCAAAGGTGAAGACGATTGCAAGAAACCGTTACAATTTCATATATTTAAAATATATTTTGTAAACATATATTTATATGCAGGATTGTCAATAAAAATATGTTATAGGCAGTGGCCAATAAAATGCTTTTCTGGCAATGGCGCCGTTGTCACATGCATAAACTTCGCACATACTACAATCTGCAAATTATCTCACAATGACTTTTCTGCCAACGTTGCAAGACAAAAATTGTATGTTCACACGGTTGTACGTTCAAAGGGTTGAATTTTTCCGCCATTCTTCTATACATAGCTTAAGTCGAAATAGGTTGTTTCCAGGAGAGGCGAATTGGCGTTTTAGTGAAATTTTAAATTTGTGTGGAATTACCTTGTGGTTTAAATAGAATGACGTCTACTGTTTTGAGCTTAACTTGATTGATTCTTTAGAATGGAGGTATCAATTTATATGTTATACTATTCTTTAATACTCCATTGATTTTTTTCCGAAAATATTTGTATCTCTATATGTACATAATCTAATAATAAATCTTATTATTTCTTTAAAAAAGAATTTTTATAATTATTTTTCTATTACTATCAATTTTATGATTTTTAAGACATGTTAAGCTACCGCTTGTGACAATAAACGAATCAAAACGAAAATCACTCACTTCCATATCGTCCACCCAATAAATGAATAGTGTATAATTTATTTGTCGTTTCGAGAAAATCATATTTAAAGTTTTTGTGAAATTGAAACTCGATATTATTATTTATTAATGAACAATTTCAAACACCCAATAACCAAATTTGTGGAAGTAGAATTTCAACAGATATAGAACCAATTGAGTAGATTCTTAGAATGCAATAACAAATAATAGTGTATATGGGTACAAATTATTCTTCTATTAAGGGGACGATATATCTGCTATATAGCTATTTGCTTATCAAAAATGTAAATTGTATCTATCCATATTTTAAAGTTTTTCTATGGAACGGCGGCTGTGTTTCAGCCGATTTGAGCCGCAAAGATCGGCGGCGGCTTCGGTTGCTGAAAACAGGTCGGCGGCGGCTAAAATCGGCGGCTCGGCTCGGCGGCTTCATACTCTGTCTAGTACTCACTTCACATTCATCTCACTTTTCACCTTTACTTCACAGGACGAATAGCGCGGTGTCTGGCAACAGCAGAAAGTATTGCCTAACTTCTACTTAAATAATGCCTAACATGTGATTTGCCTTCCATGCGTGATATCGAATTTTAGAACACCTCTTTTTTAAGACATTTCACGTGAAATGCTCCAAGTGAGTGCCAGAACATACCGGATTGAGTCTCTAATAACTTATATACTACCTATCGAAATCCTCTGTAATTCCACAGTTTATTTATCATTTTGAGAAAAATGGACGAAGTATACCAGAATACCAGTGCATATAAGTACTTGGAATTTTGTGCAGTGTAATGCTTTTATAGTAAAGGGTTTTTCAACAGGGACGCTACAAAAGTAGACCGACAGGGACAGCAAACGACGCCATATTTTTTGCCGATCTTTTGACATTTCTCTTCAGTAAGGTTTGCCATTTCATGATGGAAAGATATACGAGCCAACAACGAGTCGAAATTATTCAAATTTACTACCGAAATTCGGAGTCAGTGGCCTCAACGTTAAGAGCGCGAAAAATCATCTTCAGCGATAAGGCTCATTTCTGGCTGAATGGCTTCGTCAATAAACAAAATATGCGTTATTGGTCAGACAGCAATCCACACGTACTCCATGAGTCATCATTGCATCTCGAAATAATTACGGTTTGGTGCGGTTTATGGGCCGGCGGCGTCATTGGGCCGTACTTCTTCCGTGATGATCACGACCGGCACGTTACTGTGAATGGGAATCGCTACCGTTCAATGATAACCGACATTTTTTGGCCCCAATTGGATGATATGGACTTGGAGGACATGTGGTTTCAACAGGACGTCGCCACAAGCTACACAGCGAATGCCACAGTCAATTTATTGGAAACCAAGTTTGGAGAACGTGTTATCTCACGAAATGGTCCAGTCGATTGACGCCTCGGTCGTGCGATTTGACGCCGTTAGACTATTTCCTGTGGGGCTACGTCAAGTCTATGGTCTATGCCAACAAGCCAGCGACGATTGATGAACTTCGTACGAATATCGAACGTGAAATTGCAGCAGTATCGGCCGATTTATGCTTGAAAACCGTCGAAAATTGTGTTCAGCATCTGGACTTCTGCAAGCGTGCCAGTGGTGGCCATGCAAAAGAAATCGAGTTCCATACATAATGGCATCGGATGTACTTTCACAGGAATAAAGAATTTCATTGATATCCAAAACCTTTTTTGTTTTATTTAAAACAACTTTTGTAGCGCTCTTATTGACGGACCCGATACCTACAGACCGGTAAAAAATGGGCGTTATTGTCATACCAAAATTTAATGATTCATAATGTTAATACCAGTGTACAAAGACTAACAATTCGGTGAAGTGCAAAATCTTTGAAATATCTATTGATCACCGGAACATAGGTATATTTCTCAAGCCCCATCGGGTAACACCCACACAAATTGACAGATTCATTCGAACACAACATTCCCATAACTTCTGCAGCTATCGTCTAAATGTTTTCATATTTAATATTTCAGACAACATTCCCAATGACTATAGACTGACAAAGAATGAACATTTTTTTGTCAACGTTCTGGCATCTCCTTCCCGATTTACCCTACTATATTACTCACAAAGTGAAGGTATGTATACTTTAATCGGTTTACCAGACTGCAATTTTCATGCTTGATTTTTTTTATTTATTTTCTTCGACGTAGAATATTTTATGACGACGCTCAATTGTATCAGCTGTTTTCTTCTCAGTTAAACCACCTACAATTAAAACAAAACATTGAGTAACAGTTTTGAAAAAAAATCTCCCACTGTGCAGAAAATGATAACAGATACGGTGCTGGACTGTCCAGTAGTATTAAATCCATGAAAAGATAAGCGTTTTATGATTTGATTTTTTGTTAGCTTAGCAAACCAAAAGATTCGATTAACCAACCATCAGTAACATTTCGCGATCGTAACTCAAAGGGAAAGTAACACATTGGGGCACAGGCCGTTCGAACAATGACAGCAACAGTGTTAACCAAATTGGGTTTTCAAACTCAAGCGATGTGGGATAACTTCTTGGATGTCATAGGTAGTACTATGTAGTACATATACGACGGCTATATTCTCTCGTAAACACTCGTAGTTTCTGAATGAAACTTATAGTTGCGATGCCGACTGTTTTATTTTCGAATATTTTAAAACGAGTTTAAAACTAATTGTGGTTCTAAAGTGGTTTTGTGATTTTGCTAGTCAAGAAAAGAAGAGTTTATAAACAACTTATTTGTATTATAATTTATGTTAAGGTGTATAAACATTTCTGGCCTTATTCATACGTAATAATGTGTAGAATGTTTTTACACTGAAAACATAACTTGTATTAAGGAGGCTCTTATTACTTATTTCAATAATAACGACAATTCTTTAAACAGGTGATGATCCGACTTTGATATGGGTACTATACACTACTATTTTGGTGCTTCTCGTCTACTGGACACAAGCTGGCATTTTTGCAATTATTGATGTGACCCAACGTCCTCGGTGGATTTTCAAACATAAGATACAACCAAATCAGAATGTGCCACTAGACATGCCGAAATTTTGGCAGGTAAGTAAGTGTTTGTGAGGCGTAATCGTATTCAGAAGGATTATCGTAGAAAATGCACTAATCAAGCAAGGCTGCTAAAAGAGACAAAACAAACGAATTCGTAATGCAGACAATGGAAATTAGAAAAAATAAATTGATAAATCTATAAGAGCTCATGCTAAACTCGAAATAATCGGGTCTGTTCTGTAATCAAGGCGATTTGATATCACGGTGATTTTAAAATCACCGGCGACTTAACATCACTTTTGGAGTTCGAAATCACCCGAACATATTTCGAACAATCTTTTTTGGGAGGCTATGAATAATAAACCGGGCGATTTCAGTGATTGTAAGTCGCCGGTGATTTTAAAATCACCGTGATTTCAAATCACCTTGCTACAGAACAGACCCGAATATTTGTTATATCCTCCACCGTAGGATTGGGAGGGTATGATCACTGAAAAAAAATTTTCATAAAATTAAAGAAATGCTCCAAAGACGTCATTAGTTTTTAAAATAAGTACATTTTGTACTTAAAATATAAATAATTTCAGTAATATTAAGCAATTTACTTAATTTTAAGTACAAAATGTACTTATTTTAAAGACTAAGGACGTCTTTGGAGCATTTCTTTAATTTTATGACAAATTTTTATACCCTCACTTTAGTGTGACGAGGGTATATATCATTTGATACGGAAAAAAGTGTAACACATCGAAGGAGTGACCTAAGACCCCAAGTATGTTCGGCGGAAATCCGTTTTGGGTCATTTTAAGTCGAATGAGCAATGTCCGTCCGTCTGTCTGTCTGTCTGCTGGCTGGTGCGCACGATAACTCTCGAAAGGAGTAACCGATTGACTTCAAATTTGGTATGTGGTAATATTTTTTTCTATCTCCGGCTAAGTTCGAAGATGGGCCATATTGGTCCACTCCTTCTGGTACATCCCCCACAAAGGGTTAAAATATTGTGAAATATTGATTCTTTAATAACTGCTATTATACGTATTCGAATCTTCTGAAGTTCCACACATAGTATTAGTATGTTAGTCGCTATCAACTCGAGGAAAATGGGCGAAATTGCCACGCCCGTTTTGGTATCTCCCACACAAATGCACCATTTTGCACTAAAAGTTAAAAGCTTATAACATTAATACCAGTGTTTAGAAATACTTGAAATTTTGTACAGTGTAATGCTTTTATAGTGCCTACAGTCCAGTTAAAAATGGACGTTATTGCCGCTCCCCTTTTGGTACCTCCCACACAAATGCACCATTTTGGACCAAAAGTTAACAGCTTATAACATTAATACCAGTTTATAAAAATACTTGAAATTTTGTACAGCGTAATGTTTTTATAGTGTCTACAGTCCATTGAAAAATGGGCGTTATTGTCACGCCCCTTTTGTTACCTCTCCCACAAAGGCACCATTTTGCACCAAAAGTTAACAGTTTATAATATTAATATCAGTGCATACAATTACTTGAAATTTTGTACAGTGTAATGCTTTTATAATGCCTATAGTCCAGTGAAAAATTAGCGTTATCACCACGCCCCTTTTTGTACCTCCCACACTAAATGGCCAAATTATACCAAAATTTAATATCTCAACGTTAATATACCAGTCCATATAAACGGTTACAATTCGGCACAGTGCAATGTATTTAAAGTATCTACTGTTCAGCGAAATATAGGTGTATTTATTAAACCCCTTCTGGTACCTCCCACAAAAATTGACAGAATAATTTGTGTAATATTCAATATTACATTACTCACAAAGTGAGGGTATACCTTAGTCGGTTTACCCGACTGAAACTTTCTTACTTGTTTTCAGAGTATATAGAAACAGTCGCGAAATTTATTTAAAAATGGCCCAAAAGTCGAGCTATCTTTGTAAAACCATTTGGGGGTTTCGCATCCCACACCAATGTGAGAGCCATCACTGCACTGGGTTTTAACTCATCCGAATGGTTTCCAATATTCTAAGTTAATTACTCGACGTTCTCTGTTCTTTCGTTCGACTTCTGTTTCCTCAATAAAAAGTCCCAGACCAGACCTTCCTCCTAGCTTGGACCTATCTGTGTAGCAGGTGGTTCTCACTAGCACATGAACCAATGTTCCGTTCTCAGGCAAAAATAATTACAGGCAGTTGCAAGCCGTACCGGTCGGAGATTTCCGGTGTTTGAATGTGACCAACTAGAGATTTTAAAATCTTCTGACGATACGACATGTGATGTTGATTATACGTTCATTCATCATTTGTAGACGTCTTGCTGTGAGGGCTGCCTCATACTTTATACAAATGTCTATTGGTGGATGGGCAGTAAATAAATAATAAAATAAATGCTCCACTTATGCCTATACAGCACATAGGTTGAACTTACTGCAATGGTATTACGTTGGACTTCTTTGCCATTGATGTCCACCACACTACGGAGGCGTAGGTTTTCATTTGTCTAATCACGCTCTTATAAAGCCAGTGTTTTATATTTAGACGTAGTCTCCATTTTGAACCTATAGCTCTTCTGTACAACGACCAACATCTGTGGGCCTTGGAAACTCTGTCTTCTATATGATCTTTCCAACTCAGTTTCCGATCCAAGATTATTCCCAAGTATTTTATTTTTTTTATATGCAGCAATTGTCTTATCCGGGAATTGAAGCTTGTCAAAACACACGATCTCTTGGTAGTGGCAAGTCATATACGTCATAGGTTCATGTTTTAATATATCTCCCATAAAAAAGATCCCTCCCGATAGAAACCACAAATTTCAACTGATTTCGCGCTAAACATTTACAATTTGGGCCTTTTTATACAGAGAACCCTTTACACGAACAAAGGCCATTATAGGTACATGTCTAGACATTGCTAGCATGCAAAGGTCCCTCCAGAAATGACTTCTTTACGCTGTAGAAACCAAACGTTTCAACGAATTTGGCTGAATTTTGGTAATATGGGTTTATTTTTACCCGTAACCTTTCACACAGTGGTCGTTATAGATCCAAGTTTTAATATAGCCCCCATACAAAGGTCCCACTCGACACTATTATTTTTATACACTCACTTTAGTGATACGAGTATATCATTTGCTACGGGCCAAAAGTGTAACACATCGAAGGAGTGGCGTAAGTGACTAAGTATGTTCGGGGGATATTCGTTTTCGGTCATTTTAAGTCAAATGAGCTATGTCCGTCCGTTTGTCTGTCTGTGTGTACTCCTGCGAAAGGTTTAACCGATTGAATTCAAATTTAGTATGTGGTAATATTTTGTCTATCTCCGGCTAAGTTCGAAGATGGACCATATTGGTACACTCCTTCTAGTATCTCCCACACAAGGGTTAAAATTTAGTGAAATATTGATTCTTTAATAACTTTTATAGTAATTATTCGAATCTTCTGAAATTCGACATATAGTTTATTAGTCGCTATCACCCTAAGAAAAATGAGCGAAGTTGCCACTACCTTTTTGGTACCTCCCACACAAATGGAACATTTTGCATTAAAATTTAACTGCTTATAGCTTTAATATCACTAATATCATATATGCTTTTATAGCACCTAGAGTCCAGTGAAAACTGGGCGTTATTGGCACGCCCTCTTCGGTACCTCCCACACAAATGGGCAATTTTGCACCAAAGTTAACAGCTTATTACTTTAATATCAGTTCATACAAATACTTAAAATTTTGTACAGTGTAATGGTTTTATAGTACCTACAGTCCCCTGGCATAGATGTTATTTCCATGCCTCTTTTGGTACCTCTCACACAATGGTAGCATTTGGAACGAAAAGTTAACAGCTTATAACTATAATAATAGTGGCTACAAATACTTATATTTTTTAAAGTGTTTTTATAGTAACTTGTTGGTACCTTCCACACAAACGTACCATTTTGTACAATAATTTAACAGAGAATATCTGTCTGGTTCCAATCCAGTGAAAAATGGGCGATAATGCCATGCCCCTTTTGGTACCGAACTTGTTGAGAAGCCTCTCCATCCTCAACGTGTGACTGTTTAGTGCGGTTTATGGTCCGGCGGGGTCATTGGACCTTCCTTTTTCGAAAATAAGGTTGGATCAACAGTTACGGTGAGTGGATTGCGCTATCGAGAGATGATTAATGATTTTTTATGGTCGGAGTTGGATGGCATTGATCTGGACAACGTGCCACACAAGCAACGAATCAATTGCTCTGTTACGGGAAAAGTTTCCGGACCGTGTTATCTCTTGAAGAGGTGATCACAATTGGCCACCGAGGTCTTGTGATTTAACACCTTGCGACTTCTTCCTTTGGGGTCACGTGAAAGATAAGGTCTACGCCAACAGCCCAGCGTCGATTTAAGGCCTCAAAGATAGAATTCGTGAGGCTATCGAGGACATAGGGCAGCCACTTTGCGATTTGCTTATGGAAAATTTCATGAAAAGGATATGGTCCTGTAAGCGTGGTCGTGGTGACCATTTGGCTGATGTTGTTTTTCATTATTAACAGCATACCTTCCTCTTTATTATGAAATAAACATCCGATCATTTATCTCAAAAAATGGTATTTTTCGAGCGCCGCAGTTGGCGAGTTGGTAGCGTACTCGCCTATGAGTTTGGGGGTCGTGGGTTCGATTTCCACCAGAGGCTCTGGTCTGTCGCTGCAAGCATTTAGCCATATGGTCTTTGTAACCCGGCCTTTCCCTGGACCGTAAAATTAGAATATAAATATACTTTGTATTGTAATTCATATAAAATAAAAAATAAAATAAATAATGGTATTTTTCTTTGAATACCAAAATAACACCTCTTTTTGGAAAACCCTTTAGTACATATACCAGTACGTATTTACTCGTACATTGCTCACAAAGTGAGGGTATGTATCCTTATTCGGTTTACCCGACTGAAATTTCTGATTTGTCGGGTAAATTTCTGACTATATCAGGCTAAGTTCGAAGATGGGACTTACGGGCCATTCCTTTTGTACCTCCCCCACAGAGAAATATTAATTCTTTAATAACTTATATTCTACTAATCCGAATCTTCTGTAAAACAGCTTGCCCCTCCCACACAACGGGACCATTTCAAAAAAATTTACTTTTTATATGAAGTGAAATATAACTTCTGGTCTACGAGTACTCAAAACATGGACATATGTATATATGGAAACATTTTCAATAGGTACTATCAATTAGGATTTCTTCAGCGTAGGAGGACAAAAACCCCGTCTGAGAAAAATTGTTCAATTTAGAGTAATAATATTAATAAGCAACGAAAGCAAATGAAGTGATTGGAATACATCAATCGCTATCTTAAATACAAACAATACACTCCTAAATTAAGATTCAAGATTAGATGAGATTGCGTACATAACTCAAAAACGTTGCGAATTTTGTTGTGGTCGTTAAGGAAGATTATGGACAAAGAAACAAAACGAACATAAATTACTCTACGTAACAAGGGAAATGATTTTTAATAACTAAATACTAAACTTTATTGATGTTTGAAATATGTCGATAAAGGGGAGTATTATATCAAACCTAAATAATGCTAATAAGAAAATCCTATACATAGATCTAAATTTCCCTCCATGTCTTTAAAAACTGCTTAAGCGTATATTATATACCCTCCACGGTGGATCGCATTCCACAGTATAATAAAGAAAATTGGCAATTGTATATCATATGCAAATCAAAGAAGTTTTTTTGTATGGGAAAAAATAAATTGAAAACAAATAAATATTAAGTAAAATAATTCTGTCCAAAGGGACCTTTGTATGGGGGATATATCAAAACACGGACCTATGACGATCGTTGTAGGTGTGAATTTGTCCAGGTACATATAAATTCATATTACCAAATTTCTGTCCGATTTGTTAAAATTGATTGTTTCAATGGCATTAAGAAGTCAAATCGGGAGGAACCTTTGTATGGGAGCTATATTAAAACATGGACCTATGACATGGTCCATGTTTGTTCCGTGTATAAAAAAAACCCAAATTTACAATTTTCAGCACGATCAGTTGAAATTTATGATATCTGTGGCGTGAAGAAGTCAAATCGGAGAGATGTTTTATATGAGAGCTATAACAAAAATGGATCGATTATTATTAGTAACGGGTGATCCAAGTAGAGATACTTTTTTCAATAGCCTTTTTCCGACAGATCACGCGTGAGTCGTGTCATATTATTTTTGTTATGTATTGTTTGGCAGTTCATCATGGAAAGACTTACGCCTGAACAACGTTTACAAATCGTTCAACTTTATTACGAAAATTCACGTTCTGTGAGGAATGTGTTTCGTGCACTTCGCTCAACTTATGGTCAACATAATCGGCCAACTGAGCGTACTATTCGCAACACCATCACCCATCTTGAGACCAAGCATTCATTATTGGATAATATTCGACCGAATAGACCACGTCCAGCACGCAGCGAAGAAAATGTAGCGGCCGTAGCTGAGAGTGTACACGAAGACCGTGGAGAATCAATTCGGCGCCGTTCGCAGCAACTCGGACTGACGTATGGAACGACTTGGCGCATTTTACGTCGAGATCTTAAATTGAAAGCATACAAAATACAGCTTGTGCAAGAACTGAAGCCGCCCGACCTTCCCAAGCGACATCGCTTCGCTCTATGGGCTCTTGAAAAGTTCCAAGAAGATCCGACGTTTTCGAGCCAAATTTTGTTCAGCGATGAGGCCCATTTCTGGCTCAATCAAAATTGCCGCATTTGGGACGAAGAGCAACCTGAAGAGATTCAAGAGCTGCCACTTCATCCAGAAAAAACAACGGTTTGGTGTGGTTTGTGCGCCGGTGAAATCATCGGTCCATATTTCTTCAAAAATTATGCCGGTGAGAACGTAACCGTCAATGGCGACCGTTATCGTGCCATGATAACCGACTATTTGATGCCTGAAATTGAAGGTCGTGATCTCGGCGACATTTGGTTTCAACAAGATTTTTACCGTGATTACAAAGACGGACCGACAGACAGGCATGGTTAAATCGTCTTAGAACTACAACTTTTTAAATTATGCATCGATTTTCTTCGAAATGGTATCATGACCGATGTTCGATGTTTTTAAGAGGATTTAATTAAAAAATCATTAAAATCGTCTCAACAAATGAGATTTGTTCGCTATATCGTGTAAGATATCTTTGAAACCGCTGATGGGATGAAACAATTATATTAAAAAAAAAAAAAAAGACTACTTAATTTAGGATTATTTAAATATTTCCTGAACCAATTAGGGCAAATGGTTCCCTAGTTATGCTGAAATGTATGGTTCAACCTCTATTTTTTTTAGATATTTACCTTCATTTTGATGGATAAACATGTCCCATCACACTAATAGACCACAAAGCTCTTAAAGGAAATGACTTAAACTTTCTTTGGGCAAAAAAAATCAAAAATAAACACATGGGTTTCAACGAAAATGTCAAAACAAGTTTTACAAGTTCCGCCAAATCCTTAGGGCTACAGCTAAAATCTTGAATAAGTTTAGCTCTCAAGGCGCACACGGGACAAATAGCTATTTTTATGCTACTGCTATGGGCCAAAAGTGTAACACATCGATGGAGTGACCCAGGACCATAAGTATTTCGGCGAAAATCCGTATTAAAACATTTTAAGTCATTTGAACAATGTCCGTCCGCTTGTCAGCCTGATTGGTATAACGGTAGTCCTTTCGATATGTTTCGAAAGGAATAACGGATCGGGTTTTCCAACAAGAGGTTTTATTTTGTTATTCAAAGAAAACTGTCATTTTTTCAGATAAATGATCGAATGTTTATTTCATAATAAAGAGGAAGGTATGCCGTTAATAATGAAAATCAACATCAGCCAAATGGCCACCACGACCACGCTTACAGGACCATATCCTTTTCATAAAATTTCCATAACCTAATTGCAAAGTGGCTGCCCTATGTCCTCGATAGTCCTCACGAATTCCACCTTTGAGGTCTTGAATCAACGCTGGGCTGTTGGCGTAGACCTTATCTTTCACGTGGCCCCAAAGGAAGAAGTCGCAAGGTGTTAAATCACAAGATCTCGGTGGTCAATTGTGATAACACGGTCCGGAAACATTTCTCGTAACAGAGCAATGGTTTCGATGCTTGTGTGGCACGTAGCGCCGTATTGTTGAAAGTAAACGTTGTCCGGATCAATACCATCCAACTCCGACCATAAAAAAATCATTAATCATCTCTCGATAGCGCAATCCATTCACCGTAACTGTTGATCCAACCTCATTTTCGAAAAAGTAAGGTCCAATGACCCCGCCGGACCATAAACCGCACCAAACAGTCACACGTTGAGGATGGAGAGGCTTCTCAACAATAACTCTTGGGGTTTCCGAGCCCCAGATGCGACAATTTTGCTTGTTGACGTAGCCACCGAGGTGGAAATGGGCCTCATCAGTCAAGATGATTTTTCGATGATTTTCGAATTTAAATAATTTCAATGCGTTGTTGAATCGTGTATCGTTCCATTTTTAGTAATGGCGTAGTTTCTACTTGTCAAATGTCAAAGAATAAATGCTTCAAAAGTGACAGCTACCGAAATACCGGGTGAATCAAAATAACACCTCTTGTTGGAAAACCCTGTATATATTTTTCAAAATGTTCCCAGCATATGGCCTTTACAAATTTATTGGAAGCTAATCTATTAATGACAATGATTTTATTTCTCTCTAGCTATTTCCTGCTTCAAGCGCCACTGTTTCAAATAGACTTCGCCATGTATTTGCAGGACGGCTTCTTTTTCGCCTTCCTTGTAGGTTCCAGTCTATTGCAGCTTTACAGATGTCGTTTGCAGGTTTGCTCATAGAGTGGCCAACCCAATTCCACTTTCGCCGTTTTTTGAATTGTCTCTTGTTGCGTGATATGCTATAAGCTGGAGTTTGAGATTGTTGCTGGCCAGAATATTCTTAGAATGTTTCCTAAGCATCAGTTCATTAATGCCTGCATGGTTTGGATTTTCTCTCCACGATTTTCAACTATACAGGAATTTTGTCCAGCGTGCCAAACGCTGTTCGTCCCTTCAAGATTCTCGACTGTATGTCTTCCGTGGAAGCACCAGTGATGGAGATTATTCTGCCTAGTTATACGTATTCAATTACTTGCCCATTGATCTCGAACTGTTGTTGACTTCGTCCAAAGTCAAATTATTTTAGTTAGACATGTTTATTCTCAAACCAAATTTTGGCTGCTTGTCTTTGTACGTCTTGTAGTTTATCCTTGATGTTGGTTCTTTTGTGGACCATTAGACAGATATCATCGGCGTATTCTAAGTCTTCTAAGGAACCGTGTCCAGCGCGATGTTGAGCATTGGTGATAGGACACAGCCTTGACGGATACCTTCGTTGATCGCGATGGGCTCACCAAGGTGGTTTTAGTGCCTCGCCTGACAATTTGCTTCAGTGTATAGCTACTTAATTAACGATATGAGCTTGTGGAGAATGCCTTTACACTTCAGCGCAGTCCATATGGCTTCCTAATGTATGGTACAGAGCCTTTTTTGAAGTCGGTGAACGTGAGGTAGAGAGGTGAAAGTCATTATACTGACTGTTCCACTATTATGCATAGTGTTAGGTCTGTTTATAGGGCTTCTTCCATGTGATTTTGTAGTACATATTCGCGCAATGGTCTTACCAGTGATATTATATTATTTTTTCCTTCTTTTCCTGCTGTTATAGTTGCTCTATTTTCCAGTATCTGCTTGTGAGAGATATAATAATTTTTATACTACCTTTTCGAATCCTCTGTAATTTCACACATACGAGTAGTAATAGTTTATCTGTCGCTATCCCACAAATGTTAACTGCTTACAACATTAATACCAGTGCATGTAAATACTTAAAATGTTGTGCAATGTAATGTTTTTATAGTACCTACAGTACGGTGAACAAATTTCATTGTTGCCACGCCCCCATTGGTAACTCCCACACAAAATAGCCAAATCTTAATAAAATGTATATTTGTATATATATTCCTGAAATTCCTACAAGGAACATAGGGCCAATAAAAATTCATTACAAACAATTCTATCACTAGACCATCCTTTTATTTTAGCCCAGCTACGTCCGGTCGGTGCAATTTCGTCTGGTGACTTCCTTAGGGTATGACCTATCCGGCGCCAATTATGATTGCGAATTTCGGTTTTGATAGGCGTTTGGTTAGTAGCCGTCCATACTTATTTAATACTTAATATTCTAAGTAGGCAACGGAACGTTTGTATACTCTTGACATCCTTATGAGCGACGTTCCACGATTAGCTCCCATATAAGAGTACAGATTTAACATTGCTGTTGAAAATTCGTATCTTCATTCTAGTAGAGAGTTGCGTGGAGTTCCGTAATGGAGTTGAGCGAGACATACGCGTGCTTTGCCCACCCCAATCTATCATGATATCTTGGAGGAACCGCCTGTTGTCGAAATAGCACAGCACAAGTATGTATGTAAAGGACCTAACGTCATCAATAGGATGGTCCAAAACTACAAAATGTTGACGGTTAAACGGAGCATTGTCTTTGCTATGGGGCTATAACTCCTAGCTGCCATCGTCTGAACCATATGTATTTTATCTTGAATTTCTTTGTGGCTGAGTAGACAAATTTCGTCCGCCTATCTTCCAATCGGCTTTGAAGGCCCCATCTAATGCCTCTGTTCGAGTGGGTTGCCCTTGCCATAATATTGTTGTGGACGAAGTTGAATAATAGCGGTAATAGCTCGAAACCTTGTCTTACACCCTTCTTCACACTCACTACAGCGACGAGTTGGTTTTCGTAGAAGACAAGACAGTTAGCATCGGAGTATAGACTTTGTATAAGATGTATTATTTTCCTGGGTACGTCCTTACATATTAATGCCTCCCATACTGCCATGTGCGCCAAGGTATCGAAAGCCTTCTCAAAGTCCAGAAATGCGAGATAGAGTGTTGATCGCCATTAGATCGCCACGGAGAGTGGCACGTTTACTATAGACTGAGAAAAATTTTTCCACCTTTCTGGTTCGAACACAAAGTACCATATTCCAAATTACATTACTCCTAAAATGGGGTTATCGGTTTATCAAACGGAAATTTTCTTACTTTTCTTTCTTTATTATTTATATATATTCAATTTAATTTTTGTCATTTCAGGCTGTGAGACAAGTGCTATTCAATCAAGTGGTTGTAACACCAATCTTTCTATCTGTAGCCAAATTCACAATTTTCAGCAATTGGACTCCGGATGTGATACGACAATTGCCTTCGTTGAAGACATATCTCATCGATGTTGCATTAATGGCTCTATTGGAAGAACCATTATTCTATTATATGCACCGATTGCTACATCATCGGACGGTTTACAAATATATCCATAAGAAGCATCACGAATGGACTGCTCCCGTGGCAGCCATCACATTCTATTGTCATCCTTTGGAACAGATCATCAGTAACATTGGACCCATTGCATTTTCGACGATTCTCATAAATGCCCATATTACCGTAGTTTGGACTTTTACTTTTCTGGCTATAGTAAATTCAATGTTCGATCATACTGGATATTCATTCCCATCGCCTTTCTACAAATCGTCGGTAGTCTTTCACGATTACCATCACGCCAAGTAAGTGCAGGGAGAAAAAAATTCGACAAGAGAATGTTTGTAGTTGTCACTACTACGAGTATCTTAGTTATAGTTGTGAGCAATAATAGATTTTTAGAAATGTGAAATAATTGTTGCAACCATTTTCTTTTCTATCTATCAATTAATAGTCATAGCAGTAAAAGTAATGATTCTGTCAATGGCAGTTGCCACAACCAAATCGTCAAATATTTATTTTTTCTTTTTTGTCTTTCAGATTTAATTATAATTATGGGGTATTCGGTTGGTTGGATAAATTACACGGAACATTCAAGGAAAGCACTATGGGCTGGAAAGCCAAGACTACCAACAAAACGAAAGAGAACAATAACAAAAAGAGACAACATTTAAAGAAACAAAAGTAGAAAAAGATATGTAAAATTTGATTTAAAAGTGTATATAAGTATGTAAATATCCATTTTAATTTATTTTTTTAAATATATATATTTAAAATTACACAATTTTCTAAATATTACACGGGGCAAAATCTCCTTTTTTGATATGCTTGAATCGAAAGGAAATATATTTGTAACACAAATTTTTAAATATTATATATTTTTTGAGCAAATAAATTTTATTTGAAAATCAATAAAATATATTTGGAACGCATACATTAATATATTACAACAAAATATATTTGCAAACTAAATTCCTCAAATAAAATATGTGTTTAAATACAAATAAAGTTATTGTTTAGAAATTTATCCAAATATATTTTATTTAAAAAAGATTTTCAAAACTTTTGCTGACTTTTTAAAATTTCAGTTTAAATTTTTCCTTAGTTTCGAATTGTACCAGTTACAATACCATATGCAACATTAAGTTCTGTTTAAAACAATCATTTCAAATTTCTGAGTTAGTATTCCAAGTCATCATATCTTGTCAATCCTCCAAGTAATTTATTTAAATCCAAGATTATACGATTTCAATTATTATTATTTATTATTTTTACAAACATTAAAAATTTCTAAAAAATAACTTAGAATTAGTAAAAAATTTAACACAACGTTTTAACGTATTTTCTGAATTCTTAAGTGCAAATACATATTTGTTTCGGAAATGATAGTCTCAAAAAAAATCATATTGGAATGTAAACAACGATTTTTTTAGAGTTACATTTTCCCAAATATATACTTTTTGTGTGTACCCAATATTATATGTTAAGAGTATTCCCTAAACATGTATATGTTTCAAGCCGAACATGTTTGGGACAATATACTACAGAAGCGATTTTTTTTCAGCGTGTAACTATATTTTCTTAATTCTAACTATGAATTGTCCTTTATATATACATATATATATTTAAAATCTTTAAAATAAGTATGTTTTATTCAGTGTGTTCAGTGGTTAGAACTAACAGAACTAAAACCAGTAAGGATAGGCAAAAGTCGGGCGGGACCAACTGCATACTACCTTCCAACATTATTTGACAAACATGCATATCAGTTAAAAACTCCGCCATGGACAGGGTTACCATAACCTTTTTTCGGAAAGGAGGACTTTTTTGCCAGAAAAGGAGGACATTTGTAATATTTACAAAGATAGTTTGGAACTTTCGGAGGACATTTAAAAAATACAATTTCCAATGATAATGATTTGTACAACAATTTGTATTTTAAAGCGCTTAGATGCCAAATAGGAAGTATATATGTATTAGGCCGGGTCGATTTGTGGGGAGGCAAAAAAAGTCGCCATTGCTCAGTGAAAATCGTATTCTAGGGATCAAAATAAGAAATTTTGCCGAAGGAACCATACCTCTAAAACGAATTCTGATGTCCCGGAATTTGGGTCGAACTTTTGGGTAGAGCAAATTTTGAGAAATCCCACTTTGACCCATTTAGAGTGCTCCAATCGAGTCCAAATGTATGACCGACCCCCACAACCCCTGGGGGTTCCATACATTTGGACTCGATTGGAGCACTCTAAATGGGTCAAAGTGGGATTTTTTCCGGGACATCAGAATTCGTTTTAGAGGTATGGTTCCTTCGGCAAAGTTTCTTATTTTGATCCCTAGAATACGATTTTCACTGAGCAATGGGCGATTTTTAAATCGACTCGCCCTAATATGTATATATGAGTATTATATCTAAATCTGAACCAATTTTTCTCAAATTTGGCAAGGTTTGTGCTTGGGTGCTACATTGAAAGATGAATCTATTTACACCAAATTCGACAATGTGGTTCCTTGGATCAAGAAACTGCATCCTGCTTAAGTTCAAAGTGAGTGTATACAAAAAACAGCTTCTGTAGCGCTAAAAGGCCAATTCGGAAAAATAATGTATATATATCTATATCTAAATCTGAACCAATTTTGACAAAATCCTTCCCAGGTATGAACGAGTCCTTACTGCCAAATTTCAACAAATCGGAATGAAAATGCGACCTGTACTTAACGAACAATTTAAAAAGGACAGACAGAAAATCGGTGTACTTTAAAGTGGGCCTAGCTCCAGTATTTTTAGGTGTTCATTATAATAAACAAGTGAAAACGGCGTTAAGTTCGGCCATGTCAAGTTTTATATACCCTCCACCATGCCACAGTGGGAGGAATTCCAAAAAAAAGGAAATGCCGTTTCTTAACCAGACATCCGATAGCGACCAAACTTGGCATGTTTGTAGAAGAGGTATTAGAGAAGTTAATTTTTGAGTTTGGGCCCCCTGTGGTATACAGGGGCGGAGCTGCAGGGCCCCAAAGTTGGCCATCTCGGTTGAACAAAATGTTTAAGTGCGTGTAACTTTCGTATTTTCCGGCCGATTGCGTATTCTAATAACCGAGGTATACAAAAGGCTTTTTGCACCTAACAGTTATCTTGTATACAGGGTCTCCCATATTCGACGGACCCATCTGGCAACGCCATAACTTTTGACAGAGATGTCAGATCGCTTAATGACATACCGCGTTTGAAGCGTCAGTCCAAGCAGATTTTTACCATGGAACAATACACGCCACGCGAGCGCTCTGAAATAGTTGAAATTTACATTCAACAGAAGAAGTCAAGTCAACGTGCTTTTAAAATATTAAAAAATGTGAGAAGTGCGCCTTCTAAGAACACCATTAAGCGTTTATACGAAAAATTTTCGACTGGTGAGGCTCTTTCTAATCCGAAGAGGCCAAATAAAAGTCGACCAAGGCGATCGGCCGAGAATATCGCTGCCGTACGAGCCAGTGTTGAGAGGTCCCCAAGAACATCCCAAAAACGCCGTTCTCAGCAGTTGGGCATGGCTCGGTCCACTTTACAACGGATTATTCGCGTTGATTTGCATTTGTTCCCGTACAAAATTCAATTGACGCAAAGATTGTTGCCTGCGGACAAGCCTCGTCGATTGGAATGGGCCCAACGAGTCCGTGGGTCCGTCGAATATGGGCAACCCTGTACTTACCGAGATATCTGCATTTGAAAATTGAATTTTTTCCCCGACCTTGTGCTAGTATTTTGTCAATATCGAAGCAGAATATGCACCAATTTTATCCACTTAAGCATGCCTGGATTGGCAATAAAATTTCCTATATGATGAAAAAAAATTGGTTCGATATAACGAACAGGACAAAAGTTGTGGCCCCTTGAATTCATATTTTAAAAAAATCGATTTTTTGTCATTTTTTAGGAAAAAAGTTTATGTCGTAGTTTTGAGTTTTAAAAGAAGTTAGTTAAAAAATGTATAACATATTTACTATCATCTTAAAGGAAACTTTCCAGAGTATGCTCACAAAGAAAGAACGGATCAAAAATATTTACTGGTATTGTTACCAAGCTTCTCCAATTTACACAATTTTTTAGACAAATTTCAAAAGTAAGCCACATTTTCTCCAATCGCAAAGCTAAAATGTTAAAAATTTTAGCATACTTATGTGCGGTAAGGTGTTGTAAGTTGAACTGCAAAGGGAATCTGAAACCTCGCTTTTAGTATAGTAGATATAGGGGAAAATCCAAAAATCCCATTTTTGGGGATTTTCAAAATTATTTTGAGAATTGTGGGATCGACTTTTGGAAATATAATGATTCGTGAATTACATTCGATTTGTTATGTCAGAAACCACAAACTACAAAATATTTCATTGAATAATTTTCATTTTTAAAAATTTTATGTCGTTTTTACATTTCTGTCTGCATTTGAAAAGTGATTTTTTCACTTTTTTCTTGAACCTGTCGTGGCATTTGCTTAATATCAGTGCAGAATATGAACCCATTTCTCTCACATCAACTTCTCTAAATTGACAACAAAATTTTCTGTGTGAAGCAAAAAATTTCGGTAAAATGTGCCCACCTATACAAATGTTATTGCCACATCAATTTACACTTTCAAAATATAGACAATTTTTGTATTTTATTGCGAAAAGGTATTGCAGCATTTTGAAGATACAGAGGAATTTATAAAAAGAAAGTATAACATATTTATATATGTCTTAAAGGAAACTTCCTGGAGAATATTTTCGAGAAAAGAACGAGACAAAAATTTGTATTAATAGTGTTGCCACGCTTCTCCAAATTACATCATTTTTTACGAAAATTTCAAAACTATGCCACATTTTCGGCAATCGCAAAGCTTGGATATGAAAACCATTACCATTTTTATATGTAGAATCTGTTATACGATAAACTGCAAAAGGATTTTTGAGCCCGGCTTTTAGTATAACAGATTTTGGGAAAAAAACAAAAAATCCCTTTTGTGGGGATTTTCGAATTTATTTTGGGAATTGTGGGATTTACGTCCACAAAAGATACTTTTTTTATTTTTTCAAAAATTTATTTTTTTAATTTTTTTTTCAAAGATTAATATGCCCACAAAATTTTCTCAAAAAATAAATTAAAAAAAAGATAGCGAGATCTTATTTTACCTATTTGTAACTGCTTATAAACATTTTAGCCAAAAATAAACTACATAGGTCGATATTAAATATTCTAACCCTTATATTATATAGGGTGATCCATTTCGAGGCTCCCTACTTTTTTAAAGAAAAAAACAAGGAAAATTCAAATTGAATGGGGAATGTTTATTATCATTTTAAAGAACATTCTTTGGCATTTATTTTTGAAGATTATGTCTATCAAATGTTGGCCGCGGCTACGTCTCAGATGGTCCATCCGTTGAGTCCAATTTTCGATGACTCGATTATGTGGACCATAAGTTGAGCGAAGTGCACGAAACACATTCCTCACAGAACGTGAATTTTCGTAATAAAGTTGAACGATTTGTACACGTTGTCCAGGCGTAAGTCTTTCCATGATGAAATGCCCAACAATACTTAACAAAAATAACATGACAGCATGACACGACTCACACGTGATCTGTCAAAAAAAGGCTATTGAAAAAAGTATCTCTACTTGGATCCATTTTTTTTTAATCCAAAAAAAACACTTTCCAGTCGACCCACGACCTTGACACCCATGAGCAATATTTTAGCTCTCGTTAAGAGCTATCTTTTTGCCATTGAACGATTCCCGATCCGACGTACCGAATCATCGGTCCATATTTCTTCAAAAATGATGCCGGTGAGAACGTAACCGTCAATGGCGACCGTTATCGTGCCATGATAACCGGCTATTTGATGCCTGAAATTGAAGATCGTGATCTCGGCGACATTTGGTTTCAACAAGTCGACGCCACTTCCCACACATCGCATCAATCAATGGATTTATTGAGAGAACACTTCGGTGAGCAGATAATTTCACGTTTTGGGCCGGTCGATTGGCCACCAAGATCGTGTGATATCACACCGTTCGACCTTTTACTGTGGGGATATGTAAAGTCTAAAGTTTATGCGGACAAACACGCTTCGATTCAGGCCTTGGAGCAAAACATCACGCGTGTCATTCGCCAGTTACCAGTCGAAATGATCGAACGAGTCATCGAAAATTGGACTCAACGGATGAACCATCTGAGACGTAGCCGCGGACAACATTTGATAGACAAAATCTTCAAAAAATAAATGCCAAAGAATGTTCTTTCAAATGATAATAAACATTCCCCATTCAATTTGAATTGTCTGTGTTCTTTTCTTTAAAAAAGTAGGGAACCTCGAAATGGATCATGCTATACTAATCATGTCATTTTGAAAGAAAGAGGAATGACTATTTTACAGTACCCTAAACAGATATAAATAATATATGGGGGCTGCGAAGCGCACCGGGTTAAAGCTAGTATTCTATATTTGTCATGTTTTCAAAATATATTCTTTGATTATTCCTTTTCCTAATTCAAAAGGCTTCTAGAGGTAAAAAAGACACGATTCCATTACTCCATTCCAAACACTCACTTCATAGGCTGAATTATATATCATATGTCGTTTAAATTATTCGATTATCTTATTCGGATCAAAAGATACGATTTTTGCAAGGAAAAAACTCAACAAGTCATTGTGAGATAATTTGCAGATTGTTAGATGAGCGGAGTTTATGTATGTGACAACGTCGCCAATGTCAGAAAAACATTTTATTGGCAACACTTGCTATAGCATATTTTTATTGACAATCCTGCATATAAATATTTACAAATATACTGTAAATATATGAAATTGTAAGGTTTTCTTGCAATCGTCCGAACTGTCAATTCACCTTTGCCCAAATGTGTCATTGTCCGTACATTTGCAGTGCTTTAACAGGCTTGATAACGTTGTCCGACTTGACAAACGTCTATACATAACTTTTAGACGTGTAATCAGCTGATTACATACTTTCCAAACACTTCCCAATGCATTTAAAGAAAAAACATGGAAACGTCAACAACCGAAAAACAAAAGAACTTGAACACAAAACAAACAAACAAAAACTCAAATGCAACGTTGTCAACGCAAAGGGGGCATTTTACATTTTACACACACGCCAAGTAAATGTAGTGAAGCGAAATAAGATTAATTATTATTTTTGTAAACAAATACAATGAACAATTAAAAGAAGTGGAAAATGCAATTCATTAAATACGTGGGTTTAATAATTCTCTGGGTAGATGTGCTGGTTTTTGTTTCGGCGTTGTCAGTAGTAAATGGAGGTGGCGGTGTGGGAATTCCGCCACAAACGAATTCGACAACTACAAATGATTCCAATACAGTAATTGAGATTAAAAAGAATGTCACGGTAATCACTGGCTCGGCCTTGGAGACACTAACACCGTTGACCGCTAATCTAACTAACACCAAGGAGGCCAATCGAGCGAAATCACGAAAAGTTACTCAAGTCGATAGCTTCGGAGGAGGCGGAGCAGTTGTTGCAGATAGCAAAAGTGAGTTGGAAAAGATTTCAGTGAGTAACACTCAAGTTTCCTCCAGTAGCACGACAAAAACAACAACTACAACGCCGCCTCCCAAACTAGCTCGAGTTGGTCTAAAAGTTGCCGAAAATATTTACATTGACTTGGCAAAGCCAGGTACAGTTCAAGCCAATAATGCATCATCAGCGCCGCAGACCGACAATGACAAAAACAAAGAAGGCAACGACGTCAAGTCAACGTTGCTTACGACAGCAAAAACAACAAATATAACTGCAACGGCTGTTGCAAATAGTAGCCAAACACTTGATACTGATGATAATGCACAATTGAATCATACAGATAAAAATAACATTACCGGTGCGAATGATACAGCCACAGCATTAAATACAACAAAAACACCAACTGCTGCTACTCCCGGCACCAACAATTCGTCGTCGCCTTCTGTCATCTCTACCGAAGTAGAGTCAAAATCGGGAAATGCAAACACAGCAAAAACAAACTCAAGCGCTTATCCTATAGTCAGCAATAATACTAACATTATTACCAACATTCCTTCTACCACTAGCAGCACTACTACTACGACAACTTCATCTACTACCACAACTCCATCTACTACCACTTCTTCAACAACAACTACGACCACTCCTAAACCCAAAAAACCCACAATCACTTACGGTGTTGAAGATTTCCCAGATTTGGATAAAGAAAACCCAGCATGGCATAATCTAACGCAACAACAACAAACATCTTCCAGTAAATCACCTATGCCAGAAGCTCCATATGCCCAACCCTCTCAGGAGGAATTCAACAACAACAGTTTCCATGGCAGTCGGGATTATATTCTACCCATAGTCTCTATGATTTTCATAATACCTTTGGTCATTGGCGTTTTGATTACAACCTATCGGCGCTTCCGTGACTGTTGGTCCACACGTCACTACCGTCGTATGGATTTCCTGGTCGACGGCATGTACAATGACTGACGGCGACGTCAACATGCAGAACAACAACAACAACGGCATCATCAGTATCGACAGCATCTGTTAACAGGCACAAAACACGAAGATGAGGAAGACGAGGAGGAGGATGAAGATGTTTGGAATTTATCACAAATTGCTTAGCATCGTTAAATTGTGACACCACATATAAAGCTGCTGTCGTTGCTAATTGTTTATTATCAATTTACACACATTTAAATTTTGAAGAAATGTTTAATATTTTGTTTCTGTCCACCACCACAAAACAATGAGACAAAACAAGCAAAAGGAGTGAGATTTTATAATTGAACAATTCTAACGCCCCCTTCGATCCTTCCTAAAACATAAATCTACTTCGCCGTATTATCTTAAAATTCAAAATACTTTTGTTAAACCCTAGTAACTAATCGTATACACCATTTTCAATTGTAATATGAAGAACATCTTTTGAATTTCAAAAAAGATCAACTAAAATTCAAAAGGCATAAATAGAAATTAAAAATTTAATTTTTAAATTGATTTTTTTCAATCTAATATTAATAATATTTAAATTTAAAATTCAAAAGACATCAATGAAATTCCCAATTAGTCAAATTAAAAAAAGATTTTTCATAAATCATGCGACATCAACTGAAATTTTAAAAAAATAATTGAAGTTCAAAATGCTCATTAAAATTCCAAAAATTATTTTTAAATTAATATTATTTAATTTTTCA
Organism: Eudasyphora cyanicolor; assembly: GCA_963930755.1. Classification (NCBI taxonomy): domain Eukaryota; kingdom Metazoa; phylum Arthropoda; class Insecta; order Diptera; family Muscidae; genus Eudasyphora; species Eudasyphora cyanicolor. The sequence continues at coordinate 116,495,076 of OZ005736.1, forward strand.
AAAGACATCAAATGAAGTCCATCGAAATTCAAAAATTTATTTCAAATTGAAAAATTCCATTTAAAATTCATTGATATTCAAATGAAATGTATTTAATTAACTTTCTCTAATTTTTGTTTTTAGATATTGGGCTTAAATATCTAACAAAAATTATAGTGAATAATTAAAGTCGATTGACAAAATATCAAAGTAAAAATTAAAATTTTTAATTAATTTTAAATTATTCCATTTAAAATTCAAAAGACTTGCATGAATGCCAAAAACAATTTAAATTAAAAAAAAATCTATTTTCAATTCAATGCTATGAACTGAAAAATCAAACTGAAATTGAGAAGCCATTAATTGAAATCTAAATGTTGTAAATTTCAATTATTATATCGAAAATAGAAAATTTTCTTTTAAAATCAATCGTCATCAAATGGAATTCGAAATACATACATCGATTGTAATTAAAAATCTTTTTAATTTATTAATGATTTTGATCGTTGACCTGTTGAACGTTAAGTTTTTGGTATTGTTCGGCTTGAAGTCCTTTTAGTAAATAAACAACAAGTTTATCAATTTTTTAATTATTTATTTATATTTTCCAAAATTTTTCGACTAACTTCGTTAGTCATCTTCAGGGATTAGTCTAGTACAAAAACACGAAAAAACTAATTCAAAAACAAAATTAATAATAAAATAATTTGAATTCGTTTTTTGTACAAGATTCAGTACCTGATGATGACTAACGAAGTTCGTCGAAAAATTTAAAATAAAAATTAAAAATAGATAATCTATTTGTTTAATTACTAAAAGGACGTTCAAGCCAAACAATTCCAAAAACTTATAATTTAAATTTTTTAGTTTATTGAATTTGAAATTCTGTTTAATACGTAAAAGACTTTAAATTAAGTACAAAATAAATTATCGGAAATTAAAAATTCCTTTACAAAATTCAAGGAATATAAATTGGATTTCAAAGAATTCGTGAGAAAAAATAATTTAAATTTAAACTCAAAATTTATTAAAGTACAAAACACATATATTAAAATTGAATACATATCAATTGAAAACCAAAAATTCCATTTAAACTATTCCACCTGCAATTTAAAAGACTCCATTTGAATTTCAATTAAAGCGTTGAGTATTTACTTCTATTGATGTTTTGTTTTTAATTTTAATTACAAATGGAATAAATGAAATTTCAAACAACTTTTTCTTTTATTTCAATTTAAGCCTTTTGAATTTAAATTATCTGATGATTTTGAAATTCAATTGATATCTTCTGTATTTCAAATGATTTTTTTAATATAATTAATATTTTTCAAATTACAATTAAATATGGTGTAGTAGTAATACTTATGTATACAAGCAATACAATTGTATTTGAGTTGAATTGAAATGATTGTAAAAACAATAATCGAAAAACGAGGCCAAAATGATTTTGTATTTTCGTTTCATTTTTTGTTTGTTCTATACTCTCTCTTCACCTCTAGTGTTAGCTTTAATGACATTTTAAATCGTTTTTATTTTGTTACAAAATTTATCTACGTAAAACAAAAAGAAAAGTATTTAATAAGAAATTTTCTTTTAAGGAAAATATTCTTCTAGTTATGTAAGTATTCTCTGTATAGCATTTGGTGAAACAGATTTATAAAAACTCCCCAATTTAAGAATAATATTTTTGTATTATAACACAAAGTTAAAGAATAAAAGTACATATATTCATACTTATAGAAAGATGTTGTTTTCGATTAAAATATGTAAGCAAAAAAAACTATATGTAACAATAATGACATCACATCGCTGTGACGATAATCACAAATTTCGGATAGGTGCCTGAGGATATTAAAAAAATATATATATATTTGAACATCAACTTCTTGAGAAGCACTTCCAACAAGAAGAAAAAAATACGGAAAAACCGAAACTAAATTTGTAAAAAAATATTCCAATGGACCCGTAGGGACATAGAGAAGGAGGAATTTAGGTTGAAGAAGGTGATAAGATTAAACGACAAGTAAGATAATTTCAGTCGAGTAAACCGGCTAAGGTGTGTATACTAAGGTGATGACCTTTTGATTTTTGTTCTCAAAAATTATTTCCTGTCCTAATGACTAAAATAACGTTTATTATATTTAAATATTGAAATAGGTCGCGCACAAAACACTGTGAAATGATATTTTTGTGAAAAAATTTAAATTTTTTCTTTTTTTAAATCATATAAATCCAAAACGGAAAAAGTGTCAAGTCTTATAACTTTCACGAAAAGTCACATAACCTATTAACAAAATGAGACATTGATCATAGAAATCGATGAAGATCTTTCGTTTTTATTTACAATTAAGTGAAGGTACCTCATTTTGAATCGAATGTATCTCTTTGGAAAAAACGTTGACGACTTTTTTATGATTCTCATTTTTTCTGATTTTTTTACAGAAACCACATTTTTGAGCGGTTATTATTTTGAAAAGATTGAGAAAAAAATAAAAAATTGCCCAAAATGCTGATAAATACAAATTTTAAAATCATTTTGTGCGTGAGGTTTTTTTATCGAATCACCTTTTATGTAAGATTTTATCTAATATTAAATAAAAACTCATCTAAATATGATACAGGGAAACGAAGTTGTAAAAAAGTCATCACCCTAGTGTAAACCCTCACTTTTTATAGCAGATACATCTGTTTTTTATATTTAATTTTAGCCACACCTTGTAAAGATGGGTCATATTGGCCCATATTTTGATATAACATACATAATGCTCTAAAAGCAACTTTTTATAATTGCTCTGTTTGAATTTTATAATTTTTCTATTTCATTTTAGTAAAAGACTCTTGTAATATCAGTCCATATTTCGATATTTTGACACGATTTAACTAACAAAGTTGTTGAAATTAAATACAAAATTGTTGGTATAAATACTTTGTTGGTTAAATCGTACCCAACAACCTTAAGCTCATGATTCAAGCTCGTTGTTGTTTTTTAATGGTTAAAGTTGTTGTATCAAGTACAAAAAGTTGTTGAAAGGACGAGTTAGTTCTTTAAATAATAATTCGACTGTTTGGCAAATACTTTTTGTTACAATTTATCAAGTGCTAAAAGCACTTGTTTTTTTCTGTGTGTACATATAGGCATTCGATTATTTGGTAATATTTTCTCAAAAACTGTTTTCTTCCCATATATGTTTTCACATAAGATATCTTTGAAACCGCTGATGGGATGTAAAAATTGTATTAGAAAAAGATGAATGCTACTTAGTTTAGGATTCTTTCAAGCTTTCCGGACAATTATGATAAATGGTTCTCGAGTTATGCTAAAATATGTGTTTATCTTTGTTTTGGTATACAGGGTGACCCAAAATGACCGAAGGGGATTGAGTTTATTATATCTATTTATTTAAGACATAATTTTTATTTATTTATTATTATTCAAATTCATAACCAAGCCATAAGGCCATATATGGTTAAAAATACCACAAAATTCTTACATAAATAATATATATTACTTAAAAATAAAAAATGAAGGAATTAAAAACTACTCAAACATTGAAAAATGCATATGTTATTTCATAGTTTTAAATAAATAAGTTAACCGAATTAAATTAATTGAATTAAAAACGAATCTATTTTTATTAAGTACTTATTTTTTTATTTTTAGCATGTTGTTTAATTGTCCTTTTTAGAAAATACTGAAAAGAAATAAAAAATTATAATAAAAATAGTTATAAGGAATTCAGACCCTTTAGGTTATTTTGGGCCACCCTGTATATATAGAGGAAAAATTAATATGCTGTTTAAAAAAAATAATAATAATGTCTTAATTAAAAAGTTATAATGAACATAAAACCCTTCGGTCATTTTGGGCCACCCTGTATAAGCAGGTCTCATACCATAAATTGCTTTTAAGCTATTAAAGCAAATGACATAAGCTTTCGCTTGAGCCAAGAAAAATCAAAAATATAGGTTTTTACAAAAATGTAGAAACAATTTAAATTTTGGCGATTTTTTTATTTTCTTTAAAAGATTGAAGAAAAAACTATCAAAACACTGGGTAAAATTTTCTAAATAAAATAGATAATTTATATGCATGGAAAAAATTACCGTTTGACCAAAATGTCAATATTTAACTACTATCCAATAGGATTAAACTTGGTGCAAGTTTCATCACCATCAGAAGACATCGCTTTTAAAAATTTACAAAAACTCGACATAAACGTAAGAAAGTTGATAATACAGTATCCATTTCCCAGAGATTGAATACAGCCATGTTTCCAAAGGTTGAATAATGAGAAAACACAGAATCGCTTTTCTTTGTTGGAAGAGATTGATATCCTTATTGAAACATCCACTCCTAGATCCCAATCTACACAAAAATCAGCGAAAAGTAATTGAATCCTCATGGCTGGTACCAGCTAAAATGTTACAAATAGGTAACATAAGATCTAGCTATGATTTTTTTTAAAAAATTTGGTGGGCATTTTAATTTTTGAAAAAATAAAAAAAGGATTTTTTTGTGTTTTACGAAATTTGTATTTGCTCACGAACGGCTGAACCGATTTTTGCAAAGTTTACTTTGTTTTAAAGATTTTAAAAAATCGAATTTTTGTCAATTTTTTGGTCATAACTATTTGTACTATTGGGTATATAGAACCAGTTTTTCGTTAATAGCTTTATTGCCCATCCAGGCATGTTGATACGGATGAAATGGTGCATACTGTGCTCCGATATTTACAAAATACTACCACATGGTAAGAGAAAAAATGAAAAAATCAATTTTCAATTGCAGATATCTCGGTAACTATACGAGATAATTCAACTAGTAGAACAAACACACAAAAATTTTATAAAACGGAATAGAAACACGAGTAGGGTAATCAAAAACCGCATCGGTTAACCGGTTAATCGGTTTCTCTTTAAAAACCGACTATAGGTTTTCGGTTTTTCTGCATTTTCGAATAACTCGAACCGTCGGTTTTTTCAACTCGGTTTATTCGACTTTTCGGTTTTTTTAAACCATTATAAAATGAGAAAGAAAATATTATTTTTGAAATAGGAACCTACCTAAAATGAAAACATCAGTATAAAAACCGTTGACTTCATTTGTGAATATCCATCGATTTCAAAATGCAGTTTTATATGTATTTATACTGCAAATTTTATCGAGGGTCTAGGTGATTATTGCGGTATAGAAATTAATTAACAATTCTTTCTAATTGAAATGTAGGTATAAATAAAAATACATTTGTCCAGTTTCACATTTCGACAAGTTTTCATCTCCATAGTATGCTCAAGACAAATATTGAGACTCCCAAAACTTTTTATTTTTCTGGATTTTTGAGAGTGCGACGAATATTCTGTGAAAATTTGAAGAACATCGAGGGTGAGCTCGAGGGTGAGTCTACAAAGGATATACCAAAAAAAAATTTTTTTTTAAAAAATTTCTGCAAAATATTTTTTTTACAAAAAATAGAGCATTGTGTCCTATTTAAAACAAAGTAAACTTTGCAAAAATCGGTTCAGCCGTTCGAGAGCTACTACAAATTTCGTAAAACACAAAAATTTTCTTTGTTTAATTTTTTTTCAAAAATTAAAATGCCCACAAAATTTTCTAAAAAAAATTTAAAAAAAGGCGAGAACATTTTAGCCAAAAATAAACTACATAGGTCGATATTAAATATTCTAACCCTTATATTATATAGGGTGATCCATTTCGAGGTTCCCTACTTTTTTAAAGAAAAAAACAAAGAAAATTCAAATTGAATGGGGAATGTTTATTATCATTTGAAAGAACATTCTTTGGCATTTAGTTTTTGAAGATTATGTCTATCAAATGTTGGCCGCGGCTACGTCTCAGATGGTCCATCCCTTGAGTCCAATTTTCGATGACTCGTTCGATCATTTCGACTGGTAACTGGCGCGTGATGTTTTGCTCCAAGGCCTGAATCGAAGCGGGTTTGTCCGCATAAACTTTAAAAAGTAAAAAAGTAGGGAACCTCAAAATGGATCACGCTTTATTATAGAAGGTACCGTGAAATAACTCCCAAATGAAATAATCCCAAAAAAAATTAAATAAGTCCCAAAAAAATTCCATGTAAATTGGGACTTATTTCATTATGAAATAACTCTCAATGCATTTGGATTTATTTCATATTATTTAGAGTTATTTCATTCGTTTTGATCATTAACAGTCAGTTCATTATCCCCTCACCTTAGAGAGGAGGGTAAATATTATCTGCTACGAGCCAAAAGTGTAACATATCAATAATATAAGTTCATACAAATACCAGAAATTTTGTACAGTGTAATGCTTTTATTGTACGTAGAGTCCAGAGAAAAGTGGGCCTATTGGGACTTATTTCATTTGCACTTTGGGAATTATTTCATTTTTGTTGGGATTTATCTAATTGAGACTTTTTTCAATTGGGAGTTATTTCACGGTACCATCATAGAATGCAAAGTTTTTTTTTAAAAAAACGGTGAAGCAGATACAGTTACTTGACAGCTCAGCTCCTCGTATAGCTATTTCACAGATGCCGATCATTCAGCAAGGTTTAGCTGTGATTATTCGGTCAAAACCTCTAAGGCTTTTGATGAACACCTATTTTCCGCAAGGTACGACGCACATTGCTCGCTCTGTCCCATTGACAATATTTTTTTATTTACCTCTTTTTGAAACTGCGAGAGGGCGCCAAAGTCAGCTGTTGTATACGCTAATCGACCAAAAAATAAACTACCATAAATGTACGTTGTAAAATAGCTGTATAAAATTCGTTTATTAGGGAAATTAAACCAAACTTTTTGTACAAGATAGATAATCGAATTCCTAATAATACAAAAATGCCAAGTCGGCAGAAAATTGCATTTGTAATATTCAAAATTGCTTTGGAAAATTCGTATTTTTTGTTGATGTGAAAAAAATTTGCAAGTTTAATTGGAAAGAGAAAAATTAGTTGGAAGAGATCCCTAAAACTTTATTCTTCAAAAATAATATATGTACTGTTACTAATACATAAAAAATATAAAAACGTAAAAAAAGTGCACAAACTTAAAACAAAATATATTTTTTATGTCTAAAAGAGTTATTTTCAAATATAATCTGTAGGGGTGTTTCAAAAACAGTCGCCAACGCTTAACGTGTAGACCAACCCCATAATTTTTTTTTGCGCTAGATAGCTGACAGAATTCTTAAGAAATACAAAAATTTATACTTATAAATTGTTGTTGAGAAAAACATAAAAAAATTGCTTTTAATATGGTGCTTTTATGGAGAAAAATCAAAAAATATTAAATATTGTTTAGCACCGGAAACAAAAATTCGTAAAGATCCCTAATTTTTTTTTCGCCAGATACTATTAATGATATGCCCTCTTTAAACATAAAATATAAAAGTTCAGGACCTAATGGGATATTTCCGGCACTACTACAGATGGAGGTGGATTACATATCAACTCATCTAGCCGCTATTTTCACAGCATGTCTAAAATTCGCATATACACCGAAAGCCTGGCAGGAGGCAAGAGTAGTTTTCATACCTAAAACCTGCAAGGCAAGTTATGCAACACCTAAGGCTTATAGACCAAAAAGCCTAACATCTTTCTTACTCGAAACCATGGAACGTATAGTGGATACCATGATTAAAAGTAAGATACCAGGCAAAATGCAAAAATTTTGACAACATGCCTATGTTAAAGGGCGATCAGTGGACACCGCCCTACACGAGGTAGTACACAATATAGACGAATACTTCAATGGAAAGATCCAATCCTTAGACCAGTTTCAGGTGGACCAGGCTCTCCGAGACTGGATAAGCCACATGCTAAGGAATGGAGGGATAAAAGCCGGGCAGTGACACAGAAAATGTTCCATCGTTTCGATGTTTTCTCTGCATGCCCTGCATTCGTCGTTTCCTGCTAGTCCTATGCGATGAAGATGTGCTTGTAAGCTTGAGTGTCCCGTTAGAACACTCATCATCTTACTAATATCGATCTTGTTTAGTTTCAGAAGACTTCTTGTTTTCTTTTCATTTGGGTCACCCCACAGTATCTTTGCAGTTGCTCCTACTGTTGCGCTATTCCACACAGTTTTATGAGCCATCACTGCCCAGTGCTTCGACTCATTTTTCGTGGCTTCGAAAGGTTTCCAATTTTCCAAGTTTATTACTCGAAGTTCTCTGCCCTTTGAAGCCAAGTTGTTTGCCCGTTCATTTCCAATCACTCCGTTGTGTCCTGGTACCCAGCAAATGGGCTGAGTAATCATTTATCGTGCTTTTACAGTCCAACACAGTTCTGGATTTGACCCTTTCCGATGTTATTGCTTGAATCGCCATTTGGCTATCTGTGAAGATGTTGGCATATTTAGGCTTTGTCGTGTTACTGAGCCAGTTCACACACTCCGTGATTGCTCGAACTTCTGCTTGAAATACCGTGTTATGGTCAGGGAGGCGGAAGTGAAGTTCGACTTCTGGTTCATCAATAAAAAGTCCCAGACCCGTCCTTCCTCCTCGCTTGGACCCATCCGTGTAGCAGCTGGTTCCCACTGGCACATGGGCCAAAGTTCCATTTTCCCAGGAGCGTCTGTCTGGCACAAACGTATCACAGGTAGCTGTAAGCCGCACTTCAGGAATGCGGTCCGAGATTTCTGGCGTTTGAATGTGACCAACTAGATATTCTAAAATCTTCTGATGGTACGACTTGTGGTCTCGATTTATCCATTCACCCATCACTTGTAGACATCTTGCTGTGAGGGCTGCCTCATACTTTATACGGATGTCTATTGGTTGGGTGTGCAGTATAGTCTCCAACGCTTTTGTTGGTGCAGTTCTAAATGCCCCGCTTATGCCTAGACAGCACATACGTTGAATTTTTTGCAAAGGTATTACGTTGCACTTCTTGTCCATTGATGTCCACCACACTACAGAGACGTAGGTGATTATTGGTCTAATCACGCTCATGTAAAGCCAGTGAGTCATATTTGGACGTAGTCCCCATTTTAAACCTATAGCTCTTCTGCACAACGACCAACATCTGTGTGCCTTTGTAACTCTTTCTTCAAGATGATCTTTCCAGTACAGTTTCTGATCCAAGATTACTCCCAAGTATTTTACCTTTTTAGTTATAGCAATTGTCTTATTCAGGAATCGAGGCGGGGTAAAACGTGGGATCTTCGTTTTCCTTGTAAATAGACATATTTCTGTTTTGTCTGGGTTAACATTTAATCCCCTTGGTTGTGCCCAGTTATATGCTATGTTAAGTGCCTCTTCAGCTCTTCTGCATAATAGATTTGGATGAAAGCCCCTTAGAAGTATTACAACGTCGTCTGCATAACAGACTGGTTTAAGTCCTTCATTGGTGAGGGCTTTTAGGAGACTGTGTATCGTCGTAACCCATAGAAGAGGCGATAAAATGCCCCCCTGAGGTATACCACGATTTACCTTGTCTCTAATTTTTACGTCATATGACCCACAAATAATCCACCTATTCCTTAGCATATTGTTGATCCAGTTTTTCAGCGCCCGGTCAACCTGAAACTCGTCTAAGGACTGGATAAGTGTATCGGTCTGTACATTGTTAAATGCGCCCTCAATGTCTATGCAAACAACAAGTGTATGTGCACTACCTCATGCAGAGCTGTTTCCACTGATCTTCCTTTGACATAGGCGTGTTGTTTGAATTTTAGCCTGTCATCCGCTATTCTACCTTTGACCATGTCATCAATTATTCGCTCCATTGTTTTTAACAGGAAAGAAGTAAGGCTAATGGGTCGATAAGCCTTTGGGGTCGTGTAACTCGCCTTGCCAGGCTTTGGTATGAAGACCACCCTTGATTCCTGCCAGTTTTTAGAATGGGTTAGGCATGCAGTGAACACTCCAGCCAGATGAGTTGATACCAGATCCACCTCATTCTGCAGAAGTGCTGGAAATATTCCATCCGGTCCCGCAGCCTTAAAGGGAGAGAAACTTTTTATCGCTTCTTTAACCATACCATCTGTTATATCCGTAATAGGTACTTGATGCAATACATTTTCATTCTGTAACTGTTCCTCTGTTGGTCCAGCATTACCAGTCGGAAAATTAGTTTTCATCAAGAGCCTTACGGTATCCTCTATAGTTTCCATCCTTTTACCCGTTTCATCCACCAGTGTTTCGGTTTGGACATGAGTTTTTGAGAGGAACTTTTTCATTTTAGACATGCTGTTAACGCTGTCTACCTGTTCACAGAAAAGCCTTCAGGAGTTACGTTTCGCCGATCTAACGATTTTATTGTATTCTTTGAGTCTTCTGTGGTAGTCGTCCCAATATACTGATTGTTTTTTACGTCGAGCTCTATTGTAAAGTCTGCGGACATCTTTGCCAATCGAGAGAATTTGTCCTGTCATCCAGGGTTTCTCAAAGGCAGATTTCTTTTCTCGAAGTGGGCAACTATCTTCGAATGATTTTACAAGAGCCTCGGTAATCTTCTTAACATTGATATCAATGTCTTCTGCACATAGATAATCGCGTGTAGGCTGCCCCAATCGATTTCTAAGTAGATTCCGAATTTAGTCCAGTCGGTCTTAGCCTTATTACGGAAACTTATGGGATTTGGCGGTGGCCGTGCAATTTTAAACCTTATATAACGGTGGTCTGAATAGGAGTGTTCATCCGAAACCCTCCACTCATGAATCTCATCAATAAGATTTTCTGAACATATCGTTATATCTAATACTTCTTCCCTAATTTTGTTAACAAAGGTTGCAGTGTTTCCTATGTTAAGAGTTATGAGGTCATTTGTATTCAAAAATTCGATAAGGGCGTGTCCCCTTTTATTGGTGTTAGTACTACCCCAAGCGATATGAAGGGAGTTGGCGTCACATCCAGCTAATAACTCATTACTTGTGTGTTTGGATTCCCTCACCAGACGTTGTAATTCCGACGTAGGTGGCAATGTCGGCGCATCGAATGGCAGATATATTGACGCCAGGTACATATTTCCATTACCTTGCCTTAGCACCGTTGCGTCCGATGTTGACAACTCTGGAGAGAAAATAAAACATAAGTTTTTATGGCACAGAATACAAGTCCTTGGACGAGTAACTGTGTTAGCGTAGAAAAGGTTATAGTTCACATTGTTGCTAGTTGTCCATGGTTCCTGGATCAAAGCAATATGAACCCTGCCTTTATTTATGATGTCCATCAGAGCGTTGGATACTGTCTCGCTCCGGTGGAGGTTTATCTGGATGACCTCAATCATTGTCCTTACAGTAAAAGTTTCTTTTGGGAGTCTATCCTATCTGGTGGCACCCCCTCTTTATTTGGTAGTGGGTATTTCTCCTCCTTTCGTTCACTACCTATTACACCATCTTCCAGTCGACAATTTTGGGAGGCGGTGTTATTTTTTGTCGCTCCCTCATTGGTTTGAATCGTTTTGCGGCTCTTTTTATTTTGATCACCACCTTTGCTGGGAACTTCCTGCAAAAGTGGCGGTACTATTGGTGAACTGGTGGTGTTATTGACTGCTTCCACATCAGTTTTTGGCAGTGTCTCACTTGTCTCCATCCGTTCAATACCAGTGTTTGCCTCTTCAGACAGTATATTTGGACTCGATTCATTTGTCCTGCCAATCGGGACCTTTCCAATTTTGAAAAAGACTGTCCAGATCAAGAAGTACGCCATGCCTTTGCCATGACAAGATTGTTCTTGGATTCTGGGTCTATGCCTAACACGAGGAGAGTACCCTCGGTATCATCCTCCCTATAGAAGACTTCCCACTTTCTCACGGAAAGTTTTCAATTCTGTTTGCCAATGATGTCGAGTATGTACTCTGATGAGAACTTACTGGGACATCCCTTAACATATAGGGTCGTTTTTATGAGTTCAGGAATGTCGCTTTTCCTTACCAATTTTAGCTTTGCGCCGTCCCAAGGTGAGGGGAAGCTATCCACAAGTTTTACGAGGACACCAGCGCAGCGTTGTGAAGCCAGCCTTAGCATCAAAACACCCCTCTCAAACTTGCAACTCATTACTTCGATTGGTGGTTCATCCTTAGATTCGAGGACGTATTCCGCTACCCTCGTATAGACCAAATCTTCGAAGTTACTCCTTTGGTCTTCGGGGATTCTGCCAGATGCACTACTGCTATCAATTATGGCGTAGCATGGATCGTCTCGAAAATGTTGTTTAGCTATATTAGAATAAGACGGTGGCTTCTTACCCTTCTTTATGGCCAATTGATTTTTCCATGTCTGTAGAGTCTTTTTGGTTAAAGCCTCATCCTTAACGGATGATTTGGTTGACTTGAACTGCGTTATTGGGTCAACTTTACCGCCCACAATCGAAGGACCCAGACTAGAGACCTCCTTTTGTGTGGTTACGTTAGGCTTATCCGAATTACTGGAAGACGGCGAGCCCTTTTTCTTCTTAGTCACTTTCACAGCGCTATGTTCTTCGGGAGACCTGACTCTTTTAGCGGCCTCCATGTTTGTATTGGAGGTAGAATTCTCAGGTTCATCCCGTAATAGGTTCTGTCGGTTCAACTTATTCAGTTTCCTTCTTTGTGCCCCTGACAGTCTCTTTGAGTTAGCAACAATAGTGATATTGTTTTCATTTGATGATTCAGAGTCAGAGTCCCCAATGGCTTTTAAAGGCTGGGGTTGCTTAAACCCCCGGCTGGGTTCTGCTTCATCTGTCTTATCATTTGTTTTGCCTGCGGCTGGATGTGCTCTTGTTTCATTTTCGACTACGGGATCCAAGGCACCAAAGCTCGTAGAAGTTGCTTGCTCACGATTGTTCGATAACGACGACACATGACTCGTGAGTGAATCAGCGCTTGTCGCCGGCACTGGGTTTTCCCTCCCCTGCGCCGTAATCTCCTTCGTTACCGCTCTGCGATAACACGTCCGTTCGCTACGACAGGCGGCGACTGATTCCGTTCTAGACGTTATCAGGGCAATAACGTCTAGAACGGTGAAGTAGAGGACAGTTTTAGATTGTAAAATGGCGATTAACGCCTACTCCGAACACGGCACTATATGCATCATATGGATGCCTGGTCATTGCGGAGTAAGGGGTAAGGAGAAAGCAAATGTCTTGGCATCTAGAGCCAGAGACTTGCAAACAAAAACCCTAGAGAAAGCAAAACCCTTCGGAGTTACGCGTTCTGAACTAACAATATGGGCAAAGAACGCCCATATCACGCTATGGAATAGTGAAATCGTTGGGAAGACAACGAAGGTCTTGTGGGGTGAGGACAAGACCAAGACCTTGCTGAGATTGAGCAAGGTAGAAATCAGTAAGATCATGGGTGTCCTTACAGGACACACATGCTTACAAGCACATCTACATAGGATAGGAGCTGTAGATGACAGCGTATGCAGGGCATGCGGGGAGGATGGCGAAGCGTTGGAGCATTTCCTCTGTCAGTGCCCAGCGTTCGGGAACAATAGATCCCGCTTCTTACGAAATGATACTATACCAGACTTGACCCAACTTAGGGGCGTAGACTGGAAATTTTTAGAGTATTTTTTACAAAGTCTGAAATATCTTGAACAATTTTGGTCCGATTTTATATTTTCATGGCACGTTTTAGAACTGCTGATTCCAAGATTTAATTTTTATAAAAAATTATCCCTTTCATGGCCGTAAACTTTTTATTTGATTGTTGGTCCCAAATGGGTTAAAGCGAATTAATTGCCATAAAAAACACTCATTATTTTATCCATCTTTTGGTACCTCCCACATAAATGGACAATTTTGCACCAAAAGTTAACGCTTATATCATGACGAAAGGAAAGTATATTTATGTATAAGCAAAGATTTCCCGGGATTGCGGCATTGAAGAATTATGACTTGTTCCCGTGGAAAAAACCCCTAATCATTATGCAATATTATACTATTTTGACAATGCAGCGTGATGAAACTGCACACCACACTGTGACACGAAGTGGATGCAATTCCGTCTCATGGAGTATCTGTGGGTTGGAAGCACTCCATATTCGACAATTTTGTTTGTTTATGTTGCCGTTTAAATCGAAATGGGCCTCGTCAGACATGAAAAGACAGTTCAACATGTTTCCTTCCTCTTCCACAATTTGAAGCATCTTTTGGCAAAATTCCAAGCGATTTTGGAAGTCTGCTGAGTTCACTTTGTTGACCATTTGAATTTTATATGGGAATAACTCCAAATCTTTGTGCATAATTGACTGCAATGACTGTCTGCTTATACCCATTTGAGCAGATAAGGTTCTTGTCGAAACTCTTGGATTGTTTTGTATGGCATCAGCTACAGCAGCGATTGTTTCCTTCATCCGAACTGAAGGGTTTTGATGGTAAGGTCTTCTGTTGACTGTCCCATGCTCGGAAAAATTGTTAACAAGTCTCTTTATGGTCCATCTGCTCGGAGGATTGCCGCCAAACGTGCGCCTATACTCTCTTTGAACCGAAACTATGGACTTCAGTGCGTAATAGCGGCGGACAATCCAAATTCTTGTTTCAGTGTCCCAGTAATCCATTTTTGTTAAATCTAAAAATCAATCTGCAAAATAAAAAAAAAATTAACCAGATTAATTAAATAGAAAAAAAGTTATTAAATTTTTTTTTGGTAGCAGCTTTTATCAGCCACCCTGTAGAAAAAGAAATATAACGACATACCAGATTTAAAGACAATCTGTCGCTCCTTTCGAGAGTTACCGTGCGCACCAGTCAGACGGACGGATATAGCTCAAATGACTTAAAATGTACTAAAACGGATTTCCGCCGAACGTATTTAGGGTCTTAGGTCACTACGTCGATTAGTTACCCTTTCATCGCAGCAAATTTTATATATTTTTTAATTGCATTGCTATTCGAGAAGAAAAGATTGATTGCCTTTTTATTGCGCTATAATAACATCGAAAGAGCAGCCTCGTGGAATTTCATTTATGCGGAATGAAAATGCTGTCATTATGTACTTGAATTTATATATTTTTTAATTATACTGGTGGAACACTTTTATTTGGATAAACTCTAGTAACACTATTAGGAATATTGTTATTCTGGAATAGAATCACCAGAAAGTGTTACAAAAAGAATGACAAAATATATACGTGTGCATGCAAACCATCTTAGGGTAGAGTGTTATAAAAGTCTATGGATATTAAAATTTATGGGCACGCATCATTGAGTGTATAGTCTGACGATAATCAGGTGAGAAAGAAGTCCAAATATTTATGTTGTATGTTGCCCCTTTTACCTTTGGAAAGAAAAACAAAAATCATGAACAACTACTAATCATAACAATACATGAACTTTTTATGCGTTAGACGCACTCAAAGAAAAATGTCAGTTAATTTATACATATCAGCATGGGTACTGTTGACGCTGTAGACAGCTTGTAGAAATTGACATTTTGAAAATAAAGTAATTACACTTTATATTGCCTTAAACCTTCCATAGTGAAAATGGGACACATCGGTCATGTTTTGATATAGTCCTTGATATAGTCCAATGACCCTTCCGATTAGACTTCTTGGCAATCTTGTGAACACAATGTGTAGCTTTTGTGGAGGTCCCTACCGATTTAACTTCCCACAAACCATGTTTTTAAAGTCGGTGCCTCTCATAACTCAAAAACTACTGCACGGATTCTTTGAACACTATTTCCATACATAATAAGGCCGTCGTTTTTTTTTCAAATTTGTTAAAATTTTTTATATTTTACAATAACCAATTGTCGAATTTCTCTAGCAAAACATTTAAATTTCGAAAACAAAACTTGGCAGCGTTACCTGACGGTAACGATTATCTAAAGAAATAAATATTTGTACATATGTGTCAAATATTATATATTTCGAGTGTACCCTAAACATATGTATATTTCAAGCCGAATATGTTTGGGACAATATACTACAGAAGCGATTTTTTCAGCGTCTACGGACCAAACGTGTATTACATTGATGGAGTGACCAAAGACCTCAAGTATGTTCAGCGTAAATCCATTTTAGGACATTTGAGCAATGTCCGTCCGTCTGTCTGTCTGGCTGGAGCGCACGATAACTCTCGAAAGAGTACACGGGGGAAAATCGTCATTTTTGATATGTTTGAATTGAAAGAAAATATATTTGGAAACTATTTTTTTAAATATTATTTATTTGTTAACAAATAAATTTTATTTGAAAATCAAGAAGTTTTGTTTGGAGCGCATATATTAATATATTAGAACATAATTTATTTGCAAACTGACTTTCACAAATAAAATATGTGTTTACACACAAACAAAGTTACTGTTTAAGAAGTTTTCCAAATATATATTTTTTAAACTTTGCTGTCTTATTCCAATTTTAGTTAGTTTTATTCAAATTCATCACACATCAATGCAATTTATATTTACAAATATTATACCATTTAAGTTTTAATTAAATTTTAAAAACATATAAAATGTATAAAATAAATTCGAAAACCAGAAAACTTGTCTTTAAATTAGGCATTAATACATTGCCAAAATACATTAATACAAATTAAACTTTGTTTCGGAAAAATTGGTTCTAAATAAAAAATATATTAGAATGCGAACATATTTTTGTTTAGAACACTATCCTCCCAAACATATAATATTTGTGTGTGTCAAATAATATATATTCGGAGTGTACCCTAAACATATGTATATTTCAAGCCGAATATGTTTGGGACAATATAGTACAGAAGCGATTTTTTTTCAGCGTGTACACGGGACAAAATCGCATTTTTTGATATGTTTGAATCGAAAGGAAATATATTTGGAACACAAATTTTTAAATATTATGTATTTCTGAGCAAATAAATTTTATTTGAAAATCGATAAAATATATTTGGAACTCTTATATTAATATGTTACAACATATAATATTTGCAAACTAAGTTTCTCAAATAAAATATGTGTTTGAATACAAATAAAATTATTGTTTAGGAATTTCTCCAAATATATTTTATTTAAAAAATATTTTCGAAACTTTTGTTGAATTTTTCGATTTTCAGTTTTAATTTTTTTTGGTTTCGAATTGAACACCCAGTTATAATACAAAATGCAGCAATAACTTCTGTTTTAAATCAATCATTTAAAATTTCTGAGTATTCTAAGCCATCATTAGTTGTCAATCCTCCAAGTAATATATTTCGATCGAAGATTATACGATTTCAATTGTTACGACTGAAAATTTTCTAAAAAATTAGGTTTTGAAATATTAAACACAATTTAGGTATTTTCTGAATACTTAAATGCAAATAATTATTTGCTTCGGAAAACAATCGTCCAAAGTAAACACATATTGCGATGTAAACAAAGATTTGTTTAGAACAACATCTTCCCAAATATAAATTTGTTTGTGTGTACCAAATACTATATGTTTAGAGTGTACCCTAAACATATATATGTTTCAAGCCGAATATGTTTGGGACAATATACTACAGAAGCGATTTTTTTCAGCGTGTAACGGATTGACTTCAAATTTGGTATGTGATAACATTTTCTTCTATCTGAGGCTAAGTTGAAGTCGGAGTCGGAGTTGTTGTTGCAAATTTCATGAAATTATATAGCGTGATCCATTTCGAGGTTCCCTACTTTTTTAAAGAAAAAAAAACACAGAAAATTCAAATTGAATGGGGAATGTTTATTATCATTTGAAAGAACATTTTTTGGCATTAATTTTTTGAAGATTATGTCTATCAAATGTTGGCCGCGGCTACGTCTCAGATGGTCCATCCGTTGAGACCAATTTTCGATGACTCGTTCGAGCATTTCGACTGGCGAATGCCACGCGTGATGTTTTGCTCCAAGGCCTGAATCGAAGCGGGTTTGTCCGCATAAACTTTAGACTAGAGTTGTGTAGTTCGTGAACGAACTAGTTCAATTGAACGGGTCACTATACTGAACTGAACGAACTAGTTCACACAACTCGTTAATTTCAGCTCAGTAGTTCACAATGTTTTTTCTTAAACCATATCATTTCGTCCTCTCTTCTCATTTCGTTCTCTATTCTCAGCTGTTATGTGTTGTTTCCATTTTTATGTCATCATGAATGTATGATTCTAAGTATACAAACGCTTTTGTATAAAATTTTATACCCTCCACCATAGGATGGGGGGTATATTCATTTTGTCACTCCGTTTGTAACACCTCTAAATATTGATCTGAGACCCCATAAAGTATATATATTCTTAATCGTCGTAAAATTCTAAGACGATTCAGCCATGTCCGTCACCTCTAAATATTGATCTGAGACCCCATAAAGTATATATATTCTTAATCGTCGTAAAATTCTAAGACGATTCAGCCATGCCCGTCCGTCCGTCCGTTCGTCTGTGGTAATCACGCTACAGTCGCAATAATAGAGCTAGGTTGATCAAATTTGGTACAAATACTTCTTATAGTTGCAGGTTGTTTGGGATTGCAAATGGGCGATGTCGGTCCATATTTAGATATAGCTCCCATATATATCATCTATCATGTTGTTATTCCTACTGTTCTCATCTACTATATTTTTGTGTTTTTCGGTGTTATTTTCTTTAGGTTTGAGTTATTTTGTGAGGCCACATGCTATCCATGGTGGATGGTATATAAGATTCGGCATGGCCGAACTTAACGCTTTGATCTACTGAACGAAATGAACTGTTTAAGTAAAGTGAGCTGATGAGCTAAAGATCTGGTAAGCTAAAGAGCCGGCGAGCTTAAGAGTTGGTATGCTAAAGTGAGCTGTTGAACTAAATGAACGAACTAGTTCACTTTATTGAACTGAACTAAAAAGAGCGATCACTTAAAAGAATTATGTATAGTGCCCAACTCTACTTTAGACTTTACATATCCCCACAGGAAAAAGTCTAACGGTGTGATATCACACGATCTTGGTGGCCAATCGACCGGCCCAAAACGTGAAATTATCTGCTCACCGAAGTGTTCTCTCAATAAATCCATTGATTGATGCGATGTGTGGGAAGTGGCGCCGTCTTGTTGAAACCAAATGTCGCCGAGATCACGAGCTTCAATTTCAGGCATCAAATAGTCGGTTATCATGGCACGATAACGGTCGCCATTGACGGTTACGTTCTCACCGGCATCATTTTTGAAGAAATATGGATCGATGATTCCGGTACGTCGGATCGGGAATTGGTCAATGGCAAAAAGATAGCTCTTAACGAGGGCTAAAATATTGCTCATGGGTGTCAAGGTCGTGGGTCGACTGGAAAGTGTTTTTTTTTTGGATATAAAAAAAATGACTTAGCGCAATTGGCGAACGATTATTTTGATAATAAAACTGAATAATTTGTAAACGTTGTTCAGGCGTAAGACTTTCCATGATGAAATGCCAAACAATACTTAAGAAAAATAACATGACACGACTCACACGTGATCTTTTAAAAAAAAGTCTATTGAAAAAAGTACATCTACTTAGATCACCCGTTACATATGGCGCCGTCAGACTTTGGTCTTTCCTTACTGTTTTGTTGACGGTACCAAATATAGTGCTATCTCCTAGCGATGTAGATTTCCGTCGTTTTTCATCACAACTTTCTTCGAGTGTTACATGCCGCCTTCCGAGTAAATCTATATCCCCCCAAATAAAAAAACTGAGTAGAGAAAATAAACTTTTCACCGATTGTATTTTCATACATACATTCTCTAAACAAACTATGCACAACATCGAAAATCCGAAAGTAAACAAAATATTTACCGCCGTCATTACGCTGGAGAAATATAGACTTTTGCTCCATTTGGAATGATCTCGCGATGGCGGTGCCTATGGCTGAAAGCAGCAAATAACTATGTACTTGTGCTACATAATAAATGAGCAGCAAATTTCAAATAAATCCAATAAATACTATTCCAATCGATTCGTATTTGATTCTATTCCATGTTCCACCAGTCAGTCAGTTCATCCAGCAGTTCAGAGGTAGTACATACATTACCCGAAACCTATCGACACATACAACTAAAACACACCTCTCAGACAAACCGCGCAAAGCTGTGAAAATTTCCATTTGTGCTCACTACCGCCAGACCGAAGCATTTAGTTAGTTAGTCAGTTGTTGCCAGAACATTGATCGGCAAAGATCTCGTTAATTAAAAATAAGTCGAAAACCAAAAGATCGGAACCGCAATGAATTCATCCTCGCCGCGCTTACAGAATCGGGCTCGAATTGCTCCAGCACCGGAAGTTATACGTTATCCTACGACCGATGTACGTTCACATACAATAACCATGCCCAGTCAAGCAGAGGCTTCGCGTACCTATCAAGGATTAAAGACGTGTAGGTGAACAATCCTCCATGTGTTCTGTTGGTATTTGTTAATTGTTCGCATTAATCTATCGTCATGGAAGTGTTATTTTTGCAAATGTTTTTTAAAGAAATTGTTTATAATAAATCTGTTATCGGAATCTAGTTATATATATTCTTGGAAAAAATTATAGTGTTAAAGAATCCATTTATTTCGAAAGAGAGTTCAACAAAACCAAAAGAATTTGTTTAACATATAAATTTATGTGAACACGTTGTGATTGCAAAAATTGGTTTTTATCAAATAAGGATTTGTTAAGCAAATATTAAAAATCTGAATATTTTAAAAGCTAATCTATTTGCATAATTGATGGATTGAATATAAGTGAATCAATGAATTTTTAATTGTCGCACAAAATAGTGCAATACATAAAATAGTTAAACATTAATGAAATTGTTTATCTCATTTGGTCGACATTATTAAAACCTAGTTAAGAAAGCTAAAGTTGCGCGGAACCGACTTTATTAAACCCTCTACATGCAACGGGTGTTTTTTAAGAGCTTGAGAACTTAAAATGATTATACAAACGAAATATTGTTGGAATGAAATTTGTTATTACAATCTGGTAGATAATTTCATGGCATTTATTTTCGTCGATGGTGGCTTGCATATTGGTTTTCAATGCTTCAAGAGTTGCTGCTTTGTCAGCATAAACCAATGACTTAACATACCCCCATAAAAAGAAATCCGGAGGTGTTAAATCGAAGGAACGAGTGGCCAGTGAACAGGATCTCTTCTGGAAATAAAGTTGTCACCAATTTGATTTTGCAAGAAATCGATTATTACACCGTACGACAAATGTCAACTTTTTTGTCACCCATAAACGAAACTGTATACAAGTGAAACTATAGGCCACCCGTAGCAAAACTGCATACTCATTTTTTGTTGCGCCATCGTGCATCCTTTTTACAGTACTTCAAGCATAACAATTTTTAAATAATTTTATTGACATCTATCACTAAACGAATATAATCAATATGCATATCAAATGAGACGTGAAAATCTCTAGTATTCGTAAAAATTTTTCGAATAATTTTCCAAGGACAATTTATGCTTAATAATGTCATTTAAAACCTTGAATCCTTGAATATCCTTAAAATATTTAAGTAGAACAATTTGAAAAAAACATTATATTAATAGACTGTAACTGTCACAATATATACTAAAATGTCAGCCTTCTGTCATTAATAGTTAAGGAATTACAATTATTTTAATTCCACAGCCTTCATAAATATTTTTCAAATTCTTAAGAATAGCTATATAAAACATTCTGGATAAAGTTGAATCACTACTATTCACTACAATTTCTTTAAAAACTTTCTTAAGACAATGTAAATAAAATGGTCCTTTTAAAATGTTATCCTTGAAAAGGTCATTCCTCAATGTTTTGGTAAAGAGATGAAGAAACCGCGACCCTGGACGTGCAAATTCCGTCCGTGAAACTTAAAAACCAAATCGACTAGCTGGGAGCAGCTTTAACCAGATCGAGGTGAAGAGACTATACACAACTGCGAGACAGCTTGATCTCTTTGGTCAGTCATTGGTGTGACTCGTAACAAAGGACTAAGGACTGCTTTCCTTTGGAAAGAACACACTGAGTATCATCACTGGGCACTGCGCGATTGGCCACATGGCTGCACACATGAAGCTTCCACACGAGGACTTCTGTGGAAGCTGCTTAGATGAAGATGAAGAGATGAGTATGTGAATCATTTGCTATGCTAATGTAAAGGACTGCTCTTCGAAGACCTAAAACTGACCTAGCAGACGCTCAACTCGAACCCCTCGTCAAATTCATTAAGAAATCTCTCTGGTTCAGCGAAGCCACAAAGAACAGCTAATAATACTGAGCTACTAAAATGTCACCCCTTCGTTTATATTCTCTACTACTTCCTTTAATCTTTTCTGCTTCACTTCTATCTAAGGTAACCGCAATGGACCGTATTGACGGCCTCTTGTGAACTCGTCAGTTGTTTATTTCAACTAACAGACGCCCCTTTAAACGTAAACTTAAACCTTAGTTAAGAGAATATGAAGAACTAGTTAAAGAACAGAAACAGTCACAATACTTATAAAATTTCAATATTTTAATAATCAAATAGAATTGAAATATGTCTGTTTTTAAGATTTATGCATTAGAGTTTTCAAGCATCCGTTACCAGCAGGCCTCTGGATTTACATTGTCTTTTGATATTCCAAGCGAATAATAATCGCGAATTCTTATTGATGTCTGCCTACGTAAACCTCTTTATGCAGGACATATTATTTATTTATTTGAAATAAAAGTATTACAACGGAGTCATTCTTTAACCACTTTTAATGAAATTTGGCCTGTTTTTTAACTAAAAATCAAATATGTTGAACAAACATAATATAATTTGAAATGTAGCTATAGTTCCTGTCATATAGTAAACTTAGTGTATACAATTTCGTTAGAGGAAAGGAACAACATTTTTTTCTGACTCGGTGTCCTTAGTATATTTATGTAGGCTGTGGAATTCAAATAATTTTTATTCCATAACTAT
This sequence comes from Eudasyphora cyanicolor, assembly GCA_963930755.1. NCBI lineage: Eukaryota > Metazoa > Arthropoda > Insecta > Diptera > Muscidae > Eudasyphora > Eudasyphora cyanicolor. Next base: position 116,517,841 of record OZ005736.1, read on the forward strand.
TAACGATAGAAGCCTGCCAGTGCTTTAATATATATTTTTTTTCGGATTTTTCTACTCAAAAGTTTTTAGGATATTCAAGGATAAAAGATTAAAATGACATTTTGAAGTATTCTTTGTCCTTAGAAAATTATTCCGAAAATAACCCCAAAGGAAGAAGTCCAACAGTGTCAAATCACACGATCTTGGCGGCCAATTGACATCGAAACGACGCACGATGAGAAAATTTGATGAAATATGCGCGCATAGGACTTCGAAAACAACTTTCAAAAATCAGTTTTTTGGGAATGCTGTTTTATTGTGGATAACATTTAATGAAAATACCTTCAAATTTTATGAAAATATCTCTGGGCGATTCAGAGTTATGGCCTTTCAAATTTTGTCTTTTTTACTAATAAATGCAAATCAAATTGCGATGATAAAATGTATATACTAAAATGCTTGTAGAATTCTCGTTTGTTGGTGAAATGCGACCGGACTTGTAACATATAATAAGGTTATATTCATTTAAATTTTTGTGTATAGAACGTATTTTTAACGTCTTTAAATGAAGAGATATCTCAAAGTAAAAATACATTTTTTTTGTTTTTCAAAAAAAATTATCCGCAGTAAATGGAATACAACTTTTTTGGATCACGTGGGATAACTACGATATGACATAGAGAAGAGAGGTGACTTAGTGGTAAATCCAACGGTACCTAGTTTATCTGCGACTTTTTGCGATTATGGCCGATTTTTGTACTTTAAATATGTGCTTTTTTTACTTTAAATAAAGAAAATATGTTTGGGAGCTACATCTGTCTATGAACCGATTTTCCCGAAACATATGGACATATTTTCTTGGTTAAAAAAAATAACTTTTGCGAAATTTCGGCAAAATAGGATAATAAATAATACCGGTACAAGTCTGGTTGCAAGTTTGTAGAGTTCTACGATCAAAATTATCAATCTAATTAATATTATTATGATTATATGTGTAATTTTTATAGTTTACTTCTTCTACAAAAACTATAAAAATATAGTTAAGTTGAAGTTGGTCCAAACCGTAGGACTCTATCTCTAACGGTATTGTCATGAGATAGAAAATACTGCTATGCGCGCGTATTTACCCCTTTTTTCCCATTGTGCGACGTGGGATAACACGGCCATTGAATTTTTTGCGCAAAAGAGACATTGTTTCGTTAGCTGTGTGGCAAGTGGCACCGTTCTGTTGAATCCACATATTGTCCACATCCATATCTTCAAAATCGAGCCATAAAAAGTTCGTTATCATCTCACGATAGCGAACACAATTCATAGTAACTGCCTGGCCGGCCTCATTTCGATGAAGTATGGCCCGATGACGTTGCCAGCTAATAAGCCGCACCAAACGAACTGGGCGAACATGTACAGGTGTTTTCACATCTACTACAGACCCGGTTTGCTGAAATTTACGCACAAATCTCCCGAATGTGGACACATGTGGTCGATTATGCTTGTTATCATCTCACGATAGCGAACACCATTCACAGTAACTGCCTGGCCGGCCTCATTTCGAAGAAGTATGGCCCGATGACGTCGCCAGCCCATAAGTCGCACCAAACGAATTGGGCGAGCATGCACAGGTGTTTTCACATCTCCTACAGACCCGGTTTGATGAATTCTCCCGATTGTGGACACATTTGGTTGATTATGCTGATCAAAAATACATCACGAAGTGCACGAAATGCATTTTGATTTAAACACCCATTTTCGTAAAAGGCTTAAAAAACTTAAACGCGTTGCTCGATTGTGTATCTTTCCATGGTTCAAATTGAGTTAGTTTGAAATTGAGAAATGTCAAATGAAATGCAAAAAAAACTTGAATTTAATCACCCTTTATAATATTTGGAGCACAAATATTATATGATTGGGAAGTTGATGTTCTAAGCAAATCCTTGTTTCCGTCCTAATATTTTTTTGTTTGGTTAGTTGTTATTGTCATTTTAATAAGTGGTTGAATAACACTTTACCAATAATGATTTTCATAAGCGTATATATGTATATCATATATAATTATATATAACGGGATGTTTTTTTACTCAGAATGTTACTAAATTTCTATATCACACAAACGTTTCTTTATTAAAATTTGGCGTTGTCGCATATTTTACAATATCCGACATAAATTAAATTATGTCAGTATCAGCAAATCATTATTTTTGACTAAATGGATTGCAGTGGGTATCGATATGTCATTACTTGGTAATGCAAGTGGTTATGACATGTAAAGGGTGATCCAAATAGTGATACTTTATTCAATAGCCTTTTTTGACATATCACGTGTGAGTCGTGTCATGCTGTCATGTTATTTTTGTTAAGTATTGTTTGGCATTTCATCATGGAAAGACTTACGCCTGAACAACGTTTACAAATTATTCAGTTTTATGATCAAAATATATAATCGTTCGACAATTGCGCTAAGTACATTTTTTTTAAACCCAAAAAAAAACACTTTCCAGTCGACCCACGACACATGAGCAATATTTTAGCTCTCGTTAAGAGCTATCTTTTTGCCATTGACCGATTCCCCATCCGACGTACCGGAATCATCGGTCCATATTTCTTCAAAAATGATGCCGGTGAGAAAGTAACCGTCAAATGGCGAACGGATGGACCATCTGAGACGTAGCCGCGGCCAACATTTGATAGACATAATCTTCAAACAATAAATGCCGAAGAATGTTCTTTCAAATGATAATAAACATACCACATTCAGTTTGAATTTTCTGTGTTTTTTTCTTTAAAAATGTAGGGAACCTCGAAATAGATCACGCTATACATACACGGAGGAAAATCGCCATTTTTGATATGTTTGAATTCAAAGAAAATATACTTGTAACCAAATTTTTTAAATATTATATATTTTTGAACAAATATATTTTATTTGAAAATCAAAAAATTTTGTTTCGAACGCATATATTAATATATTACAACAAAATATATTTGCGAACTGACTGTAACAAATAAAATATGTGTTTAGACACAAACAAAGATATTGTTTAAGAATTCATCCAAATACATTACATTTAAAAAAATATTTTAACTTTGCTGACTTTGTCAATTTTTAATTTTATTTTTTCCCAAATTTCGTGTTATACTCGTACTTTATAGTTAAAAATGTCGTAAGCAGCATTTTCTTTTGTTTTACAGCACTAATTTTGAATTTATAAATAGTCCAATTGTCAATCCATCAATGCTATTTTTCGTTACCAAAGATTATACGATTTAAATTTTAATAGAATTTTACAAACATATAAAATTTCTAAAAAATTTAACCTTTAATTTCTAAAAAAACTAAATTAAATTTTAATAGAATTTTACAAACATATAAAATTTCTAAAAAATTTAACCTTTAATTTCTAAAAAAACTAAATTAAGGCATCTGTACATTGCCAAAATATTTAAATACAAATTAATCATTGTTTCGGAAATATTATTTCCATATAAAAAAATATAAGGATGAAAACATAATTTTGTTTAGACCAACATCCTCCCAAACATATAATATTTGTGAGTGTCAAATATTATATATTTGGACTGTACCCTAAACATATGTATGTTTCCAGCAGAATATGTTTGGAACAATATACTACAGAAGCGATTTTTTTTCTGCGTGTACTTACCAAGTTTTTGCTGGACCCTTTTGGTACCTCTACATTTTGCACAAATTTAAAAGACTTTTTACTTTGATTCAAGTGCATACCAATACTTGAAATTTTGTGCAGTGTAATGCTTTTATACACGCGGCAAAATCGCCTTTTTTGATATGTTTAAATCGAAAGAAAATATGAATTGGAACACAAATTTTTGAATATTATATATTTCTGAGTAAAAAAATTTTATTTGATATATTACAATAAAATATGTATAAATGCAAACTAATTTTCGCAAATGAAATATGTGTTTATATACAAATAAAATTATTGTTTAGGAATTTCTCCAAATATACTTTATTTAAAAAAAACTTTCAAAACGTTTTCATTGATTTCGAGTTATACCTTATAGTTTAAAATGGCATAAGTAGCAATCAAATGTGTTTTAAATCACAAATTTTTATTTATTCTAAGATATTATATCATAATTCGTAAATCGTATAATCTTGAATAACGATAAATTGACAACAAATGATAACTTAGAATATTTAGATTAAATTGGTTATTTTAACAAAAGATAATGCGAAAGGGTAAACGGTTTTCCAACAAGAGGTATTATTTTGGTATTCAAAGAAAAATTTCATTTTTCTTTGAATAAAATGATCGGATGTTTATTTCATAATAAAGATGAAGGTATGCCGTTAATAATGAAAAACAACATCAGCCAAATGGCCACCACGACCACGCTTACAGGACCATATCCTTTTCATGAAATTTTCCATAAACAAATCGCAAAGTGGCTACCCTATGTCCTCAATAGCCTCACGAATTCTATCTTTGAGGTCTTGAATAGACGCTGGGCTGTTGGCGTAAATCACAAGACTCGGTAGCCAATTGTGATCACCTCTTCGAGAGATAGCACGGTCCGGAAACTTTTCCCGTAACAGAGCAATGGTTTCGTTGCTTGTGTGGCACGTAGCGCCGTCTTGTTGAAAGTAAACGTTGTCCAGATCAATACCATCCAACTCCGACCAAAAAATATCATTAATCATCTTTTTCGATGATTTTCAATTTTTCTAATTTTAATAATTTCAATGCGTTGTTGAATCGTGTATCGTTCCATTTTTAGTAATGGCGTAGTTTCTATTTGTCAAATGTCAAAGAATAAAAGCATCAATGGTGACAGCTACCGAAATACCGGGTGATTCAATATAACACCTCTTGTTGGAAAACCCTGTATTTCGAAATCCAGGAAAAATTAAAACTAACCAGTAAGGAAAGGCAGAACGTCAGGCGGGGCAGACTATATAATACCCTACACCTCCCTAACAATGCGATAAGGGTCATTGCGATAATAATATGGAATAATTGGTAAATGGGTAGGAACATATGAACATGAACCGATAATCGCTAAATTAAGCAATATATTTCTTAAATTGAGAAACATCTTTCTGGAAAATTTTAATGATCGGAAGTAAAGTACAACTTCTATAGCAGTATGATACCAAATCAGAAGTAACATATATATGAAGGTTATATATAAATCTGAACCGATTTTCCCTGAATACACATTCATGTAAAAAGACAACTTTCTGTCGAATTTCGTACTGATCGGATATAAAATACAGCCTCTACAGCGCTTACATGTCAAATCGGGGGTAACATATATATGGGGGCTATTTCTGAATCTAAATCTGAACCAATTTTCTCCGAATTTGGCAGTATTCCTTCATGTAGAAAGAAACCTCTTTTTGTCGAATTTCGCACTGATCGGATATAAAATAACATTTTTACAGCGCTTAGATGTCAAATCGGGGGTAACGTATATATGGGGCTATATCTAAATCTGAACCCATTTTTTCCAAATTTAAAAGTATTCATTCATATAATAGGAAACCTCTTTCTGCCGAATTCCATACGGATCGGAAAAAAAATACAGTTTTTACAGCGCTTGCATGTCAAATCGAGGGTAACGTATATATGGGGGCTATATCTAAATCTGAACCGATTTCTTCCAAATTTAACAGTGTTCATTCATATAATAAGGAACTTCTTTCCGCAGAATTTCATACTGATCGGATATAAAAAAAAATTTTTACAGCGCTTACCTACATGTCAAATCGGGGCTAACATATATATGGGGGCTATATCTAAATCTGAACCGATTTTAATCAATAGGGATCGTCTTTGGGCCAAAAAAAAGATATGTGTAAAGTTTCGTCGAGATCGGACTATAATTGCGACCTGAACTTTGAATACGTACAAGACAGACAGACAGACGGACATAGCTTAATCAACTCAGAAAGTGATTCTAAGTCGATCGGTATAATAAACAATGGGTCTATTTCTTCTCATTTTGGGTGTTACAAACAAATGCACACAGTTATAATACCCTGTACCACAGTGTGGTGTAGGGTATAAAAATCGAAAAAGTCAACAATGTTTTGAAAATATTTCTTAAATTAAATATTTTTGTCGAAATTCCTAAATAATAATTTTATATGTATTTAAACAAATATTTTATTTGAGAAAATGAGTTCTAATATATCTTGTTGTAATAAAGGGCCCGCCAAATAACTTTTTTTTTTAAACATCGAGTGTAGCTTCGGCTGTGTGGCACGTAGCGCCGTCCTGTTAAAACCAAATGTTGCCAATATCCTCCAATTCAATGTTTGTGAACAAAAATTCGTTCAACATGGCCCGATAACGATCGCCATTGACTGTAACGGCCACTCCTTGCTCATTTTCGAAGAAAAATGGCCCAATTATGCCTCTGGACCAAAATCCGCACCAAACAGTGACTCGTTTTGGGTGTATCGGCTTTTCAAAGTATGCGTGCGGGTTTTCTGTGCCCCAAATGCGACAATATTGCTTGTTTACATACCCGCCAAGATCAAAATGAGCTTCATCTGAAAAGATGATTTTTTTTGGCAAAATCGGCATCTAAGTAAGTCGATCGCTCCCAGCGTTGTTCAAGCGTATACACAACCATATTCGTTCAGCCGAAGGATAAAACTAATTATCTGTCAAATCAGACATGAGCTAAGTGTTACCATTCACGAAATAAGCACTAGTTGAAAAAAAACGTTAGATGGCGGACCCTTTATATTAACATATGCGCTCCAAATAAAGTTTTTTGATTTTCAAATAAAATTTATTTGTTCATAAATTCATAATATTTAAAATTTCCTGTTCCAAATATTTTATTTAAACTGAAACATATCAAAAAAGAAGATTTCTTTTTTTAATTATAAAGGAATTTTAAGAACATTTTCAATTTCTGAAAAAAATTCAGGTATGTATTTATATATTTTCTTAATATCATTGTTTCTGAATACTTAAATGCAAACAGATACTCGTATTTGTTTCGTAAATAATAGTCCAACATAAAAAATGTTAGGACGGAAACAAATATTTGTTTAGAAAAACATCTTCCAAATATATAATATCTGTTTGTGCCAGATATAAGTATAATATATTTAGAGTTTACCCTAAACACTTGTATATTTCAACCAGAATATGTTTGGGACAATATATTACAGGTGCTATTTTTTTCAGCGTGTAGTACCCATAATCCATTGAATAATGTTATTGCCACTTAACACGACATAAACCACATAACGACCACAAAATGTCAAAAATCCAAAACTCATAATTGCCTTAAATTTAACGCCTGTCCCGGATCTATCGATGTTAAAATATGGTTCAAATACTAAAGGTAACTTCCGAAATTAACAAAAAAAGTTACCTTAATTAGTTAAATATGTTTTTTTCGTGTTTAGCCCAAAAGCGCTCGTAAGATTTTTGTAAACTAGTGTTATTTATAACAAATAAATGACATAAGGAATTTAAAATTACATTTCTTGAAATATTCGTCGTTCCATGTCAATTCTTTGAGCAATTCCATAATATTATTTACTAAATAGTACTCGTATTTTCATTAATACATGGGTGATGTGTAAACTACACACCACCACGCATTTATTACAATTTAATATTAACATTTGGCACGAACTTTGTATTTTTTTTTCGGATAAAAGTGTTCATTACTTTTTGAATTCAATCCAACTATAACGAAAACTAATTGCATATGAAAATAATAAAAAAATCGTTTGTAGCCGTCGTTTTTGTACAAATTCACAACAAAATGAAATCATAAAATCGATTAAAACACACGATAATAACAAATTGAAAACATTATTGAATTTTGGATGTCTTAATGTGAAAATGCGCCCTACAATGAAATAGTACGAAATCACACAAAATACGCGAGTATAACAGATGGCGCACAGTGGAGGAAGAATTAATAAGATAATATGAACTGTTTGTTTTCAAAGTGACGTAAGTCCATTTGTTTTTAAAACGAAATATTATATTTATTTTTATATATGAATTATAATACAAAGTATTTATATTCTAATTCAACGGTCCTGGCTAGATTGCAGATTGCAGCGACAGACCAGAGCCTCTGGTGAGAATCGCACCCTCGACCCCCAAACTCACAGGCGAGTACGCTACCTACTCATCCATCCATAACTCAATTTATGTGAAAATGCCGCTTACGCCACTTTCACAACAAACAATTCTTATTCATTGATGAAATAAAAATGACTACAGATATTTTTACATTAAAAAAAATTAAATTGTAAAATAGATAAACATTTTAAACGTTGGGTAAAGGTCTCTCCACTGATCTTTATTTCCTATTCTATAATTAGAATGGGAATAATTCTATAAAAATTATTTTAAAGTTATGCTTGTCGTTTTCCTCTCGGACTGCTGAACTCAAAGAAAAATGTTAGTAACAACAGCAATAAAGTTTGTTGTTACAGCGGGGGCTCGAAATTGATTGTTCAGCTATGGTTTCTTCGGCATCGTTTCTAAGAATGACTCATAGAACAAGAATCGCGTTGAGCCTCTGTAAATTTTTAAGGCCCTATAATTCGACCCACCCTCGTTTAAGGACTGTACGTGTTGGAGGGTGATACATTTTTAAATTTTGGTCAAACGGCCCTTTTTTCCCATCCATATAACTATTTACTAGACAGCGGAATTATATGCAATTTTGATTTTTTAACATACTCTGGATCCGGCTGCATATCAAAATTTTTTTGCACAGAATTATCCAGTTACCATGTCACTATTATATTTTGAATAAAAAGTGCATACAGTAGACTCGCGGTAACAAAAACACCGCCTTACGTGAACACCGGCTAACATGAACATAATTTTTTTTAAACTGACTACTGTGTAGCGTGAACACGGTGAGAAAGCCCTATAACGTGAACAAACATAGAAAACGTTTTTTCTACATTTGTCGGTTATTCGAATCTTTTTTTTAAAGCGGGGCATCCCCGTATATTATTGCTCATGAGTACTGGCATTTTCGATGTGGGTTGGCATTTTGTTTAATACGCGCAGCTGAGTTAACATGACCTACACTAATGTTTATTATGAAAAACTTCTCAAAAACTACCAAAATTCTTGTCTATAAAAGAAAAAGAGGATGGATGATCGAACGTAAGTAGCTTAGCAAAGCTGTGCAGTGTTGCATAGTCAACAATTTGCTCTAACAACAAAAAGGGAGACAATTTTGAAATGTGTTAACAATATATTTTCTGGGCCTGGAATGCTGAAGGCTTTGAAGTGTTCTGAGCTTTGTAAAATAGAAAAAGCCCTGTACAGTTTGTGGCACAAACAGCGACAAAAAAATATCCTGCCAATGGATTGATTGTTAAAGAAAAGGCAAAATATTTTCATTCAAAAATTAAAGAAACTCAAAGTGATTTTAATGCGAGTGACGGATGACACATACATATTTGAATAAGCTATATACAATCCGAAACATACAAAAAAATATATAAATATATACCTTCGTAAACATGAACAACTTCGCAAACGTGAACACGCTCGGTTTTTAATAGTTCACGTTACCGCGAGTCTACTGTATATCAAATATACAGCCGGAATTGGATAATATCTTAAAATTGCATATAATTCCGCTGCCTACTAATTGCCTATTTTAAAGAGTGGTCCTTATTAAACGATGTTAGTTGTAAATAAAATAAAAAGTTTTCAGATAATTATCTTACTATTTTTTATTATGATACAGGGTTTTCCAACAAGAGGTGATATTTTTAATCACCCGGTATTTCGGTAGCTGTCACTTTTGAAGCTTTTATTCTTTGACATTTGACAAGTAGAAACTACGCCATTACTAAAAATGGCGTAGTTTCTTTGTATCTTTCGTATAAAAAAACGATACGAAAGATACAAAATCATCTTGACTGATGAGGCCCATTTCCACCTCGGTGGCTACGTCAACAAGCAAAATTGTCGCATCTGGGGCTCGGAAAACCCAAGAGTTATTGTTGAGAAGCCTCCGGCGGGGTCATCGGACCTTACTTTTTCGACAATGAGGTTGGATCAACAGTTACGGTGAATAGATAGCGCTATCGAAAGATGATTAATGATTTTTTATGGTCGGAGTAGGATAGTATTGATATGGACAACGTTTACTTTCAACAAGACGGCGCTACGTGCCACACAAGTAACGAAACCATTGCTCTGTTACGGGAAAAGTTTCCGGACCATTTTATCTCACGAAGAGGTGATCACAATTGGCCGACATCTTGTGATTTAACACCTTGCGACTTTTTCCTTTGGGGCCACGTGAAAGATAAGGTACGCCAACAGCCCAGCATCGATTCAAGACCTCAAAGATAGAATTCGTGAGGCTATCGAGGACATAGGGCAGCCACTTTGCGATTTGGTTATGGAAAATTGCATGAAAAGGATATGGTCCTGTAAGCGTGGTCGTGGTGGCCATTTGGCTAATGTTGTTTTTCATTATTAACGGCATACCTTCCTCTTTATTATGAAATAAACATCCGATCATTTATCTCAAAAATGGCATTTTTCTTTGAATACCAAAATAACACCTCTTGCTGGAAAACTTTATTTGTATGCACTGATATTACAGATAAAAGCTGTTAACTTTTGGTACAAAAAGGTCCATTTCTGTGGGAGGTGTCAATAACGCCCATTTTTCTCTGGACTCTAGGTACTATAAAAGCATTGCACTGTACAAAATTTCAAGTATTTGTATGCACTGGTATTAATGTTATAAGCTGGTAAATTTTGGTACAAAATGGTCTATTTGTGTGGGAGGTACCAAAAGGAGCGTGGCAACAGTGCCCATTTGACTTAAAATTACCCAAAACGGATATCCGCCGAACATACTTGGGGTCTTAGGTCATTCCTTCGATGTGTCACACTTTGGCTCGTAGCAAATTATATATACCCTCCTCTCTAAGGTGAGGGAATAAAAAATACCATAAAAAATTTTTGGTTTTTATATTATGGATCTAGTCCCTTAATCTAAACAAAAAAATGTTTGTTGCATCACCAAACTCTGACATTATATAAATTAGAATTTGAAAATATAACACACTTCTAACATTCTAAATCGACTTAGCATACTTTGGAATGAACTGTTTTGTTTGTCTATCCTACAAAAACAATAACAAAACAAATTTCAAGATTAAGTTGATTTTTTCTTTGATTTATATTTTGATAAATAATATTGCAAACATCAATGGAACATTCCAAACAATAATACAACGCTAACATTGCGGTGGTTTGAAAAAATGTGATTTCATTTCATATTTAACCAATAATGTTAATTGTCAAATAAAAAATTGCCGAATGGTTGATTTTGTAATTAGTTGTTGTTAAAGCCATCAGTAAAGAAAGGACAATTCCTATATAGAATTAGGAAAATTTACGTAGTATTATGGAAATTGTATTAATTTAAAATATGAAATTCCCTGTATTTAATATTAGGGTGGGAGGTACCAAAATGGGCGGCGCAACTTCGACCCTTTTTCTCCAGATGATATAGACAAATAAACTATTACTATTTGTGGAATTCCAGAATATTCGGATAAGTAGTATAAAAGTTATTATAGCATCAATATTTCATAAAATCGCTTACTGCTTTTTTGGTCCATACGCTATTTTTGTGTTTTTAAGTTAGGAGTTGATAATATGTCTTTTAAGCATGCTCTTTCAGAATCTGCAATAATTTTTTTCCTATATAGTATTGTTTTCGAGATATTGGTAGGGTAAATCTATTTTACTCTGAATAACGGGAAATACGTTTGATGTTTTTGTCCGTTGTCCCCATTTTTCTATCACCCTATATTTTTACTCAGTATTTTATGTTTTTTCGATTACGAAACGTAAATTGCTCTCTTCCCATACAGACCCTCTTTGTAGTCCATGTAATACAAATACGAAAAAATATAAAAACAAAATTGGATATGGACCAAATTTATTGTATATATTTTTTGATATATATTGTATACTAAAAGCAAGCACTCATTCGATTCCAATTCGATTCTAATGTCCGCCTTTAGCCTTCACACATGCCTTAAGTCGCACTGACCAATCACCAATAGCCGCACGCGGCTCGTCCTTTTGGGAAAGTGGCCGCAGCACGAATCAAAGCAGTCTTAAGAGAATCGATGCTGGGGTATTTTTTGTGCAGACCTTGTCCTCTAAAAATGCCCACAATTTGTAATACAGTGGGATTATATCAGGGCTGCCAGAGAGCCATTCATCAGAAGAAATGAAAGCTGACAAATTCTTTAAAGCCATGTCTGGGTCAAATTAGCCATATGTGTCGGCGCAAAATCTTACTAGAAAGTCCATGCCTGCTTTTGGAATAGGGAATGGTTAAGTGGTTTCACAACAGCTTCCAAAACGGTTTCTTGGTAATTTTTGGCCAATGTTTTGACCCCTTGTTCACAGAAATGCAAGTCACAATTTGTAATACAGTGGGATTATATCAGGGCTGCCAGAGAGCCATTCATCAGAAGAAATGAAAGCTGACAAATTCTTTAAAGCCATGTCTGGGTCAAATTAGCCATATGTGTCGGCGCAAAATCTTACTAGAAAGTCCATGCCTGGTTTTGGAATAGGGAATGGTTAAGTGGTTTCACAACAGCTTCCAAAACGGTTTCTTGGTAATTTTTGGCCAATGTTTTGACCCCTTGTTCACAGAAATGCAAGTCAGTGACACCATCGTAAGAGACACCCCATCAAACCATGATTGAAGCTGTATGATAGACCTTTTCGACCCGTGGAATCACTTGAGATGCTTCCTTAGATGACCGTACATACACCATATCATTTCAGTTGATAAGTTCTTCTTGCAGGGTAAAATTCGTTTCATTTGTGAACAAGCCTCGTTGTACTAATGACAGACACTTAGAGGGTGTTAAACCTCCACAGGGAGTTCTTCCCACTCGAAACAACAATCCACGTCGTAGTACCTCCAAATCAAGAGGGGGCACTCCCATTAAAACCTGCAACGCATCTGTTGAAACTGTCCTACAAACCTTCAGACATCCAAGAAGGATAATTCTTTGGCATGATAGGACCTTCCTTTTTCCAATTGCTCCAGAAACAACCTCACTCCAAGCCGAGGACCCATAGGTGGCACAAGCCAAAAATAAGCCCTTATAAAGGCATCGCACCGCAAATCTTCTAAAGCCCCATTCACACCTAATAACCCGTCGAACTTGTCTCACAACTGTAAGCAGTTTATCTCTAATATACTCCAGGTGAGGAAGGAAATTCATTCTTTCACCCACTACAATGCCTAGATATCGCACTATGTCCACATAACTTATAGAACCACTTCTAAAACTCACAATTGGGTGCCTATTTGAGGACAATACACCTTTCAGAAGCATAGATACAGTCTTCTCACGGTTTATCTTGTGTTCCATATGATTGGATCCCCAATTGAACCCTGGGGGCATCCTCGCTCAACCGATACAGATATCGACGCACTCCTTCCTACCACTGTAGCAATTCTGTTACTGAAGTAACTTCTCCAAAGTTCAATCTCTTCACACCCTACTTCCCGGAGTCTATCAAAAATGCTAGACCATTTTAGACAAATGCTCCCTTGAAATCAATAAATATTCCAAGGATATACTTCTGGGACGATGTGCGGACCTTCTCTTTCATATGATTCCAAGAATCCTCAGTGCTCTTCCCTTCCTTGAATCCGAATTGATACCTACACATATGGTCTCGTAGCTTCTCCTAAAGTCTAGACACCATTACCCTTTCCAGTACTTTACCAAGTACAGGTAAGAGACTGATGCCCCGATAGGATCTGGGATCACTCATGACCCTATCGGGAGACTTCAGGAGAACCACGACCCTAGCCACTTTCCATTCTGATGGAAAATAGCCAAGGTGGAGGCAATCTCCAAGCAAGACCTCCAGGAATTCAGGGATGACTCGGCAAATATGTTTCCACATTTCCCCAGTCAACCCACCTATTCCCGGAGACTTCCCCGAGCGAAGCCTTACCAGGGATGCCACTCATTCTTTTGTACTCTCGCAAGCAGGAACGGTATTGTTCTTCAACAGTGGACACATCTGATGACTCCCTACGACGCAGCCTTTTGGGCAAACGCCTCAACTCTCTGCACTCTGAAAACCCTGTCATTCACGCTTGAAATGGTTTCGCTCAAAAACCTTACCATCTCAAGTATGGTAAGCCCCAATCCACTCTTCCCAATGACCATTTCCTAAATGGCAGGGAGGTGGGAATTCGAGACCTTTCCATAGCCAAAAGTTACGCCAGGATAACGTTGTGGTCGCTGTGGTCCAGTCAGAAACATACTCGTACGTATGTGAATTAAATAAAAAGAGATTCTGTTCGTGAAAGCTGAAACAATTTTTTCCCCTCACTTTTTCAATAAAAAGTGCAGGAAAAGAAATTTTTGGGCATAAAATGTTAACAAACTTTGTTCTGCATATTCTTAGTTACATTATTTCCAAATACAGTTAAGCGGTATCACCAAGTCTGAATTAGCTGTTACACGGGGCAAAATCGCCTTTTTGGATATGTTTGAATCGAAAGAAAATATATTTGGAACACAAATTTTTAAATATTATATAGTTTTGAGCAAATAAATTTTATTTAAAAATCAATAAAATCTATTTGGACCGCATATATTAATATATTACAATAAAATATATTTGCAAACTAATTTTCTCAAATAAGATATGTGTATATATAAAAATAAAATTCATGATTATGACTTTAATCAAATATATTTTGTTTAAAATGATTTTCAAAACATTGCAGATTTTCCGAATTCCATTTTTAGTTTTTCATTGATTTCGTATAAATGTATAAATTAACGTATAAATGACATAAGTAGTAATGGCATTTGTTTTAAAGCACAAATTTTTAATTTATATTTAATCCAAGTCATCATTTGTTGTCAACCGATTTTATATCTTCGATTACAATTATAAAAGAATTTTACGAACATTTAAAATTTTCGAAAAAATTACCGTTGACTTATGGAAAAACATAACAATATAAAATTAAAATATTGATATATTTTTTGAATACTTAAATGCAAATAAATATTTGTTTCGTAAATAAAAAATATTGAAACGGAAACAAAGAGTTGTTTAGAACAACATCTTCCCAAATATTTCATCTTTGTGAGTGCCAAATATAATATATTTATAGTGCACCTTAAATATGTGTATATTTCAAGCAGAATATGTTTGGGACAATATACTACAGAAGCGATTATTTTTCAGCGTGTAGGCAAAAACTGATGACACCTTTTTCGAGGGCACTTGATCACCAATTTCGAAAAATCGAGTATAGGGTAAAAAGTGTTCATTTGTTGCAAAGTATATTTACCTTATATTAAGAGTGTATTTCCGGCTTATACTTCAAAAATATAGTCAAAATACCAAGGGTACCTTCCATGCAAAGTGGATTTAAAAAAAATACCATAAACAATTTTTGGTTTTTATTTTATGGATTTAGTCCCTTAATCTAAAAAAAATGTTTGTTGCATCACCAAATTCTGACATCATATAAATTAGAATTTGAAAATATAACACACTTCGAAAATTCTAAATCGACTTAGCATACTTTGGAATGAACTATTTTTTCGCTGCGCCTTTTGTATGCAAGCCCTCGATATTTATTTTGTACATGATTGTTTGTTTACCTACAAAAACAATAACAAAAAATACCGAGATTTAGTTGATTTTTTCTTTGATTTATATTTTGATGAATAATATTGTAAACATCAATGGAACATTCCATACAATAATACAACGCTAACATTGCGGTGGTTTGAATAATAATGTGATTTCATTTTATATTTAACCAATAATGTTAATTGTGTACAATTTGTCAAATATGGATGTGAAATAAAAAATTGCCGAATGGTTGATTTTATAATTAGTTGCTGGAGCGCCACAGTAGGCGAGTTGGTAGCGTGCTCGCCTATGCGTTTGGGGGTCGTGCAAAAATCTAGCCACATGGTCTTTGTAACCCGGCTTTTCCCTGGACCGTAAGATTAGAATATAAATTTACTTTGTATTGTAATTCATATAAATAAATAAATAATTAGTTGTTGTTAAAGCCATCAGTAAAGAAAGGACAATTCATACATAAAATTGACGTAGTACAGGGTTTTACAACAAGAGGTGTTATTTTAAATCACCCGGTATTTCGGTAGCTGTCACTTTTGAAGCTTTTATTCATTGACATTTGACAAGTAGAAACTACGCCATTACTAAAAATGGAACGATACACGATTCAACAACTCATTGAAATTATTAAAATTCACTACAAAAATGGTGAAAATCTTGCAGTCACAGTTCGCAAAACTAAAGCATTTTTGGGGTCGTCGTGAAGCACCTCGCCGGACCGCAATACAGGAATTGGTGGAAAAATTCGAGCTGTTGGCACAAGTTAGTGATGTGAAGAATAAAACTAGTGCACGTCGCTCAAGAACAACTGAGAATATTGCTTTGTCCATTCCTCGTCATTCTTTGGAATTGGGCATTCCACAAACGTCATTACACCGTATCTTGCATAAAGACTTGGGTCTTAAGGCTTATAAAGTTCAGTTAACACAAGAACTAAAGCCGGCCGATCATCATCAACGTCGTGTCTTTGCTGATTGGGTCCTTGAAATGCATGAAAATGAATGAATTCCATCGAAAAATCATCTTGAGTGATGAGGCCCATTTCCTCCTCGGTGGCTACGTCAACAAGCAAAATTGTCGCCTCTGGGGCTCGGAAAACCCAAGAGTTATTGTTGAGAAGCCTCTCCATCCTCAACGTATGACTGTTTGGTGCGGTCCCGCGGGGTCATTGGACCTTACTTTTTCGAAAATGAGGTTGGATCAACAGTTACGGTGAATGGATTACGCTATCGAGAGATAATTCATGATTTTTTATGGTAGGAGTTGGATGGTAACGAAACCATTGCTCTGTTACGGGAAAAGTTTCCGGACCGTGTTATCTCTCTGTCGATTCAAGACCTCTAAGATAGAATTCGTGAGGCTATCGTGTGACTGTTTGGTGCGGTTTATGGTCCGGCGGGGTCATTGGACCTTACTTTTTCGAAAATGAGGTTGGATCAACAATTACGGTGAATGGATTGCGCTATAGATTATTAATGAATTTTTATGGTCGGAGTTGGGTGGTATTGATCCGGACAACGTTTACTTTCAACAAGACGGCGCTATGTGCCACACAAACATCGAAACCATTGCTCTGTTACGGAAAAAGTTTCCGGACCGTGTTATCACAATTGACCACCGAGATCTTGTGATTTAACACCTTGCTACTTCTTCCTTTGGGGCCACGAGAAAGATAAGGTCTACGCCAACAGCCCAGCGTCGATTCAAGACCTCAAAGGTAGAACCACTTTGCGATTTGGTTATGGAAAATTTCATGAAATGGATATGGTCCTGTAAGCGTGGTCGTGGTGGCCATTTGGCTGATGTTGTTCTTCATTATTAACGGCATACCTTCCTCTTTATTATGAAATAAACATCCGATCATTTATCTCAAAATAATGAATTTTTCTTTGAATACCAAATTAACACCTCTTGTTGGAAAACCCTTTATAAATATATGATTTTGTTTGTAGTACCAGATCACCTATATGGCTGAATATATTTTATTGAAACTTAGTACACAGATGAATCAATGCGTTGAATAGACACTATCAGAAATCAGATAGTTAATTTACGATCACTTGATTGTGAGTTAATTGTTTTTATAAATATATGATTGTCCTAAATGTGATATTAACTCAAATTCCATTGAGATTTGACATATTCCACAGCCATTGTCAAGGGACCGTATGTCTCTAAAACGAAAATCGTTTGGAATAAATTATTTCTTTGTGTGTATAAAAATTTCATTCCAAATCTTGTATTTGCGACCCAATCTAATATACACATATAAATAATGTGCAATCGAAATAGACAATCAAAAATAGTGTTATATTCGGGGATTTCTAGCGAGCGAGTATATAAATTCAAAGCGGTATATAAAAAATTGTATAGTTCCTCATCGATGTATTGTGTGTTGGCATCCAACTGGTGGTAACTGATACATTAACTCTTAAATATAAATAAATTGAAAAAATTTCTACAAATTGTTTATCGAAACAGAAAATTATTATTTGTTTTATATAGATTTAAAACGTACATACATACGTATACGAGTATACCCGTTTTTATTTTTGCATTCGCATACGAAGATTAATTTTAGATATTGGACAGGTATCTATGTGTGTATGTATATTCAACGGATATTTCAATTTCTTTTCCAGATATGCATGATTTCGTCATCATCATCATCTTATCAAGATGTGCTGGAGAAGAAGACATATTGTTTATTTTCCCTACAATTTGTTTATTTTTCCTCTGCAAGATGCAAGTGCAGTTGTTTTTGTTTAGAAAATGAGAAACATAAATACATTTGTACTCGTGCGTAGAAATGAAAGTAGGTGCTGATTGATGCATAGGATCTGAGAATGTTGGTGGTCGATTTTATGGAAAATAAATTTAAGTAGGAACATATCTAGGCTATAAAAAACCTGTTCTGGGTCGAGTTACTTATTAATTGTAAACCTAAAAGCACTATCTTTTACGTTATAATTTCAGAGAATTAAAAGAACATTTATAAAAAGTTTTTTGAACGAGAAACCTTATTAGAGTGAGTTATGTTCAAGCCAAATATATTGACTGTTACAGTGTGAAAAAAAGCTGAGGTTGAAAATCCTGGGACGCGATATTATTTTTCTTGTAGGTCTTGTCGAATAAAACAAGAATCTGTTTTTGAACTTCCTCAGATAACCCCAAAAATCCGGATAGGGTAAAAAACCGGTTTTTCGTACTTTGCGCACTTTTACGCCTATTACTTTGTAAATTATCAATCGATTTTCAATCTCTCAACGGATTTGAAAAGAATTTTTCTATTTTGGGCAATGGTTTTACAAATTATTTAGAGAGATATCCGCAAGATTAGTGAATTTTTTGTATAATACATTTTGTAAGGAATGAAACGCCACCTTGCTTGTCAAATTCCGTTTGTATTTGACTGACTTATTAAGTTTAAAGAATTAAGTCTAAATTTTCGTGGTGGTCCAGGGTTTGAGCCTTTGGTTGTAACACCTAAAAGGAGAAGATATAGACCCATAGGTTATTTTACCGATCAACAAAGAATCACTTCCTAAGTTGATTTAACTCAAATCTTTCATAGGCGGAATTTCCGATTTTCTAAATGAGTTACTTTCAGTTACTTTTTGTCTATTGCAAACATTTTTCTAAATTATTTTTCTTTTAGAGTCTATGGAAATTACAAAGCTAACCGACAAAACCTAAGAAATTATGAAACCTGTTGATTTTTCATAAATATATTGAAAGGGGACTCATTCGCGAAGAATATTTTACTCCTAGACAGGGATGTAACGAATATTCGCATATGCGAACGCGAAATATTCGCATCATTTAACATTCGCATTCGCTTCCGCAAAAACCATCTTTGGATTATTCGCTTTCGCAAAAATATATTTCTGTATTCGCTTCCATTTGTTAAAAGTGTCATATCTTCTTATTCGCTTCACACATTGTGAAGATATTAATGTCAATGAAAACGTCTTCCACTTCTCTTCAAAACAGATGAAAAATATGCTTGTCCTTGTGGTAACAGGAGGTAAAAATAAAGAAAACATTCTTAATACTTGAATATCCTGGAAAAATATCAATTTAGTTCCTTAATTTTGTTAGTACTAAAGGGTCAAACTATTATTCGCTTTCGCAAAACTGCATATTTCACTATTCGCTTTCGCATTCGCAAGAAATATATTTCAATATTCGCTTTCGCTAATGTCACTTTCCCTACTACTAAAAATGTTGACGATTTGTACGACGTTTGATGGTGAGATATGAAGGTAATTTTTCAGGGGTATGGGGATGAGAAGCATGGACGACTGTTTTGAGAGTAATAATTCTTCAAAGAGTCCCTTTATTTCGTTCTTTGGACTGAGGCATGTATTCCGAAATATTTCATTTGAAAATCACCACTAAAGCAACTAACTAAAAAAAGAAAAAACATTTCGAACGATGTATGTATATGTTGTCTCTTTAAAAATATAGGAATATATGAGAGATTCTCTGCAAAAAAGTGCTAATTTATTTTTCTAATCGGATTCACTAGATTATGTGTACACAAAATTGTGTAAAAAGGGGCAAATGCGGCAGCCTACCAATTTTCGCCCTATGCGAGGTGGAAGTTTGAGGTGGGTTAAAAAGGCTATACAATGTAAATGCCATAACTTCTGATTACGTTAAGATATTTGAACATAATAAAAACCATTTCAAAGGCAGCTTTTAATCTTTTTTAATTTAATTTTTTTTTATTATTGGCCCCTCCGATTTTAAAAATATGTTTCCCTAAAATTAGCTCTATGTAATTACTATTAAACGAAAAAACAAATTCATGGAACTCAACCCCATAACAAAGATTATCCAATATTTACAAAATTTTAATATCTGCTTTTTTTAAAAAACAGGAAAACTGTTAAAAAAACGGAATTTCACTTACGCATTTATGGACTCCTAATATAAAGTAATACCTTCAAGGAATTTAAAAACATTTTACTTTAAAAAAAATTGAGATAAGTAATTAGTTATTTTCAATTTTTTAAAAAATATTGGCTTGCATGTTTTTGCTATTATCGCGAAATGGGGTTGTATCCCATTTATTTGATTTTTGTGGGTAATAGTATAAAAGTACAATATGAGTTAATTTTAGGAAAAAATTTTGAAAATTGAAGGGGGCCTTAACGAAAAGAAATATTTTAAATGTGATTTATTTTTTGTATTAAATATTATTTATGGGAACCCCTTTATAATATACCTCGAACTAAATGTTCACATTAATACTTCTTTTGACCATTCAAACTCAAAAATGTTTGCTGGAGCGTTTTCTTTTTAATTCGTCATCAATATTACTCGAATTATTCTGTCAATTTGTGTGGGAGTTACAGTTTATATAATACACCTTTTTTTCGCTGAACATTAGATACTTTAAATTCATTGCACTGTGCCGACTTATAAGCATTTATGTGCACTGGTATAAACGTTATGAGACATTAAATTGTGGTATGATTTGGGAATTTTGAGTGGGAGGTACAAAAAGGGGCGTGGCAATAACGCCCATTTTTCACAGGGCTATAGACACTATAAAAACATTACACTGTAAAAAATTTCAAGTATTTTTATACACTGGTTTTAATGTTATAAGCTGTTAACTTTTGGTGCAAAAAGGTACCTTTGTGTGGGAGGTACCAAAAGGGGCGTGGTAACAACACCCATTTTTCCCTGGACTGTAGGCAATATAAAAGCATATTACTGTACAAAATTTCAAGTATTTTTATACACTGTTATTAATGTTATAAGCTGTTAACTTTTGGTGCAAAATGGTGCATTTGTGTGGGAGGTGCCAAAAGGGACGTGGCGACATCGCCCATTTTTCTCGAGTTGATAGCGACTAATAAGCTAATACTATGTGTGAAATTTCAAAAGATTCGAATAAGTAGTATAGCAGTTATTAAAGAATCAAATTTCACAACATTTTAACCCTTTGTGGGGGAGGTACTAGAAGGAGTGGACCAATATGGCCCATCTTCGAACTTAGCCGGAGATAGAAAAAAATATTACCACATACCAAATTTGAGGTCAATCGGTTACTCCTTTCGAGAGTTATCGTGCGCACCAGCCAGCAGTCACACAGACAGACGGACGGACATTGCTCATTCGACTTAAAATGGCCCAAAACGGATTTCCTCCGAACATACTTGGGGTCTTAGGTCACTCCTTCGACGTGTTACACTTTTTTCCGTAGCAAATGATATATACCCTCGTCACACTAAAGCAGCGATGGGCAAAAGCACTACCCGGGGTTTTTCCTCTCACGTGTACATGAGCACACACATTGAATGAGAGTTCACTATCATTCAGTCGCGCTTGGACATTCGATCGAAGAGGTTGTGTCGTCGCTTGTTGGTTAGCGTGCACATAAAGAAAAAATGGATGATACAATGATTACAGTACATACTTCAAGTATAGGAATAAAGTTTAGTATGTATTGTATTTTTACAGAAGAATTTATAAACATTTCTAAATACAAGTTTAAATTATTTATTATGTTACTGCAGAAATTTATATATTATTTTCTTTTTGTCAAAATTAAATAAACTAACGAATTTTTTTAAATAACTTTAAATGTTTATATTATTATCTTTTAACGATTTTTTAATAAAATTTGTATAAACACCTAAATATACTAACCAAAAAAAAAAGTTGGACACTCGAAAACGGTTAATAGAAAAAATAAAGAATATGGCATAATCAATACGAGTATGCAGTACTTTTATTGGAAAATTTGATTGATTAATTTACATAGCATAATAAATATGTATGTATGTGGCTAATCATAACATATTTAAAGTTCGATTTCTTTATGTACGCGTATAATAACCACAAATCTACTTAATGATGTTCATTGTCCACTTTATTTATTATCTTACCCAACATATATATGTTAGGAAAATGCAAATACCATTTCTCGCAGTGCATAAAGAGAGTGTTAACACTTCTCACAAATACATAAATATTTTGTAGAAGTATTGTGTGCCCATCGCTGCACTAAAGTGAGGGTATAAAAACAAAAACAAAATACATTGCCATTCTCTGTTGCTATCCATAGAAAACACACGCTCGGCCATATGTAGGCAAAACAAAAACAAATCACATTGCTATTCTCAGCAAAGCAATACTCACTGTAGGATGGGAGAGTAAAATATTGGAACACTCGCATCGTGTCGATGTGCCGCACACTGCTTTATTTTTCACTACCACAACTACAATTTTTATACGCTAAGAGTCGTTCTTGTCCGTTTGTGCTTGCCGTTGAATTTTACTTAGGATTTTTAAAGCCATGAATCTCCTTTTCTAATAAACTTTTTAATAATTTTTTTGGCCTAAAACCTTCACCAGGTCGAGAGCTTTTTATTATAAAACATTTCATGAAAATCAGCCGGGCCTTTCTCAAGATTGTTCCGAACATAAAAAAGGCACTTCAAAATATAATATTAGTTTAGATTAACTTGGTCAATTGTAAACGGATTTTTAAGAGCCCGGTAGCGTTTTTATCTCTTCACCTTAGAGAGGAGGTATATATTATTTGTTACGAGCCAAAAGTATAACACATCGAAGGATCATTGTAAGTAATTTGAGCAATATCAGTCCGTCCGTCGGGTCCACTGCTTCTAGTATCTCCCCCACAAGCGGTTAACATTTAGAGAAATATTGATTAATTAATAACTTCTAAACTACATACTCGAATCCCCTGAAATTACACACATAGTATTAGTTTATTAGTCGCTAATACCTCAAGAAAAATTGACGAAGTTGCCAAGTTAACTGCTTATATTTTTGCCTTCAATATCAGTCCATACCAATACTTGAAATTTTGTACAGTGTAATAATTTTATATAAGTAGTGCCTAGAGTCCAGAGAAAAGTGGGTGTTGAGGGCACACCCCTCTTGGTACATCCCACACAAATGTACCATTTTGCACAAAAGTTAACAGCTTATAACTTTAATACCATTGCATAGGAATGCTTGAAATTTGTACAGAGTAATGCTTCTTTGGTCCTTGAGTCCTGGGAAATTGGGTGTTATTGCCCCACCTCTATAGGTACCTCCCACACAAATGGGCCATATCCCACCAAAAGTTAACAGCTTATAACTTTAATACCAGTACATACTGTAAGATTTGTCATTACTTTGCGTACATCAACTGAGGGATGTCCTGCCTCAGTAGTCTTGTCATATTACACGTAGCTTGCCGATACGGTTGTCGTTGATTATGGTGTTCGCTCGTTCAATAGATAACAAACAGGCGTATCGGGAAGTAATGTTATAAATCAGAAGTTTGATACCCGGAATTTGTTTGTCAAAGAAGGAACTGAGTAGTCTTCAATCCATGTTATTAAATGTTTAAAGTACGTTTTTTTATCCCAGAATGTTTATTTATCCCATGTGATGTTAGTAGTTTATATTCTGTTTACATTTCTAATTTTTTTATAAGTTTATTGTTAGTTATATTAAGGTAGTAGACGCATATTCTTTTTTTTACCTTTAAGTTATTAGTTACTTTATACATACGCTTTAATATTTCTTTGTTTTTGTAGTATTTATAACCATATATGGCCACGGCTCGGTTTAATATTGAATAATAAATAAATAAAAAATGAGAAAAGAAAAATTGTGAAAAAAAGAAAATTTGTGAAATTATAAAGCCATTTTTTTTTAAAAAAGCACGAACATTGAAAAAAATAATGAATTGGTTCCTGATAATGACAGCAATTATGCTGATGTCCGGTAGGAGTCGGAGGGAAGTTCTCATGGAATTCAAAGTCCAGCTGCCGATTTCAATATCATCTTGCGAATGAATTTGCAATGTCGGATGGGATGACAATCCAACGATGTTCTATGCTGCTCTGCGTTTGGAAGAAGCAGCTGCGTCTTGCTTTACTGCAATTGATGAAAGAAATATCTCGTGGAGTCTCAGGGACGAACAACTTGCAAACGTAGTTACAGGTTACGTTATCTGAATATCTATCGCTGCCTGAATATCTTTCTCAGATCAAAACATTTGGCTATTATGGACCAACAACGCAATCGAGAAATATTCTGAACCGAAATTTGCCTTTGGAGTTGGTCATTTTGCCAGATTTCAAGAAGCCTCGTGGATGACACGTCGAGAACCCTATTAGGAAAAAAAATATAAAATAATGTGTTAGTAGACAAATAAATTTCTATATCCATTTAGAGATTGAAAGTCGGTTAATAATCAACAAAGTTATAGGAGTTTAAGTTCGCAAAGGAAAGAAAATCTGGGTTTTAAAGCGTGATCCATTTCGAGGTTCCCTATTTTTTTAAAGAAAAAAAAAGAAAATTCAAATTGAATGGGGAATGTTTATTATCATTTGAAAGAACATTCTTTGGCATTTATTTTTTGAAGATTATGTCTATCAAATGTTGGCCGCGGCTACGTCTCAGATGGTCCATCCGTTGAGTCCAATTTTCGATGACTCGTTCGAGCGTTTCGACTGGTAACTGGCGAATGACACGCGTGATGTTTTGCTCCAAGGCTTGAATCGAAGCGGGCTGTCCGCATAAACTTTAGACTTTACATATCCCCACAAGAAAAAGTCTAACGGTGTGATATCACACGATCTTGGTGGCCAATCGACCGGCCCAAAACGTGAAATTATCTGCTCACCGAAGTATTCACTCAATAAATCCATTGATTGATGCGATGTGTATGAAGAGGCGCCGTCTTGTTGAAACCAAATGTCGCCGAGATCACGAGCTTCAATTTCAGGCATGAAATAGTCGGTTATCATGGCACGATAACGGTCGCCATTGACGGTTACGTTCTCACCGGCATCATTTTTGAAGAAATATAAACCGATGATTCCAACGGCCCACAAACCACACCAAACAGTTGTTTTTTCTGGATGAAGTGGCAGCTCTTGAATCTCTTCAGGTTGCTCTTCGTCCCAAATGTGGCAATTTTGCTTGTTTACATACCCATTGAGCCAGAAATGGGCCTCATCGCTGAACAAAATTTGGCTCGAAAACGTCGGATCTTCTTGGAACTTTTCAAGAGCACATAGAGCGAAGCGATGTCGCTTGGGAAGGTCGGGCGGCTTCATTTCTTGCACAAGCTGTATTTTGTATGCTTTCAATTTAAGATCTCGACGTAAAATGCGCCAAGTCGTTCCATACGTCAGTCCGAGTTGCTGCGAACGGCGCTGAATCGACTCTCCACGGTCTTCGTGTACACTCTCAGCGTGCTGGACGTGGTCTATTCGGTCGAATATTATCCAATAATGAATGCCGGGTCTCAAGATGGGTGATGGTGTTGCGAATAGTACGCTCAGTCGGTCGATTATGTTGACCACAAGTTGAGCGAAGTGCACGAAACACATTCCTCACAGAACGTGAATTTTCATAATAAAGTTGAACGATTTGTATACGTTGTTCAGGCGTAAGTCTTTCCATGATGAAATGCCAAACAATACTTAACAAAAATAACATGACAGCATAACACCGGGGTATTTCAAAAACATACTCTTGTTATACTCGACAAAACTTTAAGAAAAAATAATGTCGCGTCCCATGCTTTTCATCTTCAGTTTATTTTGTCGCAATGTGTAATCAAGCTAGAGTTCACCTTTAGATGTGACAGCGCCGCAGTAACCGCATCTGAATGAATGTTAAAAGCCCCTTCTACGCTGCGCTGCATTTCTGTTAACAGTCGTCATGGTGCTATGTCTATTTTTAGCTTCCCTGTTGACTTTGGTTACCAGATGTTGTTGTAGTGGTAGTGCGACCGTTGAGTTATTTTCAGCTGCAGAAACTCGAAGTATGATCCAAGTCTAATGCACTAACTACTGAGCTACCGAAGGCCACCTGAAGTCTTTTGGCCTAGTGTGCGATATCTTTCCCGCTTTGGGTATGAATTCCAATTTGTTACCCATCCGTCGATTCGAAATGTACGAAAGCCTGACATACTGCCTATATAATTTTTTTTCCAGCCAGGGGATAATGTACTTCATCATTTTCTGCGTTTCTGCTGAAGTGATGCCGTCTGGTCCAGTTGATTTGAAGGACTCAAAGTTGATAATAGCCCAGCTTATTTTAGATTTCTAAGTCAACAAACTATCGACGCTAGCAGTCTTCTCGTTCTCTTGTTGGTCCTGCTAATCCTCGGGTTCTGTTGGCGAGTTCCCCGGAAAATGTGTCGAGGAGCACATTTTGCGACTGCTCGCTGTTTTTTGTCCAATTATTTTCCTCATCCTGCAAATAACACACTACAGAGTGCAGTGTGTTATTTTTTTTCACTTCTGCACAGAAGGTGTGCCAAGAACACCTTTGCGCTTTTCTAAGCTCTTTCTTATAGATTTTGAGTTGGGTATACCCATTCATTAGTGAACCCAGTATATTTGGCTTTATTGAAAAGCTTATTGCAGGTTTTTTTCCTTTAACTCAGATGTCCACCATTGAGATTTAGTTTTATCTTGGTACCTAGGTTTTGAACAGGCTTCTTCAAGGGAAGTATGTTGTTGTTATTGTAGTATCAGTAAATGTGTTTGTTGTCCATTGTTTTTTATTCGCCTCGCGTAGTGGGTTCTGCTGCATTTGTTTCCTGCCCTGCCAAACCTACTGAACAAGTTGAGTAGGTATGGCAGGGCAGTTAAAAAGGTGTGGTGTTTCGTGTGGTCCCTGGTTGCAAACGGGACATGCGTTCGACTTGCCGCCATTAATCCTTGCCCAGTATGAATTAAGGCGGCTACACCAGCCTGATATTAATTGGGCCAAAAAAATTGCAAATAAATATTTTTGAGATTTTTTTTATTTTTTAAAAAAGTTTTTTAGAAAATAAATTAGTTATACGGATGGAAATAGACCGCTGTCAAAATTCAACACCATCCAACTCGGACAGTCCTTAACCGACCTGGTTGAAATTTTGTGTCACAACTACTATCCCATAGGACTAATCTTGGGACGAGTTTCATCCTGATCAGAAGACATCGGTATTGAAAATTCGCTCACTTGGCTTGAAATCCGCCATATGTATATACAAACTAATAAATTTCACCTTTGCTTCATTCATTCAAATGGAACTTTGAATAATGAAAGTCACGATTGGCTGAACTATAAAACATTTGAATCACTGACAAAAGGCGGACAAATACCAATTAGGGAGGACGGGAGAACAAAGGTAAAAAAAGAAGGAAATGTCCTCCGAAAGGACGTATGGTAACCCTGCACATATGTCATCGACCAAAGGGCCCGGCGCCAGAATCGTGCAGTCATTAACATATCATATGATTTCAACGCCGCACAGTGGGCTAAAAGGAAAAAAATTGACATAATTCTGCCATTTCAAAACCACTTATCGTATGGCGATGAAATTTTAGGTTAGAGAGTTTAAGTTCGGAACTTGGGCCCCCTATCTCATACAGGGGCGGAGCTACAGGGCCCTAAAGTTGACCACTTTGGGTATACAAAATTGTCATCGGCTTCTAACTTTTGAATGAAGTTTCCGATTTTAGTGGCGTTTTTCTGTGGATACTCCTAGACCAGACCTACAATAAACATTTTATAGGTTGAAGATATCTTGAATAGTTTCCGAGATATGTGGATTTTAGATTTAAATTTTTCATTTTTTCGCCGACTTTGCCTTGGAGTTTAGCCAATATCTCAGTCAAAAGTTTACCGATTTTGTTCGCGTGCTTTTTATGGATTGCCAATATCATGAAAAAAAAAGAGTCGATAAGATATGTGAAGAAATAAGAAAGTTATGGCCCTATAAAGTCAAATTTTTGAAAAAAATTCATTTTTGGAGATTTTTTGGCGAAAAAAGTCCAATTTGTATTTAGGTCTTATAGAAAAAGTTTGTTACACAAAGAATATGAAATTTATACTCATTTTAAAGGAGACGTTTCACAGAATCTGTTAGAGAAAATTCGAAGCAAACATTTTAATTGGTGTGGTTGCCACCCTTCTCCGATTTGGACCTTTTTTTTACATAAACTTCAAAAGTTTGATCGATTTTCTCCAATCGCAAAGCTAAATTGTTAAATTTTTCTTTTTATTTATTTGTATTAGGGAAGATATAGGACTAAAAGTAAAAATCCCATTTGTGGGGATTTTTGATGTATTTTTTGGGAATTGAGGGATTTTCCATTAGAAATTTCCACATGTTGTATTTGATTATTATTTCTAATATCAAAATAAAGAACTTTAAAAAAAATTCATCGAAATATATACATTTTTAAGAATTTTATGCCGTATTTGCGTTTGTGTCTATATGCAAAATATTTTTTTAATTATACTGTGGTACAGGGTATTATAACTTTGTGCATTTGTTTGTAACACCCAAAAGGAGCCGAAATAGACCGTTTATTATACCGATCGACTCAGAATCATTTTCTGAGTTGATTTAGCTATGTCCGTCTGTCTGTGCATGTATTCTTTACCATATACCCTCGTATATGTTACCCCCGATTTGATATGTAAGCGCTGTAAAAACTGTATTTTATATCCGATCAGTATGAAATTCGGCAGAAAAAGGTTTCCTTTTATATGAATGAACACTTTTAAATTTGGAAGAAATCGGTTCAGATTTAGATATAGCTCCTATATATACGTTACCCCCGATTTGACATGTAAGCGCTGTAAAAATGTTATCTTATATCCGATCAGTGCGAAATTCGGCAAAAAGAAGTTTCTTTCTTCATGAAGGAATACTGCCAAATTCGGAGTAAATCGGTTCTGAATTAGATATAGCCCCCATATATATGTTACCCCGATTTGACATGTAAGCGCTGTAGAAACTATATTTTATATCCGATCAGTGCGAAATTCGGCAGAAAGAGGTTTCTTCTTACTCGAAGGAATACTGCCAAATTCGGAGAAAATCGGTTCAGATTTAGATATAGCCCCCATATATATGTTACCCCCGATTTGACATGTAAGCGCTGTGGAGACTGTATTTTATATCCGATCAGTACGAAATTCGACAGAAAGAGGTCTTTTTACATGAATGAGTATTCAGGGAAAATCGGTTCAGATTTATATATAACCTCCATATATACGTTCCTCCTGATTTGGTTTCAAAGCGCTATAGAAATTGTACTTTACTTCCGATAATTAAAATTTTCCAGAAAGATGTCTCAATTTAGAAACGAATATTGCTTAATATAGCGATTATCGTGTCAGAATTAGATAATATGTTCCTACCCATTTACCAATTATTACAAATTATTATCGCAATGACCCTTATCCCATTGTTAGGGAGGTGTAGGGTATTATATAGTCGGCTACGCCCGAGTTTCTGCCTTTCCTTACTGGTTTTACCTGTCAATGATTAAGGGTTTCCTAGAAATAGTACCACAAAACAATATTTTCTGAAAGGTAAATCTTACTAAATTTTATTATTGTTTGATAAAAACATGTGATCTACAAGAAATCAGTGCATATTGACTGATATAATAACTAATAAGTACAAGAAGGTAGGGAAAAATTAAAAAAAAATTAGCATATAGACAGAAACGTAAATACGGCATAAAATTCTTAAAAATGTATATATTTCGATGAATTTTTTTAAAGTTCTTTAGTTTGATATTAGAAATAATAATCTAACGCAACATGTGGAAATTTCTAATGGAAAATCCCTCGATTCCCAAAAAATACATCAAAAATCCCCAAAAATGGGATTTTTACTTTTAGTCCTATATCTTCGATATGAAAAGCCGCGCTCGGGATTCCCTTTGCTGTCGATTTTGTTACACCCTAATACAAATAAATAAAAAGAAAAATTTAACAGTTTAGCTTTGCGATTGGAGAAAATCGAT
This sequence comes from Eudasyphora cyanicolor, assembly GCA_963930755.1. Classification (NCBI taxonomy): domain Eukaryota; kingdom Metazoa; phylum Arthropoda; class Insecta; order Diptera; family Muscidae; genus Eudasyphora; species Eudasyphora cyanicolor. The sequence goes on from OZ005736.1 coordinate 116,548,322, forward strand.
CAAACTTTTGAAGTTTATGTAAAAAAAGGTCCAAATCGGAGAAGGGTGGCAACCACACCAATTAAAATTTTGGCTTCGGATTTTCGTTACTGCATGGCAACATCTTATTTCCATGCACTTACATTTGTCTCCCTCATTTCACTCTGCGTTTTAAATGTCGTTGGAATTAAGAATTGTGTACAACCAATAAAAACAATCGGTATTTTTCAATATCATACATAAGGAAGAGTGAAACTTAACCAAATAATTCAGTGAAATTGTTAAAATTTCACTGAATTATTTCGAAAAATTTCGTTTTTTTACAGACGGAACGCTATCCACAAAAATATAGGGAGAAAGATCCTCATTTCACCAAATGGCTGCGACAAACAAAAGAATTTTAAGGCACTGGATGCACCTTTTTCGGATAGATTTTTTCGGCACTTTTTTCTCGTATTCAATATCTAATTTGCTTCAGACACAAAAGAGATATTCCGTACGGTAACCGAGAAAAAATATAGAAAATGTGCAAAAAATCCACCTTGAGCCAAAAAATTTGTATAGCCATTTAATTATTAATTAAGCCAACTTGACTTGATATGTATATACATATATATACAATATGTTATACATATGTATACTATATATATTTTTTGTTTGGACTATCAATTTTTATAGCAATTTTTATACTAAAATAAAAAGTTTTCTAATTAAAAAAAAAAATTTTGTGCTTTTTTAAATTTTTCATTACGCTTTTGCTTCAGAAAAAGTTGGCATCCCTGGTAATAGGCGGTCCAACGTTTCAAACTGTTCGGGAGGGACGTGTTGGTGATGTCCTCAAAAAGCGTGGCGTGGCTGACAGTATCGAAGCCTTCGATAGGTCTAGCGCCACGAGGACGGTCCTGTCACCGGGCTTGTTCTGGTTAAGACCGCGGCTCACATGATTGAATATGGCATGTTAAGCAGTAGTCATACTATGCTGCTTTCGGAATCCGTGCTAATGATCAGCAATTGGAAAATGTGTAATCAGTCTCGGGAGGATTAACGCCTCAAGCGTCTTAGCTACTGGCGAGAGAAGGGAGATAGGACTGTACGATTTTCTCTTGTTCGCATCTTTGCCCGGCCATTTTCCCGGCTTCGGTATTATCAGAGTGGTCAAGGACAGATTGAGGACCCTAGTCAGATACTCACCTCCCGGCATGTACAACTGCATCAACATCAGCATCGAAATTCCGTCGGGGCCAAACGCTTTGGATGACTTAGCGCTACGGATGACATCTGCACCTTCTCCAACTGTAAATTGTGGTGGTATTCTTCATTCTTGTCCATGCTTCTCGGAGAGCATGGATACGACGCTTTACTCTGCTTTTCTGTCACTCACGGGTGCTCTTTCCTGCCTGGATTTGAGAGTGACTTAACCGTTGCCCAAAATTTACCAATACCGGAACATAAGTTGCACAGCTTCAATTGATCTAGCCATTTCTTCCGCTTATATTCGTCGACTTTCCTGTTGATTTCTTGTTTCAGTTCCCTGATTCTAGGATCAGCAGGGTTAGGACGACGAATATCATCACGCTCGTCTGCTAGTCCCGCTGCATCTGCTGGGAAATTAGGTCGTGTCTCGGGTATTCGACCAGCAGGGGTAAAGCAAGCGGCTGCTGCGTTGATGATGCCTCGGAATTTATGTGTATTGAAGTCACCTAGGACCAGGCCGTTATTGCTCTGCAGTAACGGACTAATGTCCGGCAAATAACGCAGAGAACAGCTGCCAATCGGCGGTATATATACGATTTACAGTTCTATCTCGACAGTCCCGGACTTAACTGCTACCCCCATACACTCAATGTACAGGTCTCTCTCAGGCAAGATAGGTCTGTATTGCACAGAATGGTGTAATATGAAAGCCAGTCCCCCACCTCCACTTCCAGTGCGATCCTTACGTAGCACATTGTAACCCTTACAACTGTGCAAGCAGCATATGTCGTGCAGCTTTGTTTTCTGGATCGCAGCGACCTTGATGCTCTGATTCATAAATTCTACAATCCCGTTGATTTTGCCGCAAAACACGTAGTACTGAGATGGCAGCCCCTGGCCGAAGAATTGCTGCTTCGGGTCAATCCGGTATAAAGAACCGGCTGCCGTGGGATTTATGAATAGGGAACTATTGAATGATGTGATATGCTCGACCGGATTATCCAGACCGGCTTTGTCATTCGGTTCGTACAGAAGCGTAGAGTTGAGGACTTTTTGAAAGCGTGGCACCTGTCCTCACATTTGTCTTCCTCACACTTCTGTGGACGGCAGGTTCATGCGCTTTTTCAGCGAAGCACCTCTTAAAATCCTTCGACAAATTGAAAATCGTTGATAATGAAATATGTTACAGACGTAAAAGTTCGCAAGGTCCAATTTCCGGTTTTTTGCCCGTAAGTAAAGATGTTGGGGGTTTCCGGCAAATTTCACAAAACAAATGTTGTTTTACTCGACAGTGCCTCAAATAATATCGCGTCCCTCGGATTTTGACTGTCACGCGTGTAATTCATCGAAAAACTTAACACGATAATATCGCTTAAATTGAATATTGAATCGTGCTTTTTTGAGGTTACAAACATTTTCATTTCATTTTATTCAAACGTTGCAATGCACAAGCCCATAAGGCCAATTTGACAGCATTACTTAAGGCAACTGCGTTTAATAAGTTTTACAATATAAAAATATAATTTTGAGATTAAAACAATAACATTAAAAAATACATATTGAGATTTAACTTAAAACTATTTAATTTTATTTTAATAACATTTACATTAAAAAAATCATATACAACACTAATGCAATTGAAGGCCCCCAGCCAGAAAGGGATTTAACTAAAAATTCACGTTAAAACAATTGATACGCCCAAAGCAAAGAATAGACTTAGATATAGAAATACTACTCCTGAATATACATGTATATGTACTGCATGCATAAACATTGTCATATATACGTATAATTGCCAGAACAAACGAGTTATAATTGATGTAGAGCAAACTCCAAATACTTCCCCTCGAACGCATGTTCAGAGTATGAAAAAACACGCAAGTAAACAGTCTGTTCCAGATTCGTGCAACACGGACGAGATACGATCGATCAAAGACAGAATGTGAGAAACGGGGTAGAAGGATCTGGGGGTTAAGAGTCGATCTAGAAAAAATAAATTTCTCGCGAAGAGAAACAAGCAAAATTCGTTGCTTTACAAGTAATTTAAATGGGACACCCAAAAACTTAATAGCATGTTCGGAAATGTGATCACGTCTATTTAAAGAATATACCAAACGAACTACCATGTTGAACAGCTTCTTAATTCTACTCAAGTTCTCATCCGTTGTGCCTGATACAACTTCAATGCAATAACATATTACAGACATCAATAACGCAAATGCGAGTCTCCTTCTTACAAAATGAGGAAAGTACAGATGCGTACAATACAATTTGCGCAAGATAGAAATAACTTTTGGAAATAGCGAGTCAATATGGCTGGAAAAATCGAGCTTATAATCAAGAATAACTCCTAAACATTTCATCTCATCAACGAACTCAATTGTACTGCCATTTATACATACATTAAGGGTGTGATCTACTCGACGCAAATGGCCAAACAATATTGATTTAGCCTTAGATACATTGATGGTGAAATTGTTATTCTCCAGCCACCAACACACTGCAAGCATTGTAGAATTAATATTATTTTCCAATTGTACTTTAGTGTTGCCTCGGAAGAAAAGATGTATATCATCAGCATATATGTATGGAATACATATTCCAAAACAGACCCCTGGGGAACTCCGCTGCTAACATTACGCATATCTGAAATTCTGTCATTGAAAGACACATATTGAGAACGACCACAGATATAGGAATGCATTAATCTACATGCAGTTGTACTAAACCGGAAATTATTTTTCAATTTATCAATTAGTGTCACGTAATCTACTCTATCAAAGTCTTTGGACAAAGCCACAAGAGCACCAGTTCAAAAACATGATGGGTATGCCATCAACCCCAACCGCCTCGGACTTCACATGGCTCAATGCCTTTAAAACATCATCTTCGAAAATACAATCGAAGGAGAAATGGCGTTGCTGATCAGAGTCACCAGTAAGATCAATACCATTGGCATCATGGTTGGAATATGATTGAACAAAATAATTGTTCACATCATTGGTATCAAAGTCTATACCCGAGAGGTCCACATCTTCACCGACGGAACCACTTACACGCAAATATTTCCAAATCTGAGAAGAATTCATACCACTAAATATTGCAGTAAAATATTTTTTCCGTTCACTCCTAAGTACGAGTATAGATTTCGCCCTGTACGAACAAAAAATACGCCAGTTATCATCAGTAGCTCGCCGTAAATACTCCCTATATGCAAGGTCTCTGAGAGATCTAGACACTACAACAGATTCGGACATTAGCCAAGACTCCACTCTAGACGAAACTCTCCGTCTAACAATAGGAACAAATGAGAACAGATTGCCAACCAGGCCATCAAGAAAAGATAACTGAATATTAACATCAGAAGTATTATAATTATCGGATCAAAATCATATAAATAAAACTCTCCCAATCAATGTCATTGTAATTGCGATAGTCAATAAATTGCTCCTGAGGTGACAAATCAATTTTCAGAGAACCAAATATCAATGCATGGTGCGAGATAGCTGGACATTGAACCTGACTGGTGAAATTTAAAAGTGAAGCATTAATTAATAAAGCGAAATCTAGCAAAGATGTAGATGCATGCACAACATCATGGTGAGTAGGCAATGTATTGTGAGCAATATAAAGTCACAGGCGCAAACAAACGGTTCTCATTGAAATCGATCTCGACATATCAAATAAATTATTATATCTGACAAACAAATGGTAATGCCACTCTTCAAAAGACGAAATATCACCATGCGGCAGATAAACTACACCGAACGGAATTTTATTAGAACCTGAGCCGGCTTCAATAAATAAGGACTCACACACTCCATAATCGGAAGCACGAAAAACAACACTAAACTTGATTTTATTCAAAACGTATATACCTACTCCGCCCCCTAGCACCCGGTCGATCATTTCGCACAAACGAAAATCCCGAAATACACACTGCCTTTGATGTCACGTAGGATTTTAACCATGTTTCGCAAACACCGAACAAGTCAATGTCACTTCCACAAAGTATTGTCCTAAGTTAATCTAACTTGGTGTTGTAATTAGAAGGGCGAATGCTCTGACAAATGGCAAAGTCTGTTCTTGAAAAAAGAAGCATTGCCAACAATTGGGCCAAGATTTAATGCAACCATTTTAAATAAGTAAAAAGTGAGGAATAATAACTGGGGAACCACAATGCAATAAATAAATTTTTAACAAAAGGAAAGATCAAAATCACTTTCCTCAAAGAAAATCAAATAAAAATAACAATTGTAGAGATAAATAAGTACTACTCCAAAATAATGAAACATACTGCCCGCTTAACATGGTTAAAACATATAGCAACTATGATTCTAGCCAACAATCATTGAAGATATTTTCACATTCTTGTAGTGTGAGTGTTTTAACCATACCACCAGATATTGTAGCTACGATTTTCGGAACATCTCCATTAATTAAATTGTATTTCATCAGCTTCTTGCTACTCAATAATTGGCGGCTTAAGAAGACAAGTCTGGATGCATCAGGGGTCAGATGATCATTTAAAAAAAGTCTTGTCCGCAAATCCCCCCCATCAAAGAATCCAATTTAATAGGAGGTCCACGGTGGTAATTTGCCATAATAAGGTCTCTAATTTGCACGGAATTAAATTTTACCAGGACTGATTTGCCATTTTCAAAGTAACAACAATGTTGAATTTTGTTTGCATTTATATTTACTTTGCAAAGGTTGCCGATCTTTAAAACTATCTGGGTAATATCATGAATACCGTGAGGTAGCCCCTTAATAACGATATTCGCTCTGTTCAATCGTCGCTGCAAAATGTTTTTTTCCTTTGCCATTAAAATCACGTCAGTCTGCAATCTTTCAACCGTAGTATGCAGACTTTCCGCATTGGCTTCCAGATTTTCCACCGTTGATAATGCGTTTTTACAGAAACGAATATCATTGCTAATCAAATCGACCTTATCCATGCATATTTTCACGTCATCTTTGACTTTCCGCAAACCATCCATAAACTCATTACGAAATGAGCCAATGACCTCATCAACGGTAGCCTGAAATTTCGAATGAACATGCCTGTATTTGCTCATCAATTCCCCATTTTAATGTTTCCTCCAGATTATCAAACGACTTTCGCATTTTAATACTTAAGGCATCCAAGATTGTCATTGCTGCCTTGTAGCGCTGTTTGACCTCTGCTCCTGTGAGAATTGTTGCACGCCCGTACACTTGTGTCACCTACTATGGAACTGTTGCTGGAATCGTCGCTTTTGTCACCATCGGTGTTTTTGTTAGCACAGCGAGGTACAATTCGAATAAAAGAAAAAATGAAAACTGTGTTTTGAAAATCTTTTAAATAAAATATATTTGGAGAAATTTCTAAACAATAATTTAATTTGTATTTAAACACATATTTTATTTGAGAAATTTAGTTTGCAATTATATTTTGTTCTAATATATTAATATATTCGTTTCAAATAAATTGTATTGGTTTTCAAATAAAATTTATTTGCTCAGAAATATAAAATATTTAAAAATTTGTGTTCCAAATATATTTTCTTTCGATTCAAACATATCAAAAAAAGCGATTTTGCTCCGTGTAGTAATTGCCAATACGTATTATCTCAATTGAAACCAAATGCGGTTTATAAAATAGAAAGAATTCTTCCGAGACGATACTACGAATAATTTAAGCTCATTTTGGAGTAAAGTTTACTTTAAGAGGTTTCTGCTGATCTAACTTCATTTTAAAGAGAATAAATCCTTCGATGTGCTTTAAAAATAATTCAGTTTGTTGCCAATTATTTAGTCCATTGGCAGAAATAATCAAACTTTTAATACCAAAAACATGTACAAAAAATTTGATGATTTAGATGATGGATGGAAGTTTTTGAATCAGATATTTTTGATATAATGAATGTTCACAACGTACATTTTGTACAAACACAATGCATTTTAGCACAAAGTACATTGAATTTTAAAATACTTCATTCACATAAGTTAAAATTTTTTTCTGGGGATGAGAAATCTTTTTTTGGGGATTTAGGGGATAAATAATAAAAATTTGGGGATTCGGCATTAAAAAAAACTGGCAAGCCTGGGCAACTTCACTAGATTTAGATTTCCACGGTATAATTTATGGTTTTAAAGTCAATCAAATGTTGCAACTCAAAAATTACTACTTTAATTTTATTTTTAATTTGATTTTTCTGGAGCACAACTTTAATTCAGCTGGTCATTGTCAGGGTTGCCAAAAAATTATACTCGTATATGTATTTTTGTTGGAATGCAGTATATAGTAAAAAAAAATTAATTTTTTTACATACCTTTATTCCATTACAGCCGAAAATGATGACATGAATTGCGTTGAAATATTAGCCACAACCGTATCGATAATAATTATGGTCTTGACATTTCCCATTTCCGTATTTATCTGCTTTAAAGTTGTTTCGGAATATGAACGCGCCGTTATATTTCGCATGGGCCGTTTACGCAGCGGTGGGGCAAGAGGTAATTTTCTTACTAAAACTTTAAACCACAACACCATTTAATTATACTATTGTTGTTGTTTTTTAAGGTCCTGGTGTATTTTTCGTTTTACCATGTGTCGATGACTACTGTAAAGTGGATTTGAGAACTGTTTCATTTGATGTGCCGCCTCAAGAAGTACTGTCGAAGGACTCTGTTACCGTCACTGTTGATGCTGTGGTATATTATCGGATAAGCGATCCCCTAAAATCGGTTATACAAGTATCGAATTACAGTCATTCAACACGTTTATTAGCGGCCACAACATTGCGAAATGTTTTGGGCACTAGGAATTTATCAGAACTTTTAACTGAACGAGAGACCATTTCACATACTATGCAAATGTCATTAGATGAAGCTACCGATCCTTGGGGCGTTAAGGTGGAACGTGTAGAAATGTACGATTACAACTATTTTCTATGTAAATACTGTTTAAAATATTATTCCTCGAATTCTTGCAGAAAGGACGTTTCTTTGCCCACCGCTCTCCAGCGCGCAATGGCAGCAGAGGCAGAGGCTGCACGAGAGGCACGTGCCAAAGTCATCGCTGCAGAGGGTGAGATGAAATCGTCCAGAGCTTTAAAAGAAGCCTCCGAAATTATTTCGTCCAGTCCATCAGCTTTACAGGTGACATTGCCATTATTTTTTCTTTTTATTTCAATTTTCTTTAATTCCTGTTTTTTTCTTTTCATTAATTCTACAGTTGCGTTATTTGCAAACGTTAGTTAATATATCAGCCGAAAAGAATTCCACTATTATCTTTCCATTGCCTATGGAGCTGTTATCTCCATTCATATCGGCCAGTCATGCTGGTCATTGTGGTCACAAGCATCAGTGACATTTACCACCACAGTTGAAGCAGTACCTGGATGAACTGCGTTTATGTGAATTAAAGAATGATGCAAAAACAAACGAATGAAACGAGTTTATCATATTTACGATAAGGTTAAAACGAATTTTAAGAGGCATTTGTAACATATTTTTACACCTTTAGCCATATATTATAACAAATAAATATTATTCTCCTTAAAACCATAATTTTCACTAGACAGCATTTCTTTGAAATTCTTTTGGAATTTCCCCGTACCGGCCATAATTGCGGTAACATTCTCTAATTGGTCTTCTAAAGGACTCACTATTTTTCTCAATTCCTTATCAGTCAAACGCAATGGGATTATGGATTCCTTGTACTTTAATTTGCCTTTGAAAGCTCTACAAGTCTCAAGGCAAACACTATTTTTAATGCATTCCTTGCTATCACACAATTCGTGAGCTAGGTATATATGACATTTATAATTCCAATATTTTTGAAAGTCATATAGTTTATCTCTAAAGTATATATGCTCTACATTCTCGAAACAGGCCAGGTGTATGATGCGCGTTAAGTCATCATCATTGTTAAGGACATTTTCTATGATGGGTATTGCCGGAGCAACCGCAACACCTTGTGTAATAATCAATAAAATACAATCACCCTTAGAATCTTCGTAATATTCATACTGTCCTATGGGTCCACGAAATTCCACTTCATCGTCGATTTGCAGGTTCCGAAGGAAATTTGACATAGGTCCTTTGTACCTCAAATTAACGAGTATTTTAAATTCCATTTCCTCTATATCCCACCAGTATGGTGAATATGGTCGTAGCAAATATTTCCGTTTCGTTTCGCACTCATCTTTGTGGTGATTTCGGTCAATATCCTCTTCGGTTTGCCGCATTCGCAACATCAAATGGTAGCCGGGATTTATGTCCAGAATAAAATCTGTGCAATTGGCATGATTACACCGGCATGACTTGAAATGTAGTTCCCACACATTTACCTTTTCACTGGAGCGGGCTTTATGCACAAGACGAAAGTACGTATAATTGTTCAGTATATTTTGTTTTCCACTTTTATCGGCCACCTTCGATTGTTTAACTTGAATATTCAGCACGCAATTAACACAACCATTTCCGCAACAATCACTTTCATTCACATCTTCAATATCACCCATTTAATACTTTTTCGCATATCGCATCGTGTGTTTATTTACTTTTTTAAGGTGTATCTTACATACAAGTGAAAGCGTCAGACGTATGTCACAATAGGCATGTTTTCGTTACAAGCTAGCAATTTTAGTTTAGCACTTTGCAACGAAAACAACTGACTTCCACTAACTGACACATAAGCAATAAGTGGCGGATTTTCACTATCTGGTATCAATGGCGTCATGAGTTGCGAAGAAAGAACAGTGCGAAACAGACAAAAAATTCGTGAAAAGTATTTATAAAACATATATTTACTATTCTATGTTCAATTGTTTACACTCTTTTTGCAAATATTAAAATAATTTCCCATTTTTGTTCTTCTTCTTCCCGTTAATTCACAATAATTGATAAAATCTCTCCAAAAATGGGATGCCATATTTCTAAATATAGGGTGCCCAATCTGGCAACATCATACTCGTTTAAGACAGGAACACAAGCACCAAACTTCATCGGGAACTAATAGTGCTTAAAAGTGATTAGCTCCCCATACAAATTAAGCACTTATGGTGTAACGAAAACACGCCTAGGATAAAATATGAGTTTGACAGACGTGTTCACCAATACGAATTTATGTGACATGGTACAATTGCCAGGTAGTGGCCTTGTCTAATAACAAAGGCTGGTTAGGCAAACGTAACCTAAGGGTATCTCTTAAATACCAGTGAATGCGTCCGACGCCTGTCAAACTCGATTCCAAGTGTATTTAAATAAGCGTGTTTTCGTTACACCATAAGAAATATGGCATCCCATTTTTGGAGAGATTTTATCAATTATTGTGAATTAACGGGAAGAAGAAGAACAAAAATGGGAAATTATTTTAATATTTGCAAAAGAGTGTAAACAATTGAACATAGAATAGTAAATATATGTTTTATAAATACTTTTCACGAATTTTTTGTCTGTTTCGCACTGTTCTTTCTTCGCATCTCATGACACCATTGCTACCAGATAGTGAAAATCCGCCACTTATTGCTTATGTGCCAGTTAATGGAAGTCAGTTGGTCCCCATTTACATGGTACTTTTTTTTTAAGTAACTTATCGGCTTATTCTCTTTTGAAAAAGTATTTACTTTTTTTTCAATACTTAACTTATTTTCATTTGTTTTGTTTCGGCTTTTCCTGTGTGAATTGTTGTTGTTTCCAAGTGCGAACGAAAAACACAAAACGATGAGTACGATAAGTACGAGTACGGCATACTTTTTTTCCCCCCGTTTCCGACTGCCTCTCTCGCCCACAAAACGCCGATAAGTATGCTTAATACTTAAAAGAAAGTATCATGTAAATGCAGACTTGTTTTCGTTGCAAAGTGCTAAACTAAAAGTGCTAGCTTGTAACGAAAACATGCCTAATGTACTGCAGCTACTCCGCAAATACGATTTTGGATTTCAAATCTATTTAAATGTACTACAGCTACCCCCAAATACGTATTTGGGCGGCTGTAGCACATATAAATAATAAATACGAGTTTGACAGACGGCGGGCGCATTCACTGGTATTTACGAATTTCTACTTATGGTGTTTTCTTTTCAAAAAACCATTTTGCCCTGTCAGCAGCATTTTAATAATGTCGCATACACCCTCTTGTACTGCCGCACTTTTTATAGTCAGAATCTAAAACCAAAATGCCTAGCCTTTTAATTCACTTAAAAAAGTAGCTTAAATAAAGCATCCGTCCAAACTCCGTAAGAAAAAGGACGCACGTACACACGCGGATGTTTAGGCTATTCGCTCGACGCTGAAAAAAACATTTTTTCTTTCGTAGGGCAGCGTCCAACCCTTCGATTAAATACAGGGCTGAAATATTGCATTTTTGCACCGAGCCAGTGCGACAAAAGAAAACGAAACCCTCTCAAAGTGCAGCATTTTTTTTACAAGCGAAAAAAAGGCATTTTTGGGACGAAAGGCAGAAAAATATAGCATTTTTTGGCACAAAAGAAAACACCATTAGTTCGTATTCACACGGTACAAGTTTACCCGCTGCAACTCGGTGTTCATGAGAGAGAGGCATGAGAAAAATAGAAAAATCTTTCTCGTACTGGCATCCCGTTTTGTGTTTTTCATTCGCATTCAAGTCGGCTGCAGATTTTTGGCATTTCGTTTGGCGTGATTCGAGGCAACGAGTTGCTCAACGATTTTGCCTATCATATCATAGGGTGGTTAAATTGTAAGGGCCGATGTTGAATGTGAACCACACCTAAACTTCAAGTTTTTTTAACTTCGTGATCTTTTTTTGATCAGCATAATTGACCAAATGTTTCCACAATCGGGAGAATTGTGTGCAAATTTCAGCAAACCGGGTATGTAGGAGATGTGAAAACACCTGTGCATGCTCGCGCAGTTCGTTTTGTGCGGTTTATGGGCTGGCGACGTCATCGGGCCATACTTCTTCGAAATGAGGCCGGCCAGGCAGTTACTGTGAATGGTGTTCGCTATCGTGAGATGATAACGAACTTTTTATGGCCCGAAGTGGAAGATCTGGATGTGGACAATATGTGGTTTCAACAGGACGGTGCCACTTGCCACACAGCTAACGAAACAATGGTTCTTTTGCGCAACAAATTCAATGGCCGTGTTGGACTTCTTATTTGGGGTTATTTGAAAGAAAAGGTGTACGCAGCAACAATTCAAGAGCTAAAGGATGAGATAATTCGGCACATTAACGGTGTAGAGCCTCAATTATGCCTCAGCGTCATCGAAAATTTGGACCATCGGATGGAGGTATGCCGCCGAGGTCGCGGCGGCCATTTGGGCCATACATAATTGAACCATACCAATATTATCATAATAAAAAGAAATGACAATAATTTCCCTAACAATTTGTGTTTAATTGAAAATCAGCATCGGCGCTTAAAATTTAACCACCCTATACGAGAGAGAGGCAGAGAGCTCTTGCAGCCTGCCTCTACCTCCTACAAAATTTGACACTTGTTGTGAAAAAATTCCATCGTGTGATGCAGCACAGAATCAGTAAAGAATCAGCAACTGCTGTTGCTAAGTTTAATGCAGGCCCTTTGGTCTTTCAGGTCTCTTTTAATTATAGTTGGGCACTTTAATTCTATTAAGTGATCGCTCGTTTTAGTTCAGTTCAATGGATTGAACTAGTTCATTCATTTAATTCATCAGCTCTTTAGATTACCAGCTTTTTGAGTTTCTCACTTCAGTTCAACAGCTTCCTAAAAATCGTAAAGATATCTCTTAAATACCAGTAAAACTCGATTTTCTTCCTATTGTTTTCTGTGCATAGTCGAGTGCATAGGAGAGAGACGCAACATCGGTAAGGGATCCGTCAGAGAGACCTATCCCCATCAGGAATGGTAAGGATAGGGTACAATGTCTATTGGAAGATGTAAATAGCCCTAACATAGAGAACGCATTGAAGAAGATACACACTGAAACAGTTCAGAGTGCACTAGAGCTACCCAAGTAGCATAGTACTTGGTGGCAGAACAACGCCCATTAACCCCGAGGAAAGGGGGATTCCGAGGGAGACCAGAGCGATACTATCCTAGTTACGCTCTGGCCTCTCAAGGTAACTTAACAGCTACCTTTGCCTACTGAACCAGGATATCCAAGATGAATGCCCAGACTGCGGTCGTTAACCACACATTACAAGGCATCTCTTCGTGTGCCCTGCAAATCCCACGGACTTGACACCTGAGTCTCTATGGACACACCCAATCGAGGCAGCACGTTTCCTCAGATTGGATGTAGTTACGTTAAATGTAATCTTTCTAATTTCCAACTTCTTTTCTTTCTTTCTTTTCTTCCATCTCCTTGCGTGCGTGAAAAATAATCTTATAGGGGCGGGGCTACAACAACAACAACACCACTTTGACAGACGTCGGACGCTTTCACTGGTATTTAAGAGATACCCTAAAATTTATAAAAAATGCCTTTGCCAGCCGATATAAGCCGCCAATATTGGTTGTGGCGGCGTATGGTGGTAATTAACGGCGTCGTGGCGCAACGACTTTGTATTTATTATCCGAGAAACTATTAATATTACTGTGGAGAAAAAAGTAATAACATTAAAAAACATACTTCCCTACGTCTGAATTTACTACAATCAACATATTATAATGTGCCCCACAATATTATCAAGGAATTGGCCTTAGGAAAGGGAAGCAATCTCTACCAAATACAAAAAAAACAACTTCCAACTGATTCAACTGGTGGAATTGCGTCCTTGTATATTTTTGTTGAATTGCTGGTGTCGCGGGATGAACCTACAGTCCTTGTTTAGGGATTTTAATCCCAGGTGAGAATCTCTCGTAAAAAATGTGTATATCCGTGTATTATACAATTGATTACATACATTTATTGTGTGTTTGCAGCAAATTCATTGTCCACTGCAGTTTATTTACGTTTGTAACTTTGTTTGCTCTGCGTTTGGATGGTTATATCGATTGGCCTTGGTATGCAATTTTTACTCCACTTTGGATATGGAAGGCAGTAGCGGCCTTGGGTGCTACATTAGGTGCTATAGTCTGGTGTCGATATCCTCATTACAGGTAATGTAGTTTTATATAAAAAAATTCAATTAGCATTAAAATTAAACTAATCTAGAAAGACAGATCAAACATTTTACTCTTTTTATAATTTAATTTTGTGAAGTATTAAATCAGCTCACTTTGAATGAGATTTTCAATTTACTTTTTATATGTGTGTAGTATTAATTACTACGGACCAAACGTGTAACACATAGTCTGTCTGAGGTGCACAGTAACTTCCTAATTGAATTCAAATTTTGAATGTGGTAATATAATTTTACCCAGAAACAGAGATACCACCCTCTTTCTACGTCAATTTACAATAGTCAAATTTTCAGTTAGTATTTTTGTTTTACTAATTGGTAAAAGTTTTGATTTGTGGAAGCAATACTTAGTGACCGATTAAGCTGCATTTTGGCAGATTTTATTAGGACCCATATGACGACACATTCCTATAAAACTTCTTTATGTTTGGGATTTTCCATTTTCTTTTGCTCCGGCCATTATTTAATTTTAGTGTAAAATTGGTTAATTTTAATATCTTTTTCATAACAGTGATATTTAATTTTTATTTTAGAGCGACATTTCGCAGAGAGAATTGGAACCATATTTAATGTTTAATTGGAACCATTGTAATGTTTGGTCGATTTACTCGCCTAAAACTTTCTTGTTATTTAAACAAACTACGCATAAACTGCCTTTTTCTTAAAACGTATAGATTTCAACCGTAGCCTTTTATGCGATTTTATTTGTAATAATCTAACTTCACACTATCTTTTTTATTCTCTTAGGCTTGAAGGAGACTCCTATACCCAATTCAAGGCAATGCTAATTTCCTTGTCTCTTCACTTGATACTGCTGATGTTTGAACTGCTCGCCTGTGACAATTTAACATCAAAACGTCACTTATGGGTTCTTGTCTTCATTCCCCTTATTTTCGGATCTGTAGCAAGTGTGGGTGCTTGCGTTTGGGCTGTTAAGCATGATCGGTCATTTGAATTGGAACTATTTTTGGCTGTCAATGCCTTACAATTCGTTTCTCTCCCCTTAAAACTGGATCAATTTGTAACATGGAATTGGGAAGTGGTATTTGTACCCATGTGGATTGTGATCTGTCTAAGTTTAGTTAGTAAGTGTACACAGAACATACATATCTTATTTTTCTGATTATTCAAGAATGTCAATCGTTTTACAGGCGTACTTTACAATATAATATTTTGTGGAATAATGATGCGTACACCTGAAATTTCGTTACAGCAAAAAAAGGCAGCATTAAACGCAGCTGTTGGCAATGTTTGTACAGTATTGCCTCTTCTGTTTTTTCAGGTAAGGAAAGTTAATTTTCTTAGCATTTCGCTGCTAAGATTTTAAAAGTTCGACTGCAGAACTTCGGCAAATATATAAATAAATTGGGTTGGCAGGGCGCTACTGCGAAGCCAGCAGAGGCAGCCACATAAATGAAATAGTGTTCGAATAAACCAGGGCTTCCTAACCCTTTTAACCATACCGCTCCCCACAACCATGTACAAAATCTTCATACAACACGCAAATTAATTTTTCTGAAAAAATTTTCCAGAAAAATTTAATTTTCAAAAAAAAAACACGTTCAGATTGTATCGCTATGTTCACAAAAGCTGTTCAGATTTACCGTGGCTACAATTTTGCCAAATTTAAAAAATTATTTAGAATTTTTTCTGTATCCATTTAAAGTTTGTCACGTTCGACACCGTAAGTGCAAAGTTCAATCGTTTTGTGAAGGTGCACAAAATAAACTTCACGATATACTAAAGGGTCCGCAATGTAACGTTTTTTTCAACTAGCTTATTTCGTGAATGGTAACACTTAGCTCATGTCTGATTTGACAGATAATTAGTTTTATCCTTCCGCTGAACGAATATGTGTATATTGCGAATATTGCGACACTACTTTGAAAATCATGGTAATGTTGCAGAAAATTGCGTACGGATTTTGGAAGAAGAGAAGCACCGTCAGCTCCGTATGTTCGTTATCTTGTGAAAAAGTGAAAGAAACTGACATCCTCATTGATAAACCAAAGCGTGAAAAGGAAAAAACAGTGCGTACACCCGAGAATATTGCTGTTGTGGCAGAAAGTGTGTGTGAAGCGCCATCAACATCAATTCACCGTCGTTCTCAACAATTGAACATTTCGGAGACATCATTGAGACGAACTTTGCATAAAGACCTTGGTATGACGCCATACAAAGTCCAATTGGTTCAGGAGTTGAAGCCAACTGACCATCCAATGCGTTTTCAGTAGTTTTTTTTATAATTGGTTTTTGTATTATTGACCTTTTATTTTCTAATTTTTAAAGTTTTGTCTGGCTCGAGGTCATATATAAAATTAAAAACTGAAAACTGATGGTGTTGTTTCTATTATGTTTTATTTTTATTTATTTCCGATATTTCGATCGTCTTCGACGATCATCTTCAGGGATTTTCACTTAAAAAATAACAAAGAACATATATTATTTAAAGAAAAATTACAAAAATATATCACAATATTTACATTTAAACAAAACAAACGACTTGTTGCTAACACAACATTGTTTCAACTAACTATTTTATTTTCTCGGTTTGTATTTTTCCACTAAGTTACGATAAATTTGTGCACAGTGGTCAGTGTCAGTCTTATAGTTCATTCTTACGTCAGTAGGTAAATTAATTATGTGCAGCATTTCCAGAGTATATCTTTTCTTGTAATTGTTCTCCTGTGTCAATATGTCAACTTCCTTGAAATTTGGCTCATGTCCCGTCAGAGTACAATGTGCTGCTAGATCTGTTTTTTGCTCTAAAGGTTCATAACTTGCTTTATTTATAACATTTTCAAAAAAAAAGTTATTTGGCGGACCCTTTATTATACTTTATCTCATCAGAGCAAATTGACAGAAGGTCTTAAAAAATAATAATATTTAATCTAAAACATTTTTATACCTTCCACCATAGGATGGGAGGTATACTCATTTTGTCGCTCCGTTTGTAGCACTTCTAAATATTGATCTGAGACTCCATGAATTATATATTCTTAATCGTCGTAACATTTTAAGACGATTTTGCC
This sequence comes from Eudasyphora cyanicolor, assembly GCA_963930755.1. Classification (NCBI taxonomy): domain Eukaryota; kingdom Metazoa; phylum Arthropoda; class Insecta; order Diptera; family Muscidae; genus Eudasyphora; species Eudasyphora cyanicolor. The sequence continues at coordinate 116,565,605 of OZ005736.1, forward strand.
ATGTCCGTCTGTCCGTGAAATTTGGTATAGACACTTCTTATAGCTACAGGTAACTTGGGATTGAAAATGGAAACTACCGCTCCATTTTTTGATATAGCCCCCATATAAAGCATCTCCCCGATTTGACTTCTTAACGCCATATAAACCACAAATGTCAACTGATCGGGCTGAAAATGGGATCTGGCGGTAGCCATAGGTTCATGTTTTTATATAGACTTTATACAAAGTTCCCTCTAGATTTGTCTTCGTAACGCCATAAAAACTTCAAATTTCAACGAATTGGGCTGAAATTTGGTATAATGAGCTTATTTGTACCCGAAACTATACATATGCGATCCATGGTGGAGTCTATATAAGATTCGGTATGACAAACTTAATCCGCCTTTACTTACTCACGTTCGAACCAACTTAAAAATTAAATTTAAAAAAACTACCCAACATCTTTCTATCAAACAAAGAGGATTCAAAAACTTTATTATTTGTAACATTTTAAAATTTTCTTCTTCTTTGGGCTTTCGCTGAATCTCATGTTTTTAAAGATGTTCACGAAAATTACTTCTAATTTTGTCGCGTTCGAACCTCTCCTTTTTTGTCCTTTTTATCTAATCAATATTTCGCCTGAAAAATACTAAAACACCTGTGATAGTACTATTATCGATCTTTAAGATTATGTATAAGATGAATCTAAAATTAAAATATTTTAAATATAACATTCACAAAAAATAGAAATATATTTATAAGTTTACTCACGGCTACCCTGGCAGATCGCTACGCCCCCAGGTAGCTGCGGCTACCCTGTTGGGAATAAACCAATAATACTAGGTTACAATATTTTTGTCGAACATTTTTTTTAGTGTAATGGTAACGTATATAGGAACACACGAAAAAAATCAACATAAAGGTACTTCTTTTTAAATTTTTTATTACATTTTTTAATTCCAATTTTTGTGAAATGTGCCTCTAGTACGAGGGTTGCTATATATATTTCTGGCCTAGGTTTGACATATTTTAGCATAACTTCACTCAGTCATTTGAGCGCGAATTGTTTTGGTTACAGTGTGTTGAAATTCACCTCCAAAACATGGTTTTTGAACGCTTCAACAGCTGCTTCAGGCGTCGAAAAACGTTGACCAAGCAGTTTTTTCTTGATGTGAGTGAATAAGAAGAAGTCATTGGGTGTCAATTCAGGGTTGTACGGTGGATGACCCATCAATTCGACGTTTTGGTCGGTCAAAAAGACGCTGTTTTGAGCCGATGTATGAGAGCTCGCATTGTCATGGTGCACAATGATTCGTCTTCTCTTGTTCGTTTTTCGAATTTCTCCGAAGACTTCAGGCAAACAAATTGTGGTGTACCACTCAGAATAGACCGCGTCGGCCACGATTGAATTTATTAAACCAGTTTTTCACAGTGCTATAGGATGGTGCTTCATCCCATATAAAGATTTAAGTCATCGATGCACACTTGTCGTGATAATCCACGTCGTATGTTGTGAAAATTGACCGCACGAAAATGTTCACGAGTTAATTCCATTTTTTGCCAAATTGATTTTTTCAAGTCATTGTAAACAACACAAATGATGGGCCAAATGTTCTGGCTTGGGCTTAGCGATTTCCCACGAATCTTTGTTGAATGTGAGCACATCCCCTCTACTGTTTGACTGGGTTGAAAGCAACTGGATATAGATACCAGCTAAAAATCCTTAGAGAAAATTCAAAGAATTGCTTCTCTATTCAAAATCGGCGCGAGAGCGAGTACGCCGCAAGCGGCGATGAACACTTTACTAAACCTTCAACCGATAGGTCAATATATTAAGTGTAGCGCCACCATGTGTGCTATTAGACTCCGCGAATCACTTGTGTGGCGTAACTCAAACTGCGGACACTCAAAGATCCTTAATGAGGCATCTAACAGGCCCAGGTTGAGGGTTCTAACAGGACAAACTGATTATATGCCACCTGTTCTGAATTTCTCCACAAGGTTGGACACGACGATCCCTTCTAGATCAAATTGGCTGGATGGTGATCTCACCTTTCGTGGTCACGCTATTTACACAGATGGATCAAAGATGGATGTGGGAACGGGGCTGGCATCTTTAGTGAATCTCTTAGCATTAGCAGATCTTACAAATTGCCAGACGCCTGTAAAGTCTTTCAGGCGGAGGTTTTTGCCATCATGGTTACCTTGCGTTTAATCAACGAGGATATTTCCAGGCAGGGTGAAAACATAACTATCTATATTGATAGTCAAGCTGCTCTAAAGGCACTGAACTCCAACGTCATTAAATCCAAGTTAGTAAATTATTGCATATAAGAAATGCAAAAACTAACAGTTAACGTCAAGCTCTGCTGGGTCCCAGGACACTGTGACATCACCGGAAACGAGAAGGCTGATGAGATATTTTCGTAAATTGTAATGGAGCTTGCCTAGTTAAATTTTAATTAGTCCCAATGTTTAATTTTCTTTCAATTACAAATTTCAATACAAAAAAAAATTGAAATGGTTTTTCGATAGAGAAGTTCTCCTCGATATCGAATGCCGTGATTTGTTACCAGATTTTTGCCGATCCCATATCAATCGGTCGAACTCTAATACATATTGTACTAAATTTACTTTAACATTTTTTAATCCATTCCAGGTTGTAATCTGCGACAAACTTGAAGGAGAATTAAAATTTCCTTATATTGTGATTTTTTCCCCCCTGCTGGCCTCGATTTTTGCGTTGATTGTTCTAAGTTTTAGTGCTAAGGGTGGTAATAAATGGTGGTTCGGCATAAGAAAGTCCTTTAGTCAATTCCTTCTGTCAGCCATGCCTTTTCTACAAGAATATGGTAATATTTCCTATCATGCTGACAATAGCAATACTCAACAATCGCAACCACTGGATGGCGGTAGTTCATCATCATCGAGCACCGCACATTTGGGTGACTTTGACAAGCATATGAAGAAGAGCAAAAAGGGGGCTAAAAATGATAGCATGAAACCCGTGGTACCCATAATAAGTATTGATTTGCCCGATTAATAATAAGATGCAATAGTTCAACGGCATTATAATGTTATGTTAAGTATTTCAGATAAGAATCATTATTTTTTATATATTTTTTTTAACATTTTCATCTGTCATAATTCGGTTTGAACTTTAAACGTTTTAATTACAAAGCAAACAACACATGTGCGTTGATACAATACTGACTGTTCCATAGCACGGCGGCAGTATGCACTACATTGTAGCTCACTATTACTGAAATCAGTATTTTTGTAAATTTTTATCAAAAAAAATATTTTGTCGGTGCTCTGTCTGAAGAAACTTTGGGATCCTTGTTAATTTTGGGTGTGCTTGAATTCCATGATAAATCAGAACTGAACAGCTCTTACATTTATAAATGAATTACTACATATGTATGTGGGAATATGCATACAAAAAAAATCGCTTCCAAGGGCATCCGCAAGCTGCAACGACTATTTGTGTGATTGTTACTTATTTTTCTATTTTTATTCATTGAACAAGTCCCACAACCTAAATTGTATATCCCTGGAAAGATTTAGAATCTCTACTGTTTTGTTAGAATTGAATTTTATCTTACAAAACCAAAAAAATGGCATGTTTTTGAAAGATTAATGTAAGAAAACCAATTATAATAATAATGGCATCATATATAGTTAAGGGATTATGTAGTAGAATTTTAGTTAATTAAAAAAGGAACTAAATGTAAAACTTAGTGTCAATTTGTATTTCATTCAATATACATATATCATCTTTAAGAAAGAAGGCAAGAGAAGGTAATATTAAATGAAATAACTCCATGACGACGCTTCTAAATTATGGCGAGTTTTTAAATAATTTTGAATATTAAATTGATTAAACCTCAATTGTAAATTTTATGAGTTACCGTTGGGTTGAATTTTAATCTCAACAGATATTTTAAGACAAAGAGATTGTATATAAAGAGTAACCACGGCGAAAATTCATGTGCAGAGGTGAGTTTTTCTATCAAAATGATGGACAAAAAGGAAAATTAAATTGATTAAAAAAGAGATTTTTCTGCGTTTTCTTTGTTTCTGCTAACGTATAAGAATTTTATTTTGTGTGTTTATTGACGTGCATGTGAAAAAGTGAAAGAAAAGCACACAAAATACACGATTTTTCAATACATTTTTTCATGAACTCATCTTTGCACATGAGGTGGAATTGACATTTTCCGTGTGGTGAATGAAATGGTATCTCTTCTTATATTGAATCTCTTTGTTTTAAGAAGTATAATTGAAAATGGTTTAGAGACAATTTTTAAAAAAAAAATATTTTATTTTAACAAGGATGTTCTAATGTCTCCCTTTTTCAATGTTTAATGCCCTACCACTAGAGCCCGACCGAAGAATTATCTACTGCTTACGTATTTATTTACTTAGCACATAAAATTAAAAACCTTAATGTTATAATGACAAAGAAAGTATATTTTCTGCATGAAGACCTTGTATACTATTTCCTTAATTTGAATACAGCTGCCCAGCAGCATAAACAACTGCTCTCTAGCACACAGGTACTTTTCTGCCACTATTTGCAAATTTTTGAAACATCTCGAGTTACATTCTCATTATTATCTATTCGTACTACTTTTACAAGAATGCTTTCACTACTTGGAGAGCTTTTAGGTGAGGAACTGAGTCATGTTTTTCTTTATCGTTCTTCCTTTGGTGTCCTTTCTCAAATTATTTTTGTAGTATTGTTCACTTCTGTACACTTCCATGAAGATTTCCATAATAGAATTTTCTTTAAAAATTCATATAATTCTATTTTTTTGAATTTTTGAACAAAAAATCGGCCTTCGGCCAACTTCGGCTGGTTTTGTGGCCGAATGCCGAATATTGGCCGAATGTCGAGTTTTAGCCGTAGCCGAACATTCGGTCGGGCTCTACCTACCACTAATAAAGAATATATTTATTTTATGTAAATAATTGACTAGAGCGTTAAGCAATCTAGTCGGAGTATATGTTAAAATATTTAGACACTTGTAACTCAGATTTGTTTAAAGTTACTAGTATGTAAAAGAGATGTCGGCAATTCTGGGGCCAAATCACGGATATCGAGAACTTTTCGATCGAAAGGCTAATTTAATTTTTGTAAGAAAATTAAATTAGAAAAAGTGAACATTGGAATTAATTGAAAACTATCCAGAGAAGCTGTATAAGAATGAATCTAAACAATCTAATTGAATTCGACAGAAGTTTATAGTCTTTTAGCGATAATAAAATACACAATACGATCGTAAAATACTCGATATCGAATGCCGTGATTTGGCCCCTGAACATGAGCCGATATTTGTTTCCTTTATTGGAAACATAGGGCTTCTACAATATAGTACTAACTTATTCTATGTGCTGCTTTACACGATCGGAAGTTCATTGGAGAGGGAGGCAGGAGGAATATAAATAGTAATTCCTCCCTTTCCCTCTCACTCTCTTCTATGAACTTCCGATAAGCCGCAACTAAAGTTGCTCGTGTGAAACGGAACTATTATTACAAAGATTTTTTAGTTCTTCAAAAGTTATGTTTTTGTCGCAGTTCCTGTAATACCGTTCTGCACCATGTGTTTTTTGAGCGTCGGATACCCCATGGGTTCCATTCCAGGGCTGTTTTGGTGATGCTCTCCGAGAAAAAACAATATAATTTAAAAAGACATTCCTTAAAAAATTAATATTAATCGATAAGTGCAAAAAAGTTCAAGCTACATATGTTCGCGGAAAACTGTTTTATCGCGTGTGACAATTCATTCCAATTCGTTCGTAACTGAAGCTATGTATAGACGATTGTCAGATCGGACGACGTTATCAACCACGTTAAAGTGCTGCAAATGTACGGACAATGACAGATTGTTAGGCAAAGGTGAATTGACATTTCAGGCGATTGCGAGAAAACCTTACAATTTCGTATATTTACTGTCATAATGTAAACATAGTATCATTGTATTTATTCGTCGGTTATTCCTATTATATATTCGATGTCGATTACATGCATATGGATTATTCATATTCATCACTAATAGGTGAATATCACCACTAACAGTAAGAAATAAATTACTCTAATAATATTCTTCAACAAGAACGGTTGTTTTAGTTACAACAATTTTGGCGACGAGGATTACGAGACGAATCTCACGGTATTCATTTGGAGATATACATTTTTTACAGTACAAGTGTACGGAAAGTGAATAAAATGGCAGATTCTGGCGTACATTTCTTTAACTATGATGCTTTTGGTCCACAAAAGATTTCTTGGTGTCGTTGGGTGAAACGATTTGAGACGGCTATGAAGCTGTACGATTGTAAAGAGGACAAGAAACAGTCATTGTTGTTGCATTTCATCGGTACAGGCGCCTACAACGTCTTATGCGACAAATTGACACCTAAACAACCAGAGGAAGAAACATTCGCGGAAATAATCAAGGTGTTGGAAGAACACTTTGAGCCGAGGCCCAGTGAGTTGGTGGAATGTTTTCGGTTCAACATGCGCAGGCAACAAGAGTCTGAGTCAGCAGGTGACTTTGTGGTGTCATTGAAAAAGTTGGCGGTTGGTTGCGAGTTTGGAGGTTATTTTGGGTAAGGCTCTCAGAAATCAATTTGTATTTGGTCTATGTGATAGTAAATTGCAAAGTCGGTTGTTGGAAAAGAAAGATCTGACTTTGGAGGATGCGTTAAGTGTGGTAACAGCGAGTGAATTGGCAGAAAAAGGCGGCTTGGCTACAAAATGGCGGTGAGAAATCGAATGTGAATAAAATAAAGAAGAAGAACGATCTCAAAAGGAATGCAAAAAAGGCTGATGCAAACATAACCCATGAAAACAAAAAGTGTTTTAGATGTGGTAATACCTCGCATATGGCAAACACAAAAATTTTACATGTCATTTTTGTAACCAAAAGGTGCATTTGAGAAAAGTGAGTTTTAAAGAGAAAAAACAAATACAACAAGTTCATGAAAAAGAAACGACAGTTGAAGAATTGTTGTTGGTGAAAACTAAAGGCGAAGTAAATAAGTTAAGCAACAAAATCATGCACAGTCTGCGGGTAAATGAAGAAATGATAACTTTAGAAATAGACACGGGATCACCGGTATCAATTATTAATTTGTCAGATGCCAAACGTTATTTCCCGACATTGAAAGTGTGTCATCCCGATGTGGAGCTTGTGAGTTATTGCGGTACAACTTTGAAATGTGTTGGATACATATGTGTCGCAGTGACAGGTAGCGATGAGGCTAACAAATTAAAATTGTATATTGTGCGATCGAACCAAAAACCAATTCTAGGAAGAGAATGGTTACAGAAAATTAAATTAAATTGGCAAAATATTTTTGGAGCAGAGGGCTACGGTTCAGTAAATGAAATTTGTTCAAGGAAGGCTATATTTAGTACAGAGTGCCTAATAAGGAAATAACCAAAAATATTTTCCAAGTCAATGGGTAAGATTGACAAAATACAAGTGGGGTTGTATCTGAAACCCGAAGCTAAACCTAAGTTCGTAAAAGCGAGACGTGTGCCGTTTTCGATGATGGATGCTGTAGAGAAACAACTCAAAGAACATATTGATCAGGGGCTGTTCGAAAAGGTTGAAAAGAGCGAATGGGCGACACCTATAGTGGTGATGCCGAAAAGGGATGAAGCCGTAAGATTGTGCGGTGATTATAAAGTCACTTTAAACAGGGTTTTGGTGGTCGATGAACATCCTCTGCCGATCATTGAGGAATTATTCAAGATGGCTGGTGGGGAGAAGTTTTCCAAGATCGATTTGACCAAGGCTTACTTACAGTTGGAGGTCCACCCCGATGATCGTCATTTATTAACATTAAGCACGCACAAGGGACTTTATCAGCCTACGAGACTAATGTACGGAGTGTCCAGTGCTCCAGCAAAATTTCAGCGTATAATGGGGCAAATTCTCGGTGACATTGAGGACGTCACGGTATTCATTGATGACATCAAGATTACAGCACCCAATGATGAAATACATATTCAACGCATAAATGAAGTATTGGGTCGTCTTGAAAAATACAATATGAGGGTGAACATCGAAAAATCTGAATTTATGAAGGATAATATAGAATACTGCGGGTACGTTATAAGTAAAAAGGGCATACAGCGGATGCAAAGTAAGGTGGATGCAATAAGAAACATGAAGCGACCTAGTAATGTAGACGATGTACGTGTGTTCTTGGGCCTGATTAATTACTACGGAAGATTCATTCGGAATTTGAGCGATATCGTCTACCCTCTCAATAAACTTCTTTGTAAAGATGCTAAATTTGTTTTCGATGAACGGTGTGAAAGGGCTTTTCAGGAAGTCAAACGGCAGATGCAGTCAGACACTGTTTTGGCGCACTATGACCCAAAATTGAAATTGGTCTTAGCGGTGGATGCCAGTCCGACGGGTGTTGGAGCTGTATTAAGTCAAATTGACAAGAATGGTGTGGAAAGACCCATTCATTTCGCTTCACAAACATTAACTAATACTCAGCAAAAATATTCGCAAGTGGACAAAGAGGAATATGCAATAATCTATGGTGTACGTAAATTTTATGATTATTTATATGGAAATAGATTTTGCTTAATTACAGACAATCGTGCCGTGTCACAAATATTTTCACCACAAAAAGGGTTACCCATATACTCTGCTACAAGGATGCAGCACTACGCTATTTTTCTCCAGCAATTTAATTACGAAATAAAATGCAGAAGATCTAAAGAGAATGCGAACGCTGATGCATTTTCGCGATTACCAGACCGAGAAAAATATTCACATGTGGAGGAAGTTTTTGTTATTCATCAACAAATGATTGAAAATCTACCGGTAACTGCAGAAGAACTTAAAAAGGAAACTGAGGCTGACAAAGAAGTTACGAAATTGTTGAAATGTTTGCAGTACGGACGTAAGTGTGACTCGAAAGATAGTTTTGGTACTACTATCCAGAAGTGTCGCGAAATTTTTTCCCAATTTGGGATTCCAAATATATTTGTTAGCGACCATGGGAGGCAATTTGACTCGAATGAGTTTCAACATTTTTTAAAACTGAATGGAATTGTTCACAAACAAGGTGCACCATACTATCCTGCAACAAACGGGCAAGCGGAACGTTATGTTCAAACAATCAAATCAAAGTTGATGGCATCAAAATGTACACCCGATACGATACATGCGGAATTGTCAAAGATACTGATGGCATACAGACGGGCTATACACTCAACAACAGGGAAATCACCAGCAATTTTAATGTTCGGCAGACAAATTTAGTCGCGTTTAGATTTGTTGATTCCTAACGATGTAAATGAGGAGGCAGACGATCAATTACGCGCTGTCCCATCAAAGAAATTTTTTGAGGGAGAGAGAGTTGCAGTGCGAGACTACTTATCAAAGGTGAATTGGCGATATGGAAATGTAGAGAAAATATGGGGCGAACTTCATTATGATGTCAGATTAGACGACGGTCGTATTTGGCGAAGACATGTAGATCAAATACGAAAATCAGCGGTAAATGAATGAGTGAATACGAACGTTGAATATTCAAGACCGGTACCAACTATAAGTCCCCATTTACATGGTACTTTTTTTTTAAGTAAGTCCCCATTTAGATGGTACTTTTTATACCCTCACTTTAGTGTGACGAGGGTATATATCATTTGCTAAAAAAGTGTAACACGTCGAAGGAGTGACCTAAGACCCCAAGTATGTTCGGAGGAAATCCGTTTTGGGTCATTTTAAGTCGAATGAGCAATGTCCGTCCGTCTGACTGTCTGTCTGTCTGCTGGCTGGTGCGCACGATAACTCTCGAAAGGAGTAACCGATTGACCTCAAATTTGGTATGTGGTAATATTTTTTTCTATCTCCGGCTAAGTTCGAAGATGGGCCATATTGGTCCACTCCTTCTAGTACCTCCCCCACAAAGGGTTAAAATGTTGTGAAATATTGATTCTTTAATAACTGCTATACTACTTATTCGAATCTTTTGAAATTCCACACAGTATTAGCTTATTAGTCGTTATCAACTCGAGAAAAATGGGCGAAGTCGCCACGTCCCTTTTGGTACCTCCCACACAAATGCACCATTTTGCACCAAAAGTTAACAGCTTATAACATTAATAACAGTGTATAAAAATACTTGAAATTTTGTACAGTATTATGCTTTTATATTGCCTACAGTCCAGGGAAAAATGGGTGTTGTTCCCACGCCCCTTTTGGTACCTCCCACACAAAGGTACCTTTTTGCACCAAAAGTTAACAGCTTATAACATTAAAACCAGTGTATAAAAATACTTGAATTTTTGTACAGTGTAATGTTTTTATAGTGTCTATAGCCCTGTGAAAAATGGGCGTTATTTCCACGCCCCTCTTTGTACCTCCCACACAAAATGCCCAAATCATACCACAATTTAATGTCTCATAACGTTTATACCAGTGCACATAAATGCTTATAAGTCGGCACAGTGCAATGAATTTAAAGTATCTAATGTTCAGCGAAAAATAGGTGTATTTGTTAAACCCGTTCTGGTACCTCCCATACAAACTAACAGACTAATTCGTGGAATTTTCAATATTACATTACTCACAAAGTGAGGGTATACCTTAGTCGGTTTACCCGACTGAAACTTTCTTACTTTTTTTAAGTAACTTATCGACTTATTCTCTTTTGAAAAAGTATTTACGTTCACAAACGTACTTTTTTTTAAACAAAAATAATAAATAATAAGATATGTCATCCCGGAGAGAGTAAGTTGTCAGTTACGAACGAATAGAAATTTCAACGAGTGGGACTTTAAAGAGTGAGTTTTTCCGCGGATTTCGGACCGATTTTCCCGAATTTTTTGTAATTGTCACAATTAAAAAATTAATATTAATCAATTAGTGCAAAAAAAGTTCAAACTATGTTCGCGGAAAACAGTTTTTTCGAGTGTGACATTTCATTCCTATTCGTTCGTAACTGATAGATTTTGACGTTTAGACCGGACGGCACATCTGTCTAATATAAGGTCTGTGTTTTTTAATACTTATACTTATTTTCATTTGTTTTGTTTCGGCTTTTCCTGTGTGAATTGTTGTTGTTTCCAAGTGCGAACGAAAAACACAAAACGATGAGTACTATAAGTCAAAAACACAGACCTTATATTAGACAGATGTGCCGTCCGGTCTAAACATCAAAATCTATCAGTTACGAACGAATAGGAATGAAATGTCACACTCGAAAAAACTGTTTTCCGCGTTTGGTCAAAAATAATAAATAATAAGATATGTCATCCCGGAGCGAGTAAGTTGTCAGTTACGAACGAATAGAAATTTCAACGAGTGGGACTTGAAAGAGTGAGTTTTTCCGCGGATTTCGGACCGATTTTCCCGAATTTTTTGTAATTGTCACAATTAAAAAATTAATATTAATCAATTAGTGCAAAAAAAGTTCAAACTATGTTCGCGGAAAACAGTTTTTTCGAGTGTGACATTTCATTCCTATTCGTTCGTAACTGATAGATTTTGATGTTTAGACCGGACGGCACATCTGTCTAATATAAGGTCTGTGCTATAAGTACGAGTACGGCATACTTTTTTCCCCCGTTTCCGACTGCCTCTCTCGCCCACAAAACGCCGATAAGTATACTTAATACTTGAAAAAAGTATCATGTAAATGCAGACTAAGTTCCTGGAAATCAAATACACTCAGACAACCAAGCAGACTCAAATCCAACTGATAAAAATGTTCATGTTCCCGACGAAACTCCGAGAACAGGAAATACCACGTCAAGTCCTGACGAGCTACGCCGATCAACAAGGCAACGAAAAGTACCTCAACGTTTAGCAGATTCCTAACTTGAATTTGATTAAATTAAGGGGGGGGAGAAATGTAATAATGTAAACATAGTATCATTGTGTTTATTCGTCGATTATTCCTATTATATATTCGATATCGATTACATGCATATGGATTATTCATATTCATCACTAATAGGTGAATATCACCACTAACACTAAGAAATAAATGACTCTAATAATATTCTTCAACAAGAAAGGTTGTTTTAGTTACAGTTACAATATATTTTGTAAATATTTATATGCTGGATTGGCAATAAAAATATTTCATATACAACAATGTTGCCAATAAAATGTTTTTCTGACACAGTCACATGCATAAGCTTCGCACATCTAACAATCTACAAATTATCTCACAATGGCTTTTCTGCCAACGCTGCAAGACAAAAATTGTTTGTTCACAGGGTTGCATTTTTCCGCCACTTTTCTGACAATTTGTCCGATCTGGCAATTGTCTATACATAGTTTAGTAGAGGGGAATTGAGAGAGCAAACGTGTAATTTGATACTATTTGGCCACTTCGTGGGTGGTCTGATGACGTCATGATGACGTCATCGTCCATTTTATGTGTATGTATGTGCGAATTCGTACGTCTGTGTCAATTTTATGTGTATGTATGTGTGAATTCTGACGTCGTCGTCGATTTTATGTGTTTATATTCCAATGTAATTTGATATTATTTGGCCACTTCGTTGGTGGTCGCCAGATGTTCTGTAGGTCTGAATCAGTGTTTATGTTTATGTACTTGAGATCAGCATGACTCATTGGTATGTGCGTCCGCAGCTGGGCTTTGCTGTACATCTAGGTATGGTTGATTCTAGAATCACATTGTGAGTCCGCAGCTGGGCTTTGCTGTATATCTAGGTATGGTTGATTGTCGAATCACAAATAAACACATGGTATGTGTGTCAACGGTTCCCCACCAGTCCGTCTTTCATACACACATGGTATGCATGTATGCGTGTAAACAGTTCCCCACCAGTCCATCTTTTGTGATAGTATGTCTGTCCATGTTAGGCTATTGGTTTGTGTGTCCACATCTTAGTTTTATTCAATGGTCTTTCCAAGCAATCCGTCTGCCCAAGCCAAGCCAATAACAAATTGAGAGTGATCGACTGGCGATCCAATGAATTTTTTTTGGCGATCTGCAAATTTTTGCCTTTTCAAAACAAACAAACAAAGTGGTCGTAAAACGATCAGCAAGTCCGCCAGTCAAGTAGATCAGCGGCGTCCAAAAAAATTTAAAGCCATACCGAGTTCTTTACGCAGCACAACATTGTAGTATATAAGTATAATAACATTATGCAAACAAAGTTGTGGCACTTGTAATCTGAATATACTAATTAAAAAACTCAGCATTCATTATCCACATCATGAGTGCGTCATGCTATGTGTTTGGTTGTCCGTCTGTCTGTCGGACACTAGCGCCAAACAGTTCATGCTATTGAATTGTTTGGTTGTCCGTCTGTCTATCGGAAACTAGAACCAAACGGACGGACCATGCAATTGAACTTGAATTGATTCCTTTGTGACATATCCAGAGCACAATGTGTGTGTGTAGTTCTGAGTATCCAAAACTTCACACCAAATCCGCAACGACTTTTAAGATCAGCGGCGTCCAAAAAAAATTTAAAGCCATACCGAGTTCTTTACGCAGCACAACATTGTAGCATATAAGTATAATAACATTATGCAAACAAAGTTGTGGCACTTGTAATCTGAATATACTAATTAAAAAACTCAGCATTCATTATCCACATCATGAGCGCGTCATGCTATGTGTTTGGTTGTCCGTCTGTCTGTCGGACACTAGCGCCAAACAGTCAGTTCATGCTATTGAATTGTTTGGTTGTCCGTCTGTCTATCGGAAACTAGAACCAAACGGACGGACCATGCAATTGAACTTGAATTGATTCCTTTGTGACATATCCAGAGCACAATGTGTGTGTGTGTAGTTCTGAGTATCCAAAACTTCACACCAAATCCGCAACGACTTTTAAGATCAGCGGCGTCCAAAAAAAATTTAAAGCCATACCGAGTTCTTTACGCAGCACAACATTGTAGCATATAAGTATAATAACATTATGCAAACAAAGTTGTGGCACTTGTAATCTGAATATACTAATAAAAAACTCAGCATTTATTATCCACATCATGAGTGCGTCATGCTATGTGTTTGGTTGTTGGTCTGGCTGTCGGACACTAGCGCCAAACAGTCAGTTCATGATGCTATTGAATTGTTTGGTTGTCCGTCTGTCTATCGGAAACTAGAACCAAACGGACGGACCATGCAATTGAACTTGAATTGATTCCTTTGTGACATATCCAGACCACAATGTGTGTGTGTGTAGTTCTGAGTATCCAAAACTTCACACCAAATCCGCAAAGACTTTTAAGATCAGCGCCGTCCAAGATCAGCGGGGCCCAAAAAATTTTAAAGCCATACCGAGTTCTTTACGCAGCACAACATTGTAGCATATAAGTATAATAACATTATGCAAACAAAGTTGTGGCACTTGTAATCTGAATATACTAATTAAAAAACTCAGCATTCATTATCCACATCATGAGTGCGTCATGCTATGTGTTTGGTTGTCCGTCTGTCTGTCGGACACTAGCGCCAAACAGTCAGATCATGCTATTGAATTGTTTGGTTGTCCGTCTGTCTATCGGAAACTAGAACCAAACGGACGGACCATGCAATTGAACTTGAATTGATTCCTTTGTGACATATCCAGAGCACAATGTGTGTGTGTGTAGTTCTGAGTATCCAGAACTTCACACCAAATCCGCAAAGACTTTTAGGTAAACAAACATATTTTTGTGGTTGTTTCATATTCGTGGCAAATTAAGAATTGGTATGAATTGATAAGGAATGAATGCCCTATAAACGAAGAGATGGAAAACAAACATAATTTTGCGATCTTCTGATATTCGATGCAAATAATTATGAAATACGCATTAAATATTTGCTGACTAGGGATACTATGAAAAATTCATTTATTAAAAATTCGTTTAAAATTTTTATGACAAAAAATGAATCCGACATTATGAAATTTCCATATATAAAGAAAAGTATTGTGAGGACAACTACAGTCCACAGTAGCAGTCCACATATTCCAAAGTGCTAGAATAAACCTTTATCCTTGAAAATGATGTCTATGGCGGATTTCGAGATGGAGGAGTTAAAAAAACTCAATGTCCATAGTTGGTCGGATGATCAATTCAGTTGCGTTCACCCAAAGGATCCGATCATTGAAAAGGAGTTGGCAGATTTAGAATCACTGGACATTATGAATTGGACAGATGAGGATATTCCAGTTGATGGCTCATCGACAGATCAGGAGGACCATGATGATAACGATGATCAAAACGTAACTCCATCAGTCTTGGAAAGCCTAGACCTTTTCCCGAATGGAGAGACCGAACCGTTTGATTTTGATCCGGAGGACCATGATGATAACGATGATCAAAACGTAACTCCATCAGTCTTGGAAAGCCTAGACCTTTTCCCGAATGGAGAGACCGAACCGTTTGATTTTGAATATGGACAACGCTTATCCCAAATTCTAGAGGATGAGGAATCATATCCAAGTGAATTGGGTGAGCGCCCAGTTATTACATCAAATATATTACTTCAGCCTGGGAAACCTATGGTTGAGCCACAGGTTAACAATTCTCAGACTGTAATACAAACTATTTTAATGGCATACATTGATAAATATCCTGAAACATTGGATGCTTTTATGGATATAATCAATGAAGAAGAAGCTCAATATATTTTAGATTTAATTAATTATTAAAAATATACTATTTGTAAGATTTTTTGTTCTATTATTCACGTTACATTTCATTCATAAAATTTTAAATAAAACATAAATATAATATTAAATAAAATATATTTTTATTTTGCAAGGCTTGGGTTTCTTAAGAGCTTTCATCCTCTTTTTACTTTAGAGGGAGAGGGGATACATAAATTGAGGTTTTCAAATAGATATAAATAGGTGCAGATTTTTATGAAGACTACAGTCGAAATTTTAAAATTAACAAGATGACATCGAATACTGAGGTTATTAAATCATTCAACAGTATGAATTTCAAAAAAATTCTAAGTATTAAGGATATGACTCCAGACATGGAATATGCTGTAAGAGGAGCCTACAAGACTGTTGGTACATATGGAGAAAAAATCGTGTTAAGGCTGGACAACTACATTTTGTATTTACCATCGAGATTTCTCTCTCTGGGAGATGAAGCAATAAAACGACTCTGCGATGGAGTGTTTTCTGTAGTTAAAACACCATTACGAGAAGGATCAGATTTATGTAAATTAGAATTAAGACAAATAATTGCCACAGATGCATTTTACTCTTTATTTTAAGTTAAAATCAATTTTAGCTTTCATATTAACATTACTATATCATTTCCATTATAATATTCTAAAATAAAAGTTGTTTTTAAATTTTCAAATTAAAAAGCTCTTGTGTTTTCATTTGAATCTGATAGTTGTGGGTGTTTTATATAAAAGAGAGTCGATATGTCATCTCAGAAAGTAATTAAGTAACAGACGTTTATAAGGAAACATGATTCCTTTAGAAATGGATATCTTAAAACCACGCTACGTTATGGACGATCGATTTCATCGTGAGGATAAACGTTTGCAAACGTTTGGTTTGTGGCCACTAAAGTATATTAATCCTAAGGTGATGGCTATGATAGGCTTCTTTTATACTGGTGAAAATGACAAAGCAAAATGTTATTTTTGTGAGGTTGAAATATATTCTTGGGAACGTACAGATTCCCCGGTTTCGGAACATATGCGATGGTCGAAGAATTGTCCATTGATGAGACGCTACATTACTAACAATGAACCCATAAATTTAAAAGAATTAGATCGACTGCTTCCAAAGTTAAGTTTTGATGTGTGTGGAGTTTATAACAGTGGAACTGAACTACGACATTGTACTTTCAAAACACCATATCAGAGATCAGGATCCAATGCTTTACAAATACGAGAGAAGCGACCAAAAGATTCACCATTTTCAACATTACCAGAGGAGAAAACGACCGATTCATTACTTCCAAAGTTTTTAATATTTATGTTTACAATATTTGTTTTTAAAGGAATACATTCAATTTTGAAGAAATAAAAACACATGTTACGATTTGTTTTTGTTCTTAGTACTTTATTTCATTTATAACAGATTCTTGTATTTTATTATAATTGTTCTCTACAAATATATATAGTTTAAACAAGTTATTTAGTGCACATCTAAATTTATTGTCTGGATGTAACGGACATATATATTTCGAATAATAGTTTTCGCATTTCTTTAAACTTATTTTATTTTCCAAATTTATGACAGATGTTGTAACATAATTTAATAAAAAATCTTGTTTTGCTTTACCAACAACAAAAATATATTTATAATTATTTAGGGGTGATAGAAAATCACCTACACAGCTGTAATCTACTGATCCCATTGACCAATCCAGTCCATTAACAAATTTCTTGCAGTAGGTGTTTGTTCTTAGTCCTTCATAACTTAATTCTCGAATATCGAATGGTTCCTTGAATACAACGTAATTCGGAGCGATTGATGAGCCAGCCATATATGCCAATTCTTTCATATAAATGCTGTTGCCATTGCCATGACAATATTGAAAATCCAATAACGCAATCTCAGACCTGTTGATTTTGAACATTTTGCAAGAATTTAGCTGATGAACTAAAAACGTTGAATTTTGCTGCTGAACTGAAAACGTTTTAATATTTCAGTTACTTTATATACGATTTTCGATGACATTGTGGTGTTTTATTGAATTGTAGCAAATATTTTAAACATAAATGCCCACAGTTGAAAGAATTAAATTTCTGTTTTCGTTTGTAATTATAATTTATATTAGCTCCCAAGTATTGCAATATTTCCAATGGTGGTTGGAGATTGCCATAGCTATCAAAATATTCATTTTTCTCATTGTTTTTGAAGTATGCCACCCAATGAGTTCCAGGACCTTTATGTGAGTCAAGGTTAACAATTCCGCACTCTTTAATACGGGGCTTTTTGGGGAGTTTGTCTCGCATAAAAACTCCTCTAAAATAGGGAATGTGTTTTTTACCAAATATTTCTAAATCAATGTCTGTTAAAGGCCTGTTGGGTAGCTGGTCTATTAGTTTTTTGTCAAAGTTTTATTATTGTTGTTATTGTACACAATGCCCATTCCTTTCTTATATGGCTTTAGGTAAATCCCCTTACCCACTGCAATATCCTCCATAGCCTTATTATGACGAATATTTTCCTCAAGTTGTTTTTTAGCATTCTTAGTCGAGTTTACTGCTTTTGCTATTGATGCTCCACCCGTGGCTAACGCTCCCATAGCGCTAAGTGCTGTTAGAATTGGTATTATGGGTAGGAAACCACCAATTTTAGGTACTCTTATAACCCTAGGTATAACAACTTTAGATTTTTTTCCTCTGAAGGATTTACCAATCGATTTTTGTGCAATCTTTATAGCTGTGGTTATGTCTTCTGGTTTTTGTTTCTTCAAAACCGAGGTAGCATTCTTCACCGCTGATGAAAACAGTTTTTTCCCACATACACCATTCTTGGACATACCCACCCCCAATTTTGCTTTAGCCTTCATAGCGTTGGTGACAAAATATGCGTTTAGTTTTTCTCCCCAGCTGTTATCTTTAGCTTTAACTCGTCCCCAAGCTTTTTCTGCTAAGTCTTTATCTGCTCTATTTCGTTCTTTTATATTTTCAGTTTTGGAATAAGCTATATCATGAATTTTGCAAGCCTCGTCTAAACCATTTATTCCTTTATCATTTCTATCCAGTCGTTTCTTCAGTTTTGTCCCAGGCCCACAAAAATTATAACCGGGTAAATGCAGTTCAAATGGCAATGAAGTAATTAAATTATTCAACAATCCTCTCCCTTTGACGTCCCTTTTGGTATTAATGTTGTTTTTCGAATAAATTATCATTTTATACGTTTTTCACCTAAAGGTTTAAATAATATAAAATTGAGTGAAACAAATTATTAATTCAGTTGCAAAAATGCGGTTAATAAAGCAGGATACGAATATTGATGTTAGAAATTTCGATTTCACACAAACAAAATCTCAGAAAATCAGACATAGCTCTTTGTTACCGAATTCAATACGAGCTATAATAGTGGGTCCTTCCAATTGTGGGAAAACTAATATTATGATAAGCTTGATTGAAAGTCCAAACGGATTAAAATTTGAAAATATATATTTATACTCAAAGTCGTTACATCAACCAAAATATGAATATTTAAAGAAGCTCATTTCAACCGTAAAAGGCATGGGGTTTTACACATTTTCTGAAAATACTACTGTCATACCACCCGATAAAGCGAAAATGAATTCCATAATGATATTTGATGATGTCGCCTGCGAAAAACAAAATAATATTCGTGCTTATTTTTGTATGGGTAGACATAATAATATAGATTCATTTTATTTATGTCAAACATACACACGCATCCCGAAACATTTAATACGTGATAATGCTAACATAATTATTATTTTCAAGCAAGACGTAATGAATATGAAACATATTTTCAGTGACCACGTTGGAAATGATATGACATTTAATAATTTTATGGATATATGTCAAACATGTTGGAAAGAAAAATATGGTTTTTTAGTTATAAGTAAGGATAGCGATATTACTGATGGACGGTATAGAAAAGGATTTGATGTATTTATTTACATTTAGTAAATGATAATATCTCAACTGAAACAGATGGTACAATCATAGTACCGGTTGAATGCTATTGACCTTACAAAAAAAAAAATCATTGAAAACACAAATAACAGCCTCACTCAAAAATCCAACAGACCAGTTTACAAAGGAAACAGCTCTATTTGAAATAAAAACAGATCCATTTTGTAAACTCAACTGGTCGGTTTTAAATATTAACAGACCAGTTCAAAATATTAACAGGTCAGTTCAAAATATCAACAGATCAGTTCAAAATATTAAACAGAAACACATATCGTGTTGTTACGCTCTTTAAAATGAATGAAGGCATTGTGAAGGAACTTATTAAATCTAGAAATATCTTGAAAAAGAAATTTCAAAGCATTAAATTAGGTGAAAATGAAATGACAAGTCATTTAGAGAGTACATTCAAACCTATAACAACACAACTAAAAAATATTATAAAATCACCCCACGAAAGCATCACCCCCAAAAAAGAATTTCAAAAGGATAATGATTTCGAGGGTTTCAGCAATAAAAAGAAATTGAAAATTGAATTTGATACCGAGAATCGAAACGAAGATGAAACAAATGATGAACAGTTTTATTCACAATCAGAAGAAGAAGAAGAAGAACAGCAAGAGGGTGTTATTAACTTAAACTCTTTACATAGAAATAAGAAACTTGATACAATATATGGACCACACAAAGACGAAAATGGTGTTTGGAAATTTGGCGCAAGCGATCTAAGTTTAAACGAGCATAAAATAATAATTGGAAATCAAACATGGGCATTCACACCGGGTTTATATGAACTTTTATTCCACAAAAATCCTAAGAATTATGACTCATATGAATTGGATATCTATAGAAAGATTTTAGTGAATACGAATGCACACAGAAGAAATTATAGTCCCAATGAACAAATAAAGGGAAATAAAGGCTTGAAGTACACAACAATAATAAAAAAATTATTTCAAACAACTCATACAGGTGAAGGTTTAATGAGTGTTAATCTTCAGAAACCAAACTATATATACTGGGATGATCCTAACGAATTAGTTGAACGTCTAAAACTTTTAATCGCGTCAAAAAATGCTGGGCATAGTAACCAAAACAATGAAATAGTATCCATTATCGAAGAATTAAGAGAAGCAAATATAATACATTGATTTTGGGGTAAACAATCAATTACAACATGAGTGTCGACAAGTTCGGTCACTTTTCCAACTCTGATGCATTAAGGAGAAATGCTCAAAAAATTTTGGGAATTGGTGTTGACCGGCATTATAACCTCGATATCCAAAATAAGAAAATCAAGAATTTGGCCGCACCGTCGGAAAATACAGACGCAATCAACAAAGCTTACCTACAAACACAAATCATACATTCACAAGAAATATTAAAAAGAGATTTAAGTAGGCAATTTGTAATCATAAACAATGAAATATCTCAATTAAAAAACAATATTAAGGATTTACACAATGTTTTAAGTAGAATGTCAAGTACTCGTACAATAATTTATAACGATCATAACTAAATCATGGAAAGACGAACAATTATCAATGAGCTACACGCTCAAGCTCGCAAAAATTTTCCTCGACGGAGAGTAATTATGAAAGGCATCGACGATTTATGGCAAGCGGATTTGGTTGAAATGGGGAATTATTCTACAATAAATAAAGGACATAGATATTTGCTAACAGTAATTGATACCTTCTCAAAATTTGCATGGGCAGAAGCAACTAAATCAAAAAATGCCAGCGACGTTTCCACAGCATTTAAAAAAATATTGGATAAAGGTAGAATACCAAAAAATTTACAAACAGACGATGGAAAAGAATTTTTTAACCAAGAATTTTATAAACTAATGAAAATGTATTCTATTAACCACTATTCAACGTATAGTGTAATGAAAGCATCAATCGTTGAACGATTTAACCGAACACTAAAATCATTAATGTTTCGAGAATTTTCTTATAACGGTTCCTACCATTGGCTTGATATATACAAAAATTTGATTGATTTCTACAATAAGAAAAAACATCGAACAATAAATATGCCCCCCATTGAAGTAAATTCTAAAAATGAAAAAAGGTTACTCTCGACGGTGTACAGTCATCTCAAAATGTTCCCACCGTCAAAATACCATGTGGGGGATTACGTACGTATAAGCAAATATAAAAATATATTTGAGAAGGGGTATACACCGAATTATAGCACAGAGATATTTCGTATAAAATCTATACAGATTACAAATCCTGTTACGTTTATCTTAGAAGACTATCAAGGAAACCCAATCAAAGGCGGGTTTTATAAAGAGGAAATTCAACGCACACGCTTCCCCAACACATACCTCGTTGAAAAGGTTTTGAAAACTAAGGGCGACAAAGTATACGTTAAGTGGTTAGGATTCTCTAAAGATCACAATTCATGGATAAACAAAAGCAATATGCTCTAGTGAAAACATAAATAAAAACAAATAAAATAATGAAAATAGTTTTCATTTACTTGTCAGCTTTCACTATGTCAATAACATTAGCCCTAAGCGGAAGATCTTCGGTTCTAACATCCAATTACTTTCCACCAATTCAATTAACCGAAGACTATGAATGCGCTCTGGTAGATTTTCATTCATATAATTCCATTCCAAACGTAGACCATGATAATAACTTGTTTCATATTGATGATCGAGTAATTGAAATTCCTATTGGTTCTTACGAACTGGAAGATATAGTTGACTATATTAAACTAGCCTATGGTAAACAAGACGGTCTCAAGACAATAGAAATCGTTGCAAACAATAATACCTTACAAATAGAGATATTTTCATCTCATGATGATATTGATTTTAACAAAGAACGGTCTATAGGAACCCTGTTGGGATTCAATGGAGGAATTTTGAAAGCAAATACGAAACATACGTCATATCTTCCCGTAAACATTATGAAAGTAAACGCAATACAAATACAATGTAATATAACATCAGGATCTTACATGAATAATCTATCTGTACATACTATTCATGAATTTGGTATAAATGTATCTCCAGGATATAAATTGGATGAAATACCAAGGAATTTAATTTATTTACCAGTAAACGTCAAAGAAATCAGTTCACTGAAAGTTTGGATAGTAGATCAAGAACAACGATTAATAAATTTTCGTGGAGAAGAGATTACACTTAGGCTACATCTGCGATCAAAAGCAAAATGATTATTTATAATAAATATAGTCCTAAAAAGACCTTTCCAAACATTCCAATTAAAGCAGTCAAACCCAAAAGGTTGCCACTAACAAAGGAAAATAAAATTTTTTTAAAATCTTTAAAATTACGTTTAAAACAAAATGTCTGAAATACTAAATGTTCTTGAAAAACCATTCACCGATGACAATATAATCAAAAAAGACTACCACAGCTACGTACCATATATAAATTCATTTAAAAATAATGATGAAATAAGAATAACCATTCAAAATCAAGATTTATATGTATTGCCAAGCGAGAGTTATATTTACATAGAAGGTTCTGTAACAGTAGAGGGCGGCGAAAAAACATCAAATGCTCGTTTACGCAATAATTGTATAGCTCACATGTTCGATGAAATTCGTTATGAAATTAATGGTGTTGAAATCGATCGCACTCGGTATTTAGGTGTATCGAGTACCATCAAGAACTTTGTGTCCCTTACTGATTTTGAGAGTAATATGATGAGAAATGCTGGATGGAATAATGGCGCCGACTTAAACATGAGTGTGTTTAACTTTTATGTACCCCTTAAGATGCTGTTGGGATTTGCCGAAGATTTCACCAAAGTTATATTACATAGTAAACATGATCTTATTTTGCTCCGAAGCTCCAGTGACCAGAACGCATGTTATTCCTCGGAGTCAAATGAAACTGCAAATTTAACAATTACGAATATCACGTGGAGAATTCCGCATGTGCACTTGTCTGACACATCCAAATTACAAATTATGAAGACGATAAAGAGTGGAACATCGCTACCGATTACATTTCGTAGTTGGGATTGTCATTTTAACCCAACATTTAATGGCGCAACCAAATGTAATTGGAATGTGAAACTGTCTATGAACAGAGAAAGACCACGTTTCGTACTATTTGCTCTTGAAAAAGATGGAAAGTTTGTTCACAGTAATTTAACAAACATTAAAGTCCATCTTAACTCGGATACTTATCCATACGATGACTTAAATTTAAAATTCGAAGAGAATCGATATGCTGTACTTTATGATATGTATACTAAATTTCAACAAAGTTACTTTTTGAGGGAGTCACAACCAATTATTTCATGTGAGAAATTCAAGGAGTCACCAATAGCTGTAATTGATGTCAGCCATCAAAACGAAATTGTTAAAAGCGGACCAATTGATGTCAAAATCGAGTTTGAGACCTCTAAATCCATTCCTGAAAACACTTATGTTTATTGTTTACTACTTCACGAACGTTTGCTAGAATACACACCTTTAACTGGAATCGTCCGAAAAATTATTTAAGTATTAATAATGAAATGTTTTTTTTTTTTTTTGTATTTCCATATAAAAATTAATAAATAAAAAAAAACACACAAGTATTGTATTCCAAATCAAAATACATTTGTCTTTATTGATGAAAGAAAGCATAAAAAATATACGGTAAACAATAATGTACATTATTTCTTAATTATAGGTTAAGATCATGAAGTTCATCCCAATTTGCGAGATTTGAATTATCAATTTCATTAAAACATACATCCATTGGAATTGTAGAATATAGGTCTGATTCATTAACTCTTTCTAAATCATCTGATTTATTCTCAATATTCAAATCTAGAATTTCATTTAAAGCCGAAATTTCCAAGCTATTAATTTCGTTAAGGCTTACATCAAGTTCCATCGGATTAATAGAGTTTAGGTCAATATTTATATTATATAAATCACAATCAAGCCTGTAATGACCCCACGCATACGTATTTATACCATCGGGTCTTACTTTTCTCTTATCATCGTCATAGCTTAGACATATTTTATTTATCTTATCTGTATAAATAACATGTTTTCTAGATCTAAATGTAAACATATTGTCATAATATTTTTGTCTTTTAATTAAACATTCTCGATATGTATCTATAGTACATTTTTTTAGCACAGATTTTTTTACACCCTTAGACTTTTTAATGTCTTTACTTCCTTCCACTTTAATTGCGTACATCTTAGGTCTAAGTCCCACAAATTCGGTCATAGCCATACCACAATTTTCATCCTTCATCATCCCAATCACCTTCTTATTTACAAGAGGGATACCATATTTATTATCTGGTGGAAAGTCTGAAGTGTCAAACCTTGTTTTTAACTCATCTGGAGTAAGTTCTTTAAAAAGATCTCTACCATAAAAAGTTAGAATAAATGAATCAGTATCTATATAATTTACACAAAAATCGTTTTGAAACTTAATTTTCAAAAAGTCATAGAGGAAGTCATACATAACCCATTTAGAAAGATCCAAAACACAAAAGCCTAAATAAATTGGTTTGTTGTATAATACGTTTACACGGTTCAGTTGAATGGCAACCATATCCTCTGAAAATTGTGATAAGCTATTGAAATTTGGTTTTGCAATTAAATCTCTCGCTCCCAGCCTGTTTCTGTTTGTTCTATCCCAAGTCTTTACTATTTTAACATCTTTTCTTTTATCCACATTTTCCATAGTTTTACCATATACAGCATTGTTTAAAAGTTTGTAAAAATCTTTTTCAAAAGAATTTTTTGCTTTTGCTCTCATCTCATTATTTTTTAGTATATATTTTTCCAACCATTTTGATTGAGAGAAAGAGAGGATGCTGTGTACTTTTTTTAGTATTAATTTATGCTTTAGACACTGCTGCAATAGTTTGTAATGGATCTTGTATGTTCGTTTTTCGGAAAAGTCTGTAATTAATTTTTTATATTTAGACCCTCCAACAGTTTTACTCTCCGCACAGAAGGGTAAATCATTGTGAAGATCATGCAAATCTTTTGGATACTCTAAATCAACACAAAATATGTAGCCTGTTGGCGAATCGTCGGGTATTGATTTTATTTCCTCTTCATTTGTATATTTTCCAAAATCTGTTCCCTCAAGCCATCTAAAGTTATTTACTGGGAGATATTGTGTCATAGCTTTACCATACAAATTATTCACATCTAGGTAGTATATATTTACAATTGGTTTATTTTTATCATAACCTTGCGTACCCTCTGTGTTCGCTACTGAGTGTCTTTTGGAACATTGAACTATACCACCTCGTATGGCATTCTTACAGAAGTTGTACATGTTAATATCAGTGAGAAGTTGTAATTCAACTTTTGTACATAAGAGCATCGCATCCCAAGAAAGAGATGGGGCGGTATAATATTGACAGGGATCCAATTTGTGCACATCTATACATAATGTTCTAAAATTTTCAAAAACGTCAGTCAACAATAGAACATCCGTTTTTAAATACAATTCCATGTAATCTTTCAGATTTGTACAACCAAAATTTGTCCATACATTCTGTGCATGTTTGTAATCCTCTGACGAACACTCGGTGTCCGTCATTTTATTATAAAAGTATTTCTTCGGAGGAAGTTGTTTCTCAAAAAATTTTTGAAATGATGATATATAATCATACGGAAATACCCCCTTTTTATTCATGAGTCTAAAATCTTTATTGTTTGGAAAATGTGTACGTACTGTCTGAAGATCCTTTTCAGGTAAATTTCGGGCCAGAGAATCTAAGCTGGCAGCCATGAATCGAAAACTGTCTAGAAATCGCAACTCTAGTCTGTTTTTATCATTCATTGGAAGAAAATGAGACATAGATATATATAATTCCTTATTTAATGGAATTACTTTAGTTTCTCCTTCATAGTCAATAAGATCTTTAATGAAAAGGTGACAATCGTAGGATGAAAAATTATGAAAAAATATTGGAATAAATGTTGCTATCTGATGCTGAAGATTACATTGGTTATGTGTTGCCCCCCTGTATTTCCCAGTTAAATAACAGTGATCCCTTACCCTATCGTTACCTAAAGTTTTGTCACATATGTGACAATTTTCAGAAGTTACAAAATTTACTTCCTCCAAGGGTGTTAAACTAATCATTGGTTTCTTTACAGTCAAATAATTATTGTAAATAAATTTACAATCCCTAATGAGATTTTCCAAAAATTTTTTAGAGGCGTCCTCACCTGTATATATACAAAACTTATTTAAACTAGAATTATAACTACACTTAATGTTGTAACTAAAAGCACAAGGTGTGTGCTTTTGTATCATGCTGGTTTTTGTGGTATTTGCGCTCACCACATCCTCTAATACACATTCAAAATCTGCGTATACTACGAAGGGTACTTTCAATTGACGCTCGTAGTGAGTAAATTTTAATATTGCTTTATCTTCCGAGGGCAAGCGAGTTACAATACCCCCGCATTCCTGTTTGTGTTGTGCAAATTTATCTGTCGAATGGAAGTGTTGGACACATCCATTACAAATAAAAACAGCTCCGTTATGATTTGATAATTGATGGCTCAAAAGACTGTAAAGAAAAAAATATTTTTAAATATATCATATATCATATAAATTTCATTTTTCGTATATTACTTTGACATTCGCTTTATCCAAATGTAATGGAAATTATCGCCTTCGTGAAGCAGCATCAAATTGATGTGGTATTTTTTCTCTTTCTTTGTTAGGTGATAGGGTCCAACAATTTGGTCTCCTTCATAACCAAAGACATTGATGCTTATGTCATCATTGTTTGCTTCGAACACTTTAACATGTTTTATGGCTAAGGGGAATTGAAGCCCTTGGAAGTTTAGCGTGATACCACTTTGCAATGTTATCGTATCACGTGCGATGTCAACATTATAGGAAGATGTGTCACAAGGCTTATGGGAGGGTTTATTTTCCAATGCTGCCACCAAACTCCATTTGAAACAATATTCATCATTCAAATTGTGTATGTTGAGACATGCATTCTTTTTTGCCAATGACTTTGGTGTTTTAATGAATTTTGAGCCTTTGGTGAGATCAGCCTTGTTAATATTAATGTCAAGTTTTAGAATTTTCTGTAATGCCCAACCTGAATCACGCTCTTGAAATTCGAACATCTTGTGCATTATGGCATCAGTGTGGTCATCAAACAAATTATTAATGTTATCTCCCAGAGTTAACAGAGTCATTTTAGATACGTGGTTGAAAATCTTGGGTGTAGTTAAGGAATCGGGATCGGGGATTCTACCTCTAGAAGTTGATGGTCCATCACTCATATTTAGCTCATTATCTGCTCTGGGTTTAACATATTCACCTTGAAGTTCTATGTTGAACTTCAAAATTGTGTGCTCCACCAAACTGAGCTTGAGCAACTTCAGGAGTGACTCTTTTGTCTCACAAAGAAAATTTTCAGGTAACAGAGTTCCATTTGAATTATTATATTCGTATGTTATAATACGTTTATTGAATGAACTCTTTATGACTGTTATATCCCCATCTATGTTCCTTCTAACAGTATCCTTATGTCCATTGGTACGAACGTGGTTACGCATGGATACCACTTGTACATAACAGTCTTTACAAAAGTACGTATTCTTAGTATTTTTTACAGCTTCAGGAGCATTTTGATTATAATACTGATACTGCTCATTTAACGTCGGCCACTGTTTTTCATGTTGTGTTTGTAAAACTCCTGTATGTTGTTGGTATTGTGTGGGTGAAATCAATCCTAGATGTTGAATTGAAGGATCTTTCTGTAGCTCATGACGTAGTTTGTGATCTCCATTTATAGAAAATATTTTTAGTTTTCCCGAATCTGATTCATATTTTTTATTAATCAACATCGATTCACTTAAATTTGCATTATTATGAAACACCTTTTGATGATGTTTCATTACATAAATGTTTTTGAATAGTTTTCCACATATAAGACAATGATGTTTCATATGTCTTGTAAAATCTCTCTTAGCGTGAAAAGACTCATTACAAAATACACAGGTATTGGGAGACATTTTGCACTTAAAATTTTTATTTTATACAATTAAGATTTGAAACTGAATGCTTTACAAGCTGTAGCTTTAATCAAACTGACTTTCCAAATGATTTCTCTTTGTTTATAGAGCATTCATTCCTTTTCAATTCATATCAACGTTGACCATGGACAGGAAATATTTTGCTCTTTACAGATGCATTCCCTCCCAACAGTTTACATACGATTTGATCGTATTACATAATAATTTGTATCTAATATGAACCAACCACAAAAATATGTTTGTTTACCTAAAAGTCTTTGAGGATTTGGTGTGAAGTTTAGGATACTCAGAACTACACACACACACATTGTGCTCTGGATATGTCACAAAGGAATCAATTCAAGTTCAATTGCATGATCCGACCGTTTGGTTCTAGTTTCCGATAGACAGACGGACAACCAAACAATTCAATAGCATGATCTGACTGTTTGGCGCTAGTGTCCGACAGGCAGACGGACAACCAAACACATAGCATGATCTGACTGTTTGGCGCTAGTGTCCGACAGACAGACTGACATAAAAGACGGACTGGTGGGGAACCGTTGACACACATACATGCATACCATGTGTATTTGTGATTCGACAATCAACCATACCTAGATATACAGCAAAGCCCAGCTGCGGACGCACATACCAATGAGTCATGCTGATCTCAAGGTTACTTCAAAGCCAAGTTCAATGAACTCACATATACATAAACATAAACACTGATTCAGACCTACAGAACATCTGGCGACCACCAACGAAGTGGCCAAATAATATCAAATTACATTGGAATATAAACACATAAAATCGACGACGACGTCAGAATTCACACATACATACACATAAAATTGACACAGACGTACGAATTCACACATACATACACATAAAATGGACGATGACGTCATCATGACGTCATCAGACCACCCACGAAGTGGCCAAATAGTATCAAATTACACGTTTGCTCTCTCAATTCCCCTCTACTTAGTTTGACGATAACTTTTGGTTTCCGTAGTAAATGACCCATCCATTTTCATTTATTTGGCGGCAAATGGTTTCTTCGTTCGTCATCCTTCACAGATCTGCTTTGGTTATTGTATTCGGCCGACAAGGATTATAAATGCTTCAAATTTCTGCGGGGTTGCGGTTGTCGTTTCCCATGTTTCGCTTCCATATAGTAGGGTGGACTTAACGCATGAGTACTCGAAATTTGGTAATCAGTGTAATTTGGGATGACCCCCATATTTTGTTTAAGTGACCAAAAGCCGATAGTTTGCTTACGGAGCTAATCTCGAATTCATAACAATAACACAGTGCGACAGTTCAAAAACCGCGATACTATTTTTCTTGTAGGTCTTGGCGAGTAAAACAACGTTTGTTCTACGAAATTTGTGGGACACTCCCAAAATCCGGATTTACGGGTAAAAATCGATTTTTATTATTAACCGATTTCCAATCTCTAAACGAATTTAGAAAGAAGAGAGTTACCACCTATATTTTGTTTATTTAACGCTGTACGAATATATGTAGGCCTATTTTTCCTTCAAACACATTTTTAATTTTTAACATTTAATTTTTTTCGTCATTTTCTAGTTTATGCAATGTTTTTACCGATTATTTTGTGAGATAACCGTACGATTAATTGGTTTACATATACATATAGTATATTTTATAAGGAAAAAATGGAACCAGTCTTAAAAATCCGTTTGCAATTGACTGAGTTATTAAAGTTTCATTAAAATTATGACGAGTTAAAAATGAAACGCTGAAGCAAACATTAGGCATGTTTTCGTTACAAGCTAGCAATTTTAGTTTAGCACTTTGCAACGAAAACAACCGATTTCCACTAACTGGCGCATAAGCGGTAGGTGACGGATTTCCACTATCTGGTAACAATGATGTCACGAGTTGCGAAGAAAAAACAGTGCGAAACAGACAAAAAATTCGTGAAAAGTATTTATAAAACATATATTTACTATTCTACGTTCAATTGTTTACACTCTTTTTGCAAATATTGAAATAATTTTCCATTTCTGTTCTTCTTCTTCCCGCTAATTCACAATAATTGACAATAATCTCTCCAAAATGAGATGCCATACTGCGAAATATAGGATGCCCAATCTGGCAACACCATACTCGATTAAGACAGGAACAGCGTTACCGTTGGAAAATTTCAAAAAGGGGAGTTTTTCGAAAAAAGGGGCAACTGATCATTAAAAAGGGGGAAGAAAACAACAATAAAAAAAACAAAGCTTAACATAAAAAATAAGTAGGTAACATTAAAAAATGCATTCATTTACACGAAGACTAAACAAAAAATACAATAGGCATGTTTTCGTTACAAGCTAGCACTTTTAGTTTAGCACTTTGCAACGAAAACAACTGACTTCCACTAACTGGCACATAAGCAATAAGTGGCGGATTTTCACTATCTGGTAGCAATGGTGTCATGAGTTGCGAAGAAAGAACAGTGCGAAACAGACAAAAAATTCGTGAAAAGTATTTATAAAACATATATTTACTATTCCGTTAATTCACAATAATTGATAAAATCTCTCCAAAAATGGGATGCCATATTGCTAAATATAGGGTGCCCAATCTGGCAACATCATACTCGATTAAGACATGAACACAAGCACCAAACTTCATCGGGAACTAATAGTGCTTAAAAGTGCTTAGCTCCCCATACAAATTAAGCACTTTTGGTGTAACGAAAACACGCCTAATGTTATAGAAAACTTCTTATGATGTACACTAAATATATTTTATCACATACATTTCTTTATTTATAAAGTTTAGTTACTTTTTTGTAACTTCTTGTTTATACTTTCTAATTAGATCTGTGCTTGGGACAGATGTGTTTTGTATTGAGTTTTTTGATCTCACAATAAATCTGTTTAGAAAAAAACGTATATGTTTATGTACATCAACCTAATGAAAAATACTTATCCATATATTTGTTACATTTAAGAAACCACAAACAAAACAAATTGGATTTTTTTATTAACGCCGACTGATTCGAAAAAAACAATTTTCACCATATATTGTTACATTTAAAAATCACTCAAATTATTTGTGTTGTTGCATAGACGCCGACCTATTCGCAGAATTTTCACCAATAAGATGAAACGGTGGAAATAAATTCTCATATGCATAAACATACAAAAGATAAATGTAAATCGTTTTAGCATATGCGTATATCCCATTAAATAACCTAATTCAGAAAGTAGCGCGGCATTTCCGTACGTTAGTACGAAAGTGTTGTTATAAGGGTATAAAACGCAGATTTTTTACAAAAGCCAAAAAGTGGCACAAAAAATCGAAAAGGGGCACATTTAGTATCAAAAAATAAAAGGGGCGCGAAAGTAGCACGGCTGAAAAAAAGTGGCAAATATGCCACTTTAGTCGCACAACGGTAACGCTGGACAGGAACACAAGCACCAAACTTCATCGGGAACTAATAATGCTTAAAAGTGCTTAGCTCCCCATACAAATTAAGCACCTATGGTGTAACGAAAACACGCCTATTATTGAGTTGGATGTCCAAATCTAGTGTTTATATACCGATTTAGTTTTAATGAAACTTTGATAACTCAGTCAATTGGAAACGGATTTTTAAGAGAATGGTTGCATTTTTCCTTATAAAATATTCTATATATGTATGTAAATCAATTAATTGTGCGGTTATCTTACAAAATAATTGGTAAAAGCATTGCCTAAACTAGAAAATGACGAAAAAAAATTAAAAATGTTTTTTTTGAGACAAATAAACATATATTCGAGCAGCTTTAAATAAACAAATTATATATAGTTCGAAAGGTCTAACTCTCTTCTCTCTAAATTCGTTTAGAGGTGTCCGGGGAATTCCAAAGAAAGATTCGTGTTTTACTCGACAAGACCTACAGGAAAAATAGTATCGCGTCATTTGCTTCTCAACTTGAGTTTATTTTGACGCACTGTGTAATCATTCATGAGTTATGACTATCACATTCCGTGTCATTGAAATTTAAAATACCTATTCTGGAATTCCTGTGAGCAAATGAAAGCTTTATAATTTAAAAAACGTTGGCATTGCAGCCCAACGAAGAAATACGTTAATAAAAGCTTTTGTGTTTGAAGAAAGCAACCAAAAATTCAATTTTTTTTAATATGGCATAATTTTTTTATGACATATCGCCCACTTCAAGACTGTCATAACACAAAATTTAAAATGTTTAAGGTTGTCTTACAGAAATGGGAATTTTGCAAATATCCATAAATGAATCCATGACACAATAATTGTAAAGGTAGTCTCATAAGCCCAACAACAAAAAGTCCGGTACAACCCTGCGTATTTTTGCCATTTTGGTTGTCAAATTGAACTGACAGATAGACGTCGGTGACAGAGTGAGCACAACAACAACAATTCAACAACAAACTCGGAATTTTGTTTGTTAAATAACAAAAGTTAGTGAAGAAAAATAAAAATGTCATAAAAGCTCGATTTTGATTTTTGTTATCTTAATGTGACACCCTCCGGTGGTACTGGCAAGGTACCTCATCGAAGAGAAGACGTAAAAAGTGCAGTAGTTTGAGATGTGATGTGGCAGTTGCAGTAGCAGCTAAATTCTTCGCCAAGAATTTGGAATCTTGGGCTACAGCAATGCAAAAACCACAAAGGCAACGAAAAGGAATTTTTTCCAAGAAAACAACAAACATTCCTGGAACGCAACAATCGAACGCCACGTATGTCAGTGGTGGCTCTTGAACGTCTTTGCTTGTTCCAGTTGGATTTTCAAATCCTCGACTTCCATTTGAAGTTTTCTAATTAATTGTTTGTTCCCTGACGCTTGTCTCTGCATTTCCGAATAAATTGTAATGTGTCTAGGCGGAGTTTAAATTTTTATGTACAAAATGGTTTTAAATTAGGATTTTGAAAACTTACTCTGTCTGTGTCTCATTGTCTACGAGTTCTACAGTGTATTCAAAATCGATGCATCTAGAGGTAGTGTTAAATAGTATACATATACAATAAAATAAATTTAATGAACGATAAACTATGGTCAATATTAATATTTATTAGAAAATTAAAGCCGTAATTGATATTTAATAACGAATGTACAATATGTGCCGCCATAGAGTGATGAAGGAAGTATTTAATTTTATAATCTTACTCTGTTTCTGTTCGCATATCTGTGTATTCCAAGGGATTTTCAGGAAGAATACTAGAAAAAGATTTGTAAATAAAAATTTAAAAAATTTATTTATTCTGATATGTTTCTTACTAACCCAAAGGACATATCCATCTCGTCATTAAAATTAATATCGGAGCTTATCGATGGAAAACTGACACTACATTAGAAAAAGGACATAAATATTCATTGCTTCCAATACTGGAGTTACTTACTCTAGAGGTGGCGTTTGACACAGATCAGACACAACAAATGGTATTGCATTGGTCAATAGCACGCTCTTTTTTGCTCCTCTTACAATATCCGAGGGCAAAAAATGATCGTCGCAGATGAACTGACCGCTTTCTAATGCAATACCACTAGCCTGACACCACTTCCATCGGAGCTCTCCATCATTCGGTATTTTGAAAAACGATCCATTTCCATGGTCATCACGTTTGTCACAAATGCGACACTTGCGCATTTTTTCTTATTAGAAAAGTATATATTTTTTAAAATAAAAACAAACACACAATATAATTTTAAAACAACAATAATTTTTTATTGTTTTCTCCACTTTATATTATATTTTTTCACTCAGTCTTATTTTTTTCACTTCCTATTACTTTTTTCCAATTTCAATTTAAACTCATACGTTTCATTTTTTCGCTCTCCACTGCTGTCAAAAAATGTAAACAAACATTTGGAATGTAAACAATGAGATTGACAACCAAAATGCTGTCAAACACACCAAAATAAAAAAATTGTAATCAGCTGTTAGCTTGAGACTACCTTTACTATTATTGTATCATGAATGAATCTCAACGAAATTTAGTTTATAAGTAAACAACAATATAGTACATGACTTTTCAATCGTTTTTAAAAATCGTAATTTATGTTACTTATCTTTTTATACGGACTTATAGTAACACATTTTGAACATTTTCAATTTTGAGTAATGACAGTCTTGAAGTAAGTGAGCGATATGTATATACATATTGCTCACTCACTTCAAGAGTGACATAACTGAATATTGAAAATTGCCAAGATGTGTAACTTTAAGTCCGTATAAAAAGATAAGTAACATAAATTACGATTGAAAAGTCATGTACTATATGTTCGGACAATATTTAAATAAACATTATTCTTTTGGCATTTTAAACTATGTCTGGAGATCAAACTCTATCTCGAGAAGGACGAAACTGAGCATATTCAACTCAAATGTAAAATCTGTTCTACTATAGGCATGTTTTCGTTACAAGCTAGCAATTTTAGTTTAGCACTTTGCAACGAAAACAACTGACTTCCACTAACTGACACATAAGCAACAAGTGGAGGATTTTCACTATCTGGTAGCAATGGTGTCATGAGTTGCGAAGAAAGAACAGTGCGAAACAGACAAAAAATTCGTGAAAAGTATTTATAAAACATATATTTACTATTCTATGTTCAATTGTTTACACTCTTTTTGCAAATATTAAAATAATTTCCCATTTTTGTTCTTCTTCTTCCCGTTAATTCACAATAATTGATAAAATCTCTCCAAAAATGGGATGCCATATTGCTAAATATAGGGTGCCCAATCTGGCAACATCATACTTGTTTAAGACAGGAACACAAGCACCAAACTTCATCGGGAACTAATAGTGCTTAGCTCCCCATACAAATTAAGCACTTATGGTGTAACGAAAACACGCCTTATATGGATGCGAATCATGGAATGCTGCATCACGAGACATGAACCATATGCAAGTATTCATGAACAAGTGCTTGCGCAAAATGGTTCGTATATTCTGGCCCAGGACAATTAACAATAACGATTTGTGGGCATTAACTCGACAGCAACCAATCCATATTGAGGAGGCAGATATCATATGCGAAATCGCGGTCTTTTAGATGGCGATGAAAATTCCAAACAATTCCTTTTTTTCTGACACAGTTTCACAAAGAGTGGTGATAATGGATGTCCTTGATTCACACCGGCGTTTGTCTCAAATTCTTCACTGGTCATACCATGTAATGTATAACAACGCATTTAGTTTTGAGTTTTTTGAAATCGACAAAACCATATACATGGGGGTATGTCATTTTACCGACTGCTTTATTATTATACGTAATGTTTTGGTCTGGTATACACAGTACGATTTTCGGAATCCTGCTTGTTCATCCCGTAATGATTTCTCCACGATGGCCAGTCTGCTGTTTATTATTGTGGCTATAATTTTGTATATGGTGTTGAGTAGGATGATGTCTTTCCAGTTGTTGCAATTTGTTAAATCATTTTTCTTCTTTGGTAAATTTATTATCGCCCTTTGGTCCACCTATTATTAAACCGTCCAAGCTGAACACTAGGGACCTAAACTGGTCTATGTGAGCTTGTAAAAAAATACGGCTGCCACCCTAAGCTTCACATATGTATGGACGCATTCTCTGATGCGTTTTGGATTTGCGTGAAGAAGCTCTTGTACGCCATCTTCACCAGGTGCTTTGTTGCACTTTAGTTTTGTGAGTTTCTGATGGTATTTCGATTATAATTGTCACCTGTGAGTGTGGACTCGGAAAATTCTTCCCGTCAATTTCATCGGAGACATTACTTATTTCCGAAAAATGGTCCCTCCATTTTTGGGTTTCTTCAACGTTTGTCAATTGAATACCGTTTGTGTGTTAAGTATTTCCTGTAATTTCTTAATATTTCGCTGTAATGAGTAGACACCTTTGCGTAAAAAGTGGAACTTCACATGCTTGTCCATTATTTTCTTCGAAGGTTTTGTATCTAAATGTTATATACTTTACCCTTTAAAAAAATAGGCACATTCGGGCCTGTTCTGAAATCACGCGATTTGATATCACGGTGATTTAGTATTATGAACGATTTTACAATCACTCTTGGAGGCTTCGAGAATCGTCCAATTTTGGTATAGTTGGTTTAATTGTTGATTTGTTGTTTACTTTAAACAATAAATCGTACCATTTCCGAGCACCAATAATGATTTTAAAATCGATGGTGTTTTGAAATCACCGTGATATCAAATCGCGTGATTACAGAACAGGCACGATTATTTCAAATCTGTTTGGCCTCTTTACGGAATTTGTATATTTTGATCTGAAATCCGTAGCAATGCAAAATAAAGTGAAGCTCGAATCAAGCTTCAACCGTTTTTAAATTTATTTAATCTCAAATATTTACATTATGCATAACAGTTACGTGTAAACCAAGTTTCAACTGTTTTTGAATTTGTTGATCGTTTCAATGGAAAGAGCGTTCTTAAATTCCATAAAAATATAAATAGAAGTCTTACCTTTTTGCAATAAATGCGTACGAAATATTCGCCCTTATTCCAGTTGGCGTCGTCGACGTCGTCACATCATTTGAGTCATATCCATGAATTTCTAGCTTTGTCATCTTTACGTCAAAACGAATGTTTTTGGTATCCATGAACTAACAAAAACCCTTTCTATAAATTAAAAATATTTAAAAAAAATTCAAAATTTATGAAGTCGTCAGTCTAAACAGTGTCGACTAAGTCCCTATTTACATTGGCTGAATGTTCAGCAGATTATCAGCGTTTTGTAGGAGAGAGAGGCAGTCGGCAAGAGGGGGGAAAAAACTTTCCCGTACTCGGGCTTATCGGTCTGAACGTTTTGTGTTTTTCACTCGGCCTTTGAAACAACAACAATTCACACAGAAATATCCGAAACAAAATTATGTGTCTAAACGCAGAGGCAAGTTTAAAAGAGAATTAGCGGATAAGATGCTGAAAAAAATATACTAGTGTAAGTCCGAATTTACACTAGGCAAGTTTTTTCAGCAGCTTATCATCAAATTCTCTTTTGAACTTGCACGAATAACTCAAAACGTTCAGGGAGAGTTTTTCCCCCTCTTGCAGACTGCCTCTCTCTCCTACAAAGCACCGATAATCTGCTGAACATTCAGCCAATGTAAATAGGGAATAAGTCCAGATTTACACAAGTATATTTTTTCATCAGCTTATCCGCTTATTCTCTTTTAAACTTGTCTCTGCGTTTAGACGCATAATTTTGTTTCGGATATTTCTGTGTGAATTGTTGTTGTTTCAAAGGCCGAGTGAAAAACACAAAACGTTCAGACCGATAAGCCCGAGTACGGGAGAGTTTTTTCCCCCTCTTGCCGACTGCTTCTCTCTTCTACAAAACGCCGATAATCTGCTGAACATTCAGCCAATGTAAATAGGGACAAAATCTGGACTAAGAATCGACGTCGACGACGCCAACTGGAATAAGGGCGATTAAAACACCTCTGTTGTTTGTCAACTAAAGTGAAATACACCAAGATTTGTATTTATTGGGATAATATTAATATCAAAGTTTGCGTTTTAAATTTGTAGCTTTTTTTTGTTTAAATGCATTAAATTCTTCGTATAGTTTAAGTGCTCCCACATCTTTGCGCAATATTTTTAATTGTCATCATTTTGTTCACCCTCTGAACCGCCTGCCGTATATTCAACGGTTGAGTTGTAATGTTCGCCCAAGCTATACATGTGACGATGATACGTTATCACCAAAGGTGAACCGCCAAATTCGTCTGCTCCCTGAATGGTGGGTGAGCCGTCAGCCTGCACTACTTCTATGGGCACCTTTAGAATGGAAGTCAAGGCCTTTAACTCTATTTGACCACCCCACGCCGCTGTATTACGAACATCATCACAATATTTTTCGAATTCTGCATCATTAAGTAGATCACCCGTCTCGGCGCTTGTCATGTATGGTATGAGAGACTCCTTGTTGGCGTGTATATAGTTGGCAGTCTCAAAACGCAGCTCCTGAACCTTGTGAGAACCCAGGCCTTGCAGCATAAGCTGATGACGAACGGCATTGTACAAACAGTCGCCATCTGAAGGAATATTGTGCAAGGCAAGTTTGCGTGTCTTTAGTTTCGCCACCATTTTCCGGTATTCGACAGCTTTTGGCGCATAAACAGCTTCTTCCGCAGCGGCTTTGATGTCTTCCTCCCTTTGGCGAGCTTCACGCGACTTTTTATCTCTGCGCTTTTGTGCTTTAGAAACTCGCTGTGGCTGCTTTGTAGGCACCACATCATCTTCGTCATCGGTGACAGCACCATTATGATGATTATTGCTTAAAGTCTCCTGTTGCTGCTGGTTGTCTACCTGTACCTGTGCTTCGCAGGTATTGGCATTGATTTCAGCCTCCGCTTTCTTCAGCTCTTCAGCCTGACTGGCCTCCAGATTGGCTTCTAGCTTGGCAATTTCTTCCAGCACTTCTTTACGTTTCTTCTTATCGGATTTTGGTGCATTTTTCTTTAACTCCTGTATCTTAGCCTGTAGATCTTTACGCTCCTTGCGGTGTTTTGATTGAACATCTTCCAGACAGACCTTAGCTAGTTTAGTAGTAGTGGTTTCAATTAAGGCGTCAGTTGCCTCCTCCATCTAATGTTTGACGTTTTGTTTACTTTAGTAACAATTTGAACTGTAGTCGACAAATAAGTTAAAGTTTAGCTATTGGATACCGAGTGTGCCAAAACTCCTCTGTCAAAATTATTAAGAAATTGGCCATGATACAATGAGCAAGGTAAAGTAAAGCTATCAGCTGATTTACAAACTTTTTTAAGACTCACATTACTTAAATACAAGCGAGAACGCAGGGCGTCTGTCAAAATACATTTTCTCTCGAAGTACACTTGATACTAAATGTGCATAGTCGAGTGTTGGAAAAGTTGGCCATTCCTAGGAGTGTTATATACGAATACAATTGAAAAAATATACTCGTCTTAAGAGTAGACTGTCAAAATAACAGAAAAGGTTTCCATAATCTTTCACAATTTGTTGGTTTTCCTTAAATATACGCAAATATTCTATTCTAAAAATAGACGCCGTACGCACGGATCGTGGGATTTTTTTTAAATAAAAATACAGTTTATTGAACATAAAAAGGCACAAAAGGAATTCATTTCTATCACTTATAACAACAAAAAATAAAATAAACGTAAGAAAAAACTATAAAAAACAACAATATACCTAAAATAAAGATAACATTGCATACACTCAAAGACTTTTGTGAGTACCATTAGCAAAAATGTTTGTTGTTTCAACATTCTGTGTCTGCTGAAAAAGGGAAAGCAGACTTCGTCTGATATTTTAGCAAAACTATGGATGTTATTTTAGCACATAAATTTGCCTGCTACTGTAGCAAACTAAAACAGTCGTTTTAGCAAAAAAATTTTGCTATTATTTAACAGAAAAAAGCGGCTGAAAGAACAAACTATTTTTGTTATTCTAGCATACGTATCTTTCTTTTTTATTTTAATAAAAGAAAAACAAATTTTATATTTTCGTGATATTGGAGAAGAGTATATCAACCAGGACTCCAACCTGAAGTTATTCAGCCCATTTATTGATAAGCGTTTCGAACTGTGAAATCTGTATGTACGCTTGATCTAAAAATATAAATGAAAAATAAATCATTTAAAAAAAATTGAATAGCAATAAGAGTATCTACAAACAATACCTACAGGTCACTGGCATTAACTATCATCTTCTTTTTGTCCGAAGGATAAATATAAAGAACATAAATCGTACGACATCGACGCGAACTCTTGTCAATATTGGCCAATGTGTTGGGTTCACCCTTTAGACACGGTATATAATTGTACATGTCCAGAGCCATATCATTGGGCAAAATTATCTTATCGTTGGATTACATCCCAATTAGACTAAATTAGTTTTTGAAGCCAAAAGGTTACTTCGTGATGTTGATTGTAAGTGTGGTCGAAGCTGTACCGGAACCGTTTTACTCATTAAAATAATTTGCATTATCTTCGTTTCTTCATTGCCAAAAAGATTACTTTACTCCGCCAGCGGAATGCCTTTGTAATGCGAATTAACAAACAGAACAAAAATTTCAATTCAATTTATTCGGCGTAAAATGTTTTACTCTTCAAAGGGTGCTACTTAAATAGCCGGCGTCGGCGCACGATGTATGTCAAAGAGGGCAACTCTTGAATGCTTGTGAAAACATATTACGTCTGTCAATATTTTTTGATATGTGAAATAAACATTTAATATTAGATTTTGTCATCTGCACAAATATGAATATATGTATAACTTATCGCAAGAACATTTTAATGGAAAAAATTGGTTTCACTGGTAAGGAAAATAAATTAAACGCCACTTTTTTTTTAATTTTCTTTTTTCCGTAATAAAGCATGTCTATGTTCCGATTCACACGAGGCAATTCCGTGTTTGTTGGAAATAAAGGCAGCAAAGTGCGAATGAAAAACACAAAACCGATTGCCAGTACAAGAAACTACTTTCCCCATTGTCCAGATTCACACTCGGAAACTTTTCCAAGCAAGTGTCAAAGTTTGTAGGAGAGAGAGGCATAGAGCTCTTTCCGCCCTCCTCTCTCTCCGTCAAACTTTGAATCTGGACATTATCTTCCGCATGCCTCTATGTCCAGATTCGCACCCGGCAACTTTTTCCAAGCAAGTGTCAAAGTTTGACGGAGAGAGAGGAGGGCGGAAAGAGCTCTATGCCTCTCTCTCCTACAAACTTTGACACTTGCTTGGAAAAGTTGCCGAGTGTGAATCTGGACTATCTCCTACAAACACCTAATTGCCGCGTGTGTTGAGGTGTCTACGTTCGTCTCGATTTACAAGAGGCAATTTTATCAGCGGCTTAATGGTGTTTGTAGAGGAGGCAGTTGGAAAGGGAGGGGGAAAACTCTGGTACTTGATTGAACGTTTTGTTTTTCATTCGCACTTTGAAACAACAACAATACACACAGGAATAGCCGTGGAAACCGTATAAAAATCGTCTTTGCACAGGATGATACAATCTTGCGAAATTTTCTCTTAATACTCACCCTAAGCATTTAGGAATTCTCTTGTTTTTTTTAACTTTTTTTGGCATACACAATACTTAGTCATGGATTACACGAGGCAATTTCTTCCAAGCGGAATGTGCTCTCTGTCTCTCTCCTACAAGCATTGACACTTGCTTCAAATAAAATTGCCTTGTGTGAATCAGGACTTTATAAAAAATTTTGCAAATCGCACAGAAAATATTAATGTTTCATTAAAATATAAAAAATTAGAAACTAAAATCTAAACACAATAAATTAATTTTAATTGTGTGTCCGGAACTAAGATTTTGAAATCGCTCTAATTCCACGTCAAATCACATTCGTTATCGATTTGTGTTTTACTTTTTTCAGTTTTATTCGACTCCTATTTCCCATATTTTTAAAATTTAATGAAAAAATAAAAATATTGAGAACCGTAACTCGGAAAATAGATATCGCCGAATAATTATTTAATTGAATTTTTTAAATATACTTTTCTCATCGCTCGAATGATCTTAACCTTTTTGATTTTTAACATTATCATGTAAATTATTGCAACTTTTGTCTTATTTTCACATATTTTGATTAACAGCAAGCGTTTTCAGCAAACTGCAAATTTTTCAGCAGTGCGTTTGCTAATGCAAAACTGCAAACTTTTTGCTATTACAGCAGAAAATTTGCTGTATTAGCAGAAAAAATGTTTGCTAAAAATTAGCTGACTATGTTTGTTATTAACAGCTAACTTTTTTTTTTGGGTGTAGGGTTTCTTCAAATATTAAGAATTTAAAAAATATTTATTTATACTATTTATTTAGTACCAACTGCATTTGCAGGGAGTGGTGCTGTCAATGGAGTAGTTTAGCTTAGCTAAGATTTTTTTATATCTACAATATTTTTTTCTTTTTAATTGTAATTTTTCCAGTCGTCTAGTCTGGAACACTCGTGTAGTTAGAATTTCTAAACAAATTGTATTTACTTTTTGGTAATTAGATTTAAGTTTTAGCGTCAATATATATAAACAAATATGAACTTTTTAAATTTGAGTAGTCTAAAGATTTATGATATGCATATTGTAATTTAATTATAATTGGCCTGAAGGCTTAAAATTACAAGTTGTAATGAATAAATACAAATACAATAAATACAATATATACATTATGTACAAAAGTGGATTTTGGTCCACCAAACAAAACAAAAAAAACAAAAACAATTCATCTATATACTCAACACAAAAAATATATACAAATATTTACAGAAGTGGATCTTCCACGTTTTGAGAACTGGATAATTCAACAATCTCAAACTCTTCCAAATACTCTGATTCTTCGGAAGAATCAGAGTATCCGGAAACAGATTCCAACTCATCATCAGCGGCCAATTCTTCTATACGACCTATTTCATCGTTCACTTGAAGCGGGTTGTACATAAGTCCGGCAAATTTCACAAATTCGTTAAAATTGTTAAGTCCGTCGGATTTGCACCACCGCATAAATATAAATTTTTGGATATATCCGTTGAAAAATGTTTTTCTCCGGTTATATGCTGGGATAGATCTCTTCAAATGTCTCCAGAGACCTTCAATAGTATTGGTGTGCTGCCGGCTTACTGGGTCTACAACTCACCGAATGGTTAACTTTGTAATGCACATACCCTTCATATGTGAGTGAATCATACGCCTAAATGTATTAAAAATATTAATTTATTTTACAGATATTATTTTTTATATTTACCTTCCAATAGTCGGACACTATTGTGGTTCCTGGCAGTATATGGCGTTTGATTATGGGAATTAACGTTTGCCTGTTTCTCTTTTCCACCGGAAACATGAAACATTTCCCACTACCACGCTCTACACCACCAAAAACCCACTGCCCTTCCACTCTAAGGCCCCGATGGTATTTTCGCTTTCCAACTTTACTTTCGTCTATCTCTACCGTTTTTCCCGGTCCTCCTATTTTAATTTCAGTTTGGAAGGATCCAAACAGAACAACTTCTCTACAGAAGTTGTTCCAATCCACTCCAGTTTGGATTCCTTTAATTTCCGTCTCCTTCATTATAAATTGCAACTCCAAATTTTCCACCCAAAAGTTTCCACAAAAAAGAAAAAATTAGTATTTGGCAAATAGAAAGGTGTGCCTTCTCAAAAAACGTGCCCTTTCTAAATGTGATTTGGGTGTTGCACTGTACCGCTTTCTTTTTGTTTTTCTTCACTGTGCTCCAACAGCTATAATAAAATTATATTTTTTACTGATTTTTTTAATCACAATATTACTTACCACCAGGCCCATCCATCGATATTCTGCCTTTCGCATAGTTTTAATGGGTGACCATTTGGACACAGGTAACTCCCTTCCTGCGGAATTAATCCCCAACTTTGTAGAATGGGAATTACTTCCGCAGGAACAGGTCCCTTTATATTGTTGTTGAACAACCCATAAATTTCGGTGGACCACTTTTACTAAAGTATATT
This sequence comes from Eudasyphora cyanicolor, assembly GCA_963930755.1. Taxonomy (NCBI): domain Eukaryota; kingdom Metazoa; phylum Arthropoda; class Insecta; order Diptera; family Muscidae; genus Eudasyphora; species Eudasyphora cyanicolor. The sequence continues at coordinate 116,609,666 of OZ005736.1, forward strand.
TGCTCCCTAAGATCATTTCTAATCAAGACTGCTATTTCAGCTTACATACAAAGGTATGGCGTGGTTTATGGGCTGTTGGAATCATTGGTCCATATTTCTTTAAAAATGAGGAAAACCAAATTTTACCTTCAATGGAAACTGTTATCGCATCATGTTAACGGACTATGCGCTTCCTGAAAATTAAGCGCATGGTTTCGGTAAGCTCTGGTTTCAACAAGACGGCTCTAAGAGCCATACAGCACGTGAAATAATAATTTTGGCGAGCACTTGTTTTCATATTTTGCTACGATAATATTTGGGAATAATTGGTTTCGGTTAACACAGTACATAGCACCACCTCCTCATCATGGCTTATTCCAAGGAGAAGTTGAAAATGTTGATCATAATAAACTACATCTGAAACGATAACCTTAAAATGAGAAGTATTCTTTCATAGATCAAGAGTCGGAAGGAACAAATAGGTGGGACTATACATAATCTAAACAGATGTTACAAGTACATGCCAGTCGATATCGGGTTGAAGGGGGGACATTTACCCGTGCTGTACTACGACGCGGTAGGATTGTATAATCTGTCATATCTGTCAATGACAGATTATGCTTATACAGTGCATTTACGCCAAATCGGATGTACATATACATGTGAGCTAACTCCGAACCGATTTTAATCAATAGGGATCGTCTTTGGGCCAGATGATATGTGAAAAGTTTCGTTGAGATCTGACCATAATTGCGACCTGTACTTCGATTACAACAATACATTTACAGACAGACAGAGGGACATAGCTAAATCAACTCAGAAGAAAGTGATTCTAAATCGATCTGTATAATAAACGATGGGACTATTCCTTCTCATTTTGGGTGTCAAACGAAGTGTAGTGTACACCCAAAAAAAATTGTTTGCTGTTAATGACAAACAACGTCTGCTAATTTTTAGCAACCATTTTTTCTGCTAATACAGCACATTTTCTGCTGTAATAGCAAAAAGTTTGCAGTTTTGCATTAGCAAACGCACTGCTGAAAAATTTGCAGTTTGCTGAAAATTTTTGCTGTTAATCAAAATATGTGAAAATAAGACAAAAGTTGCAATAATTTACATGATAAAGTTCAACTACCATTGAAAATCAAAAAGGTTAAGGTCATTCGTGAGATAAGACAAGTATATTTAAAAAAAAATTAAATAATTATTCGGCGATATCTGTTTTCGAGTTACGGTTCTCAATATTTTTATTTTTTCATTAGATTTTAAAAATATTGGAAATAGGAGTCGATTAAAACTGCAAAAAGTAAAACACAAATCGATAACGAATATGATTTGACGATTTCAAAATCTTAGTTCCGGACATACAATTAAAATTAATCTATTGTGTTTAGATTTTAGTTTCTAATTTTTTATACATATTTTAATAAACCAAAGCTAAACATTAATATTTTATGTGCGATTTGTAAAAATGTTTATAAAGTCTGATTCACACAACGCAATTTTATTTCAAGCAAGTGTCCAAGTTTGTAGGAAAGATACAGAGAGCACTTTCCGCTTGGAAGAAATTGCCTCGTGTGATCTAGGACTAAGTATTGTGTATGCAAAAAAAGTTAAAAAACGAGAGAATTCATAAAGGCTTAGGGTGCGTATTAAGAGAAAATTTCGCAAGATTGTATCATTCTGTGCAAGGACGACTTTTATACGGTTTCCACGGCTATTCCTGTGTGTATTTTTGTTGTTTCAAAGTGCGAATAAAACACAAAACGTTCAATCGAGTACGAGAGTTTTTTCCCTTCCCTTTCCAACAGCCTCCCCTACAAACACCATTAAACCGCAGATAAAATTGCCTCGTGTAAATTGGGACGAACATAGACACCTCAACACACCTGGTAATTCGGCGTCTCTCTCTGTCAAACTTTGACACTTGCTTGGAAAAAGTTGCCGGGTGTAAATCTGGACATAGAGGCATACGGAAGATAATGTTCAGATTCACACTCGGCAACTTTTTCCAAGCAAGTGTCAAAGTTTGATGGAGAGAGAGAGGCGGGCGGAAAGAGCTCTCTCCAACAAACTTTGACACTTGCTTGGAAAAGTTGCGGAGTGTAAATATGGACAATGGGGAAAGTAGTTTCTTGTACTGGCAATCCGTTTTGTGTTTTTCATTCGCACATTGCTGCGTGTGAATCGGGACATAGACATGCTTTATGACGGAAAAAAGAAAATTAAAAAAGCGGCGTTTAATTTATATTCCTTACCACTGAAACAAATTTTTTCCATTAAAATGTGCTTGCGATAAGTTACACATATATTCATATTTGTGCAGATGACAAAATCTCATATAAAATGTTTATTTCGCATATCAAAAAATATTGACAGACGTAATATGCTTTCACTAGCATTCAAGATTGCATCTTTGACAGACATCGTGCGCCGACGACGGCTATTTAAGTAACACCCTTTGAAGAATAAAATATTTTACGCCGAACAAATTGAATTGGATTTTGTCTTGGCGTTTTTTTAGGGCCGGCCAAATAATTCTTCTAGCGCAATTGCGTTTGATGTAACCCTAAAACCAAAAAAAAAAATTGAATTGGATTGAAATTTTCGTTCTGTTTGTTAATTCGCATTAAAAAAGCATTCCGCGAAGATAATGCAAATGATTTTAATAAGTAAAACGGTTCCGGGACAGCTTCGACAACACTTACAAATGGCTAAAGAAAAAGGCGAAATTGTGTATGCCTTGGAGGATCAATTAATCAAGTTGCAACAGGTAAGCGTACACAAATTGGAAATTTCTCTATGATTGTGTAAGTCTTATTTCTGGTTGTTTTCATGATTCTTAGCAAGCTCTATGGCTCTGGACATGTACAATTACCGTGTATATAGGGTGAACCCAATTGGCTAACGCGTGGGAGTCACTGATCATCATACGGTCTTGGAGAACATCAAATATACCAAAGGTCGTACGATGCATGTTCTTTATTGTTATCATTCGGACAAAAAGAAGATAGTTATAATGCCAGTGACCGGTAAGTATTGTGTGTAGATGCTCCTATTTAATTTTCTAAATGATTATATTTTTTGATCAAGCGTACACAAATGCACATAAAGGACCATGTTATCAATTAATCAAGACGCAACAGGTAAGCGTACACAAATTGAAAATTAAATGTACTATGATTATAAGACTTAATTCTGTTTGTTTTCAAGATTCTCACCAAGCAGTGTCCTATTAAAATACGGGTATAAAAGATGATCTGCAATTTCGTAGCAACTACAATGTATAAATTCAGATAACTTGTGTCATGGATGGACTAAACATTTATTTCCTTGTCTACTTTTCCAAATCGCATACAACTCTTGGAAGTGTGACCCTAACAACTCGTAAGTATTTTTTTTTCCTTTTAGTGATTTGTTTACCGAAATGGCAACATTGATTATTTACTCTATAGGTTCCAACGATGGTCGCTAATATCCGAATCACGAAGCAACCTTTTGGCTCCAAAAATCTCAGGATAATTTAGTCTAATTTGGATGTAATCCATGGATAAGATCATTTTGCCCAATGATATGGCTCTGAACATGGCCAATATTGACAGAGTTCGCGTCGATGTCGTACGATTTATGTTCTTTATATTTATCCTTCGGACAAAAAGAAGATAATTGTTAATGCCAGTGACCGGTAAGTATTGTTTGTAGATACTCCTATTGCTATTCAATTTTATTAAATGATTTATTTTTCATTTATATTTTTAGATCAAGCATACATACAGATTTCACAGTTCGAAACGCTTATCAATACATGGGCTGAATAACTTCAGGTTGGAGTCCTGGTTGATATACTATTCTCAAATATCAGGAAAATATAAAATTTGTATTTCTTTTATTAAAATAAAAAAGAAAGAAACGTATGCTAGAATAACAAATATAGTTTGTTCTCCCAGCCGCTTTTTTCTGTTAAATAATAGCAAAATTGTTTGCTAAAATGACTGTTCTAGTTTGCTACAGTAGCAGGCAAATTTATGTGCTAGAATAACAACCATAGTGTTGCTAAAATAACAGACAAAGTCTGTTTTCCTTTTTTCAGCAGACACAGACTGTTGAAACAACAAACATTTTTGCTAATGATACTCACAAAATTCTTTGAGTGTACATTTTGCACAATCCATTTCCGAGTCGGAGTCGACCATAATTTTTCGACTCCGGACAAATTTCCCCGACTCCTAGACTTCGGCTACACAGCCCTGATTTCGGCAAGGTCATAGTACAAAAGGGTTTCCTGTTCATATGACCGATTGTGTTAGAAATGATATTAATTTTTTAGTAGAAAAACTCTTCAAGTCATATGGGCTGCGTGCTGATGCGTGTCGACTTATCTCTTCCTACCTTGTAGATAGAAAACAATATATATATGCTGACGGGTTAACCTCTTGCATTTTACCAGTGAGGAGTGGAGTTACCCAGGGATCGGTCCTTGGACCTCTTCTATTCGTCATGTTCCTAAATGATTTATTTGATAGTCTGGGTCCATGGTGCACCCCATACTCCTTTGCCGATGACGTACAAATTTTGTTCTCAGGAGAGTACCAATTTTCAGATGCACTACAGGCAAAAATTGATTATGTTATTCAGTTGCTCGATCGATGGATGGCAAATAATAACCTAACTATAAATGTCTCAAAAACAAAAGCTATGCTTTTTTCTACGCATCCGTCTAATGTGTGTGTTCGTTTTAATAATAGTCCCATAGAATTTGTCCAAAGCTTGAAGTGTTTAGGCCTCGACATTGATGACAAACTGAATTTTGATCGACACATTGACGGTATTGTATCCCGCACAAACCTAACTCTTCGGCGGTTGTACAACTGTGATCTGATGTTACCTCACTACGTCAAAGAAAAATTAGTTCATGCATTGATCATGCCCAACATACTTTATTGCATAGAAGTATATGCAGGGACAATAAAGCGTAACACTGATAAAGTATGCAGGTCTTTAAAGAGCGCTATGCGCTACTTATACCGCATTAGTCGATTTGCCCACGTAACTCCTTTTCTAGAAGAATTTTTGGGATGTTCTTTTGGTGAATTTGTTGGTCTCCGTTCTCTGCTTCTTTTTTATAAAAATCAATACCCCACATTCTTGTCCAATTCATTCTCTTTTACGCGGTCTTCTCGCTGCAATCAGTTAATTATACCTACATTAGACCATAATGTGGAGAAATCATTCTTAGTCAGAGTAGCTCGTATGTTTAACTCATTACCGGTTGGCCTTAGGTACTTCAATACATCAGAACCTAGTTATCGTAAAAAAATCCTGCAACATTTCCAATCTTCCAGTTAGTGTTATACCTTGTACAACACTAACAACTGTATTAGTACTAATGCCACTGTAATTTCATAATTAAACAATAATAATCAATATATCTATACACATATATAATTATAAAAATCATCTTTGTGCCTCTAAAAATCATGTTTGTGCCTCTTAATCTACTATTACTACTCGACAAATTTTGCGAGTAATATCTAGTAAATATTTTTTCGCTCTTACTTCACCCTCTAAATTTCCTAGTTTTAAAGTACTAGGTAGACGTAGAGTGTAAAGAGCAGGGTAGTTTATTATGTTAATTATCAATAATTTCTTTGATTTATTGCCCTTTTTTCTTAGTGAGATTTATGACCCTTAAAGGAGCTTAAAAATTCTTGTTCATGGCATTGTTTTTTGCTTTTATGTAATTATTTTATTTTTTAATGTTTAATATCTTGTTACAGTAGAGTAGCAACCTGAAATTGTTATTATTACTTAATTTAATAGTTATTAAGTTATACATATATCTAGAACTATTTACGTTGTTCCGCTGTAGTAGAAACTCAAATTAAATACCTAAACCAATTTTGCGTTGAAGAATATTGTAATTTACCTATACTTGGCCTACAGGCTTTAAATTACATTAATAAAAAATGAAATTAAATGAAATACGGCAATGCTATATTTACATAGACTTATCAAAGGCATTTAACTCGATTCCCTATGGTGCCATCATTAGGAAGCTATGAATGAATTTGGTTTCTCAGTAACTGCGTGTAGACTTATGTCGTATTTGTGTGGTCGATCTAGTTTGTATGGAGAACGTCAGTGTGCTTTCGTTAACAGCAGGCGTATCACAAGTATCAGTGTTAGGCCCTCTCCTTTTTATACCCTCACTTTATTGTGACGAGGGTATATATCATTTGCTACGGACCAAAAGTGTTACACATCGAAGGAGTGACCTAATACCCCAAGTATGTTCGGCGGAAATCAGTTTTAGGACATTTTAGGCCATTTGAGCAATGTCCGTCCGTCTGGCTGGAGCGCACGATAACTCTCGAAAGGTGTAACGGATTGACTTCAAATTTGGCATGTGATAATAAAATTTTTTGTCAACGTTCTGGCATCTTCCAGCCGGTGTACCATATTACATTACTTACAAAGTGAGGGTATAACTTAGTAGGTTTACCTGACTGAAGCTTTCTTCCTTGTTATACTATATGTTTATGACCTTCCAGAGTTCGTGTGAGACATGTGTAAACTTTTTTTTATTTGCGGATGATGTTTTCCTTGTCTTTAGTGTTGATCGTGAGACTTCTGGCGTTTCGGAAAATAACATAAATTATTGTCTTACATATTTCGTCAATAGGCGTCTCAAAATTTCTTGGTTATCAACCCATTGAAGACTAAGGCAAACATCTGAACTAAATTTTTTCTGGAGCAGTCCAGAGTCAATTTTGTTGATTACCACAAATGCCTGGGTGTTATTATTAATAGTAAACTGACATTTGAGATGAACGTTGATTTTCTCCACACAAATATGTTTTTACCGACATGGGTTAAAACCAGACTTGCTTCGGCACTTGTAATGCCTCAATTACTATATGGATTAAAAGTTTTATCTGGCACACTAGAACGTGTTTCTTTAAAATTAAAGCGAGAAGGCTTGAGCTTATTTCAGTATATTTTGAGAAATATTTGGGCCATTTTATTTGATATAGGAATTTATTCCTGTTTTATAAAGTTGTTAAAAGTGGAGTACCTGCTCTTTTGCCCAATATGTTTCTTTAAATCTATTTCTAATTGCTAGAATATTATGCTTGATATATACCAACTTTGTACTATTATGTTTAACTTAGATTACTAATCTGTGAAATTGCCTTGAATTCGGGAATTATGATGTTGCTGATCACGAATCACTCTTTAATTATTTATGTAGTTATGGCTGGGGATTAGTATATATATGTATATTATTTTAGTTTAAAGTTTCTACTTAGGGATATATAAAAATGTAATACAATTATTTTGGTCTTATTACTATTAGTATTACTGAATGGAATAAAAAAATAAATATTGCTGTTCAATGCCCATTTACTTACCGTGATTACACATATTATTATCAGTCTGTACAAAATTTCAAAATGGGGTCATATGGAATATGTCGTGTCTACTCGGGGTATCAAAAATGTAAGTCTATTTTTCCTTCCGGATCTACAGATACACAATTTGAAAATTTCTTCAAGATGTCCATCCTTTTTATCGTCTACACGGAACACACAAATAGTGCTTTTTTAATAAAATAATTAGATTACATATTTTGTTTTTTTTTTGTTTTTGTACTAATTAGATTACATTATTTCAAACAGAAAATTGACTTTATTAAAATGATTACGCTATGACATATTGTCTGAATATTTATCTGAAGTGGCGCATTTTGGAAATCCAATTTCATTCATTCATTTAAATTTCGTCCACTTTTCATGCAACGGGAACTGTGTCTTGGCAATCGTTCGCACAATAATGTCTTCAAAGGCGTACGAAATTTCCATTTTTTCCCATATACTTTAATTCACGCCTTGCCTGGTCCTTTTGGTTAATACACATTCCTCAATGTTTCGTTCTGTAAGTCGATTGTTTGACCGTCAGTCTACAGTTCACAGCGACGACTACGATAAACCCAGCAAAATCTTGGTAAGTACATGTCTTACCACTTGCATTACCTAGTAATGACATTTTATTACCCTCTGCATTACATTCAGTCAACAAATTATGACATACTTGATTGCGTAATCATTATTAAGCCATCTTTCTATGAATCGCGTGATAGGCCAGTGGTTATGATGATAAACTGGAAACCATTAGGTCGCGAATTCAATCCCACCTCCGGCAAATGACATTTTTCGGCATATGTCGACAGCAATCGATAATTACTCTCCTCCAAATTTTACGCTCTTCCCAATGTTACTCTCTTTTACTTTCTCAACTCATTCCACCACTGATGGTGGTGAACAAGCAATAGCAACTCGGAAATATCCTATATCACCAAACAACTCATAAAGTCGTTATTTTTCAGCTTCTTGTATGCTTGAGTGGGTGGAAGTACTTTCCTCCAATAATGACATGTATGTGTAAAAATAATTCGAAGGGAGGCCAAATTATAAGCAGTTACTAGTTTTGTATTTTGCTTACACGTCAGGTTATTTGGCAATGGGAAATGTTGCTGGGAAAGTTCTCAATTTTAAAGAAGGACCAACAATTCCACAGCCCATAAAACACCAAACTGTAGTTTTTTATGCATTCTATTCTATTCAATTGTGCTTATTGACAAGTCAGCCTTGATTTGACACCCAATGACTTATTCTTATTCACTCGCATCAAGATGCTTGGTCAACGTTTTTCGACGCCTGAAGCAGCTGTCGAAGCGTTCAAAAACTATGTTTTGGAGTTGAATTTTCAACACACTGTAACCAAAACAATTCGCGCTCAAATTACAAAACGGTCTGAGTGAAGTTATGCTTAAAAATGTCAAACTTTCCAATGGATATGTCAGATGGCGCCAGGCAACACTTAGTGTTTCGAAATAAGTTAAAAGCTTCTTAGTCGAATTAGCTTTAAGACTCTCTCAAAATACTACTTATAGTTTATGCCTCACGTTATTATCAAAGTTCAGATACACCATATATCCACCATTTAATCCACACAAGCAATAATCACCAAACTAGAATGTTTGAAGAAATGCCCTATGTTGAATTTCAATTGTTTTTAGTTTTAGTTTAGCTTTCTGTGTTAAAACCTTGATTATTTGCAACAGTATACTTACCTACTCCCAACACCACATGACTAAATAAAAATGCGCTGACCTTTTGGAATGAAATATTTTGCATACATATGTACATATTTTTTTGCTTGCAAAGATAAACTTATCTTAATAAAAATAAGCAATTATATTTATTTTTATACGTACATTTTTTCTGTGTTCGTTAATCCATAAAATTATTAATTTTGTCTCGGTATTTATGAGTAGGAAATAGTAATTAAAAACTAAAAAACCAAATGTAAAATAAATCCATAAATTTGCATATTTTGTAATACAAAATAAGCATAATTCTTATATGAACTTGTTGTAACTTAGTTTCCGCCTTGTCCATAGTAACCTCCGCCATAGTTAGGCATACCGAAATGTTGCATACCTTGATCGGGTAATTGTTGTTGACCGGAACCCCATTGCTGATAACCGCCATAGGGATTTTGGTTATAACCGCCCCCACCCATGGCATTATAGTAATTGGCATTGGGAGCCATCTGATTGTAAGCGGCAGCTTGTTGTTGCATATCTGGATAGCCGGTCATTTGCGGGTGTTGTGGCGGTTGCTGAGCTGGATGTTGGTAATATGGCATATTCTGCTGTTGTTGATGCTGCTGATTCTGTTGCGGCGGCATGTGGTGTGCAGGAGGTTGCGGATGCGATCCAACAGGAGGAACTGGTTGTGGTATAGAATTCTTCACTGGCAATGGTGGTTGTTCCTTCAACGCATCCTTCGATTTGGTATTGCTTTGATGCAGAGAACCCATTAGATTGGCTATAAGATTTTGTGTATCACTCAATGGATCTTTGAGACCGGCTGGATTAAAGGTTAAATCATTCTGCGAAGATAGCACAACGTGATCACTAGATGATTTTGATGATTTGCCGTCGGTGGCCGAATGTCTTGAAGTTTCATCGGGGGTGCGAGAGCTAACATTTTTGGACGCAGCCTTAAAGACTTCGTCGAAATTGTAGTCATCGTCGTCATCATCGTCTAAACTGAACTTATTGGGATTCACCGAAATACTTGTGCGATCATCGACATCATTGTTGGTGATGTCAGCAGCTCGATCTCGTTTCTCAGGTTTACCGCCGCCACCCGCTGAAATTGGAGAATCATTGTTAGTATCTGTAGAAGATTGAAAAGTTCTTGCTTGTCTACCGTCTGCGCTACCAGAAGACTTGCTGGTGCTTGCCACCGGTTCTGCGACATCTGAGGTATTGACATATTTTCGCAATTTCTCCACACGTTCTGGATCAACCGATTCTAATTTCTTTAAATGCGCAATGAGATGATGTTGCTCCTCGCTGGACAAATGCTTGAAATTCTGCAAGAGTGTCTGCAAGTCGGAATCTGTTAACGACTCCAATGTACTTGCATTGGCATCTTGTTTGGGTGGTGGTGGTTCTCGTTCGCCTGCAACCTCATTTTCGAAATCATTATTCATTGTCGGCATCAAATTGGATGCAAAATCATTATCCAAAAGTCCTTCAACGAGTCCGGGTAAAGCAGACAATGCTGCTGCAGCACTCGCGGCGATAACTGGCGGCATTAGGCCCAGCTCGGGAAGAATGTTTTTGCAATAAGCCGGTTTGCCATCCACTTCCCGCTTCGCTTTAGACAGTTTCACCATCAATAAATAGAAATAGATTAGTTTGTCCATGTCTTCGGTAGAGACATCTTCACGACCTTGCATTACCAAAGCAGCCGCCATTTTTGTCGCGACCATTTGTCTATCGAAGGGTAAATCTATAATATTTAATTTTGTGTTGGCCTTACGTTTGCTGGCCTGTGCTGAGCTTATGATGGATGACATGCCGCCGGCAGAATCTTTGGATTTGTCATCTTTGCCATCTTCCGTGGTGGAACCTAAGTGAAATTATGTGAAATATGTAAAATGGTAGTTATTAAATACATATGTGTTTTATTAGAAATGTACGTTTTATTAAATCTACTTATTTACGGGTAGATTTGCTCGATATCTCCATTTTTTGTTTGGCGTAGCTGAGGTTGTTTTAAATTAAGACACTTTAACTAATTTGGTATCAACTTTTTAAGAAAAGTTTCATTTCCAAGTAAACACTTTTAAGAAAATGCAAAAATTGAAAGCAATCGAATAGCAATACAAAATACAAAAACGTTGTCGCACTAAACAATTTCCGAATATATTGTGATAAGAATGATTACCCTAGTGTAGCTTTTTTTTAAACTGTATTCGAATCTGCATATTGTCTTGAATTAATAGAATCTGCATATTATCTTACTTAGAGACTTTTGTTATGGGGCCACATCTTTCTCGCATTTGTGTATATTCCGGAATGATTCTGCATTGGTGTGGAGTAGCGAAATGTTACGCCCATACGAATACAATATTATAAAAATAATTGTTAAAAAATACTTTCCGGTTTCTTTTAGAAATTCAGTTTTAAATATAATTGAATACAACAGCATATAATTTGCACTTTTTTCTTTAAATTGCAATAATATGGCACAATAAATGTCAGCAATGATGATTATTTTTTTACCAAACGATTGATTCTTTTTACCAAAACAAAAGAATTCAACAACTAATTTAGGAGTCGAAAATTGGCCAGTATTAACAAAGATTTAGCTAGATGTTAACTCCTGCATATAACACTTTCGGAGCGTAAGCAATATGGGACAGGCGAGAAGGTTTGTAACGAAGCCAGGTCGTAACGAATTTTTATTTTTAACGCTCTGTTCCCAACAGTTGTGCTTCTCATTTTCATATACTCGTACCTCTAAACTGTTATAACGAACAGAGATTATAACATTGCTTGTAACGTGTTTATGTTTATTGTATAATCTTAAAATAATATTATAATTATATTTTATTACAATTATTATTTATAATATATAGTATATAAGTACTTATGTATATGTGATGTGTGAATTGTACTATAAGTATGTGGTTATAGTTCGTTGTCCAAGTTGTAGTTTTTATTTTATTTATTTATTTTTTATTTTTTTTTCATAAAATTATAACAAAATTATTTTCAAAATTAAGAAAAAATCATCTAATGTTTGATCGTAAAATTATTAAAATGAAATTGTGTTCAAGATATTGACATCAACGACTGATGTCTTCATGGCTCAATCCGACCGACGGAAAGAGAATTATTTGAAATGTATCAATAACTTGAAAAATCGAACAGAATTTTATGATCATCTCCAAGTACTAAAAAATGTGTCCGATTGAGAAATATGTAGTAATTGTTTCTTAGCTGAAAACATCTTTAAAACAGAATAAATATTTGTGTTTGTAAAATTTCGGACATAAAGTAAATATCCAACATTTTATTATTGTTATTTGTTATATGTATTTAACAATGACGTTTTATATTCCGATTAATAGCAATTTTCGAATAAAATTCTAAGTGCAAATAATGTTTTAATTTTACTGTTCGGAATGACGAACTTCTTCAATAACGAACTAAAATGCTTAGTCGTTAGAACTTCGTTATAACAGTACTCGGAAATTAAGTACACAAATCATAGAGCACTAATTTTCCGCTAAATCATAAAATTATCATGTTGATGTGAATAAAACAACTTTAATAAACAATAATTGAACGTCAACTCGATCAAAATTTAAATATGTTCCGATATCGCGGTTAACAAAATCGTAAGGAAATCTTAAATCGAACGTTTTGCTAGGTCCATTTCTAAGTGCTACATAATACATATGTAGTATCCAATCTTTCTCTTTCAGCACGTGTTTAACAAAAAAACTTTAGCTTTCTTTAAATTTTCCGTTAATATTATACAGTATTCAATTATATTTACTCGCACATTTTATAATACATAGTAAGCAGAAGCAATAGGGCAGGGAAAGCTGGACCGAATTAAAGTCGATGGCACACCAAAGATTGTTATGTCCCTTTGTTCCAAACTGAAACCGTAGGAATCAATATATATATAAGTAGATGGGAAATTGCATATATATAGCTGCAAAACAAGTTGAATTTAATTGACGATATTGCAAATAAATTAGCTTCGTTTAGGCGCACAGAACAAGTAGGAAGTCTCACGCACGTAGACCACTTAAAAATTTACACTCTTACGGGTCTACTCAGGCACTCACCGTGAGCTTACATATTATTGCTACAGTTCCAAAATATGAATACTTACAATAATGTTTTTGGCATACCGTTTGTATAAAAAGTCGTATAAGCGACCTATGTGCAGGTGCATTTAAAGGGCTTATTCACAAAGACTATATGAGGTATATATAACTGCTTTTCAATGAAAACCCGTTTCTCAGACATTCCACATAATAATTATTAATAAGACCACAATCCTTTAGGAAATTCTTCTTTTTAGACTTTTATTGTGTTTTTTTTTGGTTTTGCATACAAATATGTTTCTTGGGTATTTATTGATGATGTAACAAAAGTGTCAAAATACTCGTCAGGAACTGAAGTCATGTACATAAATTTGAACTCAGATATTCAGTAGCTGATTCTAACGGTTGGTTTTAGCTTTCAGCTAATAAATAAATTTCATTTGATGTGTTAAGTACATACGTATATACATTAATAATGGTAAACAATGTTTTCAAAAATGTATATACTGAGCTTTAGAAGAAATAAAAAAGATACCAATCTCGAATTTAATGCTCTCAATTTCACTTGTCTCTGATTCAAAACAGAACACCCACTGACACTTGTTTTCGTTTTAATGGAATCATTTTATAGTTTTTAATTGTTTTCACTGTGGTGTGTGTTCCTTCTAAGAGAAGGAAGGTTTTTGGAATAGCCAAGTGAAAAAGAAAACGGCATTAAAATCCATCACCAGTCACTGCATGACGTTTCGCTGTTGGTTAGACAGGTTTATCATACATAAGCGTTGATAATGTAATATTTTTGTTACATTAACCAAAACGTTAATGTAAAATTTCTCATCAAAAAACGGATGACAAAGTGGTAATGTAAACCCACCCTAATTGGTATCACTTTAAAGCTTCGATGTTATAGGGCCATATAATTCATACAATCAGCAATTAAGATAATAACTACGCAAAAAACTATACATTTGTAACGATGTAAGAATGTATAAGTCCATGGACGATATAACTTCCAGCGGAGCACTGGTCGTTGAATTGAATTTTCTTACCTAATATCCTTTAATATATTTTCTCTTTTATTCTTTTTGAAGAGGATATAACAAAATTTTACGCCCACCAAACTATAAAACAGAATTCGCGAATGATTAACTCACTGATGTAAACGAAAATCGATTTTAATAGTAAATATAACGCGGGCTTCTTCAGATTTTCACTTTTTGCAAATCACATAATTTTACTTATTCGTTTTTACGCAAGTCATATGCATTTTGCGATATTAATTCGATGAATTAGTGATGAACTAGTGATTTCAGAATAAACATACGAAATTGATTCAAGTGTCAACTTCGTACTATTAACGAAAACGAAGGCAAATCAACTTTTACAATTCGCAAAAAGTGAAATTAGAATTAAGCCATATATAGCCTTATTTTATCCAAAAACTATATAATTAAATCTAAATGTACTTACGCTTTCCTGCAAAAAAAAGTATCGAGCTATTACTATGACATTACAATGGCTATGCTCACCTTTGGAAACTTGATAGATAACACCGGCTATATTTTTAACAGCCTTCTTTACAGCACGTACTTTGTGCTGATCATCGAGCACATCGGCAATGAGAAGTCCCTTTAGCTTCTCTTTGATTGTTTCAAAAAACACGCAATGGTCTTCGTTCAATAGGAGATCATCCGATGAATTGGCTTTGACCTTTTCCAAAGCCAAAGCCTTACCCAATAGGTCAACCACTTTGGGACCGAGACTTCCCAAGTGCTCTTCGAGAGCGGTAAGTAGTCGTAACACGCCCACAACTGATAAGGGTCCTTCGTCTTCTTTGCCATCATCTTCTTTAGAATCCCTTGTGTTTGAATCCTCGTATTTGGGTATTTTACTCGAATCTAAAACGCGATATGGACCGGTGGACGCGTGAGACGGATAATGTGAGCTGTGAGAAGCAGCTGGTGGGTAACGCGAAGATCCATACTGATAATAGTCCGCATTAGTATCTATGGGGTTGTAGGCACGTGAGTTTGCAGAACGATGGCTCTTCTGTAGATGACGGTGTTTGGCAAGTTCATAGTCGTCCGAGAAAGAACTGAGTGAACGCGACTTAGAACGTGAACGAGTTCGATGACGGTAGTCTCGTCCCCGAGGTGAACGACCGCGCGACGGACGACCACGCGGCGAACGGGAACGACCATGGGGCGAACGTGAACGACCACGTGATGTACGCGAACGTGAGCGTGTTCTGGAACGCCTGGAACCACGACCGCGACGACCATTTGGCGACTCATCGTCGCTAATGTCTATAACGTCAGTGATTTGTGGTCTTTGTATATGATTCACTTGGATTTTATAACGTTCCTTCAATTGGTCCACTTTCTCTTCTGCCTCTTCGGGAAGGCCTAGTTTTACTTTGATCTCTTTCTTTTTCTTTTCCACTTCGGCATTGAACAGTTCTTTCATGCGCTTGGTCCAGAAGACAATCCATTCTGGTTTGTAGTCATGTTTGTTGGGATCCACCTTTTTTTCAGCTTGAAGTTCTTTATAACGCCTGTTCCAGAATTTCTTCCATTCTTCCGGATATTGGGGATGTTTTTCCGGCGATTTCTCATAATCTTTTTGCAGTTTCTCCATTTGCTTTAAATGAATCTCTAACATACAACGATACTTTTCCCATTTATAACGCTCTTGTGCTATATGGGAAGCCTGTAGCGATAATTCTTTGGGTGTTGGTAATTTCTTCCCCTCATTCCCATCTTTACGATCATCATTAGGATAAGCCGCTTTGCCCGAGGGTGCTTGCAGTTTGTTGTTGAATTTGGGCTTTTTAGCTGAATCGGCATTATCCGAGTCACTTGAAATTGCATCAAATTCGTCCCTCTTTTGAGCTGGCTTACCTGCTGCCGCCGGAGCATTGCCCATTCTTTTTTGTCCTTTCTGTTGAGGGATATCCGGTTTACCTTTGTGTGTGCTGCCGCCTACGCCGATGGTCTGATCAATCAATGATCTTATAGCGTTCAAGAAATTCGGTCCATTTTTCTCATCATGATGAAAAGCTGACATAACTGAGTCAGTGTGCTTGGTCTTTTGTCTACGAAATTCGTCGGCATCCATGGCCCTCACCTTCAAACGACCATGGAAATCTTCTATGGCTTCTGCCAAACTCTGAATAATAGCTATCAAAGCATTGTGGCAATTCGGCTTGTATTTTACCGGCTGAAACTGACGCACAGCGGTCGGGTAATGTATTTCCAAATATTTCATGCGATGATTAAATGAAGTCCAATGATGCACTATAGTGCGGGCATCTCCGCGTTTATCACACAACACACAAAGGTAGCCCGGTTCGGGCCGGTCACATTCGTGCAATTCTAATGTGTACTCTATGCCGATTAAAGCATTGCCCTTATACTGATCTATAGCATTTTGTATGCGGGGCTCCCGTATTATCTCTTCTTCGAATCCGGGTGGCACCGGTTCACCGGGTGTGAGATTCATCGTCTTAGCAATTTTTGTTACTTTCAAAAACACACACGCAAAAAATACAAACTCGCGCGAAAAAAGAAATATATTTTACACTAGAGTAATAACACCTAAGGAAATCACAAGAAAATTGTATTACTTCCGAGATATATTTTATCGTAATAAACCAATTGGTACTTACCAACAATTTGGAAATGTGACTTCGCCGTGTAGTCGTAATACACAGTTTTCAATTTTAGTTATACACACACACGACAGCGTCTTTTCTTTTCAGGGTCAATAAGTAAATGTTTTACACAAGTTTAATAAGTATTAAGTATATGGGTTCTATATTTTCTTAATTCTTTAATGGATATTCGATATTTATTTAACCTGTATAGAATATATTTTAATTACACAAATTAAAAGGCATTCGCCTTGATTTTCTTTTTGCTTTGTCAAAAACCCTGTGCCGATTGCTCATTTCGACGCCTTAAGGCCGGGTTAGGCATACGTAACTTATCTTTACCGTTGCCGTAACGTTGCCCGTTTGAGCGATTAGCCAACGTTGAGAAAACGAGAAAATTTCGTCGGATAAGAAGATGGGGTTGACGTCCTATAAACAATGACTAGGCGAAAGACGGACACTAGAATGCATATGGCAGTTTTTAATTTGTTATTAACATTAATAAAATATGAGTTAACTACGCCAAAGCAACGGATTAGACCGGCAGAGAGACTAGCAATAACACCACTGTATGTAAAATATTGCTTTATCCTATGATTCCAAGTTGGGAAATATTAACATTCTATTCTTTAAAATTTTAGATATTTGGGTCACGGTTGTTCCATACAATCGATTGCATGGAGTCACAAGCTGGGGAAAACAACAATTCGAAATATTATTCTAGAATGCAGTGAAGTTTTGTGGCGCTTGCTTTCGCCGATTTATTTAAGTGAACAAACTACACAGCAGTACATACACATTGCCAATGATTTTCAACGAATGTGGGATATGCCGAATTGTTTGGGAATCTGCGATGGAAGTTATGGCAGCCAACACGATGGGGGTATGTCCATTAAACTTACATTTATTTATAATCTATTTTAATACAAACAATTTCTATTTCTTAATTTAAATTAAATTCAGCTATATTCCAGTACTCTCCGTTTGGCCAATCAGTTATTTTAGGTACAGTACCTGTACCTCCTAGTAAACCATTATCGTCAGCATCCTCTGAAGCCTTTCCTCATTTTTTTATTGGCGATGCTGCGTTTCCCCTGAGGAATATCCTTGGTCTAAGTCAATAACTTTAGACGAGCTCAGAGACAACATCCAACGCGAAATTGCCAACGTACCGGTCGAAATGTGTCCAAGAGGTGGAAAATTGGGTCCAACGAATAGATCGCTGTTGACGGGCTCGTGGTGGTCTTATGACCGAAATTAAATATCATTCTTAAAATGTAACATTTGCACTACACCTGGAATTTGAACTCTATATCTTAAATATTCTTTGTTTTATTAATATATAAAATTCTTATGTCCTTAATGGAAAACCCTTTACTTATGTCTATTTCCACTGAAGAGGGACTCAGCCAAATACAACCCAATCTCAATCTATAAATAAGGCCACGTTTGTAGAGACGCTTATATTGCTGTCAAATTAACCCACAATGAAGAAGATTGGCGCAATGATTGTTTCGTACTGTCGTCAAAAGAATCTTGAAGCAGATTATAAATTTAATTTTTAATGGAGTCAGCCGCGATCTTCATAAAACTCACCTGTAACGCCCAGCTCCTTGCCAATTTGTTTCCAAGCTTCTCGCTTTTTTTCATATATCCTATATGCTGGATTATATTTATTGTATAAATACTCGTGCGACTGCACCAATGAAATCAAATATTCGTCTTTCATGTTTATTTGCACTTTTAAACAACAAATAATTAATAAATTATTTTCTTTACTTTTCTCGGTGAACATACAATTGTAATTGTAAACAACATGTAGTATCAGCTGTTGTCAAATTGTACGTAAACGGAACGTCCAATTCTGATTTCAACAGTTTCAGCCGTCCGTTTACGTTTCGTTTCCGTTGGCTAATCGTTTACACTGATTTCCATATGACAGATTGAATCAGCTGATTCGTTACGCTACGGGGGCGTTACGGTTAAGTTTGCCTAACTGGGCCTTTACATTAAGTTTTCGGCTCGTATGCTATAGGGATTAGTGCCACAGACGTATCGTAACATTAGACAAAAGCTAAAGCTAAGTATAAACGATTGCCAGATCGGACAACGTTATCAACCCTGTTAAAGTGCTGCAAATGTACGTACGTACAATGACAGATTGTTAGGCAAAAAAGAATTGACAGTTCAGACGATTGCAAGAAAACCTTACAATTTAATATAAGGCATGTTTTCGTTACAAGGTAGCACTTTTAGTTTAGCACTTTGCAACGAAAACAACTGACTTCCACTAACTGGCACATAAGCAATAAGTTGCGGATTTTCACTATCTGGTAGCAATGGTGTCATGAGTTGCGAAGAAAGAACAGTGCGAAACAGACAATCAATTCGTTAAAAGTATTTATAAAACATATATTTACTATTCTATGTTCAATTGTTTACACTCTTTTGCAAATATTAAAATAATTTCCCATTTTTGTTCTTCTTCTTCCCGTTAATTCACAATAATTGATAAAATCTCTCCAAAAATGGGATGCCATATTGCTAAATATAGGGTTCCCAATCTGGCAACATCATACACGATTAAGACATGAACACAAGCACCAAACTTCATCGGGAACTAATAGTGCTTAAAAGTGCTTAGCTCCCCATACAAATTAAGCACTAATGGTGTAACGAAAACACGCCTATATTTACAATAGGCATGTTTTCGTTACAAGCTAGCGATTTTAGTTTAGCACTTTGCAACGAAAACAATTGACTTCCACTAACTGGCGCATAAGCAGTAAGTGGCGGATTTCCACTATCTGGTAACAGTGGTGTCATGAGTTGCAAAGAAATAACACTGCGAAACAGACAAAAAATTCGTTAAATGTATTTATAAAAGATAAATTTACTATTCTATGTTCAATTGTTTACACTCTTTTTTGCAAATATTAAAATAATTTTACATTTTTGTTCTCCTTCTTCCCGTAAATTCACAATAATTGACAACAATCTCTCCAAAAATGAGATGCCATACTGCGAAATATAGGATGCCCAATCTGGGAACACCATACTCGATTAAGACAGGAACACAAGCACCAAACTTCATCGGGAACTAATAATGTTTTTGTAGCCCCTATATTCCGGTAAAAAGGGCATTATCCCACCGTTTTATACCAAATGTTTTTGTAGCGCCTATATTCCGGTAAAAAATGGGCATTATCCCACTGTTTTATACCAAAATTTAACGGCTTATAATTTTAATACCAATGCATTTAGGTTAAGGTTTAGTTTAGGGTGGCAGCCGTTTTCTTTTTTTTCAGCTCACATAGACCAGTTTAGGTCCCTAGTGGTACCACGGGCTAAAATGCCCTTCATCGAAACCAACCTGTTTGATATACAAATGTATCGATAGCACGTATATTGGTACTGGAAAGATCTGTTATGTTCCCTAGAAAGGCCGACCCCAGTAGGTCAAGTCATCGTTTACTCAAAGCGGGACAGTCGCATAGCAAGTGCTCAATGCTCTCCACTTCTTCCTCATCTCCACAGCTTCTGCAGAAGTCATTGGAGTTAATACCCAATCTTCTGGCGTGTTCGCCGATCAGGCAGTGTCCCGTCAGAACTGATACTAACGTAGACAATATTTTCCTTTCTAGTGCGAGGAGATATTTTGACCTTCTCAGGTCATGCCAGATTTGTCTAGCTACCCTACAGGTGCCGATTTGTGTCCATCTTTCGTTGGACTGCCTTATTGACTCTTGCCTAAGCCAAAGCTTGCACGTGGATAGTGGCGCACCAATATATGCAAATTCTTCGAGAATTTGTAAAGTGGTTCCTTTCCTAGCAAGTTCATCGGTTTTGCAGTTCCCCGGGATATCCCTATGCCCAGGCACCCATATGAGGTGTATGTATATTAAACTGCTCAGCCATCTTGTTAAGAGGTCTGCGGCAGTCGAGGGCTATTTGTCAATTTAGGGATGTTGCCTCCAGAGAATTGATGGCAGCCTGTCCGAGTAAATGACAACGCCAGAGTTGGTTACTACACAGAAAGAAAAAATTGAGTAATCCTTACTTGAATCAAGCCGTAGCGGTGTCAGAGGTACGTTAAGTATGGATTTTCTTAAACCAAGTAGAAAATACTTGAATCATGTACGGATTTTTAAGCCCTGAATTCTTAATCGTAGCGCTTATTAAGCCTGATTAGGCTTGATTTTAAGCCGAAAAATTCTTATTTTAAGCATAAAGCGATTGATTTAAGAATTTTATCGGATTAATTTGAGTGCGAAACGGGCTTCAATGAAGAAATTTTTGATTGAATTAACCCTACGTACATCTCGACAATTTATATGCATATGTGTTTGATGTTGCGTCAGCCAAAATCAACCACTTGCATGAGAGTGGTTTAGAGGGTAATTTTATTGTGCTCTACATATAATGGTTCTGTCTCTCAGAGATTAAAGTAAGCTTTTTTTTCTTACTTTAAGCCATATTAGGCTTAATTGTCCTTTTCAAGAAATGTTTACTTGATTTCAAGCATTAAATGCTTATTGTAAGCCTTTCAGCGCTTGATTTTTTCAATTTAAGTCGATTTATACTTGTTTTAAGAAAAACTTAGTACGAACGTACTTAAATTTTTAAGTACGATTTCGGCTTAAATTAAGAATTTTTTACTTGAATTTAGTATGGCATTTTTCTTTCTGTGTATGTTGCGACTCAGCCACTTGGCGACTTCCCATATTGCCATTATTTCGGCTTGATAGACACTGCAGGTATCTGGTAGTCCGTGAGCTATATCCAAATTTCTCCGAAGCCAACCTTTTCATCAAGCTTCGAACCATCCGTATAGAAGTGGAGATGGTTTCTATTTCCGGGTATTCTGCCATCCCATTCATCCCTGGCTGGTATCATAGTCTCAAAGGTGCGCACCGTGGATGCATAGTCCACTCTGTCGGTTACCATAGCACTACACTTTGATATCCTCATGTGACCGTAGTTCTTGTATCTCCACATTGATAGGCACTTTAATCTTAGTGCCGCTTTGGTTGCAACCTCTCTCGCCACAACATTAATCGGCAGTATATGGAGAAGGGCTTGTAGAGACTCAGTCGCTGTAGTACTTAACGCTCCGCTTATGCACAGGCAGGTAGTTATCTGAACCCTTGATAGCAGGTTTGTGATGGTTAGTTTGTCAGTTGCCGTCCACCATACCACAATACCGTATAACAGTATTGGACGAACCACTGCTATATATATCCAATGGACAATTTTAGGAGAGAGGCCCCACCGCGACCCTACAGCCTTCTTTATACGTTCCAGTACGTTTAGTCTGAATGACAGTTTCCTATCCAAAATTATTCCTAAAAATTTTGCACTTTCAGAAAAGACTAGATCTGTTCCATTTATCCGAGGAGGAGGTCCACATGAGGGACATTATTCATCCTAGTAAAGAGAACCAATTCTGTCTTGTTTGGGTGTTAACGCTGCTTCTGGCCCATCTAGCCAACTTGTTCAGAGCCACCTGTAGAATATCTCGGAGGATGTTTTCGAATTTGCCACTCACTGCGATTGCCAGGTCGTCCGCATATGCCACGACCTTGCAGCCACAACGTACGTATACCAATGCATACAAATACTTGAAATTGTGTACAGAGTAATGCTGTTATAGTGCCTACAGTCCTGTGAAAAGTGGGCGTTATCACCGCGCCCCTTTGTGTACCTCCTACACAATATGGCCAAATCATACCAAAATTGAATAGCTCGTAACGTTAATATACCAGTGCACATAAACGCTTATATTTCGGCACAGTGCAATGCCTATAAAGAATCTACTGTTTACCGGAAAATATGTGTATTTGTTAAATCCCTTCTGGTACCTCCCACACAAATTGACAGATTAATTAGTGTAATGTTATATTACTCACAAAGTGGGGGTATACCTTATTCGGTTTACCCAACAGAAACTTTCTTACTTGTTTTATTTAGTTTTTAAATTGATAAGATTTTTTTGTTTTAGTTCAATCGGCTTGGAATGTAGAAAAAGGTCTTAGCTCGCCGGATTAGGAGGGTTCTTGACTTCACTAAAACTGGCTAACAACAAGAATAAAATATATCACATTCCAATTCTTTCCAGCGATTTAGGATACTAACTAAGAGCGAAAATATACTTTTCGAATTTTAAATGCGATCTTCTTAATTTCCACCAGACGACAGGTGTTATTATCGCCTAGGACACTCCTTATTCTTACCCTGCTTCTCTAAATGGCTGAAGTATCCATAATAGTTAAGTAGCCATTTCTCTAAGTTTGTTGAAGCAAAATTTACCATACCTCATCACGAATCATCTTGCAATACATCATTCCCAATAAAAAATTTCATTATCTCATATTCACGCTTAACATTCATTAAATAAAAACAATCTAAACAGTAGGTAATTTTCTTATATGAGACCTGACTATTACTGTTTGTAATTAAAACAAAAATAAACCTAGCTGTGTGTTATTAATTCGAGTGTACATGTACACAAATCATGGAAATACTTTAATTTTCACAAAAAAATATATAGCGTGTCCATTTCGAGGTTCCCTACTTTTTTAAAGAAAAAAACAGAAAATTCAAATTGAATGGGGACATTACATATCCCCACAGGAAAAAGTCTAACGGTGTGATATCACACGATCTTGATGGCCAATCGACCGGCCCAAACCGTGAAATTATCTGCTCATCTCTTAATAAATCCATTGATTGATGCGTTGTGTGGGAAGTGGCGCCGTCTTGTTGAAACCAAATGTCACCGAGATCACGAGCTTCAATTTCAGGCATCAAATAGTTGGTTATCATGGCACGATAACGGTCGCCATTGACGGTTACGTTCTCACCGGCATAATTTTTTAAGAAATATGGACGGATGATTCCATCGGCCCACAAACCACACCAAACCGTTGTTTTTTCTGGATGAAGTGGCAGCTCTTGAATCTCTTCAGGTTGCTCTTCGTTCTTCGAACAAAATTTGGCTCGAAAATGTCGGATCTTCTTGGAGCATTTCAAGAGCCCATAGAGCGAAGCGAGTCGCTTGGGAAGGTCGGGCGGCTTCAGTTCTTGCACAAGCTGTATTTTCTATGCTTTCAATTTAAGATCTCGATTTAAAATGCGCCAAGTCGTTCCATACGTCAGTCCGAGTTGCTGCGAACGGCGCGAATCGACTCTCCACGGTCTTCGTGTACACTCTCAGCTACGGCCGCTACATTTTCTTCACTGCGTGCTGGAAGTGGTCTATTCGGTCGAATGTTATCCAAAAATGAACGCCGGTCTCAAGATGGGTGATGGTGTTGCGTATAGTACGCTCCGATTATGTTGACCATAAGTTGAGCGAAGTGCACGAAACACATTCCTCACATAACGTGAATTTTCGTAATAAAGTTGAACGATTTGTAAACGTTGTTCAGGCGTAAGTCTTTCCATGATGAAATGCCAAACAATACTTAACAAAAATAACATGACAGCATGACACGACTTACACGTGATCTGTCAAAAAAGGCTATTGAAAAAAGTATCTCTACTTGGATCGCCCGTTATATTCTTATGAATTTCGCGGATTGTGAAGTCGGCAATGACATACAGTAATTACTCGTATGTGCTTATATTGTATGAATTCGCTTAAAACCATAATATATCTTAAGAGGGAAACTAATGATGAATGGATTTATTTTGAGGTTAAATAAATTTTGCAAAGTGCATAATTTGAACAATCATTAAAATAAAATGACGCGCCTTTGATTTCGGAATAGATCTGTAGAAATCCTATTATTTCATATAAACTTCCGCCATATCTGTACCGCGCACTGGTTGTGCCTTGACGATCGTCGCTGAGAAAAGTGTATCGTTCTTCGCGTACAAGACTTCAATCTTCAAATACGTATCCATGGTTGTTAAGTGCACCACAGAAGTACCCCCAAAGAACATAAAAATGAATTTAAGAACTTTATACGATAAAAATTGTCAAGCACAAAATTTGCTAAATTTGAAAAAGGTGAATACAATTTCAGTGATTCATTATTTTGTTACGCGCCCCTGATTTTAGGATTCGCAATGTAAAAAACCTTCTGGGACAATTAATTCAGCTCAATCTATGTATAACTGTCGATGACACCTATATGGATTTGTAGGTACTTCCAGCCACTATAATCGCTTCATCGTTGATATTTTATTACAAAAGTTATGAGCTATATTTTGTTCGCGGATCTCACATGAACAATGCTTCCATGTGTCCCTCGTATTTTTTGTAATCGACCAGTTCCTCTAGAATGAATAGTTTGGGCACAATCTCTAAAAGAATCATTAAATATATGAAAATTTCTAGGTTTTTTCTACATTTTTGAAATGTATGTGCTTATATCTTTTAAAGTATATATGATAATAACACATTTTTTTGGGGAAAAAACTTGTATTTGTGTGGTGACAACTAACATAGATTACCCCAATGAAAAAATTTTGACTTTTGCCCTCAACAAACACGTTCCAACGTGATTTATCTTGGGCACAGAATTTTATCTCGCCCGAGCTTATGTTCATGGTTGCAGCTTCTATATCGATTTGTTGCCTCCGTGAAACATAGGCCCATCATTATTCCAATTATTTTTATAAAATGTATTTTTTAACTAAATTTAATTTGTATATCACTTAGAAATGTACATTTGATTTCTATTTTAAGAATCTTCAGTGTTAGAAAAATTTTCCACTTACACTACTAACGAAGGCATTAACCTTATCATAGACATTATCAATGTCTATGGCTCTTCACAGCCGGCAAAAAACAACCAGTTGGATTCTTTATTTTACAAGTTCCAGTTATTCGACCAAGTGGTGGGGTCGGCGTAAGTCAAGTCAAAGGCAATGGCTACGAGTATCTACTACATACATATGTATGTACAAGTTTATATGTAGTATGAAGTGGGTAAACACACTTTACCGGTTGCACTTTTTATGTTATTTAAAAGTGCTGTAAAACAGTCACCTGCGCCTTTCCTCTCCCACTCACCTGCTAATAGTACAATCTGTACAAGAGTATATTCGTTATTTTGTAAGTATATTAGGCTGTAGTGAATAATTATTTTTTGGGACATCAAATTTTGCATATTTTATAATAAAGTAATGGTTATGGTTAGTTATGGCTAATTAAGAAATCAAAATTAGAACAGATTTTATTGGTAATATATGGCATATAATAATGAACAAAATTCATCTGATTGATATGTGTTCATTTTGAAAATCAAAAGTACATATTTTGATTTTCATACTGCAACCTATACATTCTCATGTTGTGTCAAATTCACCAATACACACATATTGCCGTTCCTGCGACAGTACTCGTCTATGGGGGGCTTTAGAGAAACTTCTCAAAAAGAGATTATTTCCTATACAGAGTGTGGCATGATGGCCTACTTTTAAAAATAAAAAAACAAGTAAGAAAGTTCAGTCGGGTATTTTTTGCTTTAATTAAATTATTATCAGCTGAATAAAATTATTATCATCTTAGCTTTGAAGTAAGCACTGGTATTAAATGTGCACCAAGCTGTTAACTTTATGTGCAAAAAAGTTAATTTGTATGGGAGGTACCAAAAGGGGCGTGTACAAAATTTCAAGTTTTTGTAAGCACTGGTATTAAAGTAGGAGGTACCAAATGGGGAATTCCAATGACTTCCATTTTGCACTGAACTATAAGTACTATTACACTGTAAAAAATTTCAAATATTTGTATGCACTTGTATTAAAGTTATAAGCTGTTAACGTTTGGTGCAAAATTGTCCATTTGTGTGGAAAGTACCAAAGAAAACATTGGACTCTGGACTCTAGAAAACATTGCACTGTACATGATTTCAAGTATTTCTATGAACTGATTTTAAAGATGTAAGCAGTTAACTTTTCGTTGAAAATGGTCCGTTTGTGTGGGAGGTACCAAAATGGGCGTGGCATCTTCGTCCATTTTTCTTGAGGTGTTAGCGACTAATAAACTAATACTATCTGTGGAATTTAAGAACATTAGAGTAAGTAATATAGAAGTTTTAAATAATCAATATTTCACTAAATGTTAACCCTTTGTGGGGGAGGTACTAGAAGGAGTGGACCAATATGGCCCATTTTCAAACATAGCCGGAGAAAGAGAAAAATATAACCGCATACCAAATTTGAAGTCAATCGGTTACTCCTTTTTAGAGTTATCGGGCGCACCAGCCATAAAACAGACATACAGACCAGGGATGTAACGAAAGTGCGTTTAGCGAAAGCGAATATTGAAATATAATTCTTGCGTATGCGATAGCGAATACTTAAAAAGACATTTTTGCGAAAGCGAATAATATTTGTTGTTTTTTGCGAATGCGAAGCGAATATCAACAAGTAAAAGCGTTAAGTTCGGCCATGCCGAATCTTATACAGGGTTGCCCATATTCGACGGACCCATCTGGCAACGCCATAACTTTTGACAGAGATGTCAGATCGCTTAATGACATACCGCGTTTGAAGCGTCAGTCCAAGCAGATTTTTACCATGGAACAATACACGCCACGCGAGCGCTCTGAAATAGTTGAAATTTACATTCAACAGAAGAAGTCAATTGTGAAAACTCAAAAAAAAACTCAAAAAACTGTCCGATGAAGCCCATTTCACATTGAATGGGACCGTAAATAAGCAAAATTGCCGTATTTACGCCACTGAAAATCCTCAGGAGATTCAAGAATTGCCTCTTCATGACGAAAAAGTCACAGTTTGGTGCGGCGTTAGTGCGAAAACGGTCATTGGGCCGTTTTTCTTCCAAAACGAAAATGGCCATGCTGTTACCATCAACCAGGAGCGTTATCGCGACATGATGACCAATTTTGTGATGCCAATTATTCGTCGAAAGCGTATGAGGCAGTTCTGGTTTCAACAAGACGGCGCTCCACCGCACACAAGTCGCATAACAATCGATTTTCTGAAGAATTTGTTTCCGGGCCGTTTGATGTCGACTGGCCACCGCGTTCGCCCGATTTGACGCCGCCTGACTTCTTCTTGTGGGGATATTTGAAGTCAAAGGTTTACGTTAACAAGCCAAGGACCGTAGAAGAGCTCAAGGACAACATTCGTGAAGAAATAGCCGCTATTCCGGCCGAAATGTCCGGCCGAAATGTTGGAAAATGCTGCAAAAAGGGCACAATACGCCATCAACGCCAGAGGCGGCCATTTGAGAGATATCATATTCAAAAATTGATGTAAACAAATCTACTTGGAACAAATTAAATGATTAAGATTGCCAACCGC
Source organism: Eudasyphora cyanicolor (assembly GCA_963930755.1). Taxonomy (NCBI): domain Eukaryota; kingdom Metazoa; phylum Arthropoda; class Insecta; order Diptera; family Muscidae; genus Eudasyphora; species Eudasyphora cyanicolor. The sequence continues at coordinate 116,637,783 of OZ005736.1, forward strand.
CAAATTTTTATTTTTTTCTTTGATTTTTTTTAAAAAAACATGGGTCCGTCGAATATGGGCAACCCTGTATACCCTCCACCATGGAGGGTATATAAGATTCACAAAATAACTCAAACCTAAAGAAAATAACACCGAAAAACACAAAAAATATAGTAGATGAGAACAGTAGGAATCACAACAAGTTAGATGCTATATATGGGAGCTATATCTAAATATGGACCGATATGGCCTATTTGCAATCCCAAACAACCTGCAACTATAAGAAGTATTTGTACCAAATTTGATCAACCTAGCTCTATTATGGCGGACTGTAGCGTGATTACCACAGACGGACGGACAGACGGACATGGCTAAATCGTCTTAGAATTTTATACTTTATGGGGTCTCAGATCAATATTTAGAGGTGTTACAAACGGAGTGACAAAATGAATATACCCCCCATCCTATGGTAGAGGGTATATAAACTAGTTTACGGAAGCGAACTATTTATGTAGATTCATTCCTAGATACTATACTGTCTTTTAAATTCAATAAATGTATTGCAGTTGATTTATTAAATAAAAATATTTATTTAATCCTATAACAAAAACAAACATATTTGAAAAACCAGTAAGGAATGGGTAAAGTCCGGCGCCTAAAGCCTATTATACCCTACACCAACTTGTTAGGACAGAATAAGCATATATAATCTGAAATGATTACCTTAAACATTCTAGAGTTCGTTCTTAGATCAACGAACTACTCTCGTTCAAGTTTCATAAAGATCGGCTGAAAATTTAGATTGTGTATCACATATCATAAATAATCATATCATATCATAAAAAAGTCCGGCTCCGCTGAAAAACTGTTCCCTGGGGACAATTCCCGGCGGTGAAGATTAAAACGGGCGTACAAAACTGGAAAAAACATATTTCTTACAAAAGACAATAGTTAAATTTAGCGTGATCCATTTCGAGGTTCCCTACGTCTCCATCCGTTGAGTCCAATTTTCTATGACTCGTTCGAGCATTTCGACTGGTAACTGACGAATGACACGCGTGATGTTTTGCTCCAAGGCCTGAATCGAAGCGGGTTTGTTCGCATAAACTTTAGACTTTACATATCCCCACAGGAAAAAGTCTAACGGTGTGATATCACACGATCTTGGTGGCCAATCGACCGGCCCAAACGTGAAATTATCTGCTCACCGAAGTGTTCTCTCAAAAAATCCATTGATTGATGCGATGTGTTGGAAGTGGCACCGTCTTGTTGAAACCAAATGTCACGAGCTTCAATTTCAGGCATCAAATAGTCGGTTATCATGGCACGATAACGGCCGCCATTGACGGTTACGTTCTCACCGGCATAATTTTTGAAGATATATGGACCGATGATTCCGGTACCTCGGATCGGGAATCGGTCAATGGCAAAAACATAGCTCTTAACGAGAGCTAAAATATTGCTCATGGGTGTCAAGGTCGTAAGTCGACTGCAAAGTGTTTTTTTTGGATTTAAAAAAATTGACTTAGCGCAATTGGCGAACGATTATTTTGATAATAAAACTGAATAATTTGTAAACGTTGTTGAGGTGTAAGTCTTTCCATGATGAAATGCCAAACAATACTTAACAAAAATAGCATGACAGCATGACACGACTCACACGTGATCTATCAAAAAAGGCTATTGAAAAAGTATCTCTACTTAGATCACCCTATATAAAGACACGGAAAATGTTCTGGCTTCTAGGTACCAAATCGCAGCTAGGCATCAATTAACTGCAACATTGAAGTACTTCAGAGATACTAGTGTAAATATTGAATTGAACGCTCCTTGTTTTCTCAACAATAATATTATACACAATGACCTTGGTGTCCCTAAAGTAAGAAGTGAAATGAAGACATTCAGCACGAACCAATGACAATTGAATACTATAGACGTCGCATGGAGTTTGACAATTCGTTTAGTTTGTCTGCATATTGAAGATGGCGCTTTGTCTGGCTAAACTGTAAAGAGAGGAGATTTACTTTTATTTACTCTGCAAAGAGAGAAAAGATTTTCATCATTAATTTTGTTATATTCCAACTTCAAAACATTCAACTACAAAACAAACTGAACTTCAAAACATTCAACTACAAAACAAACTGAAAAACTCACTCCCTTCTCAGAAATTATTTGAGAGTACAAAAAGTCTGCATGTTTTGAAAGAGAAATAATTGAGAGAGGAATTCGAGAATGAGAGAAAGGCTGCTCGGACGCCACCTGGCGGATGAAGTCTGTAAATACCATGCGACGTCTATAGTATTCAATTGTCATTGCACGAACTACCTGAGAAGACTAACCGCTGACCCACAATGTCGAACATCAACGTTCGCATGCAGTGTTGCCAGAAATGAAGATTTGTTGACATTTTGACTATTTTTGAATTGATATAAAATAATTAATAAAATTTAACAGATTTCTTTAAAATTAAGACGTTTTCAATTTTGTCACGTTTACATTTGTTCATCATCCTTTGCGTATGAACATTTTTAGAAGTTTTAGAAAATATTTCTAATAGCATATGATGATCCTCATCGGCTGAATCTGTTATATCATCTACCATTGATCGCATGCTATGCCATTACAGGATATCTTAGAAATGCTAAATCGGGAGCGAAAATTAAACATTTTAAGTAAAGTTGGGGCTATGTCAGTACTGGGATCTATGATGTTTGTTAAATATTATATATTTCTGACAAAATAAGTTTTATTATATAAAACTTAATTTATTATATTAATATATTCCAACAAAATATATTTGCATATTCAAATAAAATATGTGTTTAAATACAAATAAAATTATTTTTTGAGAATTTCTCCAAATACATTTTGTTTAAAAAAGCTTTTCGAAACTTTGGAGATTTTTCGAAATTAATTTTTCATTGATTTCGCGTTATACCTTACAATTTAAAATGAAATAAGTAGCAATAACTTTTGTTTTAAACACTTTTTATATCCTCACTTTAGTGTGACGAGGGTATATATCATTTGCTACGGACCAAAAGTGTAACACATCGAAGGAGGGACCTAAGACCTCAAGTATGTTCGGCGGAAATCCGTTTTAGGACATTTTAAGTCATTTGAGCAATGTCCGTCTGGCTGGAGCGTAACGGAAGTAACGGATTGACTTCAAATTTGATGTGATAATATTTTTTCTATCTCAGGCTAAGTTCGGAGGTGGGCCATTGGTCCACATCTTCTAGTACCTCCCTCACAAAGGGTTTAAATTTAGTGTAATATTGATTCTCTAATAACATCTATACTACTTATCCGAATCTTCTTTAATTCCACACATAGTAATTTTTTATCTGTCGTGGCCCAGCCTTTTATGGTACCACCCACACAAAGAAAAAAATGTTTAAGAAAAGTTTACTGCTAATAATTTATATACCAGTGCAAACAATTACTTGAACATTTATACAGTGTAATCCTTCTATAGTGCCTTCAGTCCGGTAAAAGATTGACGTTATTGCCACGCTTCTTGTGGTACCTGCCACACAAAGAGACATTTTTTTTAAAGATTAACTGCTAATTACTTTAATACCAGTGCATTGCAAAACCTTTAAGGTAAGTACACAAGATTTGCAGATCAGACAACATTGCCAGAAAAATGACGGAAAAATGCAACCCTGTAAATTTACAACCGTGTGAACATACAATTTTTGTTTTGCAACGTTAGCAGAAAAGTCATTGCGAGATAATTTGCAGATTGTTATATGTGCGAAGTTTATGCATGTGACAACGGCACCATTGCCAGAAAAACATTTTATTTGCCGCACTGTCTATTATGTATATTTATTGGCAATCCTGCATATAAATATTTACAAAATATATTGTAAATATATGAAATTGTAATGTTTTCTTGCAATCGTCTGAACTGTCAATTCACCTTTGCCTAACAATCTGTCATTGTCCGTATATTTGCAGCCCTTTAACAGGGTTGATAACGTTTGCCGATCTGGCAATCGTCTATAATCAGCTTAACAAATAATAAACATTTTCCCAGCACATATACAGGGTTTTCCAACAAGAGGTGTTATTTTGAATCACCCGATATTTCGATAGTTGTCACTTTTGAAGCTTTTATTCTTTGACATTTGACAAGCAGAAACTACGCCATTACTAAAAATGGAACGATACACAATTCAACAATGCATTGAAATTATTAAAATTCGAAAAATCGAAAATCATCTTGACTGATGAGGCCCATTTCCACCTCGGTGGCTAGCCTCTGATTTAACACCTAGCGACTTCTTCCTTTGGGGCCACGTGACCTCAAAGATAGAATTCGTGAGGCTATCGAGGACATACTTTGCGATTTGGTTATGGAAAATTTCATGAAAAGGATATGGTCCTGTAAGCTTGGTCCTTCCTCTTTATTATGAAATAAACATCCGATCATTTATCTCAAAAAATGTCATTTTTCTTTGAATACCAAAATAACACCTCTTGTTGGAAAACCCTTTAACCCTTAATTATCAATGACGTTAATTTGGAACTAAAACATAACTTTTAGCGTTTTTTTGGTTATCTTATTCTGAAGATTTTTTTCGAATAAATGATTTTCCACTTATCACAAAGTCTTTTGACAGCCAAATTGGACGACTTTTCGGTTTAATTTAAAATTTTTCGGTAAATGTTGATCCGCTTAATTCCAATCAGTGTTTGAAACTCTGGCATCATACTTTAAGTTTCAGAATTCAGTTTTTATCAGCTTGTACAATACGCATAAATAATCTAGAGTACATTTTATGACGCCTAAAAATAAAATAAGATTGTACGTCGAAATGCAAAATAATTTAAAATAGTTACGGGTTTAAGCGTGGTACTATGTTCACTTTTCGCGTTGAAATCCCATATAAAAACAGTCGCGAAAAAAACTGCGAAATTTTTTCGTTTGTGGTACTGTTTATTTCAACGCGAAAAATTTACATTTTGCTCCACCACAAATATAACGCCGTTACAAATTGAACGCCGCAACAAATTTAATGCCGCCACCTTCGCACTCCCATTTGCTTATATTTTGTCCGCAAGAAACTCAACTGTTGTAAATATTAGAAATAAAATTTCCTAATAAAGAATAATAAATTAAATTATCTTCCGAAATGAAGAAAAATAATGCAAAGATGTGAAAGGCAAAATAATTATGTTTATGGAATAAACCAGAAGAGCGAAATTCCAACTGGGTTGCAGTACAAAAGCAAAATGTGCAAAACACTGGAAGGACATGTAACTAAATGTAATAATGTGGAATTTGTCTGTTATTAAATATGTATATATTTATGTTTGTATGTTTAGAACAATTGTGTGCAAAAGCCAGGAGAGACATTATGGGCGGCTAAAGCTGAGTATAGACGATTGCCAGATCGGCAAATTATCAACCCTGTTAAAGTGCTGCAAATATACGGACAATGACATATTGTTAGGCAAAGGTGAATTGACAGTTCAGACGATTGTAAGAAAACATTACAATTTCATATATTTACAATACAGGGTTGCCCATATTCGACGGACCCACGGACTCGTTGGGCCCATTCCAATCGACGAGGCTTGTCCGCAGGCAACAATCTTTGCGTCAATTGAATTTTGTACGGGAACAAATGCAAATCAACGCGAATAATCCGTTGTAAAGTGGACCGAGCCATGCCCAACTGCTGAAAACGGCGTTTTTGGGATGTTCTTGGGGACCTCTCAACACTGGCTCGTACGGCAGCGATATTCTCGGCCGATCGCCTTGGTCGACTTTTATTTGGCCTCTTCGGATTAGAAAGAGCCTCACCAGTCGAAAATTTTTCGTATAAACGCTTAATGGTGTTCTTAGAAGGCGCACTTCTCACATTTTTTAATATTTTAAAAGCACGTTGACTTGACTTCTTCTGTTGAATGTAAATTTCAACTATTTCAGAGCGCTCGCGTGGCGTGTATTGTTCCATGGTAAAAATCTGCTTGGACTGACGCTTCAAACGCGGTATGTCATTAAGCGATCTGACATCTCTGTCAAAAGTTATGGCGTTGCCAGATGGGTCCGTCGAATATGGGAGACCCTGTATATTTTGTAAATATTTATATGCAGGATTGCCAATAAAAATACAATAGGCGTGTTTTCGTTACACCATAAGTGCTTAATTTGTATGGGGAGCTAAGCACTATTAGTTCCCGATGAAGTTTGGTGCTTGTGTTCATGTCTTAATCGAGTATGATGTTGTCAGATTGGGCACCCTATATTTAGCAATATGGCATCCCATTTTTGGAGAGATTTTATCAATTATTGTGAATTAACGGGAAGAAGAAGAACAAAAATGGGAAATTATTTTAATATTTGCAAAAGAGTGTAAACAATTGAACATAGAATAGTAAATATATGTTTTATAAATACTTTTCACGAATTTTTTGTCTATTTCGCACTGTTCTTTCTTCGCAACTCATGACACCATTGCTACCAGATAGTGAAAATCAGCCACTTATTGCTTATGTGCCAGTTAGTGGAAGCCAGTTGTTTTCGTTGCAAAGTGCTAAACTAAAAGTGCTAGCTTGTAACGAAAACATGCCTATTATAGACAGTGTTGCAAACAAAATGTTTTTCTGGCAATGGCGCCGTTGTCACATGCATAAACTTCGCACATATAACAATCTGCAAATTATCTCGCAATGACTTTTCTGCTAACGTTGCAAAACAAAAATTGTATGTTCACAATTGTGTGTTCATACGGTTGTAAATTCACAGGGTTGCATTTTTCCGCCATTTTTCTGGCAACGGACAACATTGCCAGAAAAATGGCGGAAAAATGCAACCCTGTGAATTTACAAGCGTATGAACACACAATTTTTGTTTTGCAACGTTAGCAGAAAAGTCATTGCGAGATAATTTGCAGATTGTTATATGTGCGAAGTTTTTGCATGTTGTGTATTGCTCACTATTTCGTGACCAAGTTCATGTGAATAAAAGATGCAAACATCGTCTGCATATGCTGCATATTTGCATGGTGCTAATGAAGGAAAGTCAGACATATATATGTTGAATAATATCGGTCCCAAAACGGTGCCTTGTGGAACTCCGGATGGAATTTCTGTTGAGTCAGATAATTCATTATCGACAAGAACTCGAAAACATCTATCCTCTAAATAACTTTTAATAATTTTTATTAAGTAAGGTGGAAATTCATACGTTATCATTTTGAATATTTAAGCACTATGCCAAATGGAGTCAAATGCTTTAGCAACATCAAGTAGAACTAGAGCTGTTGATAAACCATTTGCAAAATTGACTGTAATATGGTTGCATATTCTTTTAACTTGATGAGTAGTGCTGTGATATCTTCTGAATCCAAATTGTTCTAACGGAATTACATTACTAGTATTTATATGGTTATCCATCTTAGCTTTTATAACATTTTCAAATAATTTACTTATACTACTTAATAAACTAATTGGACGATAGCTATCGGGGTTGTCAAATTGGTTTCCTGGTTTTTGAATAGGAATAACTTTGGCAATTTTCCAAGACTTTCGGAAATACTGCAAGTTAAGGCAGGCATTGTAAATATATACTAGGTATCAATCCTTTTTTAGGCAAGTTTTTGAGCATTCGATTGTTTATCATATCAAAACCTGTTGCTTTTCTTTGTTTTAATTTTTTTATTAAGGTTTAAGGTTTTATTGAGCCTTCTTTTAAATCGTTATAATTACTCCATTATTATTAGTTACATATTTTAAAGAAAACTTAAGACTATAATGTAATATCTTAAATTACTATAACAAATATGAAAAACAGTTCCATGCTTTTTAAATAGTACAGATATAGTGAATTTAGTATTAAATTATTAATAATAGTGTGCATAAATGTCCTTGCTCCCGGGACTACAGTGGCTTGAGTTTTTTATTAAGGATCGAACCAAGTCTGTAGTGATCATTTCTCTGGGTGGAGTGGGATGTGATTGCTGCTTAAACTGAGATACTCCAGTACCTCAGCATTATTGTGATCGTTTGTACTCAGTCCATCGGATATATGATGATTTTTTTAAAAAGGTCTTGGCAAGGCACTTTGACTTTTCTTTATTGGTGTATTTAATATTTGGACCATCTTTAAGGGGAGGCATAATTTGTTTCTTTTTTCTCAGTATTTTCGTAGTGTTCCAGAATGGTTTGGAAGATTTATCTAGAGTTTTGAGTTTTAGTGACCATTGTCTGTTTCTAAAATTGTTTATCTCATTTTTGACTGTTTTGTTATATTTACTCAGCGATATATAATCAGCGATCTGTCTATATCTGGACCACTCTTTTCTATAGAAATTTGTAATTCTTATGAGAATAAGAATATAAATTGGTAATATAAAATTGTTGAGAGCGCCCCAGTAGGTGAGTTGGTAGCGTACTCGCCTATGAGTTTGGGGGTCGTGGGTTCGATTCCCACCAGAGGCTCTGGTCTGTCGCTGCAAAAATTTAGCCATATGGTCTTTGTAACCCGGCCTTTCCCTGGACCTTATAATTAGAATATAAATTTACTTTGTATTGTAATTCATATAAATAAATAAATAAATAAATAAAATTGTTGATTACCTTATCTGAACGTGGGACAGACTGTCTCACAGAATCATGAAGAGTGGATGAGAATGTTTCAATGCCTAAATCAATTTGTTCAATATTAGAATCTAGAGGTTCAATATGGTTAAATGAACTTCGCAAAACTGATTTATATTTCATCCAGTCTGCCTTACTTACATCAGAATTTAGACGGAACAGAACTGGTAAATGATCGGATTGTAAATCATTTGGTGCCGTTAATGGAGACAAAAGATTTGGAATATTAGACAATAAGATATCTAAAGTAGATGGACTAGCTGTCAAACGAGAAGGAATATATGTGGGCGAAACCGAGAATGAGATGGATATTGGGAAGAAAGTCGTCATACATTTAATATGTTACCCCAACTGTTAGCTCGAGTACAACCCCAGTTCCTGTGCCTGCTGTTATAATCTCCACAAATAATGAAAATTCCAGATATGCTAAGTAATTTACGTAGATCTGTTTTATAAAGAGTTCGATTTACTTCAGTGTTACTAGCTCCTGGAAAGTAAATACTCAATATTTTTATTCTTGTCTGGTTTTTATTAACCAATTCAATACCCACATTTTCTATTAGATTGGTTTTAATACTGGATATTTCGTCAAATCTTATAGTTTTTTAACAACAATTGCTATCCCTCCACCAATGCTATCGCGATCACGACGTATAACCTTATAGTTTGGGTGTAAGAATTTAATATGAGGCTTTAGCCAAGTTTCTGACAATAAGCATATGTCAATGTTATTCCTATTCAAAAAATCAAAGAATTCATACAGTTTTTTTTGCAGACACTTCTGCAATTCCAAAATACAATTTTCAATGTTAAGTTACATATTGTTACTATATAGATACTTAACAGCTAATCTAGCTATTACATTAAATAGATCCTGTCTTGAGTTACATGAACGGAGGTTTGAGACCATTTCACATGTTAATTGAGTGAGTTCAGCTTCGTTAAAAGGATTATTTGGAGAAGTTGTCCAATGGTTGTTGTTATTGTTGCTCCGACTTTTGTTGTTGTTGTTGAAATTACTTCTATTGTTTGTTTGCTGATTGGTTTTGCTGTTATTGTTATGAATGTTGTTTCGGGAGAGAGCGTATATTGAAGTAGTTGGGATGTTGTCGTTAAATTGAGATTTTGGCAAATGTGGATAGTTGGTTGCTTTATTATTGTATTTGGCATTTGGTGCTCTCTTCACAACGAAGTTTTGTCTCATTTCGAGATATGCAGCGAGATTCGGACATTCAGGGTCGTATGCTTTATGATTGTTGTTGCAATTTGCACAACGATTAATATTTGTATTCTGACAGTCAGCTGTTTAATGTCTTCCAGCACATGTCGCACATTTTGGTTTAACGTTACATCCACGCTCTCCATGTCCATACATTTGACAATTGCGGCATTGGACTGGTTTATTCTTAGTTTTCCTCTGGAAATCCCATTTAATAATAGTGTGAAATAAAGCCTTTGTGTTTTTACGCAAATCGTGCATTCTTACAGTAGATCTTTCGAAGTAAACTATGTATATATAATCAGAGTAGAATTTAAATTTTCGTGTAACTCTTTTTACATCGATGCATTTATACCCGAGGCGTAACAATTCAGTTTTGACTTCACTTTCAGTCTTTCCTTCTGAAAGTGAAAGGGGGGGCGGGTTTTAGATTGTAAATGTTTTGTTATGTGAGTGTTTTTGCAAACAGACTAGCGCACTCCTTCACTCACACACTTGGTGGCGATGGAGCGATAGACAGTGGGAGAATTTGAAAAAAAAAAACCGCTGTAATTATTTGACGCATATATTCGTTAGATGTTTGTCATCTTGGGAGAGGCACATTCCAGAATAACAGCTCCGAATATTACGGGTCTATGCCATAACAGAACAAAAAACCGCACTTTTGGTAATTTCGGCTCTCCTCAACCACGTCTAGTACAACTAGTTCCTTCTCAACATAACCTACAATTAGCTCGATATACTTTTTCCAGCGATTTTCAATTACTTCTATACCCTATTTATAGTAAGAACTGTCTAGGATCCTGAAAATATGATTATCCTTGAAAATCAGAACAACAGTTTAACATGCCAAGCAACTGTTTTCATTGGAGCTCGTATAAATGGCTTTGTTGACTAATAACTATATTGTAATTATGAGGTTAATGCTGAGACTAAAACACCATAAGAACCTGAAATCAAATCGACCATCACGGATTGTGACAACCAGCTCAGTAGTACCATAAGGCCAAAAGAAGTTATCTTACAGTTGAATGGCTATTAAAACAATAACGTTCGATATTGTAAAAATCCAGGAGTCTTACTACGGGAATCGATAGTGAGAAATTCCGATCAAATAATTGATGTTTTGGACCCCGGGAATCGATTTCGTGAAAAAATCGATAACTTACTTACTTAGACTGTAAAAATTTCTCGGCAAGAGTCAAAGCTTACCAATCGGTGAGCCGAGAGTACATTTAATAAACACATTCCTATTTTATTCTGAATGTTATATTTAAAATATTAATATATAAAAATTACTTGAGAAGGTCAAGTATGTTACGAATTAACTGTGGAAATTGTGAAATCATTCGATAACACAAGGGATTATTATGCATACAAAATAAGAGTTGAAGAATTGCTAAAACAGACTTAACACGTTCCTCAAACCCTCATTAAATTTTTAATGAAGGTTTAAAGTTGTTGTTTTTTTAAAAAAAAAATATTCTTCAATCTTTTTAAGCTTTTTTAATTCCGCTTTAGCAAAGTTCCGCTATATACGATTTTATAGAAAATTTCATAGAAATAGAAATTGCCATTCTGCATCCAATGCAATTGTACTTTTATAATTATGTCCTTAGAAAATCTTCCTTAAATTTATATTTTCTTGCGAATTTCATCAAAATATGCTCTTTTTTTAATTTAAGGGATGTTGCTTTTATATAAAAAATGTTAGCAAAATCTAATTGTTATAGAAAATATTTGTATTTTTCTAGAAAATCTTCCCTAAATTTATATTTTCTTGCAAATTTCATAATAATATGCTCATTTTTTTGTAAAGTTAGAGGAAGTTGCATTTTTATAAAAAAAATTTGCAAAATCTAATTTTATAGAAAAATTTGTCAAAATTTTTACTTTTACAAAAATGTTGTCAAAATTACATGTTTCAAAAAAGTCATTGAAAATTGAATATTTCTATAAAAAAAGATTAAATTCATTTTTTATAAAATTTCTTCAAAAAAAATTTTTATAAAAAAAATAAAATTGCATTTTTTGCAAAAATACTTTTTTCTATAAAATTTCTACAAAATTAACTTTTCTAGAAATTTGGTCGAAAAAACATATTTTTATTGAAAATTTCATGTTTTAAGAAAATAATGCCAAAGTTAAATTTTTCTAGAAAAATTTCTAAATTTTACATCTCTCCAAAATTTCTTCGAAATAGATTTTATCTATCAATGTTGTTAAATTTAATTTTTCCAGAAAATGATCTCTATAATCAACGACTTTAAACCGGTAGTGTTCACTAATCAGGAGCCATCGCCCTTTAAACGACACATCGATCAGAGACCCTTAATTCGCTCATTTCAACAAAATTTTCTAGAAAAAAACAAATTTGTTAGATTTTCTAGAAAAATGAAAATTTTAAGGAATTTTCTAAAAAATGCAGTTTTAAGATTTCTTATTATAAAAATTTAATTATGATGAAATTTTCTAAATTCTTAAATTTTTTCAATATAAATTTTCAATTTTCCGTAAAATTTCAATTTTCAATAAAATTTCAATTCACTATAAAATTTAAATTTTCTATAAAATTTTAATTTTCTATAAAATTTCAGTTCAACCAAATTTGTTCAACCTAGCTCTATTATTACGGACTGTAGCGTGATTTCAACATATCACGACGATGAAGAATATAAGGTGTGATTTTTGGCGACTTTCTTTTTGGCAACACTGTTTTTGGCAGCTCAGCTGTTTTCGTGTTTTCATCTTTAAACATTGAATTATATAGACCATTCTATCGACACAAAGATTTCATACATTTCTCCAAATTGTACAGGGTTTTCCAACAAGAGGTGTTATTTTGAATCACCCGGTATTTCGGTAGCTATCACTTTTGAAGCTTTTATTCTTTGACATTTGACAAGTAGAAACTACGCCATTACTAAAAATGGAACGATACACGATTCAACTGACTGACTGACTGATGAGGCCCATTTCCACATCGGCGGCTACGTCAACAAGTAAAATTGTCGCATCTGGGGCTCGGAAAACCAAAGAGTTATTGTTGAGAAGAATCCTCAACGTGTGACTGTTTTTTTAAATCATATCCGAAATCTTATAAAAACCACTCGTTATACATACATATACTTTATAGGGTCGCAGATCACTATTTGAAGGTGTTGCAAACGGAATGGTAACGTTAGTATCCCCCATCCTATGGTGGAGGGTATAAAAACATACTGTAATTTAGATGCTACCGTCCCAGCCATCCCAACCACCATCTAGTGGATAGGCGCCCACCTCCCAGGCAAATCAGGAAAGACCTTCATGATCTAGAGCGCGAGGTCCAACGCTACAAGAGAGAACCTCTAGATCAAAGAGCTTACAAGGCAGGTCTGGCTGACATACACTCTGACGCAGTCGCTGAAGCCGTGAATAATTACAGAGTCAATGTCGTGCTGGGAGAGCTACAAATTACCCGAAGATATTTAGTGCCTGTGTGAAATCAACTTTGCTATTTGGAAGTGAGACATGACAATTAAAAATGGCCACCATATATAGACTTCAAGCTTTCATAAATAGATGTTTGCGAATCATCTGTGGAATATTTTGGCCTAAAATAATCACCAATGTTTGCATATGGGATATTGCCAAAAAAGATCACATAGAGTCACAGATCAAGAGAAGAAAATGGAGATGGATTGGGCAAACATTGCGGAAGGCGCCAGAATCAAGCATGAGAACTGCTTTGGATTGGAATACGCAAGGACGAAGAAGGCAATGTCGCCTAAAATGAAATGGAGCGCTCTTAAAGGACCCTAAGGAAATAACTGTATGCTATTAAGAGAAATGCCAATGATAGAGATTATTATAAATGTATTGTTGATACTCTATGTTCCCACGAGAAATAAATAAAGGAAAAAAACTCTTATAAAAACAACAATGAATGCAAATCGTCAAATCATCATATCCTATTTTTTGGCTCTAAAAATCGTCAAAATGACGATAAATCGTCATTTCTGGCAACATTGCTTTTGAGTGTATGACGTATATTCCAGCCGCTTCAATTAGGTACATTCGTTTCTATAATAGCTACATATATTATTTGCGTGTACAAATATAATTTTGGGTTTCTGTGGGCTCGTCCCTAAAAGTTAAATTTTCTAGACTACATTTTGTAGAAAATGTCTAATTTGAGCATATAATGGCGTGTGTAATCAAATGAAAATTTAATTAGCAGCATGCGGTACAGAGGTGGCGTTGGACGTTTTAGGTGTTTTATGTTGTAAACAAGTCCCATCGCACTAATTAACCACAAAGCTCTTTAAGGAAATGACCTAAGCTTTCGTTTGAAAAAAATGTCAAAACTGGTTTTAATTTTGCAAAAAAAAACACAAAAATGAATTTTTATGATATAAAAAGTTTTTGTGAATTTTTATTTTTTTAAAGATTGACGAAAAAATCTTTCTTAAGCACTTTGGGCAAAATTTTCTAAATACAGTAGGTAATTAGTTATAGGATGGGGAAAACAAATTTATTGGAAAAATTTGTTGCTATTTAATTTCACAACATTTTCTTGGCTAAAAGCGGTAAAACAAAAAAAAAATATCTTATCATCGTTCATTGAAAACATTTCAAGCATTTGGCATTAAGTAAATCAAAATTTCACGACAGTCACATTTTCCATGGAGACTATTGAATTTGTTGTAACAACGAGTATATTCAATGATAAGAAATGAAAGAATAACCACACAATCTCACCAAAACTGATAGAATTTAAAGTTGGAATGATGAAATTTTCATTGGACATTCACAATACAATGTGCTGCGATTAGAAAACTAAAACAAATAAAATGAATCTAATCACATACGTGTGCGTTTTTATCGCATTTTTTCATTGACAACAACTAAATCTAATTGAAAAAAATGGCATGTCATTTACATACAGTTGAGAATATACAATATACGGGGAGTGTTCACTACAATGAGGGAAAACAAATGATAATTTGAATATATACCGGTAAACACATACGTACATGTCACCAGGTAAAAGACGTAGTGTTGTTAGGTAATTCATAATTCATAATAATTTTAATCGTCTGAATTTATAGACAATTTTTCATTAGTTTTCATCAATTTAGAGAAGGGGCAGAATGCTCAATTTTAAATTTGTTTAGTTATTGGTATTCAGGTTAAGGTTTTCTAGACCAAGTATAATTATTATGAGATACGTATTATTATAACTAATAGCCTTGATGTATACGTATGTATTAATCATTTTCTTTAATAACACTCATACGCCAATCTGGTAAAAATATCATAATTGAATTTCCGGCGACGAAAATTTCTAAACTTTATATTTAAACCAGTAAGGAAAGGCAGAAAGTCGGGCGGGGCCGACTATATAATACCCTACACCTCCCTAACAATGCGATAAGGGTCATTGCCATAATAATTTGGAATAATTGGTAAATGGGTAGAAACATATTATCTAATTCTGAAACTATAATCGCTAAATTAAGCAATATTCGTTCCTAAATTGAGAAACATCTTTCTGGAAAATTTTAAAGATCGGAAGTAAAATACAACTTCTATAACGGTTTGATACCAAATCAGGACGAACAATCAATATAAATCTGAACCGATCTTCCCTGATGTAAAAAGACCTCCTTCTGTCGAATTTCGTACTGATCGCATATAAAATGCAGTCTCTACAGCGCCTACATGTCAAATCGGTGGTAACGTATATATGGGGGCTATATCTAAATCTGAACCGATTTCTTCCAAATTTAACAGTGTTCATTCATATAATAAGAAACCTCTTTCTGACGAATTTCATACTGATCGGATATAAAATAACATTTTTACAGCGCTTACAAGTCAAATCGGGGGTAACGTATATATGGGGGCTATATCTAAATCTGAACCGATTTTCTGCGAATTTAGCAGTATTCCTTCATGTAATAAGAAACCTCTTTCTGCCAAATTTTGCACTGATCGGATATAAAATACAGTTTTTACAGAGCTTACATGTCAAATCGGGGGTAACATATATATGGGGGATATATCTGAATCTGAACCGATTTTCTCCGAATTTAGCAGTATTCCTTCATGTAATAAGAAACCTCTTTTTGCCGAATTTCGCACTGATCGGATATAAAATAACATTTTTACAGCGCTTATATGTCAAATCGGGGGTAATGTATATATGGGGGCTATATCTAAATCTGAACCGATTTCTTCCAAATTTAACAGAGTTCATTCATGTAATAAGAAACCTTTTCCTGCCGAATTTCATACTGATCGAATATAAAATAAAGTTTTTACAGCGCTTACATGTCAAATCGGGGCTAACATATATATGGGGGCTATATCTAAATCTGAACCGATTTAAACCAAATTCAATAATATCAACAAATTTTTAATATCAGTTTCAAACTCAATAACCCGTTAATTTCGAATTTTTAAATTGTGTGGTCATTTGGAATTCAGGTTAGGTTATTCTACGTGTATATAAAAAATAATCTAATAAACAATTACGAAACACTCATATATGTACTACATATCTCAAGTGTCCATTAAAAAAGACAAACTAAATCTAATTGTAAAAATTGCTATCTCATTTATATGCAGTTGAGAATATACAATACACAGGGAGTGTTCCACTACAATGAGGAAAACAAATGACAGTTTGAATATATTCCGACCTAAACACATACATGCATAAACACCCAATATATGACCTTTGATGACATTGTCGTCATCAATTCATCAGTAAAATATCATGGAACATTTTACTGATTAACCTATGCCACTTACATTTTCTTTAATTATCTCTTAAGGGAAATTATAATTAACCACCTTGATGTATACGTATTACAATTTGTCATTGATATCACTCATACGCCGTTATGGCGAAATGTGATTAATGATCCTCAAATGAGGTTAGCATTTTTGATAGGCGTGTTTTCGTTAAATGCTAGCGATGTTCGTTCAGCGGTTTGCAACAAAAGCAACTTATTTCCACTAGCACTGTGCACAAATTTTCTTTTGTTAAATTGAGGGTTATCTATATATATAAAATTGTTTCGTGACTGACTGATCATCGCCCAGACCAAACGGCTGAAGCTAGAATCATGAAATTTGGTGGGAGGGTAGCCCTTAGGATGTAGATGAGCAATAAGATGGGATTTTTCGAATTTCGTACTATTACCCGCCAATAGGGCAAAAGGGATAAATCTAAACGGAATGAGCTAGAATCGTGAAACTTGGTGTCAGGGATGCCAACTTAGTGCTTTTCGCACCAGATTTAGTGCTTTTCAGACCACTCAATACGCGAAAAGTTGTCAGTTAGTGCCAAATGAAAAAAAAGCACTAACTGTACGATTTTCACATTTTTCTTTAGTACTTTTGACGCTTTTCGTACGTTTGTCAGAACAAATCTGGTAACATAAAGAAATTAGACTATTTTGCTACAATATATGAAAGTACTACTTTAGCATCATAAGCCATAGACAAGTTGATGGAGCCAATAATAAACTCTGGCAAATTTTATGAAATTTGTTGTAGGTTTAGATATATCCGCCATATATACTGATATACCAATTTTGGGTCTAAGCGCCATAGAATACCCGTTTCTCATGTGTCCTTCAAACAGAAAAGGACACATCAAACATAAAGAAAATTGGTTCAGATTTAGATATAGACTCCATAACATATATTTCCCAATGTTGAATGTAGACGCTTTAAATGTTTCAAGTAACGTTGAAAAATTTGACGAAAATAGGTTCAGATATACCGATATCCTGAGATAAGAAAATAATTTTGATAAAATTTGACAAACTATTTTTTTTATTCTGCTCTGCTGGGGGCGGATGTTGTCGTCTCTCCCGACTAAAGCAATATTATACTTTAGTGCCTTTTTACGCTTTTTTATTTTTCATTACGCTTTTGCTTCGGAAAAAGTTGGCATCACTGCTTGGTGTGAAGGTAGCCCTTATGAGGTCGACCCAGAAATTGACTTAATTTTTTTTAAATCCTAACATTTACCGGCAAAATGGGGCAAAAAGGAATAAATGTGATACAACAGCCAAATCCAAATAGCAAGAGCTAGAATCGAGAAATTGCTTGTAGAGTAGTTCTTGGGACGTAAACTAGAACAAGGAGCGATTTTTTTAAAACGTTAGGGGCACAGTTTGACAGAAAGGGATAAATATGGTACCACCGCCAACTTTAAGGTCTAGAATTAGAATGGTGAAAATTGAAGCGTGGGATGTCCTTAGGACAACGGATCGGGGTAGTCAGCTTTTTTTTGTAATCTTACTTTTCGGGGCACAGTGGGGCAAAAAGTGTACCACGGTACAGTGGTTCAAAAATGTTGGATATGGTCCCATTGTTCTGGGGTAGCTTTTATAACATAAACTAGAGATCAAAAGTGATTTTTGGAAATTCTTACTTTAAGAGGCACAGTGGGAGCAAAACGGGTTATTATGATGTATTGGTACGAAAATGAACCAATCTGGCAAAATTGGAACTTAAACTTGAGATGTGAAGAGCACAGTGGGTCAAAAACATTAACTACTGTATAGTGGGCAAAAATGGTAAAGTGGATAACATGTGATTAAATATGGCACAGTGGGCGTTAAGGATTAAGTATGGTAGAGTTGGGACAAATTGGGACAGTGAGACAAAAAGTGTTAAATATGGTACAGTGAGACAAAAAGTGTTATACATATATGGTACAGTGGGTCTAAAAGGGGGGTTAAGTATGGTAGAGTGGTGACATTTTTTTAAATATGGTACAGTGATACAAAATCTGCTAAATATGGTATAGTGAGACAAAAAGGGTTAAATATGGCACAGTGGGGCAAAAAGGGTTAATTATGGTACAGTGGAGCAAAAATAGTTAAATATTGTAAAGTGAGACAAAATTCATTAAACATTGTACAGTGGGTCAAAAAAGGTTAACTGTGGAGCAGTGAGTCAAAAATGTATTCACTTTGTTACAGTGGGTCTAAAATGAATAAATATGGTACAGTGTGACAAAAATGGTTAACTATGGTACAGTGAGGCAAAGGGTTTAATATTGCACAATGGGACAAAAAGGAGTTAACCATAGTACAGCGGGGAAATAGTTACAAATGTTAAAGTGGGACAAAATGGGTTAAATAGTGTACAGTGCCAAAAAGCGTTGCCACGGAAATAGTGAGGCAAATATGTGTTAACTATGGTACAGTGGGACAAAAATAAATAAATGATTGGGGCTGCGAAGCGCACCGGGTTTAAGCTAGTAATTCCATAAAATCAAAACCAATAATTTTGTTTTTAATTTTTTTAATGCAGTATATTATTGGGGATTTTTTTGCAATTAGCTTTGAAAATTATATCCTGTACGTGATGTCCATTTTCTACTTCTCACATACGCGTTCTTTTTAGCATATTTGCCATAACTTTTCACAAAATTTCGGAAAAATTCAAAATCCAAAGTCTCCTTCACAAAATGCAGAAAAAAAACAAAGAAAGAATAATAATTAAAAAAGTTATAATAAAGCTACAGTAGTGGTTGTTTCCTCCGTCCGAACTAAAGGGTTTCGATGGTAAGGTCTTCTGTTGACTGACCAATGCTCGGAAAAATTGTTAACAAGTCTCATTATGATCCATCTGATCGGAGGATTGCCGCCAACGTGTGCCTATACTCTCTTTGAACCGAAACTACGGACTCCAGAAAAAAGTTATTACATTTTTTTTGGCAGCGGCTTTCTTCTGCCACCCTGTATCTTTCACGTAGAATGAGAAAATTTTTTGATTTTTTTAAAAAAATTGTTTTGAAAAAATCAAATTGGGCGAAGTTGTCACGCTCCTTTTGCTACCTCACATACAAATGGAACATTTTGCACAAAAATTTAACGGCTTATAAAGGGTGTTTAAATTTTAAGGGCCGATGTTGATTTTGAATAAAACACAAATTATTTAGGAAATTATTGTCATTTCTTGTTATTATGATAATGTTGGTGTGGTTTAATTATGTATGAAAGAAAATATCGGCCAAATGGCCGCTGCGACCTCGGCGGCACACCTCCATCCGATGGTCCAAATTTTCGATGACGCTGAGGCATAATTGAATCCTTTAGCTCTTGAATTGTTGCTGGCTTTTCGACGTACACCTTTTCTTTCAAATAACCCCAAAGAAAGAAGTCCAACGGTGTCAAATCACATGATCTTGGCGGCCAATTGACATCGCCACGACATGATAACACGGCCATTGATTGTTGCGCAAAAGAGCCATTGTTTCGTTGGCTGTGTGGCAAGTGGCACCGTCCTATTGAAACCACATATTGTCCACATCCATATTTTCCAATTCGGGCCATAAAAAGTTCGTTATCATCTCACGATAGCGAACACCATTCACAGTAACTGCCTGAGCGGCCTCATTTCGAAGAAGTATAGCCCGATGACGTCGCCAGCCCATAAGTCGCACCAAACGAACTGGGCGAGCATGCACAGGTGTTTTCACATCTCTTACAGACCCGGTTTGCTGAAATTTGCGCACAATTCTCCCGATTGTGGCCACATTTGGTCGATTATGCTGATCAAAAAAACATCACGAAGTGCACGAAATGCATTTTGATTTGAACGCCCATTTTCGTAAAAGGCTTAAAAAACTTAAAGCGTTGCTCGATTGTGTATCTTTCCATGGTTCAAATTGAGTTAGTCTGATATTGAGAAATGTCAAATGAAATGCAGAAAAAAACTTGACGCTTAGGTGTGGTTCACATTTAACATCGACCCTTAGAATTTAACCACCCTTTACAAGTTACAAGTCGCACAGAACAAGTTGCTCAAAATTTTTTCTCAACCTCCCATGGCACTATTCGATTCAAAGACTACATGCACTATCTGCTTTGATCTCGTTAAAGGAAAATTTAAAAAATGACTACAAACTTTCAAGCAAGATGTTTATCTTCGCGTTATAAGCATATCTTATTTCATATCTGTATTTTTAAAGTAAAAATATAATCTAGTCATCGAAATTTTCTAAAGGTTTTTTCCATATATTTTGTCCTATTCTTTAAAAGCAAAATATGCACTCATACCTCAAAATGTTGAAAAACTACATATAAATTTATTATTAACCCCCATTAACACAAAACAAACTAACCAAGCGTTAGAGCTAACGAAAGTTAAATTGTATGAAATTTGACAGCTATAACCGGCAGTTAGCTCTTAAACCTAGGTTATTCATATATTGTTAATGGCCCTAAGTAGAAAAGGATTTTTTCCTAAACTCTTTATGAATAACTATGTAGAAAAACACACTTGTAACACACGAAATGCTGAAATAAACGAATTTTGTTTTCCATATCTTCGATGACTGTTACTAAACCAAAGGTTCTACCTAAAAGTGACATATGTAACATTTGTAGCCCTCATAATTACCTTAAATTTATTGCGTATCCCTGCTCTATCGGGCTTATATAGTCAAAATATGAAAGGCAACATTCATTAAAATTGGAATTTAAATCATGTACCATTATAAAGGAATTTTTCACTTTCTATTCCTCCTATCATTCCTATGAACTTCCGAATTGCCACAACTACAGTTGCAGAGTGTGATTTGGAACAAATTATATCATGTCACTCATCAAACACTTATTTGTAATAAAAATACAAATGTTATTTCCACTACCTTATTTATTATATCATGTTATAAATAATACCTATACTATATATAATTTTATAAAATCTTTATTTAGCACTTAATATTCTGTGTTAGGTAGCAAATATTCTGAAATACGTTTATTGAATGTTTATTATACATTTTTGTAAATTTTTAATTTGCAATATTTTAGGCTAATAAAAGCAGAACAACAGTTATAATTACATTACACTATCTAAACTCAACTGTATGTGAAATAAAAAAAGAATATTTCAAAAAAGAAACAAGAGTAAATATTATTATTATATCGTTATACGTTATTGGAAGATTTTAATTATTGTCGAAAAGTTTTCACACTTGATTTTTTCTATTTTAAGATGTCAGTGCCATAATTATTTATGTAGTATGTATGTATATTAAAGCCTTGTTTGTCTGTTATTCATCATATATGTATGTATTTATGCAGCTCTAAGCGAAGCATTTGTGTATTTGTGCAGTTTGTACCCTGTGGAGGTTTACTCTTAATCACGTTTTTTGTTAGCTTTTGATTTGGAGGGACTGTCTGATTTAATTTTGGTATATGGTGGAGAAACCTCTTTTTTGGTTGCTGCACTAGGAGTACTGGGATATATGGCAAACAGCGAAAGTTGAATAGAGCTTAAGAGCAGCAAGAAAAGATTTTGATACTGCAATAGAGAATTAATTATATAAATTTAATTATTAGTTGATATGTATACATAAAAAATAATACATTATTAATTTAGGACATACCGTAACAACATCATTTCTTATAGAAATGCCATAAGCAGCCCATGCACCAGAAACTATTGTACCGGACAATATTAGAGGGAATGGTAAACCTTCGGTACTCTTCGATTCAATAATTTTACCGAGACTTAATAATGGCATACCGACTAGTGCAATCAACATTGCCGTGATCAGCATACCAAAACGGAATTCAATTTTAGCAGGATCTTCGAAGTTGGCATATGCCAAGCATCCCATTGTAAATGTGGCCGCAATACCTATTTTGGACCAGATTTTTGATCTAAATGGTCCCGATGCATACCAATAGAAGATAACCATGAAGACAATATTGATGGCGAACCCGATAACATTGACCATAATCATGGCCCCATCTCCCATCAGGGTGCCAAGTTTTAAACTTAGGATTGTTCTGAAAGCAAGAAAATATAATTGAAATAATAACGTTTTAGAAAATTTTCAAACATTTCCACCTTGTCTGGTTAGAACTAACAGAATTGTATATATCTTAAATTCCATACTATCTGAAAGCTCTAAATGTAGGATAACCAGACTTGGTGAAAATTGACGTTAGTTATTAAGTTGAACTGATTCTTTTCAAATATAAATTCTAAACCTTATTACAAATTATAAATGTTCTTATAAATTAATCTGAATAACATTTATATAATAAACGGGTCATTCATCGAGTACACAGTCAGTACGTCATCCTTTTCTACGACATATTACCAACATTTCTAACGCCTCTAGACTGAATGAATTAAATTTTCTTACATGTTTTTTACTCGCTTAAAAATAGCACATGCTATCGTTCTGCACCACGAACGGTCTTGTACGCATCAACGCTAAAATCTACTATTTCTTTGCGTGAACCAAAAATGATTGACTACGAAGTCATCCGGCCGAAATGTCAAATATAAATTAATTATCACACGAGAAAAAACTGTTTTCCGCGAACATAGCCTTGAACTTTATTTGCCCATATCGATTAAGGATCATTTCAGCATACAGCGGAAGTTTGTTTATTCGGTGCAAATATATGGAATTTCGTTTTCGTCGCCGATTACGGAAATGAGTATTTAATATTAATTTTTCAAATTATTATTCGTTCGTACACTGAAAAAAGTGTACTGAGATTCAATGAAATTATTTTAACTGTTGTGTTTTTGGCTCTGATTTGGCGCCAAAGACAATTAACATTAAAATAAGTACATCTTATATTTCAATTAAAGACATGGAACGACTTTAAATATATTACATCTTGTACTTAAATTAAATATACTAAAAGTCCTTAAATCAATTTCATGTTGTACTTAAGTCAATTACATATTACCATTAAGTGTATCGCCTAACAATACTGAAGCTAGACCCACGTTAAAGAGTACCGATCGACACAAGCCGACAGGATTTAACTTTACCCCCGTATAGATTGGCTCAGTCAGACTTTAGATATTTCTTACTGGTTTTTTGTTATGAAAACGTGACAATTTTGATCTACACACAGAAATAAAACAAATACTTGATAAATTGTAACAAAAATTATTTGCCGCAAAAGCCTAATTCTTATTTTAAGAACGAAAACTTCATTTTAACAACTTTAATTCTTATTTAAAGAATAAAATCATCATTTCAACATCTTTTTGTTCTTGAAACAACAACTTTAATCTTTAAAAAAACAACAGCGCTCTTGAATCAAGTGCTTAAGGTTGTTGGTTACAATTTACTCATCAAAGTAGTTATACGAAAAATTTTGTATTTAATTTCAGCAACTTTGTTAGTTAAATCGTGCCCAACAACTTGTTTTATTTTTCTGTGTGTAAATTTCGCCTATTTCCTAAATTGTTCTTCAATTTTATATAATTGACTTGCTTATAGAAATGGCTTTGCAGCCTAATGCTTTGACGACTTATTCCAAAAAAAATTAACAATTTGTAAAAGAAAAATAAGATAAAAATAGTTGGCCGTAAATCGAAAATTGTTTAGGTTATTTTTAAGGAGAGTTCAACAGATGTACACATGATGTCAGTACCGTGCTTTACTGAAAAATTAAGAACCCTATACAGCGTTTGTCGATTTTTTGGAACTTGGTGGACAGATAAACAAATATGTGGAAAATATCATAGGCTACTTTGATTTTCGATTTTCCGATTGACCACCGAACCTATTGCATGAGATAGAAAACGTCACTTTTGTACGAGTATATCCAGAATCGTTGTATGACTATCGGACAGTTCAGACCAAAAAAAAATCTTTCAAATAAATTAATTTGTTTAGAACGATAATGGCATTTTTCTATGACAACGTATTTTTAAATTCAATGATATGAAAATTAAAGGCATTTGGAATTTAAAAGTATACCATCAAAATGTATATAATTTTCCAAGTAAAATTTCGGTAAAATTATTGAAACGTTTACTTAAATTAAAAACATATATCCTTAGATCAATGTTATTTTCAATAACTCAAAGAAATATCTTCAAAGTCAACATGTACATGAATCAAAAATTATTTCGTTGAAATCAAGAAAATGTTCATTATTTCACTGAAAATTTTGTTTGAAGAAAAGACAAAAATGCCATTGATTTAGAGATGGTGTTGTCTTTAGTTTTACGACATTATTTTTTTTAGTGTAACGGAAACATACTCGCTATGGGAAGGAATGTTCTGTTTTTTGATTTCTGGAATAAAGCTGACAATTTGACAGTTCTATTTTTAAACTCGCTTATATTTGGGATTTTTCGGAATTAAGCTGTCTATTAGAAAATCTAGAAAATTATAGCACATTATATTTATTTCGGAGGAAAAAACTTAAATAAGTTATAAGTTCGTTCCGACTTATAGACAAATGTTAATTTTCCAAAAAAATTATATTAAATATCCCTATGCGAAATTGGAATAGATAGATCCACTGAGACAGCCAGTAACATTAACATGGATTTGTCATTGGGGATGGTGTATTGCCACCTTTTGACATATACAAGTTCATACTGGTCTGAAGTAATACCTAAAGCACCTGGCCCTTCAATGTTAGACATACATACATAGCTGAACTTACATTTGAAACAAATTAACTGTTTACTATTTAATACTTAGTCTTCGAAAAGAGGTCCCAAGTGGTCATCTACTAAGAAATAGATAACCCGGTCCTCTACTCAGGACTATATATCCCAACTGGTTCTACTAAGGAATATATAACCTAACTAGTACTATGATAAGTGTTCTAACGGGACACTCAAGCTTACAGGCACATCTTCATCGCATAGGACTAGCAGAAAACGACGAGTGCAGGGCATGCAGGGAAAACATCGAAACGATAGAACATTTTCTGTGTCACTGCCCAGCTTTCACACATGCAAGATCCCGATATTTCGGTTCCGACATATTGCCAGACTTGACTCATCTCAGAGGATATGACTGGAAGATACTGAGAAAATACGTGTCTAGTACCGATTTTCTGTAATCCGTGGGGTATGAAAATCATAAATAAGGAGCGCAAAACAGGCCGAACCAGGCTTAAGTGTATGTCCATGGACATGAGACGTTTTAAACGTCTCCTCTATTCAACCTAACCTAACCTAACCTAACTAGTACTTAGTTTACTAAAGAGGAAATAACCCAACTGACCATCTGCTAAGGAATAGTGGTCGTATACTAGGGAGGAGATAACCCAATAGGCCGCATACTAAGGAGTAAATAACCTAACTGGTCGTCTAATAACTACGGAGTAGGCAAGCCAACTGGTATTTTAGTAAATAGTAGATAATCCATCTGGTATAGATTTCTCCAATGTAGTCGTGAGACGACATATCACATCCAGCAATATTGTTTGGTGCATTTAACTCTAATTAATTGATAAATTAGATCAGGGAAAGGTACCAATTTAAGCAGAATTGTCTAAGCGAAGTATCACGTATAACAGATAAGGTCCATCTTCGAAGGTATATATGTATGTATATGTATACCATATAATATATATTTTCGATTAATACGAGTATGTAACATCTGTAGCACTTACAATGTCCTGAAATTTATTGCGTGTCTCGGTCTTATACTTCAAAAAATATATTCCAAATATTCGTAAGCTGTTTTCTTTTCGTATATACGGTACGAAAAGAACATCTTGCCGATAAATACAGTATACTTGGAAGCACTTTCTTTATATAAAGGGTGACCCAAGTAGAGATCCTTTTTTCAATAGCCTTTTTTTTTTGACAGATCACGTGTGAATCGTGTCATGCTGTCGTGTTATTTTTGTTTGGCATTTCATCATGGAAAGACTTACGCCTGAACAACGTTTACAAATCTTTCAACTATATTACGAAAATGCACATTCTGTGAGGAATGTGTTTCGTGAACTTCGCTCAACTTATGGTCAACATAATCGGCCTACTGAGCATACTATTCGCAACACCATCATCCATCTTGAGACTCAGCATTCATTATTGGATAAAATTCGACCGAATATACCAGGTCCAGCACGCAGTGAAGAAAATGTAGCGGCCGTAGCTGAGAGTGTACACGAAGACCGGCGCCGTTCGCAGCAACTCGGACTGACGTATGGAACGACTTGGCGCATTTTACGTCGAGATCTTAAATTGAAAGCATACAAAACACAGCATCTGCAAGAACTGAAGCCGCCCGACCTTCCCAAGCGACAACCCTTCGCTCTATGGGCTCTTGAAAAGTTCCAAGAAGATCCGACGTTTTGGAGCCAAATTTTGTTTCATCCAGAGAAAAAAACGGTTTGGTGTAGTTTGTGGGCCGGTGGAATCATCGTTCCTATTTCTTCAAAAATGAAGCCGGTGAGAACGCAACCGTCAATGGCGACCGTTATCGTGCCTTGATAACCGACTATTTGATGCTTGAAATTGAAGCTCGTGATCTCGACGACATTTGGTTTCAAC
Organism: Eudasyphora cyanicolor; assembly: GCA_963930755.1. Lineage (NCBI taxonomy): Eukaryota > Metazoa > Arthropoda > Insecta > Diptera > Muscidae > Eudasyphora > Eudasyphora cyanicolor. The sequence goes on from OZ005736.1 coordinate 116,664,904, forward strand.
TAGACGGCGCCACTTCCCACACATCGCATCAATCAATGGATTTATTGAGAGAACACTTCGGTGAGCAGATAATTTCACGTTTTGGGCCGGTCGATTGGCCACCAAGATCGTGTGATATCACTCCGTTAAACTTTTTCCTGTGGGGATATGTAAAGTCTAAAGTTTATGCGGACAAACCCGCTTCGATTCAGGCCTTGGAGCAAAACATCACGCGTGTCATTCGCCAGTTACCAGTCGAAATGCTCGAACGAGTCATCGAAAATTTTACTCAACGGATGGACCATCTGAGACGTAGCCGCGGCCAACATTTGATAGACATAATCTTCAAAAAAATAAATGCCAAAGAATGTTCTTTCAAATGACAATAAACATTGCCCATTCAATTTGAATTTTGTTTTTTTTTTTCTTTAAAAAAGTAGGGAACCTCGAAATGGATCACGCTTTACATATATACTTCTTTATGAGGAAAGTTACATTCAATTTACATTACACTTCTAATAAAATAAAATGTATCCCTATAAATATTATTATATTAAATTTTTCGAAAACTGTTGTCGAAAACTGTCTGTTCATATATTCCAGGTCGCAAATATGAGCCGATCTTTACGAGGAATTTCTTGGACTAGGGACGATGCCTTTAGAAAAATGCCTATAGTATTTTGACATAGCCCACATATAAAGGTCACCTCCGATGTCTCTTCTTACCGCTTTAGAGAACACATTTTTCAATTGATCTGGCTGAAATTTGATATCGCCGCAACGTATTTCCACGCACAATATATGGCAAATAATGGTGGAGGGTATTTTACAATTGGTCCCGCCCCCGAAAACCAAACTTTAATGCGAAATTTGGTATGAATATAGTCCTTGGGACGCACAGTATAGTGATTTCATGAAAACTTTGTCAAAAATAGAAGCAGTAGTCGTAGGCGAATGAAACTTGATACCGGTCATTTTTGTGAGTAAGAAATAAATTATATGCTAACTAATCCAAAATCTTCTCCAATAAAATATAAATGAAACAAATTAATTCACCAAAAAGAAAAAGAACTAGGAAAATCCGTATCAAAAAACACAAAATATAGTCGTACAGATGTCCAAAAATTCAGATAAATGTATGTAAATTGAAACTAACGTAAAGACAAAAGTGTATAATCTAGGGTAAAAACAGGTGGTAACACACAAAAGAGAAGATATATACCAATAGTTCATTATACTGATAGACTTAGAATCACTTTTGGAGTCAAATTAGCAATGCCAGTCTGCCTTTCCATGTATCCTTGTAATTAAAGCTGAGATCGCAACATAAGGCCGACCTCAAAGAAATTTTGCACATTTATTTCTTTTGCCCTTACGACGATCCCATTTGATATTCGGAAATTATGAGTTATAGTTTCATTTGATATTCATGCAATTTTGTGAACAGTATTTTATTCGTCCAGATAACATTAGTGTGAATATGGACAATATCTGTTCAGATTTAGATGTAGCTCCCATATATCTGTGGTTTTCACAAATAACCACTTAAGCCGAAAAATAATAGTATTTGGGGAAGCGTATACAAGTTTTCGGTTCTAGTGCTTTCCTTATGGGAGTGACAAATTTCCATGCCACAAAAAGTTCTCAATAACGCCTATTTTCACAAATGGTAGATATCGTTGGGTAGATCATAGACAATTCAATGCATTTATCTAAAACTAGCTTTAACCCGGTGCGCTTCGCAGCCCCCATCTTTTATTTATTTTCTGTGTAGGGTACTGTAAAATAGTTATACCTCGTTCTTTCAAAATGACATGATTATTACATATGGTGCAAAAATTAAGAAGATTTGATTACTTTTATATATAAAATACGAACCCTCGTTTCATTTCTAGTTTATGTTCCAAGAGTTACCCTGACATCATGGTACAATATTTATCCCTTTTCCCACAGTACCTCTGGACGTTGAAAAACTATTTTTTTGGTTCATACGTTAACAACTTTCCCCTTGTTTATGTTCCAATACTTACATTCACACCCTGGTACAATATAAAACCATGTTTGTCCCACATTTTCTACCCACTGTACTAAATGTACGCTTTTTGACCCACTGTGCTATATTTAACCTTTTGGGTCCACTGAATCAAACTTAACACCTTTTTATCCTACTATATTTAACCATTTTTGCCCCACTGTACCATAGTTAACACATATTTGCCCCACTGTACCATACTTAACCCATTTTGTTCCACGTTACCATATTTTACTATTTGTGCCCACTGTAACCATTTTTGTCATACTGTACCATTATTAACTACTTGTGTCCCACTGTACCATTCTAACACATTTTTCCCCACTGTTCCATAGTTAAAGCTTTTTTCCCCACTGTACCATATTTAACCCATTTTGTCCCACGTTACCATATTCAACTAATTGTGCCCCACTGTACTATAGTTAACCCTTTTTGCCCCACTGTGTCATATTAAACCATTTGTTTCACTGTACCATGTTTAACAGTTTTTGCCCCACAGTACCATATTTAACCCTCTTTGCTCCACTGTACAATATTTAACACAGTTATGCCCCACTGTACTGTATAGTTAACCATTTTTGTCACACTATACCATATTTAACCTTTTTTGCCCCACTGTATCATAGTAAATAAATGTTTGCCCCACTGTTCCATAGTTAACGCTTTTTGCCCCACTGTACCATTTTTAACCCATATGTCCCACTTTACCATATACATATAACTATTTTTACCCCACTGTACCATAGTTAACCCTTTTTGCACAACTGTGCCCCATTCAACTGTACCATATTTAACAAATTTTTGTCTCACTGTACCGTACTCGTATTTAAAATGTGTCTCCACGCTAGCGTACTTAAACCTTTTTTCCCGACTGTAACATATTTAATCATATTTTCTCCACTCCACTATTTAACCGTTTTTGACCGCAGTGCTCATAAAACCATATAAACTCTTCATATCTTATGTTTAAGTTCCAATTTTGGCAGATTGTTCCCTTTTTTCCCCATGCTCCATAATTAACCCGTCGTGTCCCACTTTGCCTCTTAAAGTTAGAATTACTAAAAATCACTTCCAATCTCCACTACTATATTTTACACTTTTTGCCCCACTGTGCCCCGAAAACTACGAATACAAAAAAAAACTTAATACCCCGATCAGTTGTCATAAAGGCACCCCTCGCTTCAATTTTCACCATTCTAATATTAGGCTTTAAATTTGGCGGTGGTACCATATTTATACCTTTCTGTCCCACTGTGGCTCTAATTTTTTTTAAAAAAAATCACTCCTTGTTCTTGTTTACGTCCTAAGAACTTCTCTCACACCAAATTTCACGATTCTATGTCTTTCCATTTGGATTTGGCTGTTGTACCACATTTTTCCCTTTTAACCCCACTGTGTACGTAAATGTTCGAATTTCGAAAAATCCTGTCAATTTCAGAGTCTACCTCATAAGAGCTACCCTCACACCAAATTTCACGATTCTAGCTCTTGCCATTTGAATTTGGCTTTTGTACTACATTTATCCCATTTTTCCCTTTTTACCCCACTGTGTGCGTAAATGTTCGAATTACGAAAAATCCTGCCAATTTCAGAGTCTACATCATAAGGTCTACCATCACACAATATTTCACGATTCTAGCTCTTGCCATTTGGATTTGGCTGATGTACCACATTTATCACTTTTTACCCCAGTGTGCGTAAATGTTCGAATTTCAAAAAATCCTGCCAATTTCTGAGTCTACGTCCTAAGGTCTACCCTCATACCAAATTTCAAGATTCTAGCTCATTTCGTTTAGATTTGGCGGTGGTACCATATTTATCCCTTTTTGCCCTATTGTGCGGCTAATAGTACGAATTTCGAAAAATCCCGCCTTATTGCTCGTCTACGTCCCAAGGTCTACCCTCCCACCAAATTTCATGATTCTAGCTTCAGCCGTTTGGCCTGGGCGATGATCAGTCAGTCAATCAGTCAGTCAGTCAGCCAGTCACGCAACAATTTTATATATATATAGATACTCGAAAATAACATAACTCGACTTAAGCGGTTATTTGTAAAAACCACAGATATATGTATGTCCATTCCGATTTGACATATAAGAAAATCGGGGATTTAGATATGGCCATTCCGATTTGTTCACAAACCACTACTTGTGCTTTGTTTTTCATCCTATCATTACGAATCTGGTGGAGAGAAGTACATGGTATAGAAATAAACACTGACAATTTTGAAGATAATAGGTTCAAATTTAGATATATCCACCCTATATACATAAGTTTCTTCCAATTTTGTATAAAAGAGCTATAGAAGCTTTATTTTAATGAAGCTTTATATAATGAAATTCAGCAGTGGGGAGTGTCTTGTACTTATATATACTCGTAAAGCCTCTACACTTTATATGTATATCTTCCTCCCGTTTGACAGATAGGAGTTTCTAAATCCACAAAGAGAATACCTTCACATTTAGATACATTTATAATCATTTTGTTGTTATTAATTTTTTTAATATTCATAAAAAAGTCGGCTGCAGCTGATATTTATATATGTATATGTAAATACACACTTTTAGCAACAAAATATCAAAAAATTGCCATGGTTTTTAAAATATATATTTTTAAAATTGTCCACTTGTAATTTGCGTTCAACACAGCAGTTTGTTTGAATCAAAAACAGTGTTGCCAGATTTAATACTCACCAAACTTATAATTCTATTAATATTTACTCCGACAGTTACTTTAAATAGTTGACATTGCTAAGAACTACCAGCTTTGAGATACAATAACATACGTATCGAAGTAAAACTTTATATATTATCTAATTGGTGTGTTTACTATTTAACTAATTGAATTTTCTCTCAAAATTTGCATGTTGACTTATACTATTTTTGGCCACCGCCAAGAAGAAATTTTCCGACATATTTAGTAGCACAATGGGATAAAAATTTAAATATGGTACCACCGCCAAATTCAAACGACAAAAGTTAGATTCGATCATCCTTAAGACATAGGATCAAGATAGGAATCTATTTTCGAAATTCGTTTTTATGGAAAGTAGGGCAAAAAGTGTATAAATATTGGGGCAAGTATATAATTAAAGATACGAAGCATCTTTTCGAAACAAGTTCCCTTGGGGGCAAAAAGGTTTAAGTATGGTGCCAGTCGCTCTTGGCATATAAACTAGAGATATTAATGCTTTTTAAATTCATACTTTTAGGGGAATACGGGTTACATATCGTTATCAGAAACGAAAAAGGGCCTATCATCATATATGACAATTTTACAGGAGAACATACATCTAAATAAAATGAAAAGTACCGCCGTTAGAAAAACGTGGTTTTCAGGTAATATCTAAAAATAATGATGTATACATAAAATCACATGATTTTTAAATAGTTTTTTAAATTTGCGTGAAATAAGATTTTTTAACTATGCAAAAGAAATAATTTGTTGTTAGGCTCTTTTGATTTTCGTTAATAAATTCGGCATTTTAATATTACGCCGCTAAAAATTTGCCAGGGTGTGTATTTGATGCAGTGTACCGAAATCCATCAAAAACTGAATTTCCACTTTTCATGTTGTTACGCCCTTTTTCGTTTCTGATGACGATATGGCACAGGGTACTCTTGGAACATAATACATAGAAGGATACGCAGCGTTTTTTAGAAATTCAAACTTCTAAAAATACAGTTCGCAAACATCGTTAAATATAGTACAGTGTGGCACACAGAGCTAAATATAGTGTGGCACACAGAGCTAAAAATAAATCGTGGTTGTCCGCATCTCAAATGAAAACTTGTTTTGTTAGTGGATATCCCCAAAATAGAGCGATATTACATAACCTCTAAAATGCATGTTATTCTTGCAAATATCGGACATTTTGGACTAAATCGCGACATCATATGTGCAGCTAGAGCTCTTCCTAGCACCAAAATAGAAATAGTAACCCTCGTAAAACGCATAAACTATTAAGAATAAGCTTGTATTGATTACTTAATTGACTTACAACACAACACCACCGATGAATGGATCTGGTGGATACGCATCACTGCTGGCCTTTTTACGAATATCGTTGAGTAGGAAAACAGCGGATAAAAATTGCAAACATGTCACAGTACCGGCTATTTTGGCAATTTCATCGCTGTAAGGCGCCAATATATCACTGAGTACATCCATTGTTGTTATTGTACTCCTCGTTGTCGGTCCGTCGTCGTCGTCGTCGTATAAATAAAAGTAGAGTTTAAGCTGCGAACTGTGGGGGTGACAGCGGTAGATGAGAAACAAAAAAAGGTAGAGTATGAGATATAGAGATTGTAACACAACATGCTCCTCTTATTTACAGACACAATTTTAACAGATTAGAGTTGTGTTACGTTTGCCGGGAGCAGAGCAGAGCAAGAAGCAAGTTTAAGTTCACAGATTTTTTTATTTGTATGACCTTAACACATAACGAACAAATGGAACACTTATAAAGCGGTTTATACACTTATACATTTGTATATATTACATGTATGTGCATTTGTAAGTTCTAATGTAAATTTCGCAGTATTCTTAATTCATTTTAAATAATAATTGATTTCTAAACAAGTATTTGTTTATTTTTTATGGGTACTTTTTGATTGTGTGTGTTATTCAATATAACTGAGGGAAAAAACGAACTAAGCTTTTTTAATCACTTCAATCGATTGCAGTACTTTTTATCTCACATGTATATATTGTGAGTCTTTTTGAGAATAAACTAAACAGCAACAAATTGCAAACAAATTATATTAAAATAAACACACAGTAACATCACAACACACTCGTACCGTTATGAACGACGAACAGTCACTCGTATGCGTGCAGTACACGATTCCCCAAACAACTGTTTTTTCATTTCGCAAAACTATTGTGTTGGAGCAATGTTTTGAATTTATGGCTCGTATCCCCTTTCGACCCCACCCCCAAACATTGCGACTGATGATATCATGATCGATTACTACAGGTAGTGTACAGCAAACAGCTGATTACGTTTGCAAGTGCTGATTCACTCGAGGCAATTTTTCATTTAAATATTTTTCGAATTTAAATATTTTTGGTAGCAAAGGAACTGGAGCCACAAATAAAGCTTTCTTATATCTAGATCAATAGATTACTTAACTCTTTAAAAAAATAATTAATTTGAAAAAATGCAAAACGTAAAGGGCCTGTTTCTGTAACTTATTTTCGTTCGTCTACGGCGAACGATCAAAATTCTCTCAGCTATTACTTGAATTCTATAAAACGCAGGTTAGAAATATTTTAGGAACAAGCTTTTTACATGATTCTCTACAGACACAACGAATTATAAACTTCTGTGACTTATAGATTTCTCGGAATAATTGAGTGATTTTTGATCGTTCGCAGTAGACGAACGAAAAAAAGTTACAGAAACAGGCCCAAAATTATATTAGGCATGTTTTCGTTACAAGCTAGCAATTTTAGTTTAGCACTTTGCAACGAAAACAACTGACGTCCACTAACTGGCACGTAAGCAATAAGTGGCGGATTTTCACTATCTGGTAGCAATGCTGTCATGAGTTGTGAAGAAAGAACGGTGCGAAACAGACAAAAAATTCGTGAAAAGTATTAATAAAACGTATATTTACTATTGTCAATTGTTTACACAGTTTTTCCAAATATTAAAATAATTTTCCATTTTTGTTCTTCTTCCCGTTAATTCACAATAATTGTTAACATCTCTCCAAAAGTGGGATGCCATATTGCTAAATATAGGGTGCCCAATCTGGCAACATCATACTCGATTAAGACAGGAACACAAGACCAAACTTCATCGGGAACTAACAGTGCTTAAAAGTGCTTAGCTCCCCATACAAATTAAGCACTTATGGTGTAACGAAAACACGCCTATTATCGAAATCTTCTTAAGTGAATTACTACCTAGTTTACAGTTGGCCTTTTCTTAAGACTCAGCGGCTCCACTGAAATACCGTAAAGGCTCTCTAGGAGGACGTGACTACGCATTTGAGATGCTCTGTTCTAGTAACATTTAGTACGTATAGGAGCAAAGCTATTGATTTAATTTCATTGTATTAAAGTAATTTAAAACCAGTAGGCCAAAACGGATGCGCAAATAAAGAAGAAAAAGAGGCCAAAAATAACATATAGGGCCTGTTTCTGTAACTTATTTTCGTTCGTCTTCGGCGAACGATCAAAATTCTCTCAGCTATTACTTGAATTCTATAAAACGCAGGTTAGAAATATTTTAGGAACAAGCTTTTTACATGATTTTCTGCAGACACAACGAATTATAAACTTCTGTGACTTATAGATTTCTCGGAATAATTGAGTGATTTTTGATCGTTCGCAGTAGACGAACGAAAAAAGTTACAGAAACAGGCCCATATTTTTCCCTTCATTTATTCCACGGCTTCTATAAAAAATTCCAACGTAACCTATCGCTACATATTCACCCCTATCGTGAATGAATGTTCCGTTAAAATGTGTTCACTTTCCACCAAATTCCAATCGGCAATATAGTTTCCTGAATAATTCCCTTAATCGAAAAAATTCCCCCTATCGTGAATAATTTTTTTTGTGTGGAATTTTTTCCTTTTCATTTCGATTTGTTCACTTTATTTTTGCTAGCGAACAGAACGGACTCATCGTGAAAATGTTTATTTTTGTCTTAAAATATTGAATAAAACTATACATACTAATTGTTGGTATGATACATTTCAAAAAATCAAAATGTTCAGAAGAGCCCAAATACTTTTTCTCTCGCAGTACATTCGATACTAAATGTTCATATTTTAGAGTTGGAAAAATGTGGACAACCTGAGTGTGTCATTCCTGGATCGATAGATAATGATTAGCTGAACATTTTCTGCAAAAATCCCGAAAACGAAATCTGACATAGGTTGTTATTCCAGAAAACCACGGATATCTGGATACATAGCGATACCTCCATTCTAAGACATGCTAAGTCGGCTTAATAAATGAATTCCACACAAATTTAAAAAAATCATCTACCTTAGATCGTCTCTCCTGAAAACTACATTTTTGGACTTGGCATTGTTTTGAATGAAGGTATGAATATGTATATGTATACATATGTATATATTTTCATCTAATAACCACAACCTGTTCATTGGAAAGCTCCGAGATGTGTCAACGTATCGTGTCCTCATTTTACTACCGCAAATCTTTGAAACGTAGATTTGATTAAACCAGAATAAAATAAAATAAAAGAGGGTGTCACATTTAAGCTCAACTTCCTTTTCTGTCGAAGTACAGTTGCTTATTTGTCTTTGGCACTAGATATTCACGTGTGTACCATCAATTCATCACGCCGGGTATACCAAATTTAGTGTAGAAATCCTGTACCAAAACTCTCCCTTCCTCTGGCATTAGATAAGTTATCCATTCGCTACAAATTCTCGATTCTAATGTAATCAATACTTCGGAGAGTACTTCGCTGAAGGTTGACTATGCCGACTTCATGATATCTGCCAACTCCTTTCTGATATCCAACGTAACGTCTGTAGAGCCCGACCGAATGTTCGGCTTCGGCTACGGCCAATATTCGGCATTCGGCCACAAAATCAGCCAAAGTTGGCCGAAGGCCGATTTTTTGTTCAAAAAGTACAAAAAAAAGAATTATATGACTTTTTAAAGAAAATTCTATTATGGAAATCTTCATAGAAGTGAACAATACTACAAAAATAATTTGAGAAAGGACACCAAAGGAATAAGGACAAAGAAAAACATGACTCAGTTCCTCACCTAAAAGCTCTCCAACTAGTGAAAACATTCTTGTAAAAGTAGTACGAATAGATAATAATGAGCCATTGAGTCCAAGTCATTAATATTTTTTAATACTGTAACTCGAGTACCCAAGTGTGCTAGAGAGCTGCTGTTTATGCTGCTGGGCAGCTGTATTCAAATTAAGGAAATAGTATACAGGGTCTTAATGCAAATTTTTTCTTTGTCATTATAACATTAAGGCTTTTAATTTTATGTGCTAACTAAATAAATATGTAAGCAGTAGACATAAACGAATTAAAAACACAATTTTTTGGTGCAAAGTAAACAATTCTTTAACAAATATAAAAAATTCGGCTTCGGCTACGGCTTCGGCCGAAGGTTGTAAATTCAGCCGAAGTTCGGCTACGGCTTCGGCTTCGGCCTTAAAATCCGACTGCGGTCGGACTCTAATGTCTGCAAAGAACCGTATACATGCACTGAGTTTTACAATTCAAGGAATCGCAAATTATTTGTTTGCAGACGGCTTAGATTAATATTTTTAATTTTAAATTTTTTGTGCACTGATAATTTATTTATTTTTGATCAGCTGTTCATTTTCGATACATCATTATAGATTCAAAGTGAACAAAATGTTCCCTATTATTCACGATAGCATTTTCCACTTCCCGTGAAGTGAAGAAATTTAGGGAACAAATATTCCATGTATTATTCACGATGGGGGGTGATTACTTTTATTTCGTTAGAATACTCGACAACTTTCGCCAGCTCTGTATCTATTGTCCTGGGCCATGTATCCATTGGCCGGGCCCCCCAGATGCCCCTGCTTCATTGCGAGTTCCATTTTAGGGTCATTCTAGCAATGCTGCTGCTCGGCCTTCGAAGCGTATGGCCTCTCCACGTCCTCATTTGCTAGATCTGACTGCCAGACAGGATTTAGCGAAAAATAAAACAAGTAAGAAAGTTCAGTCGGGTAAACAGATTTACGAATGTTCCTATAAAAGCATTACACTGTACAAAATTTCAAGAATATGCGTGCACTGGTATTAAAGTTATTAGCAGATAACTTTTGGTACAAAATATCCATTTGTGTAGGAAGTACCAAAAGAGGTGTGCCAATAACGACCACTTTTCACTGTACTCCAGGTACTACAAAAGCATAACACTGCAAAAAAAATTCCAGTATTTATATGTAGATGTTTCGTGCGCTACAGCCAGAGAAGCGGACGGACATAATTATGGTCTTAGGTCATTCCTTCGATGTGTTACACTTTTGGCCCGTAGCAAAAATATATGTGTACCCTCCTCCCTGTAAGGTGAGGGGATAATTAGGGGCCTAGCCTATGTTGCGAAAGCAAAAATCGAGGTACATGGAGCTCCTCAGGAAAAATGAAATAAAATAGGAGTTCGCTACACATGCCAAGTCTCCCAGCTTGTTCTGCTTTTAAAATGAAACGCTAACTTGTAACTGCTAGTTCAATTTACATTAAGTCTACAATTTCCATTTGAATTCAATATTATGGATTATTCCCTTAATATATTCGTTTCTCGGCACCAAATTTTTACGTTTTATCGCCTCAAATTGGATTTTCATCACAAATAGTCCAATATGTTCGAAGAGAATGATTTGGCCATTTTGTCATCTACCCATTTAATAAAATGTATACCAAGTAGAGTATTGTGAATTTACCAAAAAAAAAAGTGATTAAAGGACGATTGCGTAAGACGTGCTCTATCCAAGCCCAGAATAATTTGTGGTATTTTTAGAGTTTTATTTATAAAAATCTGATTTAAAGTCATAGGTTTGAGTTACATATAAGCTGATAATAAGGAAATATTTCTGAATTTGTATTAATAAACGAAAAAGAACTTTATCAACGTATTACTTTTACTATTACTTTCAGATTGAGAAAGCCAAAATTCTCATTGCTAATACCCCCATGGACACTGATAAAATCAAGGTGTTCGGTAGTACCATTAAAGTCGATTCTTTGGCTAAGATAGCAGATTTTTGAAATGGCTGAAAAGGAGAAGATGAAGGATAAAGTGCAAAAGATTCTCAACCACAATTGCAATGTATTCATCAATCGTCAGTTGATCTATAACTACCCCGAACAATTGTTTGCCGATGCCGGTGTCATGGCCATTGAACATGCCGACTTTGATGGCATTGAACGTTTGGCTTTGGTCACTGGTGGTGAAATTGTTTCAACTTTCGATAATCCTGCCTTGGTTAAATTGGGTGAATGCGATGTCATCGAACAGGTGATGATTGGTGAGGATACTTTGATGCGTTTCAGTGGTGTTAAATTGGGTGAAGCCTGTACCATTGTCATACGTGGTGCCACCCAACAAATTTTGGATGAAGCTGATCGTTCATTGCATGACGCTTTGTGTGTACTGGCCGCCACAGTCAAGGAATCCCGCGTTATTTATGGTGGTGGCAGTTCCGAAGCTTTAATGGCAAATGCCGTCTTCAAAAAGACCGCAGAGACCGCCGGCAAGGAAGCTATGGAAGCCTTTGCACGTAAGTGTTCAGATATTTTCGTATTTATTGGGTGTAGTGACTGAGATTATTAACGTGCTGCATTTTTTTGTTTATAGGTGCCCTCTTGGCTTTGCCCACAGCTATTGCTGACAATGCCGGCTATGATTCGGCTCAGTTGGTCTCCGAACTACGTGCCTCTCATGCCCAAGGCAAGACCACCATTGGTTTAGATATGGACAAGGGCAAAATTGGCGATATGAAAGACTTGGGCAACACCGAATCATTTGCCGTCAAACGTCAAGTACTTATGTCCGCCTCAGAAGCCGCCGAAATGATATTGCGAGTTGATGATATCATCAGATGTGCCCCCAGAAGACGTGTCCCCGATCGTGGCTACTGTTAAGCTCTATACCATTTGAAATCATCCTATATTCACATTATGTCTACAACTCATGTTCGCTTTACATTTATTAACGCGTGTTTATATTAATTTTTGTTAAAACATATGTTTATTTAATTAACCCGAGGAAAAAATACATCCAATTATTAAAAATCCCTTCTCTACCTCCTCATTCGTATTATGATCAATTTTATTTTTAATATTTGGTCCCATTTATTCTATGCATTTTTAAATAATGTGTTCTTAATTAAGTCGGCATAGCTTGAACTTCTTTAAAACAACATTTTTTTAACCAATAGAATATTTGAAATATCTTCGTTTTCGTCCCACACAAATCTCTTAACCTGTGTCTTACAAATTAAATTAATATATTTTTTCTGAACAACAAATAAACAACCCACACCTTATGTATTTTTTTAATACACTAAAATCAAGCACATCTAATGAAAATTATGTTCTCATCCTATGTATGAACAAAAGAAAACTATTTTGCTAGGAAATGAATAAAAAAAAAGACTTAAAGAAAGAGTCAAATTAAAAACTCTAATCTATGAATAATTTTTAACTCGATGATTTCTTTTAGGAAAACGAATCATTCAAAAAGCATTCGCCCTTATTCCAGTTGGCGTCGTCGATTCTTAGTCGACAGTGTTTAGATTGACGTCTTCATAAATTTTGAAATTTTTTAAAATATTTTTTTAAGTTATAAAAAGGGTTTTTGTTAGTTCATGGATACCAAAAACATTCGTTTTGGCGTAAAGATGACAAAGCTAGAACTTCATAGATATGACGAAAACGATGTGACGACGCCAACTGGAATAAAGGCCAATGGTTAGATGGAGTTTCGCGACTATTAGACAAAATGCCAACTCAGAACTTAAACAAAATGATTCGTTAAATTAATATTGTTGTTGTGGTAACAGCTTGTTGATAATCCTGAAGTCTATTTCTGTTACAGACTTCGTTCCGGCACATATCCGATTATCATGAAAACATGAAATGTTGATGTTAAACTTTCCTGTGTTCTGGCTGGGAATTGAACCCAGTCCAATGCACTAACCACTAGTTACCGAAGGCCACCGTTATTTAATATAGTAAGGCCCCGACGGCGTAGCATCATATCGTCCAAAAAAGCCATGTCAGTTGTGGGAAAATTTTTGGGCGATATTACATACGCATTGGACAATCGGGTATGTTCTGGCATTCACTTGGAGCATCTCACGTGAAATGTCTTAAGAAAGAGGTGTTCTAAAAGTCGCTATCACGCCTTTTGCCATAAGTCTTTGTGCCATTCGTTTGGCACTCTTTGTGCCATACGTTTGGCACTATTTGTGCCAAACCGCAGCCGTAACAATTATATGACATTGTCAATGTCACATTCACATTCACCTGGCACAAATGGACACTACACATTTTCGACAGGGCACATTTTCGACAGGGCACAAATGGACAGGACACATTTTCGACAGGGCACATTTTTTGATTTGACCGTATGGTATGGCATGGAAGGCAAATCACATGTTAGGCAGTATTTAAGCAGAAGGTAAGCAGTTAATAATTTCTGCAGTTGCCAGACACCTCGCAATTCGTCCTGTGAAGTAAAGGTGAGAAGTGAGATGAATGTGAAGTGAGTAGCAGAACAGGGGTGAATATTTCATTTGTCAACGCTATGCCTGATTAAACGTGTTTTATTAATCGGCTGATGGCTCTTTTTTATTAATTAATGATTTACGTTGATCAATAATTAAAAATTCACACAAATATTAAAATTTGTTTCGCAAACTCCGAAATATCTTGAATATACTTCGGTTGCATTAATTTTCATTTCATTTATTTCGTACAAACTTCTGGCCAATTAAACAAACGTCTGGCCAATTAAACATAAATTACAATATGCATATAACTAAGCTTTTTAACCCAGGGTAATGGTTTGTTTAAAACTAAGTAATTAAATAAGGAATAAATATTAAAAATACAGATGGGTATACAGAAAAGTATTTAGGATAACTAAATAGCTAAAAATTTATAAAGTGTTCCATAAAATAGAAACGTTAATTCAAGATTTTTACGTAACTTTAATTAAGCGCAGTTTTGCATAACAAATGAAAATGTTATTGAAAGTGGTGAAGTAGCCTATAGAAGAGTGTAGGGAGTGAAGTGCTAAAATTTTTCATATCATTAGGTAATAAATTGTAAAGTCGTGCTACTCTTACTAGAAACGATTCATTCATTAGGTGGACAACGCTAGGAATAAGTAATTGATTTCTCCTAGTTGAATGACAAAACACCATCGATTGGCACACAAAAAGGGGAGACTGACTTTTAATCAGTTTATAAAAAAACAGAAGTAATCGTAAATTTACAAATGCATCAAAATTACAGCCCAACAATTTTGTTACATAGGGCGTCACATGAACACGCCGGTTCAGTCCATATACATACCGCGCCACCCTATTTACAGCCAGATGTACTAAATGCAAGTTACCCTGTGTAGTGCCGGAATACACTTCTAAACAGTATAGAACTGTGTGTTAACAAAAAGAGGCAAAGACAAATCGGCACCATACAGATTTTTCGGCGAAAAATTTATTCTTGAAATTAGCATATTAATGTGCTTTCCAAAACTCAATTTATCGTCTAGCTGGACACCCAAGCACTGTAACTCACGGACAAATTCAATATCAATACCGTTATATTTAACATGGATGTTGTTATGGGCGCTGGAGGAAAAAATATGGCTTTCGATTTCAACGGATTCAAGTTCAGCTTGTTATGCAACATCCACGCACGCAGAGTATCCAAAACCAAATCAATCTTAGATTGCAGAACTATCGAGCACCGACAGTCGCCTTTAAAAAATAGCTGAATATCGTCAGCAAAGGCATATGGTTCTCAACAATCCTGTAACTGGGAGAAAAGTTCATTAATAAAGATTATAAAAAGTAGAGGTCCCAGTACTGAACCCTGCGGTACCCACTTTTAACAGGCAGAACACTACTACTAACATTAATGCTAACTAATTGGCGTCTACCAGTAAGGTAAGAAGTCAACAGGACACACGCACTACTCGAGAACCCATATAAGTTATACAACTTATTCAACAAAGTGGAGTAATCCACTCTATTAAAGGCTTTCTCAAGATCTAGTGACAAAAGAATTCCAAATCTACCGCCACCGAAATTGGCTCGAATGGAGTGCGTTAAACCCGAAAACAATGAAGAAGTGCTTCTTTTGGCTCTAAAACCACACTGAGCATCATGAAATATATTGTGCTCATGCTCAACTACTTTTGAAAAAATGGGCAAAATCGAAATAGGACGGTAATCAGTTAAAGGCTGAGTAGAGTCTTTATTTTTTACAGGTACTATTTTTGCTTCTTTCCAACCAGAAGGAAATGACGACGTAAGCAAGATGGTGTTCACAAGTTTCAGAAAATGGCAAGACACAAGTGGGTATATAATTTTGAGAAATTTTAAGGTGAATCCATCCAAACCAGCAGCATTTGACTCCCACAAATCTATGCAATGGAAAGAAAAACCCCGTTATTGTTCCCCAGAGCTCTAAAATCAAAAATGTTACCAGGTTCTTCTAAATGGTTTCCACGAAACGCAATATTGAGAATTCAACATTTAAATTACAGTCGTAAGGCTTCGAATCAGACAATCCATTAGATTTAATCAATCTCCACAAATCCTTACTACACCTATTAACTTCAAACATGGATGCATGAGCATGCTTTTTAGCTTGTCGCACAACAGATTTGGCTTTGTTTCTCGCTCTGCAAAAAATACTCCAATTAGCTCTTGATCTATTCTCCATATATGCTGTAAAGGCTACGTTGCGTATGGAAATATAGTAGGAAATGCGAGGAGACTTATACCAACTATCGTCCCGTTCACATATCATTCTGCGCCTCAAAGGAAAAATCGACAGTACTGAAGAAAGGCAAGATTCAAAACTACTCCATTGAAAATCCACATCATTCGTGGAGTACAAAATTGAAAAATCCAATGATGAAACTGTGTCTTCCAAGGTCTCCTTACATACTGCATCATAGTCTATATTCATAGAACTGATTCTGACATCCGACTGAGATATTCAACGACAAAAAAAATGAATGAGTGTTCTGATATACCAGGGCAGATAAATTGGTTTGACGCAATCACGGGCTCTTCATTGCTAACAAGAAAATAGTCCAATAAAGATGTTGTATTGTGTACTACACTATAATGTGTAGGAATAGAATTGTGACGAATATTAAATTCAACCTCCCACACAATTCTCTAATATTCATGGAAGTCGCAAAATCAAATAGGTCGTTATTAAAATCCCCATGATCATCACCTCAGAATATCGCACCAACAGGTCCGATACATCATTTTCAAAAGCTTGGAAATCACCATGAGGAAGATTCACAATCCCAACAAGAATTTGACTCCCCCAAATCAACAAACTATCCTCCACCACATTTCTGATTTCAGAAAGTTTTGAAGACCTATCTGAAAGGTTAAAGCTACGACAATTAAAATGTCCAATATTTAAATTATTGCTTATCGCACTTAACGAAGAACGTAAAAAAACATTATCGCAGGCAACATACCCTAGATTACAACTATTCATAATGTTAAACGATTCATCGATAAATTAATTTAATTAAATACGTATATCAGTAAGGACCATAATTGTCCTACACATTAGCGGCCTGAGAAGTGCCGCCACCGTCACCTGACCGCATCTCAGGTATCACAAACGCTGTACTACATTCCTCGGAATCAAAGATTTTTACCAAGTCATTTTCTAGAGTAATTCGAACTTTGGGTACGTCTCCATTAATTAGGGCATATTTTAAAATACGCCTTTGCTGCCGCAACTTACGGCAAATATTAACAAGCTTAGTGGCAGGAGGGGTGAGGTGGTCATTTAAGTACACCCGGGATTGCACTTCCGAATCAATGACATCATTTAGGCGCATAGGTCTTAACCGGGAATAATTCGCCATAATTAGATCTCTTGTGTGCACTGAATTGAACTTTACCAAAACTGTTTTACCACCAAAGATATAGCAACAGTGCCATTTATTATTTTTATCCGCTCTGTTAAACGTCTTTGGCGAACACAGTTCTCAAACTCATTATCCTTTATTTTGTCTTTCAAATCCTTTTCGACACTAGATATTTTCTGTAGACAGGCCACAACATCAGACTTGACCTTGCGCAGGGCCTCAATAAATTCGGTGCGAAAGCCGCTTTCGACATCGTCAATCATGGCTTGGAATTCATTTATACAATGCTTCATCTGTTCATCAAGTTTCTGATGAAAATCAAAATCATCATTTTGCGGCGATCCTGTGAAAACTGATTGATTTTTTTTGGTTGATTGTTGCTGCTGCTTCTGTCTTATATTGTTGTTTTGCTAAGCTGCTGTGCATTTGTAATTGGAAAACAGTGATGTTATTTTGGCAAACTACTGCTAAAATGCCGGATATGAAGAGCACAATATGTTCCAACAATCTTTGTAAATCCAAAGGTTGTATTAAATGACGTTGCTGTGATTTGTGGGTGCATGCCGCTTGCACATAAAATGAACAATGTGACGTCCTTATTGCAAACCCATCACTTGCTTTTGTGTACCCGTCTTATAAGAGTAACTCTAACCCCAATGACTCCGAAGTGACCTCACGGAATGATTTAAACAGCTTAACCCCCATTTTCACAACTTCCGCTAACTCACAGATAAAAAATAAAAATTTCATACAATTAGACAGCTATAACTGTAGGTTAGCTCTAACTGTAGGATGACCGAGATTGTGGAACTGGCCGTTAGTCTCAAAAATTAATATCTTGGTTAAAAAAAAGTGATGAAGAGCGGAGCGCAGTACAAGCAGCAATAAATGGTATTGTGAAGAATAAATGGCGATTTTCATTAATGGCCTGGGACCAAATCACGGCATTTGATATCGAGTATTTTACGATCTAAATATGTTTTTTATTATCGTTAAAAGAGTATAGCTTCTGTCGAATTCGGGTAGATTGTTTAAATACATTTTTATGTAGCTAATCTGGATAGTTTTTAATCAAATTCAATGTCCACTTTTTCCTATAAACAAAAATTAAAAAGACTTTTTGATCGAAAAGTTCTTGATATCGAAAGCCGTGATTTGGCCCCTGAAGTCTCAGATTGCTGATTGCCGGAAAGAGATAAACCCGATTAACTTAACTTGTTCAGCCAAAATAAATGTACAATGTAAATGAAAACAACATATTGCATCGTAAATTAAACAGTGCTGATATTGTAATAAATGGCCTGCCTAAGGGTTTAGACAGTTCGACTCAACCAATTATTGAGTTGGACACTATTGATGATGTCCCTGTCACCGCTCTTGATATCAATCATGTCTGCTATATTAGTGAAAAAAGTCTATTTTAGTTAAATTCAATAGAGTGTATGTGCGTTATGGTATTATGCAGAATTACTTCCGGACCAAGTCTCTAATGGTATCTGACTTGATCAAACTGAACGGTAATGAAGTAAGCAGTGACATTAATACCACGTTCAATGACCGGGTTTACCTGAATCACCTGCTACTTGAAAATTAAATTCTTTATTCAGGAGACTTCAAAAGGACAAAATAATTTTAAAACTAAAGTTGTTAAAATCTAATAAGCCTAAAGTTAAGCTGATGATGCTGGACGACAAGGAGATTTATACTGATGCTGCAGGGTGTGCTGATTTGGTGAACAAGAGTGGAAAAGTTAATACAGGTTGCTGTGCGATGAGTTTGATTACTCAGTATTTACTTATGTACTTAATATTATTTTTTGTACCTTTATTGATAAACTTAATGATTGAAATATTGTTAATGATTTGTTATGATATTATTTTGTAAAATATTCCTCATGCCCTAAACATTTCTTGGTTCCCCGCCATAATACTAATGCCTACATTTGATGTCTTTTAATGACAACTTCGAGTCAACTAACAGTATCTCATTTAATTTGCAGAAGTTTAAAGTTGGCTTTTAAATCGAATGAACTTAAATGCCTCTTTAGATATGGCGTATTTGATTTATTTGTCGTTTCTGAGACTTGGTTGACCGATGAGATTCCAGATAGAGTTGTTGATATACCTGGCTACAAACTTTGCCGTAACGACCGTATTTTTCCTGGAAGAGGTGACGTTATAGGGATTTACATATGTGTCGAACATGATTGATTATAGGCAAATTTTTAAAACTTCGTTGACAGGGTGTGCTTCTCTCTTTATTGAACTAAATTTTGGTGACACTAAATTTTATTCGGTGGTGATTATCTTCCTAGAGGTGATTTAGAGACGTTTGAAGACTTCCATGGCAGTATTCTGCCAGCCTACTTCAATATAATTGTTTTTATTTATTTATTCAATATCAATACAAAGAAAGCCAAAAAGGCCAATTATACATGTATTTTAATATACTCCACTATGTACAGCATTAATAAACAACTAAAATGTATTATTGTGAATTATAAAATAGTTCACAAAAATAATTAAAGATTTAAAAATTACTCCCCAGCCATACGAGGGTTGCTATTTATATCTCGGTCCTGGCAATGCTGGTGTTGACAGATGAAAACTGGAACTTCCATTGGAAAGTATGACATTTTTATCCCATCGCCTTTAACGAGGAGGGTGTATATCATTTGCTAAGAGCTAAAAGTGTAACACATCGAAGGAGTGACCTAAGACCCTAAGTATGTTCGTCGGATATCCGTTTTGGGTCATTTTAAGTCGAATGAGAAATGTCCGTCCGTCTGTCTGCTGGCTGGTGCGCACGATAACTCTCGAAAGAATAACCGATTGACTTCAAATATGGTATGTAGTAATATTTTTTTCTATCTCCGGCTAAGTTCGAAGTTGGGCCATATTGCTCCACTCCTTCTAGTACCTCCCCCACAAAGGGTTAAAATGTTGTGAAATATTGATTATTTAATAACTTCTATACTACTTGTTTGATTCCTTTGAAATTATACACATAATAATAGTTTAGTCACTATTACCTCGAGAAAAATGGGCATTATTGCCACGCTCCTTTTGGTACCTACCACACAAATGGACCATTTTGTACCAAAAGTTACCAGCTTATAACTTTAATACCAGTGCATACAAATACTAGATTCTACATTTCAGAGATAAATGGGCGTTATTGGCACGCAATGTTTGGTTTTGCACCAAAAGTTAACTGCGTATAACATTAATACCATTCACACAAATACTTGAAATTTTGCTCAGTGAATGCTTTTATAGGACCAACGGACCAGTGAAAAATGGGTGTTATTGGTAGGCCCCCTTTGGTACCTCCCACAGAAATTGACCATTTTGCACCAAATGTTAACAGCGTATAACTTTAATACCAGTACATACTTTAAAGTTATTAAAAGCAATTTAAATTAGTAATAATAAAATTAAACAAAAAACTAATACATTTGCCGATGTGTGAGAGCTTACATTGTCATGTTGCACAATGATTCGTCTTCTTTTGTTCGTTTTTCGAATTTCTCCGAAGACTTCAGGCAAACAAATTGTGGTGTACCACTCAGAACTGACCGTCCTACGTTGCTCAAGCGGAGCAGTCGCCACATGACCAATTTTGCCGAAGTAACAGGCGACTATTTGTTTCGTAGTGCTTCTTCCACGAACAACTTTCGTTGGATTTGGCTCATCTTCGAAGACCCACACGGTCGGTTGTTGTTTTGTTTCGGGCTCATACGCAAGATTCGTCACCTGTGACGATCTTATAAACGTCTTTTGAAGCACCGCGATCGTATTTTTTCAAAATTTCTTTGCACCAATCGACACGAGCCTTTTTTTAACAATTGTCTAATTGTGCGGGATCCAACGAGAACAAACCTTTTTTACGGCCAGGTGTTCATGCAATATCGAATGTATGCTGGTGGTAGAAATGTCCATGGGCGCCTCTATCTCACGGTATGTCACATGACGATCTTGCATTATCAGTTCACGCACGGCATCAATGTTCTCTGGCACAACGGCCGTTATTGGACGACCTTCATGACTTTCGTCTTTGAGCGAGCGTCGGCCACGATTGAATTCATTAAACCAGTTTTTCACAGTGCTATAGGATGGTGCTTCATCGCCATACAAAGACTTAAGTTCATCGATACACTCTTGTCGTGATAATGCACATCGAAAGTTGTGAAAAATGATCGCACGAAAATGTTCACGAGTTAATTCCATTTTTTTGCCAAATTGATTTTTTCAAGGCACTGTAAACAACACAAATGGTGGTCGTACGTCAAAACGTTCTGAGTACGTTTATGATAAAAATGTCAAACTTTCCAATGGAAATGTCAGATGGCGCCAGATATATATAGCAACCCTCGTAAGATACATGAATCCATGACAATTTAAAATTAGTCGCATTAAAATATTCCTTCAGGTTTCCCTGAAATCAGTGTTTGATTGGATTGCTTTTGTCGCGTAAGAATGGATTTGTTTTTTGTAATTATCTTGAAAACGAACAATTGGGCAAAATCAAACTTAGCACCAATTATAGTGCTAATATAGAGCTATAAGTTTCGCCTTTTGTCAAAATGAAATAATGTTTTGGCATATGTTTTTCACTCTGAATGACTACGAATGTCGCATTCGGCATTGGAGAAATGACCATATGTTACACCCGATTTGACATGTAAGCGCTGTAGAAACCGTATTTTACACCCGATCTGTTCGAAATTCGGCAGAGTTTTCTTATAACGTGAATGAACGCTACCAAATTCGGAGAAAATCCGTTCAGATTTAGATATAGCCCCTCATATATATGTTTCATCCGATTTGATATGTAAGCGCTGTAGAACCCTTATTTTATATCCGATCCGTACGAAATTCGTCAGAGAGAGTTTTCTTGTTACATGTATGAACACTACCAAATTCTTATCGCAATGCATATTTTCGCATTGTTAGGGAGGCGTAGGGTGTTATAAAGTCGGCCCCGCCGACTTTCTGCCTTTCCTTACTGGTTAGACATGTATATAATTGTTACAGCTGTAATGTTCTAGATCGAATTTCCGCCGAACATACTTAGGGCTTAGGTGGTCACTCCTTCGATGTGTTACAATTTTGACCCGTAGAAAATTATGTATACCCTCCTCCACTAAAGTATTAAAGACTTCTCTCTACTCTAGTAATGAAATTCCAGATAAAATACATATTTATTATGGTTGGGGCCTCTTAGAGCGCCCTGAATATTTCTTGCACTTCTATGATTATGTACGGCTAGATGTATTTCTTTTTGCAAACTTATTTTCCTAACTATTGGGCCGAAAGAGAGTTGTTTTCTTTGTGCAATGTATCGGGAAAAGTTAGTAATAGGTACAATTTCCAACTTACCAACAAAATGACGTTGCAATAAGAATAGCAATCCAACTGACACCTGCGTGAAGATACCGACGTCGGTAACTTTCGATAGCTTCCGATAACACGAAATAACAGGGTGATCCAAAGTAGCACAACATAATGTCAAACAACAAAATGTACGTGTGTGTATATACGTATCAGCTGTTTTAGACAGAAAAATTTACCGATTTTGGTCGGTGGATGACAGATGTGAAATTGTCATTTATTAGTAAATAAGTGAAAATTATTTTTGTTTTAAAGAAAAGTGAATAATAGAAATAAAAGAGGTCATTGCACCGATCATTTTCGTGTACCATATATCCTTAAAATACCAAATCTCACCATATAACTTGCTGTTTTCCACTTAGGACACTGGTGGCCAGGGCACAAAATCCAGTCTGGAGGCCAAACTGAGAGACAATATATTCCAAGTTTTGCTCCACTGAATGAGGAAATCAATACGAACGTTTCCATGTATTCAGAGTTTCCAGAAACTGATTTTAAATGACCAAATAATCCAGATTTCGGTTTACCCACTGGTAGTCAGGACACAAAATCCAGTCTGGAGGCCAAACGGAGATACAATATATTCTGGATTTTGCACCACCGAAAAAGGAAACCTACACGAATATTTCCATGTATTCAGAGTTTCCAGAAACTGATTTTAAATGACCAAATAATCCAGATTTCGGTTTGCCCACTGGTGGTCAGGACACAAAATCCAGTCTGGAAGCTAAACGGAAAGACAATACATTCTGAATTTTGCACCACTGAAAAAGGAAATCAGTACGAACATTTCCATGTATTCAGAGTTTCCAGAAACTGATTTTGAATGACCAAATAATCCAGATTTCGGTTTGCCCACTGGTGGTCAGGACACAAAATCCAGTCTGGAAGCTAAACGGAAAGACAATATATTCTGAATTTTGCACCACTGAAAAAGGAAATCAGTATGAACATTTCCATGTATTCAGAGTTTCCAGAAACTGATTTTAAATGACCAAATAATCCAGATTTCGGTTTACCCACTGGTGGTCAGGACACAAAATCCAGTCTGGAGGCCAAACGGAGATACAATATATTCTGGATTTTGCACCACCGAAAAAGGAAACCTACACGAATATTTCCATGTATTCAGAGTTTCCAGAAACTGATTTTAAATGACCAAATAATCCAGATTTCGGCTTTCCCACTGGTGGTCAGGACACAAAATCCAGTCTGGAAGCCAAACAGAAAGACAATATATTCTGAATTTTGCACCACTGAAAAAGGAAGTCAGTACGAACATTTCCATGTATTCAGAGTTTCCAGAAACTGATTTTAAATGACCAAATAATCCAGATTTCGATTTGCCCACTGGTGGTCAGGACACAAAATCCAGTCTGGAAGCCAAACGGAGAGACAATATATTCCAAGTTTTGCTCCACTGAATGAGGAAATCAATACGAACATTTCCATGTATTCAGAGTTTCCAGAAACTGATTTTAAATGACCAAATAATCCAGATTTCGATTTGCCCACTGGTGGTCAGGACACAAAATCCAGTCTGGAAGCTAAACGGAAAGACAATATATTCTGAATTTTGCACCACTGAAAAAGGAAGTCAGTACGAACATTTCCATGTATTCAGAGTTTCCAGAAACTGATTTTAAATGACCAAATAATCCAGATTTCGGTTTACCCACTGGTGGTCAGGACACAAAATCCAGTCTGGAAGCCAAACGGAGAGACAATATATTCCAAGTTTTGCTCCACTGAATGAGGAAATCAATACGAACATTTCCATGTATTCAGAGTTTCCAGAAACTGATTTTAAATGACCAAATAATCCAGATTTCGATTTGCCCACTGGTGGTCAGGACACAAAATCCAGTCTGGAAGCTAAACGGAAAGACAATATATTCTGAATTTTGCACCACTGAAAAAGGAAATCAGTATGAACATTTCCATGTATTCAGAGTTTCCAGAAACTGATTTTAAATGACCAAATAATCCAGATTTCGGTTTACCCACTGGTGGTCAGGACACAAAATCCAGTCTGGAGGCCAAACGGAGATACAATATATTCTGGATTTTGCACCACCGAAAAAGGAAACCTACACGAATATTTCCATGTATTCAGAGTTTCCAGAAACTGATTTTAAATGACCAAATAATCCAGATTTCGGCTTTCCCACTGGTGGTCAGGACACAAAATCCAGTCTGGAAGCCAAACAGAAAGACAATATATTCTGAATTTTGCACCACTGAAAAAGGAAGTCAGTACGAACATTTCCATGTATTCAGAGTTTCCAGAAACTGATTTTAAATGACCAAATAATCCAGATTTCGATTTGCCCACTGGTGGTCAGGACACAAAATCCAGTCTGGAAGCCAAATGAATTTTTCTGCAAAATTACAATTTTTATAACTTTAATGTTGAAACTTTCTGGAGAAGTTTATAATAATAATAACTTTTGGTAAATATTTCTAGGTTAATGCGATTTTGACGAATTTTTCTATAAAATTCATCATATTTTTGACAAAATTTTCTAGATAAAAGCATTTCGAATAAATTCCTTATATTAATAATAAATTCATTTTCGACAAAATTTGCTAGAAAAATGTAATTTTAATAAAAAATAATAATTTGTTTCGTTTCTGCTATTGTAAATTTATTTAAAAAATACATTATAACAAAACCTAATCTCTACATAATAAACACAGTACAAAAATGTTATGTTAAAAATGCCACATCAAATATCGCCTGCTGTTGTACATTACGGGACCTCGTATTTCGTGGACTTCTCATAAGATTATTGAATACTTGTATCTTATATCATCATTTTACAATGTACCCAAGCCAAAATACAATTCCTCGGACGAGCAAAAACTTCATGATCACCGCGTGGTATATCTTTTGACAAATTTTGTGAGATACCACCATCGCCTTCAGCACGAGAAGATGGTGATATCCTGGCATCACAGGGCAAGTTGTGGAAATGTGTTTTACGTCTTTCCACTAAGACATGCCATATTTCAAAGAGCGGGTGTAATGCGATAATCATAAATCTTTTGAACTTCAGCAGAAATAAGTTCACCTTCTTGCAGATACTTTCGCATTGCCGGTTCATATTCTGCTAGACGCCTTCTCAGTTCTCCACCCAGTAAATTAACGGAGGAAAGCAAAAGCACAGAATCTAGTCTTGAATTGGTATTAACGTTCCATCTTTTTGTTGAACCTCAGTGATACGTGCTACCACTACATCCCCTATTTCTCCAACGTAACGAATCTTCAGCGGTTTAATGGAGACCAATTTTTTTCACCCGTTCCATGACGCCAGCAACGGAAGCTTTAATATCATCTGCTTCCACATAAGTTCCATGACCTTTCATAAATCTATACTGGACAGTAACCACTTTGCCGGGTGCGTAAAGGCGAAGAGCTGTGGCTTGATTTTGAGCCAATATTGATTTGTTCAATATCTTTTAAAAATAGTTAAATTCTACTGAGAAAATATGAAACTATAAAATGTAAACAAAACACGCTATACTCGTGAGAAATTACAGTGATGCCACTCTATTGTTTTTCGCTCGCAACAGTAAATTGAGGTATGCCTTAAATCAGAGCGCCGACGGATGACGTACTTAACCGAAAAGGCAAATCGGGTTTCTTAGCCGATTTGTCTTTCTGTTAGAATTTTTCATATCGGCCTACGATTTTTTCAAAAAAAAACTTCAAAAGTCGTGTTTATTTCTTAAAAAAATATTTAAATAAAAAGTTCTGATTCACACTCGACAATTTTTTTCAAGCAAGTGTCAAGATTTGTAGTAGGGAGAGGTAGGCGGAAAAAGCTCTGCTCTCTCTCATAAAAACTTTGACACTTGCCTGAAAAAATTTGTATCGGGTGTTTTGTATATATCAAAAGTGAGTTTATAAATTAGACATTTCGTAAAAACTTATATTCCTTTTCGGAACTGCAAGCCTTTTTTAAAACCAAAACAGAATATTTTTATTAAAATATAAACATAAGTAACAATATTTTTTAAGAAATAGAAACGATTTTTGAACTTTTTTTTTTGAAAAAATCTTGGCCGATATAGAAAATTTTAACCATTTAAGGCAGAAAGACAGATCGGCTAAGAAACCCGATTTGCCTTTTGTACCGATTTACACTGGCTGAATGTTCATGAGAGAAAGGCAGTCGCCAAAAGGGGGAAAAAACTCACCCGTACTCGGGCTGAACGTTTTTTGTGTTTCACTCGCACTTTGAAACAACAACAATTTACACAGCAATATCCGAAACAAAATTACGTGTTTAAACGCAGAGGCTAGTTTAAAAGAGAATTAGCGGATAATCTGCTGAAAAAAATCCATGTGTAAATCTGCACTTTCGGCTATAGTACGTCATCCGTCGGCGCTCTGATTTAAGGCATACCTCAATTTACTGTTGCGAGCGAAAAACAATAGAGTGGCATCACTGTAATTTCTCACGAGTACAGCGTGTTTTGTTTACATTTTATAGTTTCATATTTTCTCAGTAGAATTTAACTATTTTTAATAGATATTGAACAAATCAATAAAAATTACAACAAGTGTTAACATACGTCTGGCTTTGGCCTGCGTCGATATGGGTTTATTGGCTCAAAATCAAGCCACAGCTCTTCGCCTTTACGCACCCGGCAAAGTGGTTACTGTCCAGTATAGATTTATGAAAGGTCATGGAACTTATGTGGAAGCAGATGATATTAAAGCTTCCGTTGCTGGCGTCATGGAACGGGTGAAAAAAATTGGTCTCCATTAAACCGCTGAAGATTCGTTACGTTGGAGAAATAGGGGATGTAGTGGTAGCACGTATCACTGAGGTTCAACAAAAAGATGGAACGTTAATACCAATTCAAGACTAGATTCTGTGCTTTTGCTTTCCTCCGTTAATTTACTGGGTGGAGAACTGAGAAGGCGTCTAGCAGAATATGAACCGGCAATGCGAAAGTATCTGCAAGAAGGTGAACTTATTTCTGCTGAAGTTCAAAAGATTTATGATTATCGCATTACACCCGCTCTTTGAAATATGGCATGTCTTAGTGGAAAGACGTAAAACACATTTCCACAACTTGCCCTGTGATGCCAGGATATCACCATCTTCTCGTGCTGAAGGCGATGGTGGTATCTCACAAAATTTGTCAAAAGATATACCACGCGGTGATCATGAAGTTTTTGCTCGTCCGAGGAATTGTATTTTGGCTTGGGTACATTGTAAAATGATGATATAAGATACAAGTATTCAATAATCTTATGAGAAGTCCACGAAATACGAGGTCCCGTAATGTACAACAGCAGGCGATATTTGATGTGGCATTTTTAACATAACATTTTTGTACTGTGTTTATTATGTAGAGATTAGGTTTTGTTATAATGTATTTTTTAAATAAATTTACAATAGCAGAAACGAAACAAATTATTATTTTTTATTAAAATTACATTTTTCTAGCAAATTTTGTCGAAAATGAATTTATTATTAATATAAGGAATTTATTCGAAATGCTTTTATCTAGAAAATTTTGTCAAAAATATGATGAATTTTATAGAAAAATTCGTCAAAATCGCATTAACCTAGAAATATTTACCAAAAGTTATTATTATTATAAACTTCTCCAGAAAGTTTCAACATTAAAGTTATAAAAATTGTAATTTTGCAGAAAAATTCATTTGGCTTCCAGACTGGATTTTGTGTCCTGACCACCAGTGGGCAAATCGAAATCTGGATTATTTGGTCATTTAAAATCAGTTTCTGGAAACTCTGAATACATGGAAATGTTCGTACTGACTTCCTTTTTCAGTGGTGCAAAATTCAGAATATATTGTCTTTCTGTTTGGCTTCCAGACTGGATTTTGTGTCCTGACCACCAGTGGGAAAGCCGAAATCTGGATTATTTGGTCATTTAAAATCAGTTTCTGGAAACTCTGAATACATGGAAATATTCGTGTAGGTTTCCTTTTTCGGTGGTGCAAAATCCAGAATATATTGTATCTCCGTTTGGCCTCCAGACTGGATTTTGTGTCCTGACCACCAGTGGGTAAACCGAAATCTGGATTATTTGGTCATTTAAAATCAGTTTCTGGAAACTCTGAATACATGGAAATGTTCATACTGATTTCCTTTTTCAGTGGTGCAAAATTCAGAATATATTGTCTTTCCGTTTAGCTTCCAGACTGGATTTTGTGTCCTGACCACCAGTGGGCAAATCGAAATCTGGATTATTTGGTCATTTAAAATCAGTTTCTGGAAACTCTGAATACATGGAAATGTTCGTATTGATTTCCTCATTCAGTGGAGCAAAACTTGGAATATATTGTCTCTCCGTTTGGCTTCCAGACTGGATTTTGTGTCCTGACCACCAGTGGGTAAACCGAAATCTGGATTATTTGGTCATTTAAAATCAGTTTCTGGAAACTCTGAATACATGGAAATGTTCATACTGATTTCCTTTTTCAGTGGTGCAAAATTCAGAATATATTGTCTTTCCGTTTAGCTTCCAGACTGGATTTTGTGTCCTGACCACCAGTGGGCAAATCGAAATCTGGATTATTTGGTCATTTAAAATCAGTTTCTGGAAACTCTGAATACATGGAAATGTTCGTATTGATTTCCTCATTCAGTGGAGCAAAACTTGGAATATATTGTCTCTCCGTTTGGCTTCCAGACTGGATTTTGTGTCCTGACCACCAGTGGGCAAACCGAAATCTGGATTATTTGGTCATTTAAAATCAGTTTCTGGAAACTCTGAATACATGGAAATATTCGTGTAGGTTTCCTTTTTCGGTGGTGCAAAATCCAGAATATATTGTATCTCCGTTTGGCCTCCAGACTGGATTTTGTGTCCTGACTACCAGTGGGTAAACCGAAATCTGGATTATTTGGTCATTTAAAATCAGTTTCTGGAAACTCTGAATACATGGAAATGTTCGTATTGATTTCCTCATTCAGTGGAGCAAAACTTGGAATATATTGTCTCTCCGTTTGGCTTCCAGACTGGATTTTGTGTCCTGACCACCAGTGGGCAAATCGAAATCTGGATTATTTGGTCATTTAAAATCAGTTTCTGGAAACTCTGAATACATGGAAATGTTCGTATTGATTTCCTCATTCAGTGGAGCAAAACTTGGAATATATTGTCTCTCCGTTTGGCTTCCAGACTGGATTTTGTGTCCTGACCACCAGTGGGCAAATCGAAATCTGGATTATTTGGTCATTTAAAATCAGTTTCTGGAAACTCTGAATACATGGAAATGTTCGTACTGATTTCCTTTTTCAGTGGTGCAAAATTCAGAATATATTGTCTTTCCGTTTAGCTTCCAGACTGGATTTTGTGTCCTGACCACCAGTGGGTAAACCGAAATCTGGATTATTTGGTCATTTAAAATCAGTTTCTGGAAACTCTGAATACATGGAAATGTTCGTATTGATTTCCTCATTCAGTGGAGCAAAACTTGGAATATATTGTCTCTCCGTTTGGCTTCCAGACTGGATTTTGTGTCCTGACCACCAGTGGGTAAACCGAAATCTGGATTATTTGGTCATTTAAAATCAGTTTCTGGAAACTCTGAATACATGGAAATGTTCATACTGATTTCCTTTTTCAGTGGTGCAAAATTCAGAATATATTGTCTTTCCGTTTAGCTTCCAGACTGGATTTTGTGTCCTGACCACCAGTGGGCAAACCGAAATCTGGATTATTTGGTCATTCAAAATCAGTTTCTGGAAACTCTGAATACATGGAAATGTTCGTACTGATTTCCTTTTTCAGTGGTGCAAAATTCAGAATATATTGTCTTTCCGTTTAGCTTCCAGACTGGATTTTGTGTCCTGACCACCAGTGGGCAAACCGAAATCTGGATTATTTGGTCATTTAAAATCAGTTTCTGGAAACTCTGAATACATGGAAATATTCGTGTAGGTTTCCTTTTTCGGTGGTGCAAAATCCAGAATATATTGTATCTCCGTTTGGCCTCCAGACTGGATTTTGTGTCCTGACTACCAGTGGGTAAACCGAAATCTGGATTATTTGGTCATTTAAAATCAGTTTCTGGAAACTCTGAATACATGGAAATGTTCGTACTGATTTCCTTTTTCAGTGGTGCAAAATTCAGAATATATTGTCTTTCCGTTTAGCTTCCAGACTGGATTTTGTGTCCTGACCACCAGTGGGCAAACCGAAATCTGGATTATTTGGTCATTTAAAATCAGTTTCTGGAAACTCTGAATACATGGAAATATTCGTGTAGGTTTCCTTTTTCGGTGGTGCAAAATCCAGAATATATTGTCTCTCCGTTTGGCCTCCAGACTGGATTTTGTGCCCTGGCCACCAGTGTCCTTAGTGGAAAACAGCAAGTTATATGGTGAGATTTGGCATTTTAAGGACATATGGTACACGAAAATGATCAGTGCAATGACCTCTTTTATTTCTATTATTCACTTTTCTCTAAAACAAAAATAATTTTCACTTATTTACTAATAAATGACAATTTCACATCTGTCATCCACCGACCAAAATCGGTAAATTTTTCTGTCTAAAACAGCTGATACGTATATACACACACGTACATTTTGTTTTTTGACATTATGTTGTGCTACTTTGGATCACCCTGTTATTTCGTGTTATCGGAAGTTACCGACGTCGGTATCTTCACGCAGGTCCAACTGACACATCTAATACCACAAATTCGAAATTCCTTTCACTTTTAGCACTTAAACTTATTTATTAAAAGTTTGTTTTACGTATCTTTTTTATTATGAAAAACAGATTTTAAGCTCAATATCTTCTTCATAAACAAAAACTCCCGACTTTTCGCGCAAACAATTTTTTATTTGAGTGACGTTAGTGATGGTATTCTGTCGGTGTGCAGTGTTGTATTTATTTTTGCGATGACTTCGATTAAACGATATCCGCATTATTCATTAAATCGCTAATCGTTAGCCCAAACAATGACAATTGAATACTATAGACGTTGCATGGTATTTACAGACTTCATCCGCCAGGTGGCGTCCGAGCAGCCTTTCTCTCATTCCCAAATTCCTCTCTCAATTATTTCTCTGTCAAAACATGCCGACTTTTTTGTACTCTCAAATAATTTCTGAGAAGGGAGTGAGTTTTTCAGTTTGTTTTGTTGTTGAATGTTTTGAAGTTGGAATATAATAAATAAATACTTTCTGTCTTTGCAGAGTAAATAAAAGTATCTATCCTCTCTTTGCAGAACGCTCTCTTTACAGTTTAGGCAGACAAAGCGCCATCTTCAATATGTAGACATACTAAACGAATTGTCAAACTCCATGCGACGTCTATAGTATTCAATTGTCATTGAGCCCAAACTGTTTCAGTGACAATGACAATTGAATACTATAGACGTCGCATGGAGTTTGACAATTCATTTAGTATATCTGCATAATGAAGATGGCGCTTTGTCTGGCTAAACTGTAAAGAGAGCGTTCTGCAAAGAGAGGATAGATACTTTTATTAGAGAAAAGATTTTCATCATTAATTTTATTATATTCCAACTTCAAAACATTCAACAACAAAACAAACTGAAATACTCACTCCTTCTCAGAAATTATTTGAGAGTACAAAAAAGTCCGCATGTTTTGACAGAGAAATAATTGAGAGAGGAATTTGAGAATGAGAGAAAGGCTACTCGGACGCCACCTGGGGAATGAAGTCTGTAAATACCATGCGACGTCTATAGTATTTAATTGTCATTGTCAGTGACCTGCGTGAAGATACCGACGTCGGTAACTTTCGATAACTTCCGATAGCACGAAATAACAGGGTGACCCAAACTAGCATAAAATAATGTCAAATAGCAAAATGTACGTGTGTGTGTGTACATTTCAGCTGTTTTGGAAGTTTGATAGAAAAAGTTACCGACGTCGGTCGGACCTGCGTGAAGATACCGACGTCGGTAACTTTCGATAACTTCCGATAACACGAAATAACAGGGTGACCCAAACTAGCATAAAATAATGTCAAATAGCAAAATGTACGTGTGCGTGTGTACATTTCAGCTGTTTTGGAAGTTTGATAGAAAAAGTTACCGACGTCGGTCGGACCTACGTGAAGATACCGACGTCGGTAACTTTCGATAACTTCCGATAACACGAAATAACAGGGTGACCCAAACTAGCATAAAATAATGTCAAATAGCAAAATGTACGTGTGTGTGTGTACATTTCAGCTGTTTTGGAAGTTTGATAGAAAAAGTTACCGACGTCGGTCGGTGAATGACAGATGTGCAATTGTCATATTTTGGAGAATATGTAAACATAATTTTGGTTTCAGAGAAAAGTGAATATAAGGAATAAAAGACGACATTGCACTGGTCATTTTCGTGTCCCATTTGTCCTCGAAATATATAATCTCAGATTGTGACTTGTAAAATTCACATTTCCCACTGGTGGTCAGGACACAAAAGCCGTCCTGGAAACCTATTGGATAAGGTATACACTCCTATTTTTATACCACTGAAAGAGGATACCAATACGAATATTTTCATGTATCGAGTGTATCCAGAATCAGTTTTAAACTTCCTGAAAATTACAGATTTCGGTTTGGCCACTGGTGGTCAGGACACAAAAGTCGTCCTGGAATCCTATTGGAAAAGGTATACACTCCTATTTTTATACCACTGAAAGAGTATACCAATACGAATATTTTCATATACCAAGTGTATCCGGAATCAGTTTTTAACTTCCTGAAAGTTCCAGATTTCGATTTGGCCACTGGTGGTCAGGACACAAAAGTCGTCCTGGAAGCCTATTGGAAAAGGTATACACTCCTATTTTTATACCACTGAAAGAGGATACCAATACGAATATTTTCATGTGTCGAGTGTATCCAGAATCAGTTTTTAACTTCCTGAAGGTTCCAGATTTCGATTTGGCCACTGGTGGTCAGGACACAAAAGTCGTCCGGGAAGCCTATTGGAAAAGGTATACACTCCTATTTTTATACCACTGAAAGAGGATACCAATACGAATATTTTCATGTGTCGAGTGTATCCAGAATCAGTTTTAAACTTCCTGAATATCCAGAATCAGTTTTTAACTTCCTGAAGGTTCCAAAAAACTGATTCTGGATACACTCGACACATGAAAATATTCGTATTTTTGGAACCTTCAGGAAGTTTAAAAAGTGATTCTGGATACACTCGGCACATGAAAATATTCGTATTGGTATCCTCTTTCAGTGGTATAAAAATAGGAGTGTATACCTTTTCCAATAGGATACCAGGACGACTTTTGTGTCCTGACCACCAGTGGCCAAACCGAAATCTGGAACCTTCAGCAAGTTAAAAACTGATACACTCGATACATGAAAATATTCGTATTGGTATCCTCTTTCAGTGGTATAAAAATAGGAGTGTATACCTTTTCCAATAGGTTTCCAGGACGACTTTTGTGTCCTGACCACCAGTGGCCAAATCGAAATCTGGAACCTTCAGGAAGTTAAAAACTGATTCTGGATACACTCGATACATGAAAATATTCGTATTGGTATCCGCTTTCAGTGGTATAAAAATAGGAGTGTATACCTTTTCCAATAGGCTTCCAGGACGACTTTTGTGTCTTGACCACCAGTGGCCAAACCGAAATCTGTAATTTTCAGGAAGTTTAAAACTGATTCTTGATACACTCGATACATGAAAATATTCGTATTGGTATAGTCTTTCAGTGGTATAAAAATAGGAGTGTATACCTTATCCAATAGGTTTCCAGGACGGCTTTTGTGTCCTGACCACCAGTGGGAAATGTGAAATTTACAAGTCACAATCTGAGATTATATATTTCGAGGACAAATGGGATACGAAAATGACCAGTGCAATGTCGTCTTTTATTCCTTATATTCACTTTTCTCTGAAACCAAAATTATTTTTACATATTCTCTAAAATATGACAATTGCACATCTGTCATTCACCGACAGACGTCGGTAACCTTTTCTATCAAACTTCCAAAACAGCTGAAATGTACACACACACACGTACATTTTGCTATTTGACATTATTTTATGCTAGTTTGGGTCACCGTTATTTCGTGTTATCGGAAGTTATCGAAAGTTACCGACGTCGGTATCTTCACGCAGGTGGTATTTAAGAGACACCCTTACATACAACACACAAAGTCTCTCGAAACGCCTTAACATACAACCGACAAAGTCGTACGACAAGTAGGGATGGAAATGTTAGTACTTTATTACTGTTTTCTGTATATTTCCACTTTCAAAAGTCAGTGCCATTTTCTTGTATCCCATTTTTGTTTAGGAATTAATTATATCAGATTGTTTTTATAAATATTTTATTTTCAATTAGATAAAAATCAAATGACATTTTGTGTTACTAACTCACACGCTCAGCGTACGTTTTGTACCACAATTAATTTTTTATACATTGTATATTGACGGAGAAAATTTATGTAGGCTGTATCAGGCTTTCATACATCCCGAATCGATGTAGTGATACGTGGTATTCATATCCAAAGCGGGAAAAATATCGCACACTAGAACAAAAGACTTCAGACCAATTAGCGTATCCTCCTTCCTATTAAAAGGTCTCGAACGATTTTTATATTGCATGCTTACAACAAAGGAAAGTTTAAAAAACTGCCCTGTACGAAATTGTGAGCACTATCGAATCGTCCCTACATTTTAAGAAATTCAGTATGGTGAATCTGCCTTGATACGACTACTTCAATGCCTGCTCAAAAGAAGACGCATAACAGAATCTCTTGGGACCACAACTCAAATAAGGTTTGTAAACAGACGGACCCCACAAGGAGGAGTACTGTCTCCAATAATTTGGATCCTAGCGGTGAATGAAATCCTGCTAGATGTAGAAAGTTGTGTGCAAGATCGTGGCATATGCGGACGGCGTGGCAATCGAGTGGCAAATTGGTGCCTTAGCGGAGTTTTAAGGACTACATCGACTGAGTCTTTACAAGCCCTGCTCCATATTCAAACAACAATAATAACAATAATCGGTTAGTTGTGGTAACCAATTTTAAACTTTCATTGTAGTACCATATGATCGATTTTTGGTTGTGACAACCAATGTTTTATTCTTGACAATTGAAATTATATCAATAGACCAAAAATTATTATTGCATCGAATAATTGGTTACTACAACAGAAAAAATATTAATAAATAATCATTTTTTGGTTATCCCAATAATTTTCTAAATTTAGAATAATTAAATGTATTTTGGAAATACAACCGAAAGATTGGTTGCTGTTCTTTTGCTGATATATGAGAAACAAAAAATAAAATTACTCGACATAAATAAATCTTCAACATTTTGTTCAAGAACGGTATATGTAGTCAAAAATAATCTCATGTGGATAATAATGTGTGGAATGCAGAATATGTTCTGCAAAATGTTTTACATAAAGCACGGTACTATGTGCCGGTTTCACGCTGAAATCCCATACAAAAATCAAAGTTGTGAAAAAATGAGTGAAATTTTTTCATTTGTGGTACTATGTTTTTTCAACGTGAGAAATTGACTTTTTGCGCCGCTACAAATTAATTGAACGCAGCAACAAATTGAATGCCGCCAGCATTGTACTCCTATTTATTTATATTCATGTTTGTCCGCGAGAAATTCAATTGTTGTCAATCTTAGCGATAAAAATAAAAAATACAAAATTAAATTATCTGAAAGAAAACTAATGCAAAGCTTTGGAACAGAAAATAATTATGTATATTGAATAAACGAGAAGAGCGACATTCCGATTGGATAGCAAAGCAATAAAGTGCAAAACACTGGAAGGACATGTAACTATATGTAATAATGTGGAATTTGTCTTATAATTACGTATGTACATTTACGTTTGTATGTTTAGAACAATCGTGACGAAAAGCCTGGAAAAACTTTGTGGACGGCAAACGCTACCGAAGCAGTAGGACAATGGAATTGGGCAGTGCCTGTGATATCGTTTTTAAATGGTTATAAAGAACATAGTGAGTTCTTGCCAGCCATAGGAGTTGGAAGAAGAAAATCCGTTTATGGATAGAAGTGTAATTTATATATGTCCACAAATATAATGTAAATCCTTAAAAATAATAACAAAACATTTATTTTGGTTCATCAAAACATCATTTTATTTATTTATATTTGTACAACAGTAGGAAATTATTTTGTTATTTGTAACATTGTATTACGCTTATGATGCCTCACAAGCATCGCCATCGTATCAACACAAAATAAATAATTTATTTAATTATAACATTAGCACAATGATCTTCAACCATATTTCCATTCTACAATTTAAATTAACTATTTTCTAA
Organism: Eudasyphora cyanicolor; assembly: GCA_963930755.1. Lineage (NCBI taxonomy): Eukaryota > Metazoa > Arthropoda > Insecta > Diptera > Muscidae > Eudasyphora > Eudasyphora cyanicolor. Next base: position 116,702,244 of record OZ005736.1, read on the forward strand.
GTCGGCATTATTCCATTTAATTGCTTTTTGATTCAAATTTAAACTCGTGTTTGTTTTCAAGAAAAGCAAAAAGGAAAAAATGCACATGCTTATACACAGACACATACATATAAAAGTGACATTTCGACACACACACTTCAAAAATGCAATGCGACCTTAGTAAAAAAGCGTTCCATTTTTCAACTTGAAATAACATTTTGTGGAATTTTTTCAAGGTGAAAAAACATAGTACCCACCTTAAATAAGCGATATTTGCATACAAGTTTTGTGTTTTTTTTCGTGTAATAAAATTGGTGTCAAATATTTCCAGATCGCATAATAGTGATGAATTTGTAATATGGAATTTTTAATTTTGTTATGAATTGTTTGGTTTTTTGTTCAATAAATAAAATAAAAAATAATTAAAAATGTTTTTAGGTAATTGTCGGTATTATATGACTGACAAATTGTCAGAACAACCAATTTTTATAAACAGTTGGTTGGCAACATACAACAGATAAATTTAGCCAACATTTTCGTAGTTGATTGAAATACAAATATGATTGTTGTCAACATGGAAGCAGAAGTATACCACAACCAAAATGTTGGTTGTCCTGATGGAATCGCATTATAGTAGACGGAACTAACAAAATTCGGTTGGCAAATAATTCGGTTGAAGCAACCAAACTGTATTCTGTGTGTATGGAAGTATTAACTTATAGTTAATAAGAACTACACCCAAAAAAAATTGTTTGCTGTTAATAACAAACAACGTCTGCTAATTTTTAGCAACCATTTTTTCTGCTAATACAGCACATTTTCTGCTGTAATAACAAAAAGTTTGCAGTTTTGCATTAGCAAACGCACTGCTAAAAAATTTGCAGTTTGCTGAAAATTTTTGCTGTTAATCAAAATATGTGAAAATAAGACAAAAGTTGCAATAATTTACATGATAAAGTTCAACTAAAATTGAAAATCAAAAAGGTTAAGGTCATTCGTGAGATAAGAAAAGTATATTTAAAAAAAAAATTAAATAATTATTCGGCGATATCTGTTTTCGAGTTACGGTTCTCAATATTTTTATTTTTTCATTGGATTTTAAAAATATTGGAAATAGGAGTCGATTAAAACTGCAAAAAGTAAAACACAAATCGATAACGAATATGATTTGACGATTTCAAAATCTTAGTTCCGGACATACAATTAAAATTAATCTATTGTGTTTAGATTTTAGTTTCTAATTTTTTATATTTTAATGTAACCAAAGCTAAACATTAATATTTTATGTGCGATTTGTAAAAATGTTTATAAAGTCTGATTCACACAAGGCAATTTTATTTCAAGCAAGTGTCAAAGTTTGTAGGAAAGATACAGAGAGCACTTTCCGCTTGGAAGAAATTGCCTCGTGTGATCTAGGACTAAGTATTGTGTATGCAAAAAAAGTTAAAAAACGAGAGAATTCCTAAAGGCTTAGGGTGAGTATTAAAAGAAAATTTCGCAAGATTGTATCATTCTGTGCAGAGACGATTTTTAAACGGTTTCACGGCTATTGTTGTTGTTTCAAAGTGCGAATGAAAAACAAAACGTTCAATCGAGTACGAGAGTTTTTTCCCCTCCCTTTCCAACTGCCTCCCCTACAAACACCATTAAACCGCTGATAAAATTGCCTCGTGTAAATTGGGACAAACATAGACACCTCAACACACCCGGTAATTCGGCGTCTCTCTGTCAAACTTTGACACTAGCTTGGAAAAAGTTGCTGGGTGTGAATCTGGACATAGAGGCATACGGAAGATAATGTTCAGATTCACTCTCGGCAACTTTTTCCAAGCAAGTGTCAAAGTTTGACGGAGAGAGAGGCGGGCGTAAAGAGCTCTCTCCTACAAACTTTGACACTTGCTTGGAAAAGTTGCCGAGTGTGATATGGACAATGGGGAAAGTAGTTTCTTGTACTGGCAATCCGTTTTGTGTTTTTCATTCGCACTTTGCTGCCTTTATTTCCAACAAACACCGAATTGCCCCGTGTGAATCGTTTTGAGTTATTCGTGCAAGTTCAAAAGAGAATTTGATGGTAAGTCCAGATTTACACTAGCTTATCCGCTAATTCTCTCTAAACTTGCCTCTGCGTTTAGACACATAATTTTGTTTCGGATATTTCTGTGTGAATTGTTGTTGTTTCAAAGGCCGAGTGAAAAACACAAAACGTTCAGACCGATAAGCCTGAGTACGGGAGAGTTTTTTCCCCCCTTTTGCCAACTGCCTCTCTCTCCTACAAAACGCCGATAATCTGCTGAACATTCAGGCAATGTAAATAGGGACTAAGCTGCTGAAAAAACTTGCCTAGTGTAAATTCGGACTTATCAAAAAATATTGACAGACGTAATATGCTTTCACTAGCATTCAAGATTGCCTCTTTGACAGACATCGTGCGCCGACGCCGGCTATTTAAGTAACACCCTTTGAAGAACAAAATATTTTACGCCGAACAAATTGAATTGGATTGAAATTTTCGTTCTGTTTGTTAATTCGCATTAAAAAAGCATTCCGCGAAGATAATGCAAATGATTTTTATAAGTAAAACGGTTCCGGGACAGCTTCGACAACACTTACAAATGGCTAAAGAAAAAAAGGCGAAAGTGTGTATGCCTTGGAGAATCAATTAATCAAGTTGCAACAGGTAAGCGTACACAAATTGCAAATTTCTCTATGATTGTGTAAGTCTTATTTCTGGTTGTTTTCATGATTCTCAGCAAGCAGTGTCCTATTAAAACACTCTACTTTAATACGGCTACAAAAGTAAACTAAATACAGGGTTGCCCATATTCGACGGACCCACGGACTCGTTGGGCCCATTCCAATCGACGAGGCTTGTCCGCAGGCAACAACCTTTGCGTCAATTGAATTTTGTACGGGAACAAATGCAAATCAACGCGAATAATCCGTTGTAAAGTGGACCGAGCCATGCCCAACTGCTGAGAACGGCGTTTTTGGGATGTTCTTGGGGACCTCTCAACACTGGCTCGTACGGCAGCGATATTCTCGGCCGATCGCCTTGGTCGACTTTTATTTGGCCTCTTCGGATTAGAAAGAGCCTCACCAGTCGAAAATTTTTCGTATAAACGCTTAATGGTGTTCTTAGAAGGCGCACTTCTCACATTTTTTAATATTTTAAAAGCACGTTGACTTGACTTCTTCTCTTGAATGTAAATTTCAACTATTTCAGAGCGCTCGCGTGGCGTGTATTGTTCCATGGTAAAAATCTGCTTGGACTGACGCTTCAAACGCGGTATGTCATTAAGCGATCTGACATCTCTGTCAAAAGTTATGGCGTTGCCAGATGGGTCCGTCGAATATGGGAGACCCTGTATATGCTGTCCATACAAAGAACTTGTGATAGCGATGGACTAGCAATTTCTTTCCGTGTCCTCTTTTCCAAATCTCATAGACCTCTTAGAAGTGTGGTCCTAACGAAAATATTTGCAACATCGTAAGTAATTGTTTTGTGATTTGTTTACTTATTTCATTAATTAAACCTGTATCACCAGAAATGGCAACATTAATTTTTTTACACCATATGCTTCAACGATGGTTGCTAATATCAGCATAGCGAAGTAACCTTTTTCCAAAAAACTCGGGATAATTTAGTCTAATTGGGACGTAATCCATCGATAAGATAATTTTGCCCAATGCTGTCACTGATCATCATACAGTCTTGGAGAACATCAAATATAACCAAATGCGTACGATGTATGTTCTTTATTATCATTCGGACAAAAAGAAGATAGTTATAATGCCAGTGACCGGAAAGTATTGTGTGTAGATGCTCCCATTTAATTTTCTAAATGATTTATATTTTTTGATCAAGCGTACACAAATGCACATAAAGGACCATGTTATCAATTAACCAAGACGCAACAGGTAAGCGTACACAAATTGAAAATTAAATGTACTATGATTATAAGACTTATTTCTGTTTGTTTTCAAGATTCTCACCAAGCAGTGATCTGAAATTTCGTAGCAACTACAATGTATAAATTCAGATAACTTGTGTAAGGGTAGACTAACCATTTATTTCCTTGTCTACTTTTCCAAATCGCATACAACTCTTGGAAGTGTGACCCTAATGATAATACCTGCAACAACTCGTAAGTATTTTTTTCCTTTTTGTGATTTGTTTACCGGAATGGCAACATTGATTATATACTCTATATGTTCCAACGATGGTCGCTAATATCCGAATCACGAAGCAACCTTTTGGCTCCAAAAAACTCGGGATAATTTAGTCTAATTTGGATGTAATCCATGGATAAGATATTTTTGCCCAATGATATGGCTCTGGACATGTACAATTAGATACCGTGTCTATAGGGTAAACCCAACACATTGGCCAATATTGACAGAGTTCGCGTCGATGTCGTACGATTCATGTTCTTTATATTTATCCTTCGGACAAAAAGAAGATAATTGTTAATGCCAGTGACCGGTAAGTATTGTTTGTAGATACTCCAATTGCTATTCAATTTTATTAAATGATTTATTTTTCATTTATATTTTTAGATCAAGCATACACACAGATTTCACAGTTCGAAACGCTTATCAATACATGGGCTGAATTACTTCAGGTTGGAGTCCTGGTTGATATACTCTTCTCAAATATCAGGAAAATATAAAATTTGTATTTCTTTTATTAAAATAAAAAAGAAAGAAACGTATGCTAGAATAACAAAAATAGTTTGTTCTCCCAGCCGCTTTTTTCTGTTAAATAATAGCCAAATTGTTTGCTAAAATGACTGTTCCAGTTTGCTACAGTAGCAGGCAAATTTATGTGCTAAAATAACAACCATAGGGTTGCTAAAATAACAGACGAAGTCTGCTTACCCTTTTTCAGCAGACACAGACTGTTGAAACAACAAACTTTTTTGCTAATGATACTCACAAAATTCTTTGAGTGTACAACTAACAATAAACATAATTCATAATTAGCTTATGTAAGTAGTAAATTATAGTTAACAAGCTGACCCAGCAGACTGCCCGTCCTGTTTGGGATTTGTAATTCATTTGTATTTCATTCAAAAATGCATACATCCCGAGTTTCAGGAAAAATACATCAAAAAATCATATTGTCCATATGTCCACTACAGCGCCATCTAATCATCAAAAGTTGGTGATTATCCGTCAACCCAATCCGTGTTTATCCGTCAACCCAATCAAAAGTTATTCACAAAACAGTACAGGCCATTCGAAATTAAAAAAAATTGTCAAAACTTTGATCGCCTCTCCTGAAAGTCTTATGTTTTGCACTTAGCATAGTTTAGAATGGAGGTATCGATGTGTATGTATATGTGGCAGCACCAAGACCGCCGTGTTCGAATGACAAATAATCTGGAAACTTGTTAACGAACCAGAAGAGGAGAAAATAACAGCTGATTCCAAGAGAAGTCGTCGCCGTCAACGGTAGCATTTTTAGTAATACTTCGCAAATTTTGTTAACTTGTTTTAGTAATAATAAATAGATTTAGATAGTTGTTAAATGTAAATACGAACGTTTTATTACTACATCGGCAACTATATATAAGCAAAAACTAATTTACAAGCTAAAAAATGTTAAAAACATTCTCCGGCAGAAAATATACTAGGCGTGTTTTCGTTACACCATAAGTGCTTAATTTGTATGGGGAGCTAAGCACTTTTAAGCACTATTAGTTCCCGATGAAGTTTGGTGCTTGTTTTCCTGTCTTAATCGAGTATGATGTTGCCAGATTGGGCACCCTTTATTTAGCAATATGGCATCCCATTTTTGGAGAGATTGTTATCAATTAATGTGAATTAACGGGAAGAAGAAGAACAAAAATATGGAAATTATTTTAATATTTGCAAAAGGAGTGTAAACAATTGAACATAGAATAGTAAATTTATCTTTTATAAATACATTTAACGCATTTTTGGCTGATTCGCAGTGTTCTTTCTTTGCAACTCATGACACCATTGTTACCAGATAGTGGAAATCTGCCACTTACTGCTTATGCGCCAGTTAGTGGAAGTCAGTTGTTTTCGTTGCAAAGTGCTAAACTAAAATTGCTAGCTTGTAACGAAAACATGCCTACTGTTTGAATTGTTTTTTGACAGAAGCGCCCGCCGCCTTAAATAGAGCTATGTACCTTCACCTTTGTTAAAAACATAATGAAATGTGAACCACCCTGTGAGTATTATAATTGTGATTTGTCATGATGCCAGCAGCATTCAAAATAAGAGGACGGACGCTTAAATTTAAACACAAAATTCTACAAGAAAGAAAACAGATATCAGTAGAAAACGTATGTCTTAATCCAGATAAATAATGCCACCAAGAAGAAAAACCAATCGAGTCCAACGAACAGTGCAGGCCGAGAGCAGAGCTCATTGCACACTTGGTGAGGAGGCTACCGATGATGAGAATTTGTTAAGTCAACGCATGGAGCATTTAACTACTATTCGAAATCCCTACGAAGTATTGCAATCAACTAGCAAAGACGCCAGAGAACGCGGTGATTTGCGTCAACGGGAGATATCCGAACAAAACACACTAAAAGGAGCTGCCCGGCGCAAAAAAACTTTTCGACAACGTCAGATTGCCGATTTGAGGGCAATAATGAAATTGCAGAAAGATACAAGTTAGTAAACATCGTTTATGTAGATGTATTTGGTTTGTCGAACTTTCCTGACTTTTGGCTATTGGTGCCGTTCTTATCTAATTGCTCAGTGACGGATTGGAATCTTTGGAGACACTGCCGATTACCTCAAAAAGGTGCCGGTGTGGAATATTAATGGTCAATAATCTACTGCCATGACAGACTTGACATAAAGACCGCGCTATAAATATGATTGTTTTCGTCGTCCCAATCTAGAATTTATTAAACATTTTTATATTTTCCAATGAGATTTCTTTACTTACTCCCTATTTTTAGGACTGCAAATTCCGAGGGCCTCATTTGCCAGAGTTGTTCGTGAAATTACCGTTGAAACAAGTAATACTGTGTCCCACTACACTGCAGTTGCTTTGGAAGCTTTACAGGAGGCAACCGAAATGTTTCTCACGCAAGTATTTCAGGATTCATATTTATTAACACTACATCGAAGATGTCTCACGCTTTCTCTATCAGACATGATTTTAATACGAAGCTTAAAACTTAATATGTAACGTGAGGAAAGCTCAGATATAACTAAGTATGTATTTAAATCAAAATCGACGATGGATACTGCTTTCCTAAAACGGAAGGCAGCAAAACGATTGTTCTGTATAAAGTTATTCAATGGGTAGATGTTCGATTCAAACCAAGAAAAAAGGCCGAACAAAAGCACCACCACTAAAAACAATTAAGTACTAAATATTCAATTAAGGCGATGGGCGTTTGCTGCTTTCCAAAAATTCAAGATCAGCAGGAAGATTACTTTGTATAAAGCTCTTCAATGGGTAGATGATTGGTTCAGCCCAAAATTTCTAAGAAAAAAACCCGAACAAACCAACAACTTAACCAAAATGTACATCTGAATGTTCCAAAAAAGAAATACTCGAGACTTATAAATAAGTACTCTCTCATTATTTGATTCATTCGAAAACAGCCATTCTTTTCTGATTGCTTTTGGAGGTTTTTGTTGCCATTCATATCGATACCGCCATTCCAAAACATGCTAAGTCGTACTTTTCCAGGAGAGACGTTAAAGCAATTTTTAAATTTATCTGGAATTCCTTTATATTGCAAATAGAATAACTTGCTTTTATTAACAACTTTTGATTGAATTGACGGATAAATAACAAGCAAACATTTTGACTGAATATAATTTAAAAATGCAATGTACCCAAAAATATGCTAAGTCGTCTTAGCATGCTTTGGAATGAAGGTACCAATATGTGATATCTTGAAACCTACTTACTGCATAAAATATATCGCCACCTTTCTGACTATGAAAACTTTTTTATGTGAAATTCGGTGGTTCAAAATTAATTTTGTTGTATGATTAGTATGGTACTTTTCTTATAAGCATGTATCCTAGGCTATGGTAAAACATAACGCTAGTATAATTTACCCTGCCCTAATGTATATACAAACGTGTATATGCATAAAATGATATAAAAACCTTGAAATACATTGATTATCATTTGAATAAACTTCCCATATCTTTTTATGAATAAGGCCAATATATCTATGCATGTATGTATATTCTTCTGCCTTTTTCGGGCATCATAGTTAACTCTTTTTTTTTGCTAAGAAAGTCATTTATTTAAGCAGGCATATCTAATATGTCAAGAATGAAAGAATACTAAGCTTATAGGCTGTAAATTCTTTCAAACTTCTGACTTCCAAAATCCGAATTTATAAAAATTTGCAACATCGGCCACCATTTCCGAAAATTTGTAGTTGTTATGTTATGTTATAATAAACGGTCGTCGGTATTTGTAAATTACATATGTATATCGGGTAAATTAATTTTAAAATGTTGGTATGACAGACTTTCCATTCTTATTTGATCATTTTTTTATAGATATAGGCACCTATTAGTAGTTAGGTATTATTCAGGGATCACAATACATGCATTAATGTCAAATATTTGTGATTTTTTACTATATATGTTTTATTTGGAATGTGTACGTATTTTTATTTCGCCTTATATTTTTGTAAGGTAATCTGTGTGTATTTGAATTTTTTATGAATATATTTTATTATTTTTTTAAAACGTTGCATTTTTTATTTTAAAGTCAAGCGGCACCTACACGATTTTTGCTCATTTTGCTGCGAATGGTACCTAATTTTATGCAAGATCGGGGCTACAAGAAGAGTTAAAGAACTTCAGACAAAATTAAATAATAGCTTCATTAAACGATATCGCAGTTTTACCAGAGATTGTTTAATTCAAAATAAATGTAAACTTCCGCAGGATCGGTTGTAAACTTCTATTCGTATATATTTACAAAGAAATCAAATTGGAAGATAGCTTTACTTCAATGAATATAACCTTTATATCTGCTTTTTGATTTCCTTCATGCCTATTCTCTATGTTATGTGATGATACCTATTACTTGAAATCTATTTAATTTAAGTTAATTTTTTTTCTTTTTGCAAAAAAATTTTCTGATGAAAACGAGTCAGTCAATTTGTCACATACTTATCTAGAAATTGTGATCAGATGTTTCCCATCTCAAAATATAGTAATATAGTGAATCTTTGCCATGGCAACATGGACACTCGCCCTTATTGCGAATTAAATAGCACGTGGAATTTGTTCCCTGTTCCCCTAATATTCGATTACCAATTTGTTCGCCTTATGTGATAAGAGTGCAAAAATTTTCGAATTTTTCCATTTAGAATTGCAGATGTATACTGAAAAATCTATCGTAAGTTCGTGCCACCAAAAATTTATTTTTTAGCCTTTTGTTCATGATTTTTAAATGAAAAAACCTACAATACATTTTTCATAATAAATTCTATTACTTCTAAAAAAACATCTTAGATTCTAATTTTGCATACGAAATAAACACTAAGGCCTAAACTTCCTCCTTCAATACAGTCTTCTTCTTCTCGCCCACAAATGGTACAGAACCAGGTTTTGAATGATTGCGGACATTGGCTTCTTTGCGCGACTCCTTATCCTTGACAGCACGCATTTTCTTCTGCGAATTCAATACATGACGTGGCACTTGACGATGTCTTGCAATGCGTTTAATTTGTGGATGGGCAGCATATTTCTCCTTCAAAGCTTCCTGGTAATTGAAAGCAACACGTTCACGTGGTCGTATGACACCAAGTTTCTCCGAGGCTTTAGCCTTCCACATGCGAATGTTCATCTCGTCAGAACCAGTGAACACATAGCGGTTGTCAAGGGACCATGCAACGCAAACAATATGCTGCATACGTTTTGTATGATAAATATCGCGGGAATGACTTTGATGGACATTGTAGATGCGTACAGTTTTATCATAACTGCCAGAAACAAACTCCTTACCGGTTGGCGAGTAGTCCACATCGGTAACGGCGGACACATGATCGAAATGAATTTTGAGAGGATTTGTAAGCTGGCGTGTGTCGAAGGTGTAAAGACTGGGAGAGAAACATTATTGGATAGAATTTTTTTATTTTAAACAACCCTGCATATCACTTACTTGCAATCTTCATTGGCTACTGTGAAATTAAATGCTTCCATTGGATTCCAAGCCAATTTATTACTCTTCATGGACAGTACCATTTTCCTCAACGGGTTAGATTCGCGATGATCATATAAAATAACCGAACGATCACTACCACAACATGCCAGTACAGAAGTTTCGACGGGATTAAAAGCCACTGCATGCAATGTGTCAACACCCCATTTCAAATTCTTCAGAGGATCATTTCTGCTCTCATCCCAAATTGAGCAGACTTCACCGCAAGTGGCATATTTCGCCTCTTTACGATGATGGGTTATTCCTGTTATTATGGTGCGACTTAAAATCGTATTGATAGGTTCCTCATCTTCGCCTACATCCGGGGCTGTAGAATTCCATACCTTTATGGTTTTATCATCACCAACTGTAAAAAAACGCCCGCCTTTCACATCATAGCAGATGCCACGCACAAAACCATCATGAGCCACAAAACTACGCACACTTTCTCGATTTGCCAAATCCCAGACACGTACCTCGCCATCATAGGCACCGGTAGTTAGAGTAGATAAAATCTTCGGATGTTTACCAAAACAAGAAACACCATCGCGATGTCCACTTAAGTTTCCTACAAATGGTTTTGCAAATACTCTCTCCAGTTTGGTGGCATTCAAGGCGCGAACATATTCACGAGCCGACTCCATGGGATGTAGTGAGGGATCATAATTGCGAGGCACTGTAAATATTTATAGAGTGTAAATTAACCTTTGACAATCATCGGTTTCAGCTAGTTCCTTAGTTAACTACTCACATTTATGGTGTTCGTGTTTGGTTTCTCGGACATATTCATCTGGATTACGACTTATCATTTTTACCTTCATTTTTGTAAAAAATCTTTTTTTTTTACCAAAATTCGTAATTTTTCCAATGTTTAGCATATATCTCCGCACGTGTATTTGTAAATAAAACAGATAAAAATATTGTGGCAGCTGATGGCGCATTGTTGCTGTCAGATGAAAAATGCAGCGACTGGGCACAATCAGTTAAAAGCGGTGGTTATTTTATATATATGCCGTACTCGTACTCATCGTTTTGTGTTTTTCGTTCGCACTTGGAAACAACAACAATTCACACAGGAAAAGCCGAAACAAAACAAATCAAAATAAGTATAAGTATTGAAAAAAAAGTACGTGTGTGAACGTAAATACTTTTTCAAAAGAGTCGATAAGTTACTTAAAAAAAGTACTATGTAAATGGGGACTTAGTCCATATTCACACTTGCAATTTTCTCCCTCCGAATTGCATTGTCTGTGCTAGATGGAAGCAGTCGGTGAGGATGTAACCGGTAACCGACTTCGTCCCTCTCCACAAACACTGCAATTCTGCGAGAAAAAATTTCAAGTGTGAATATGGACTTAAATTTGAGGAACTTAATAAGTGCAAATATTTTTTTGTGTTTTACGTCGAAGGTTCCAGTAATGAAACCGCAATTAATTTTAATGGTTTCTTTAATTTCAGTGTAGAAAAAATTGCCTTCGTCGCCGTATGAATGAAAATCGTACGACGAATTGATTGATTGATTTTACAAAAAGTTTTGATCTTCATACTTAAAGATTGGTAAAGAAAATAAGCATCAATACGCGCGTATTACCACATTACGCTTTGGCGAACTACTTGAACAAAAAATATACATATATGCAGTTTAATTTTACACAACATATTTTTGCAATTCTTACTAAAATATGCATTTCTAATATTATTTTTGTAATTCAGAACATTTCCTAATGTGGTTTTCGTTTGTACTACATTTTGTCGTTGTTTGGAAGGAAGAGCAAGTTTTTCCTTTATCTCTCGCTAGTCAACTTGGGATGGATTTTTGGATATAAGTCCATATTTGTACGGGTTAAGTATTAAGTAACTTATCGGCGTTTTGTTGGTGAGAGAGGCATTCGGAAAGGGGGGAAAAAATTATGCCGTACTCGAACTTGTCGAACTCAAAATTAATATCGATCGTTAGGAACAAAAAAAGACTCCTCCTTTCGCGTTTTAAAATCATTTCTATTCGTTCGTAACTCACTAAAATCTAAACAAAGTCACGACGGCACATCTGTATAATAGAGAGTGTGCGGTTGTACACTCAAAGGAAAAAATAATAATCTTAATATTATTAAAATATTTATTAATAAAATAAAAAAACAATAACAATTTCACAATTAAATTCATACTTTTAAAGAGGCAGAATGACAGGAGAAGCAACAAAGCGGGTAGATCTAGAACATTTCCATTAGTCCCGATTTACACTGGCTGAATGTTCAGCAGATTATCGCGTTTTGTTGGAGAGAGAGGCAGTCGGCAAGAGGGGGAAAAAACTCCCGTACTCGGGCTTATCGTGCTGAACGTTTTGTGCTTTTCACTCGCACTTTGAAACAACAACAATTCTCACAGGAATATCCGAAATAAAGATAATAAAGAAAATTAGCGGATAATCTGCTGAAAAAATCTGTTGTTACATTTGAAATCTCCCATGAAAGGTGGATTTGGCTCGTCAGCTCCATTCTTCGTCAGCCACACGCTTTTCCCACGCGACAACGCTTTTGTTTAGGTGCAGAAAATTTGAAGGCCACAGCTTTTTCGTAGTCTGCTTTGTTTACAATTTCTTATTCCAAATGTAAACAACTTTTTTGCACAAGTTTCCCTCTCTTTCTTTCTCCCACTTGAACTTAATGTAAAGACATCATTCACAATGGAGATAAATCCTGTAAGGAATGATATCTATATGAATATAATAAGAAAATTTTCAAGTCACGACACACGCACAGTCAACAGTGAAATTTTTTTCTTATCAGAACGATATCAAATTAATGAATAATCCGGAAAATTTAAAGGAATTTGCCACTTTATATGGAAAACCGTTAGTAGAAGAAGAAATTTAAGTTAACACTTTGAAAAAAGGTGAAAAGAAATTTTTAAAAATTGCCAGATCTCATAGTCCTTGGTTAAAAGGGAGAGGAGGGGGCGAGACGACACCACCGGGCAATATCGCCACTGTCTCAAGAGATTTCTTAATGAAAATGAATAATCTGGTGAGTGGAGGAGGGAATGAAGTCCTTTCTATGTCGTGTGTGTATAGATTGTATGTCTGTATGAACATCTCTCTTTGGCCATAGGACCACGTTAAAAGCTTCTACCCGGACAATTACAAATTGGACTTATCTGAGACAATGAAGGCGGCCTTGTCTAAGGGTCCCGGTTCAGCGGGATCTGGAGCAGGTCCTTCTGGCGTTGGTGGCATGCCGGCCCCACCGTCGACTGCTGTTGGACATGGCACGGCAGACTTGGCATCTGGAAATGTTTCCGGTTCAGGATATGTCACCGAAAAGCTGTATATGCTACTGCAGTTGTACTTACAGAACAAAGGATGGAATCCTTCCGCTGAGCTTTTGCAATGCTTCTCCGATTTGAAGGACAATGCTCTGTTACCCAGTGCAGGGTATTTACAGTAAGTGCTGTGGGGGTCGGTAGAATATTATGGTTTATAATGAATGTTTCTTTAATTTTTTAGGGTTTTAGCCAATCGCATGACTCTTGATTCCCAGGGACGTTTGGTATTACGTGAGAATGGTAAAATAGTTTTACCTTTTGAACATTTTGCCAATGCTGTCATGCTGAAACATATGTCTGGACCACATGGACTGCACCTGAGTGTAGATGCCACAGTGCGAGCGGTTTTAGAGTCTTACACTATAGGCCGAGAAAATTTCGGCATGGAGAAGGAATTCATCATCGAAGTAGTGCAGTCATGTCCCAGTCCGGCATGTCGTTACTATAAAAATCACGTCGGCATTTCACCATTACCCTTCATGGATCAGCAATTTCCTGGCGTTAGTCCAGAGTTCTTGCAACATTTGCCCCACCTTCCACCGCCTCCACCACCACATGGTCATGTGTCAGGTGGTGGAACTGTAAGCGGTCCGTCTTCCGCCGGCAGCAGTAGTTCGGCAACAAGTAGTTCCGCTGGGGGAGGTGAAGTAGATTTATCCTCGAAAGCTTCACATTCCTCACACTCTAAGGTGCAACATTTGACTAAACAACAACAGTCACAGTTATCACAAATTAGCGCTGCAGTTGCAGCGGCAAAACAACATCATCAGCAACAACAACAACAGGTAACAACTAGTTGCCAATGCGCCCATTTTTAATCTCTATGCGGCAAGAAATGTAATAGTGCGAAAAGAAATATGACACGATGGGACTATGCTGGAATGGCAGGGCCTCCATAAATAGCGTGCCAGTAAAATGAAAGGGACTTTAAACTTTGACATAAAATTATTTACTCTTCCCTTGGAGGTTATTTTACTCATCCCTTGATGATCCATGGATCATCCTTCATGGATGAATTTGAAGTAGAAGACAGTTTGACTTCCATGTCGGAAAATAAAATTAAGAAGTCATAACAAAATTTCGTATAACAATAGTGGAAATTGTAAATCAGATGTCTTTCAAATGCTCAGAATGTGAGATTTTTGTTAAAAGACGTTTTTATTTTTAAATACTGAGAGATAAATAAGCTTTTGTGTAGATATCCAAGTATAATTCAGAAATTGCTAAATTCGCAATTAGCCAATTGATTGTAATTTTTTATATTTGTAACTGTAAAAAACTCTAATCCATATAATAAATCCAATCTAATGTTATGTTTAAACCAAACGTAAAACTACGGGAATTACGTTAGAAATACCATATTTTTATACCCTCACTTTAGTGTGACGAGGGTATATATCATTTGCTACGGAAAAAAGTGTAACACATCGAAGGAGTGATCTAAGACCCTAAGTATGTTCGGAGGAAATCCGTTTTGGGTCATTTTAAGTCGAATGAGCAATGTCCGTCCGTCTGTCTGTCTGTCTGTCTGTCTGTCTGTCTGCCTGTCTGTCTGTCTGTCTGTGTGTCTGCTGGCTGGTGCGCACGATAACTCTCGATAGGAGTAACCGATTGACTTCAAATTTGGTATGTGGTAATATTTTGATCTATCTCCGGATGAGTTCGAAGATGGGCCATATTGGTCTACTCCTTCTGGTACCTCCCACACAAAGGGTTAAAATTTAGTGAAATATTGATTCTTTAATAACTTCTATACTACTTATTCGAATCTTTTGAAATTCTGCACATAATATTAGTATATTAGTCGCTATTAACTCGAGAAAAATGGGTGAAGTTGACATGCCCGTTTTGGTACCTCCCACACAAATGGACCATTTTGCATCAAAATTTAACTGCTTATAACTTTAATACAAGTGCATAAAAATGCTTGAAATTTTCTACAGTATAATGTTTTTGTAGCGCCTATAGTCCGGTAAAAAATGGGCATTATTGTACAGCCCCTTTTGGTACCTCCCACACAAATGGACCGTTTCGTACCAAAAGTAAACGGCTTGTAACTTTAATACCAGTGCATACAAATACTTGAAATTTTGTACAGTGTAATGCTGTTATAGCGCCTATAGTCCTGTAAAAAGTGGGCGTTATCACCCCGCCCCTTTTTGTACCTCCCACACAAAATGACCAACTCATACCAAAATTACATAGCTCGTAACTTTAATATACCAGTGCACATAAACGCTTATAGTTCAGCACAATGCAATGTATTTAAGAATGTACTGTTTACCGAAAAATATGTGTATTTGGAAAACCCCTTCTGGTACCTCCCACACAAATTGACAGATTTATTGGTGTAATGTTATATATTACATTACTCACAAAGTGAGGGTATACCTTAGTCGGTTTACCCGACTGAAACTTTCTTACTTGTCTTTTTATATACTGATATACATTAATATATTTTACTTTTTACAGCTGCAGCAACAGCAACAACAACAAATAACTGCAGCTCTTATACAACAGCAAAGCCGTGCATTGGCCGCCCAGCAAAGTTTCGAGAAATTTAACAATCTCTCCGCCCTGGAAAAACAAAGAGTACTCTCACAACTTGATCCTAAGCATTTCGATCCCACAACAATGGCTGTTGCAGCTGCAGCTAACCTACAAATGCAGGGTATGCAATCTGGACAAGGACAGCAAGCTGCATCGGCAGCATCTGTGGCAAATGCTATGGCTGGTCTGCCCACGGTTAATCCTAATCAAGGTGTTCCTTTACCAACACACCATAACGTTCATCATCAATTACCACCACCACCACAGTCTCCTACAATGATTCACGGTAGCAGCAGTAGCCGTCATGATGTACCCACATCATCATCTTCCTCTTCGTCAACTTCGTCATCATCTACAGCTCATATGGTTGAGCAAATGGTGCAGAAGAGTGTAGAAACTTTGCGGTAAGTTAAAATAAGTCTCCTTACAAATTTAGCTGTATAAATCTCATGCTAACGAGTAAATAATCTTTCTTTGTAAAAGAACGATTCTTTGATTTCTGATTTTCACCTAGGTGCTTATCGATCACTAGCCACAGAGTTATCTGTAAGAGCTAGAGAGTTGACAGTAGTTTATAGCTTTGTACGAACTTCTATCAATTCAGACTGTCGTTTTATGGTCCGTGGTCACAGTAAAAATAATCGGTAATATTTGTCTTTTTTCAAAAATTCCTTTTAAGATCTCCACCGCAAATTTTGCAACCACTTGACCGCTGAGACCATGTGTTATCGAGCTAAAACTTTGCATGCATATATGTAGCTAAGATCGCGGCTGAAATATACGTTATTTAGATTCATGGGTTTCGAACTGGCCAGATCTGGTGGTTTCAAAATAATGTTATTCTATTCGATATTCCAAGATTCCGTTAGGAGCTAGAAAGCTATACAGATGAGGGTCCAGTACAATGAGGGTCAGATACGAGTTTCGCAGCGACACGTTTGTATCAGAATAAAATTGTTTTGAATATTAAAATTATTTCACTAATAGTAGAAAGTACTGAAATTGATACGGTTTAAAATAGAATGATCTCGGTGACCAGTTCAGACCACCTCCACGTGAGATGACAATGTCCTCAAATAGCTCGTGCAGAATGTCAAATGTGTGCAGCAACGAAATGTGGTTGAAACCACAGAATTTACATGGAATTTTAAAAATGTAACTCTATATAATGGTTCTCCTGAAATGTAGTTTAGTGAATTATAACGTCGATGAAAAAGAATATCAGATAACACCTTTTAAACATTTGGTGGACTGAGAAATGTATTGCGTTATTTTTAGCCAACTTCTAAATTCAAAGTATCAATTTCAAATGAAATTTAGACAATTTCAAATGGAAAATCTTAGGCCCTTATTCATAAAAATATAATGAAGGTTTGAGGAACGTTTAAAAACTGCTACAACGTTCCTCAAACCTTCATTACGGGCCTTAATTTATATTGAAATTTGTTCAATTTCAAACCTTGAATCAGCCTTTTTTAATGTATCATCTGTTTGATTATCTTTTTCACAGTTCAAATTTGGAAACGTTGGAATCTAACAAAGATCTGTTGGCACTCCATAACGGAGCATGGTCGTCCTCCAACAATCAAGACTTAACATTGCGTGACAATTTACCAGTTGGACAAGATAAAATAGTGCGAGTTTTCGCGGAATTAATGCGTAACATGGCACGTATGAAAACCTACATAAGACCATCGATGTGTAAACCATATGGCAAACAAAGTGAATCCTTGCAAAAAAGTAAGTTGTTTGGTAACTGAAAAGTGAATGGTATAATTGAAATTTGTTGAATCTACATTTAGCTCTAATGGATACCATTCAAATAGTTCAAACATTACGTAATTATTTGCCGCCACCACATATACAAGTATCATCGTGGAAGAGCGAAAGTGAGGGTACAACCAACTTGTCGGGCGCTGGTAGCGTAGGAGGAGGAGGAGGTG
Organism: Eudasyphora cyanicolor; assembly: GCA_963930755.1. Classification (NCBI taxonomy): domain Eukaryota; kingdom Metazoa; phylum Arthropoda; class Insecta; order Diptera; family Muscidae; genus Eudasyphora; species Eudasyphora cyanicolor. The sequence continues at coordinate 116,720,211 of OZ005736.1, forward strand.
GTGGGGGCGTGATTGGAGTTGGTAATCCTGTAACCGGCGGGACAAATATGGCTGGTGTTAATGTCGGCATGGGTATGGGTGTCGGTGTTGGGTCTGGTGGCAGTTCTAATGGTGCATCAATGTTGGGTAATTTATCCACAAATCGTATTGAGAATCTAAGCAATTGAATGGATATCTATGACTAAATATATACATATACGAGTACATAGATAAGAAACAGGTAAGTTTTTAATGATTAAGATCTATTTTAATGTCGATTCGAAAATCAACGATGGTTGATAGAGTTGGAGAGATGGGTATAAAATAGGCCATATATAGACGATTAAACAATATCACCGAAAGAAAAGGGACAAATAAAAAAAAACATTCCATTTCATATAGTTTTACGGTTAGCATGGTAAGATACATATATACATATACACATTTCAAATCATTAAGAGCATACTCTTTTTTTTTATACATTTAAATCTTTTTTTTCGAGTAGAAAATATTATTTTATTTTGACATAAAAATAATGAAAATGAATGTTTAATTTGTTTATTAAATATCATGAGGCCACACAGACCCATACCGATAAGAGATTTGAACTTCGAATGTAGGTTTTTAAAACCAAGTAATTTAAATCATTGAACATTAACTAAACAATTGTGCAATTTCAACTTTAAAGTTGAAGATATACATACATATATTTTTTTTCTAGAATATAAATTTTAGATTTTAAAGCATGCTAGTTTTGTAAGGAAACATTTGGGAACGGAAAATGTGTTCATTATACACATTCATAATGAGATTCTATCCTATATTTTATTTTTAATTTATAAGAGTGCCATTTTTTAGGATTCTATTGTTTAAGTTTGACTTTTTCTTTTTTGATCTTTGGATATAGTGATGTTCAACAATTTATTGAGCTTGTGGCTATTTTGTCTGCAAATTTATATAATGGGTAGTCTGTTGAGATTGATTTAGTATATATCACCAGATAAAACTTAACTTAAAACATAACTTTTTTGGAGAACTATAAGCTAAGTCATAAATCAATCAAAAAAATCGGTTCTGTTAAAAAGTATTTACCCCCATTTACACAAAGCAAAATAACCGAGCGTTAGAGCTAACGAAAGTTAAATTGTATATAAATTGACTGCTTTAACCCACTTAGTTTATTTTTTTATTGTTAATGGTCCTTAATCGTAAATGTCCTTATTCATAAAAGGTTTCGCGGCCTATTTGCAAAGTTAAAATTTATTTCAAATTATCCATAACTTTTGAGCAGTAGCACCTAATTTTAAAAATTGTTCTGTCCGTCCTGTTTGATATCTATTGGTTTTATTGGGATAACTTATAAACTATTTTCAATACAAATTACGCATAAATTTAAAATTTCAGTCAAATCGCTCTGGAAATGCGAAGTTTGCAAATAAATTGACTACTCCACTATTTATTGGAATAATTCTAAAACAAAGATGGGCCCGAACTGAACATATTGTGCGTACTTTATCCCAATCCCTTTTACAGTTTTTGAAAATAAATAGCGTTACAAACAAACTTACGAAGGAATTTGTATATAAAGATTTAAAATTTTATGTAAAAGTGTTTAAATAGTCCGTACTGCAATTTTTTTCGTGGAAAAATTTTCACAATATGCTTGCTGGAAATTTACACTACTTCCACGACTTTTAATATACCTATGTGCGTATAACACTTTTTGATGATGATGTTTTAGCTCTAGCGGACGAGTTGTCTGTTCGAGTTTACCAACAAGAATATAACTTCAAGTGACATATTTATTTCTTTCTCGCACAAATCAAATTCCGACTTTCCATTCATTCCAAAAGCAAATAAACCTTAAGGTTCAATTAATAATGCTGTATTGTTAACTATTCCACATTCGGCTTTGCAATAGCAAAATACTTTCATTAAAGCTCGCCAAGCTCATAATTCTAAAATGCAAAGCTATACATCATTACTAAATAGACTGATTTTTTAAATTTAGTTTGCCTCTATATATTCTTTTACTTATAACAAAAAAACACAAATATGTTCCTTAAATTAAAAAAAAATGTTCAAAATATATAAAACACAAGTCTTCTAAATTTTCGCTTTAATCAAAATTGAACAAAAGAATAAAAAAAATCGGCTTCATTTTGTATTTCTTTTCATTGAATTTTTTTTACAAGAAAAAAATAAAATAAAACAAAATCCAAAATCTGTGATATTTGAGTACATGTTTAGTTAAAACTTTTTATTTTCGATTTTATACAATTTTATAGTTTAGGCAGAAAATACACACTATAGAAAACTACAATTGGCTATTCTACAACAATAGGAGTAATCCATAAAAATTAAATATTAGTTACTAATTCTTTGTTCGCTAGTTTTTTCACCTTTTCATTTCTTTAAACTGAATAAAAGTTGTATTTTTTCTATATGAATAGAAGCAGACATTTTAAGAAAAAACGAAAAAAAATAATAACCATATCAATTAATTATAACAAAAAAGAAACCCCTTATGAATATAATATTAGTTTTTATAAGCTTAAATCAAAAAATATGTATTACTTACAAAATGCTTAACATCCATAACCATAACACAAAACTTTTTAAAGACTACACAAGAATATTCAAATTTTACCCACCAATATGCAATGAAAACTTGTGTGAGTGAGACTAAATTTATTACACTTTTTTTTGAAGAATTTTAATTTTTTTTAATTTTGCTCAAAATTTAGAACATGATTGAAGTCCTTGCTTTTCCCTCACAGAAGAATTTTAATTCTAAAATAATAAGTTACAAAGCTTAACATACATACATTTTATTGTTTAATGAAGATGTACAATAAAAATATTTTTTTTTCATAATTTGTCTCCAATATTGTGACTTGATATTATATTTAAACACAAAAGGTTGTACTATCTAATACTAATGAAGATGTGGCTATATTTATTATTTTTTACAAAGATAACATACACAGCATGCCTCAAGCGATCGAAAGTCTACCTAGATTGATGCCAAAAACGACTAACAAAGTTTCTCTTCTCAGCTATAAAGATATAATTTCTTTTGACGAGTTATCGCGAAAATAGCGGTTTTAACCAAGTAAGTGAATTTTTAAAAGTGATGTCTTCTGATCGAGATGAAACTTGCACTATGTTAGTCCTATTGGATAGTAGTTATGACACAAAATTTCAACGAGATCGTTAAGGGACTGTCCGAGTTGGAGGGTGTTGAATTTTGAAATTTTGATCAAACGGTCCTTTTTTCCATCCATATAATTAATTATCTATTATATTTACAAAATTGCCCAAGTTGTTAGGACAAATTTGTTCTCAAAATTTTTAAGAAAATTAAAAAAAAACGTTTGATTTTTTTTTTGCGAAATTAAATTTTTTTGTGATGTTTTTGTAAAAAAACATTTTTAATTTTGATTTTTTTTTCTCTAAAGAAAGATTAAGCCATTTCCATTAAGATCTTTGTGGCCTATTAGTGGGATGGGACCTGTTTATCCATTAAAATAAAGATAAACCTCTGAAAAAATTGAGGTTCAGATATATATTTGAGCATAACTGCAGAACGATTTATAGCAATTTGTTCAGGAAAGTTTTAAACAATCTTAAATGAAGTATCCTTCATCTTCTTCTAATATAGGATAAAACGTCTTAATGCAAAGTATGGTTCTAATCCGATGGAAAATTAAAAATATGTAAACTTCCGAGGTCTAATGACCATATGTCAAATGGATTTGTATATGGACGCGGGACCATCCTGCTTTTTGCATTCGGGTCCAGTCTAAATTTAATCCAGTCCCGCTTTTCGACATTTTTGAATTGTCTTATTATAATGACAATAAAACATTGAGTGAAATCTAATTTTAATTAAAATTTTTAATTTATATAAGATTTCAACTATTTTTTTGCATCGTTTCATATGAAATAATCGTTTCATTATTTATTTTTCACTCCAAATAAATAATTTTTCATCTTGTTATTCGTCACTTTTTTGAATAATTCAGCTTTGTTTAAAGGACCAATCAATACGGAATTTTTTCAATGATTTAGAAAGAAGTCACGCTTTTTGTAACAAAATCCCGCTTTTTTGCAAAGGCATTCCCGCTTTTGGACCAAAGACTGCTGGTCACTTTACTTATATATAACCTAGATGAATCTGGAGCAATAAATATATAAATCTGAACAGATTTTTTTTATTTCAGTACAAAGAAACTTCTTTCTGCCAAATAAAACGTCCATAGCACTTTCATACCAAATCGTAGAAACGTATATAAATCTAAAGTTGAAGCGATTATTTTCAAATTTGACAATGTTTTTTCTTGGATCAAAAAAATCCTTTGTGGAAAATTTAGTAAAGCTCAGATGTAAAGTACGATGTATATATCACTTAGATGTCAAATATACATCTCCAAAGTTTCGTCATGAAATATCTCAGAATAATATGTGGAATATAATGGCCAAACACAATTACAATCGCAGATCTCCATATGCGAATGAACGAAGAACCTATAACAAGGCAAATCGTTATAAGAAAATGGAGATGGATAGGGCACACTCTACGAAAGCAAGTGTGGAACCCCCAAGGATCTCGAAGCCCTGGCCGGCCTAAGGTTACATGGCGCAGGGCCATACTCAACGAATTAGTAAAAATAGATAAAACATTTTATATTAATAGATTAAGTTGGAATATTCTATGTTCCAAAATGGAATAATAAAGGAAACATATTCTAAGTCTGAACCGACTTTCTTCAAAAAGTATTATTTTGCCTTTGATAATTGAAGGATTTGGTAGAGGGGAGTTTCCTGGTCCGAGATCGTATACAGCCAAGATTTAAATATTCCTCCCGATTTGACGTTTAAGCTTTACGGAAGTCATATATTATTCTAAAAAAGCTAAGTCGACTTAGCATGTTTTCAGGGATATTTAATTTTTTTAAATTCAACAGGCCGAACCACTGGCTTAAGTGTATGTCCATGGACATGAGACGTTTAAACGTCTCCTCTCTTCAACCTAGCCTAACCTATATTCTAAATATTTCAAATTATATTCATTCAACATTTGTTGTTTATTCGTCATTCGGTTTGCATTATAAAGAAATTCCATACAAATCTAAAATTTCGTAAAACTTTGATCGCCTGTCTTAAAGAACTACCTTTTTGCACTTTGCATGTTTTAGAATGGAGGTATCGATTTGAGGATTACTATAGATTATTATATAGATTCATGAACACCGCCAAATTTCATGAAAATCGGTTGTGGCCTTCGGTAGCTCAATGGTTAATGCATTAGACTTGGAACCCGAAGGTGCTGGGTTCAACTCATCATAATTCGAGTTTCTGCAGCTAAAAATAACTCGCCGGGCCGGGCGCACAACCACTACAACAACATCTGATCACACAAGTCAACACCATGACGACTATTAACAGAAATGCAGCGCTTCTAGTGGAGAATAGAAACGGTAACACTCAAATAACATCCATTCCCTGAAATAAACAGACGAATGTTAATTTACAACCGGACAACATTGAGTGGATGAAAACAACATAAGGTTCCCGCGATAATCGGATATATGCCGGAACGAAGTCTGTAATAGAAATAGACTTAAGGAATATCAACTCAGCGTCTCCAAACTGCTACAACAACAACATGAAAATCGGTTCCTATTTAGATACAGGCCAAATTTAGATACAGAACCCATATAGAATATGGGTTATGTATATACATACATGTACATATCAATTCTGCATCTATTCTTCAAAAAATTAATAGGAAATTCTACCAGACTTCGAGCACCAATATATGTGCTTATTCTGTTATAATACGATACGACTTTGCCCATTTTACTGGGATTGTTAAAAAAAAGAATCTATGTCTTATATGCCAATCTTCCTTTGATCACCTGTGCCTAGGACTAACCGTACGTGTGACAGTTGACTTATATATGTATGTATTAAAATAACTCAGAAATCAAATACTTTTTCGAAATTTATCCATCGAGGTGTGTTTGTACCAAAAATACTAATATCAATCAATCTATTTCTCAGGAGGAAATAAATGGGAAAACTTTCGATAGCTTGTGGCACGCTGTCCACATTACCGAGAGTGTTCATTGCATTTTTATTGGATTTGAAAAAAATGTGTGTGACCAGAAAAGAACAATAGAAAAATAGACATAATGGTGTGTGATATTAAACTGATCTTGTTTTTAAATTAAAGCACATCACATCATTCAAATGACAGCTTCGGATTCACAGGCACTGCTTGGAGCGGTTGGTCTAAGAGTTATTTCGGCAGTAGCATCTGGAGCTCGTCCAAAGTGTTTGGCTTGTTATCGTAGATTAAGGACTTGACCTAGCCCCAGGCATGTACATAACATTTTGTGGTGTAATATGGTGTCCTAATCATGAAAATAAAATATTAAAAAAATATTTATGGCAATTTCTATATAATTCTAGTATAAGCCCGGTAGAGCCGGGATACGGATTAAATTTAAGGTAATTATGAGGGCTAACAAATGTCACATACTTCACTTTTACGTAGAACACACATCGAAGGAGTGACCTAAGACTCCAAGTATGTTCGGCGGAAATCCGTTTTGGGTCATTTTAAGTCGAATGAGCAATGTCCGTCCGTCTGTCTGTCTGCTGGCTGTTGCGCACGATAACTCTCGAAAGGAGTAACCGATTGACTTCAAATTTCGTATGTGGTAATACTTTTTTCTATCTCCGGCTAAGTTCGAAGATGGGCCATATTTGTCCACTCCTTCTGGTACCTCCCCCACAAAGGGTTAAAATGTTGTGAAATATTTATTCTTTAATAACTGCTATTATACGTATTCGAATCTTCTGAAATTCCACACATAGTATTAGTTTGTTAGTCGCTATCAACTCGAGGAAAATGGGCGAAATTGCACGCCCCTTTTGGTACCTCCCACACAGATGCACAATTTTGCACTTAAAGTTCAAAGCTTACAACATTAATACCAGTGTTTAGAAATACTTGAAATTTTGTACAGTGTAATGATTTTATAGTGCCTACAGTCCAGTACTTAAAGTTAAAAGCTTACAACATTAATATCAGTGTATACAATTACTTGAAATTTTGTACAGTGTAATGCTTTTATAATGCCTATAGTTCAGTGAAAAATGAGCGTTATCACCACGCCCCTTTTTGTACCTCCTACACAAAATGGCCAAATTATACCACAATTTAATATCTCAACGTTAATATACCAGTCCATATAAACGGTTACAATTCGGCACAGTGCAATGTATTTAAAGTATCTACTGTTCAGCAAAATATAGGTGTATTTCTTAAACCCCTTCTGGTACCTCCCACAAAAATTGACGAATAATTTGTGTAATATTCAATATTACATTACTCACAAAGTGAGGGTATACCTTAGTCGGTTTACCCGACTGAAACTTTCTTACTTGTTTTTAACGACTATTACTAAACCGCTCTTTCTACATGAAAGATGTATTTGCAACATTTGTAAATCTCTCATAATTACATTAAATTTAAGGCGTATGACACTTAAATCAGGCCGTACAGCCCTGATTTGGCACCCAATGACTTCTTCTTATTCCCTCTCATCAAGAAAAAACTGCGTGGTCAACGTTTTTCGACGCCAGAAGCAGCTGTTGAAGCGTTCAAAAACCATGTTTTGGATGTGTCTTAATCGTAGTGGAAAAATTGATTCGAAAAATGGTTTTAGCGCATGCAAAAGTGTATTGATCTTCACGGAGAATGTTTTGAAAAACAATAAAACAATTTCCAATGATAAATGATTGTATTTTTTATTGCTGGGCCCGGACAGGGCAACACCACAGGCAAGAAAGAAAACACCATAATATTTTAGAAATAGTTGCCTTATAAAGGTCCCTGTTGTGTATTCTGAAAGTGACTTAAATCGTAATTTTCGGCTATAAATCGAGTAAATTTGTTTCATGGAATAAAGGGTGAGCCATTAAAAATTTGAACTACCGATTACTTTGACTTGTGATTTGAGCCCTTTGGATTATTTTCTGTGTGGTGCCATTAAAGATAAATGTTACGCAAAGCATCCAGAGACAATTGAAGTGTTGAAACATGAAATCGAAGTTGCCATTGAAGAGATTCGACCCGAAACAATCGAAAATGTACTGAAAATACCGGATGAGGTACTGCCGAGCAAGTTGAAGGAGTCATATGAATGATATTGTGTTCCATTATTAAATGACAACAAAGTTCAACCTTTCCAATAAAACCAGAAATTTGAAAAAATTATCAGTACCTTTTTTTATAGCCGATTCAAATTTAAAATTTTGACGATTTACAAATTGTACTGCCTACATTGAATAGGCTTCGAATGGGAACACGAAGGCGTTCTGTATTTGCATAGAATCTTCAAAAGTCCTTAAAGATAAATTGGGGGCACTTTTATGAACTAGAAATTCGGACTCAATTCGCTCGGAATACAGAACAGGAGCGTAAGTTTCTATTATGATTCTCTCGAGTTTAGACTACACCACGACAAAATGTATGTATCATACATGAACACTCTCAAAAATGTTAAATCCAAAACATATAATTGAAAAAGAAATACTGGCAAGTATTTTCCTCGCCAATAATATGTCACAGAATTTTTGTTCTAAAATTTATTTGTTTGTTAATTTTATGACGACAAACATACATACATATGTATATCACAATATGCAATAAAAAAAAAACTATATAATTAAATCAGCAGTATTATTACAACAGCATTTAATGAGCTAATTTTTTGTGAGAGAAATATTCTTTCATTTTATTGAAAAAACTAAGTAATTAATTAAATATAAAAACATTTAAGTAGAATTTTAAACCAATCACAACACACAAACATAAATTTATTAATATTCGCTTAATACAAACAATATAAATAAATACACGTACATACTATGTATATTTTCAAAATTTCATAAAACGCTATTCGAAAATAAACAATTTGCGAAAGGAAAAACGGAAATTTTATTAAATTATAGCAAATTAATGTATAAAAATTATTTGTGTGCCCTATATTTTTAAATAATTTAAATAACGTTTTTTTGCAGATGGATTAATTTTTGTGCTCAATAAATTAAAAGTAATGTCTCTTATACACAGCGTGCATACATTGAGGGAAAAATACGTTGCAAAATCAATCCCGTTTGTGGGCAATTTATTCCCGTAACGTGCCTAAAAAATCGTCCCCGATTATTTCATTAATTATCCCCGAAACGGAGGTGATTTTTTGATCGGCGTAGCATTGTGTACTGTCGCCGTAAGGTTGATGATTTCTTGTTCGGCTTTGTATAGTTCATTGGATTTGTTATTGTCTGTTCTTAGAAGCGGAAACCACGTAAACGAAACCATAAGGTATTCGAAAATAAACAATTTGCGAAAGGAAAAATGGAAATTTTATTAAATTATAGCAAATTAATGTATAAAAATTATTTGTGTGTCCTATATTTTTAAATAATTTTAAAGAGCGTTTTTTTGCAGATGAGTTAATTTTGTGCTCAATAAATTAAAAATAATGTCTCTTATACAGGGTGGCTGATATGTATTGCAACCAACTTCAGGTTGCTATCATTTCTTAACCGCTAGTCTGATAGCTGACAGATTTATTTCAGTGACAATTCATTTTATTGTTTACAAGCTTACAAAAGCATTTTGATCTATTGCATTCAGAAAAAAGTTATTCGTGATGGAATTCAAGCGTGATAGTGTGATTGCTTTATATTTGGGTGGAAAAACACAAGTGGCTATCGTTAGAGCCCTCCAGCATTTAAATGTGAAATCTTTTGTTTCTCGTACCATTGCTCGTTACCGTGATACTGGCAGTGTTGCATCGCGTCCAAAAAGTGGACGAAAAAAAACGATAACAACACCAGAAATGATCCGAAAAGTGAAGGCCAGATTTGATCGAAATCCACGCCGCAGTGGTAGAAAAATTTCTCGTGAGCTGAACATATCGCGAGAACGGATACAACACATATTAAAAAATGAGCTTGGACTAAAGCCATTGAAGTTCCAAAAAGTGCAAGAGCTCACCGATGAACAAAAAAAAGTTAGACTGGAAAGAGCCAAGGAGTTGCTTCGCTTGCACGAAAGTGGCCAGTTACCGAATTTGGTTTTCTCCTATGAGAAGCCATTCCAAATTGAGCAGTTTGTGAACAAACAAAATGATCGGGTTTACTTGCCAAAGTGGTCAGCTGAAAATTTACACCTTCGATTGGCCACCAGAACTCAAGCGCCACCGATGGTAATGGTGTGGGCCGCCGTAACGCTCGTATTCATCGACCATGGGGTCAAAATAATGGTGATGGCTTTGTCGGCCGTTTGAAGGCCATAATTCGTGCCAAAGGTGGCCAATTTGAACAAATCTAAACTGGTTCTAAAATTTTATGTTATTTCCGACATTTTTTGCTTTTGAACAATAAAATTTAAAAAAAATAAAAAATATATAGCGCTTTACTTTGTTGCATTACATATCAGCCACCCTGTACACAACGTGCATACATTAATGTAAAAAAGACGTTGCAAAATCAACCCCGTTTGTGGACAATGTATCCCCGTAACGTGCATAAAAAATCGTCCCCGATTCTCTCATTATCCAAGAAACGGGGGTGATTTTTTGATCGGCGTAGCATTGTGTATTGTCGCCGTAAGGTTGGTGATTTTTAGTTCGGCTTTGTATAGTTCATTGGATTTGTTATTGCCTGTTCTAAGAAGAAACCACGAGGTAATTTGTGATTTATGAAGAAGTGAAAAAATAAAAATTAACGACTAAGAAATAGAATTCAAAGACCAGTTGGAAATTGTGGATGATTCTGTGGGATATTTGGTTAATGAGAAATATAATGTGATAGCGAAATCCAGTGACGGGTTCCTATTGCTGAAATTTCTGGAGTCAATAGAAATGGAGTCGGCCTACTACTATTTAAAAGGGTAAGCATATGGGCGATTTTATGTCAAATGAGTAAATTTTTAAGGGCCTGTTTCTGTAACTTGTTTTCGTTCGTCTACTGCGAACGATCAAAAATCACTCAATTATTCCGAGAAATCTATAAATCGCAGAAGTTTATAATTCATTGTGTCTGTAGGAAATCATGTAAAAAGCTTGTTCCTAAAATATTTCTAACCTGCGTTTTATAGAATTCAAATAATAGCTGAGAGAATTTTGATCGTTCGCCGTAGACGAACGAAAATAAGTTACAGAAACAGGCCCTAAAAGTTATGTCTTCTTAAATTTGTACCAGGTTTAGTCCCATTGGACAGTTGTTATGACACAACATTCCAACGAGATCGGTTTTGGTTGAACGGTCCTTTTTTTTGTATCCATGTAACTAATTAGCTATTGTACAGGGTGCGCAGAATGAGGTATATGGTTTGATTTTTTTTTACTTTTTTAATTATTGTTCTTTCTTTGTTTTTTTTCAGCATTTTGTGAAGGAGACTTGGAGAATTAATTATGAACAACGTACAAAAATAATTGAATTTTTCCGAAATTTTGCGAAAAGTTATGAAAAACATGCTAAAAAGAGCATTTATGTGGAAGCAGAAAATGGACATCACTTACAGGATATCATTTTCCAAAGCTAATTGCTCTATCAGGCTTGTACTTCGGAAAATATATAGTCAAAATGCAAAAAGAACACTGTATCAAAATTGGAATTTTATAAAAAAAATAGCGTAAAGTTTCTTTTAATTTTTTTTTGATTGTATGGAATACAATTGCAATTTTCACAAAAAAGTTTTTGTGGATAGTGTTATCACCCATATAAAGGACCCATTCGATATTAGTTATTTTGTGTGTACTATGTCTGTCCATGTCTTAATGTAGCCCTTATATAAAGGTCCTTCGAATATGTGCTGTTGTGCTTGGATGTGTGTTAACTTGTGTTCGATTTTTATCTATTTCCGAAAATGGATCAAAGAATCTTCATAAAATTTTGTGTGAAACGCCCATTTGTCCAATCCAGCCCATTTTTGGACCAATCACGTAGACTACCACCAGATATATATGTATACACGAAATGGCAGCACTCTCGCTAACAAATTGTGCAATATATCTCAATTTCCATATATGGCATGACATTGGCAGAAACGACCACTGGTACGATCCCGCCTATTTTTGAACCAATCAAGTAGACTGCCACCAGATATATGTATATGCACCAGATATTGCATCTCTCTCGATAACAAATTGTTCAAGATATCTCAATTTCAAAATTTGGCTTATATGATCAATCACGTAGACTACCACCAGATACATATGCACAAAATTACAGCACTCTCGCTAACAAATTGTGCAAGACAAGTCAATTTCAAAATTTGGCTTATATGGGCGGTGCCACGCCCATTGATCATATTCCGCCCATTTTTGGACCAATCACGTAGACTACCACAAGATACATATGCACAAAATTACAGCTCTCTCGCTAACAAAATTGTGCAAGATATCGCATTTTTTAAATTTGGCTTATATGGGCGGTGCCACGCCCATTGGTCCGATCCCGCCCATTTTTGGACCAATCACGAAGACTGCCACCAGGCACATATGTACAACATTACAGCACTCTAGCTAACAAATTGTGCAAGATATATAAATTTCAAAATTTGGCTTATATGGGCGGGGCCACACTTGGTACATCGAAAATTCAAGTACCCTATTTTCACCACCCGCCACACGTGTACATTGTGTGAAAATTTCAAGAAGATCGGTCCAGCCGTTTAGACGCCTGTACGGTACAAACAAACACACATTCTTCTTTATATATACATATGTATAGATATAAATGGTTTTCCAACAAGAGGTGTTATTTTGGTATTCAAAGAAACATTTCATTTTTTGAGATAAATGATCGGATGTTTATTTCATAATAAAGAGGAAGGTATACCGTTAATAATGAAAAACAACATCAGCCAAATGGCCACCACGACCACGCTTACAGGACCATATCCTTTTCATGCAATTCTCCATAACCAAATCGCAAAGTGGCTGCCCTATGTCCTCGATATCCTCACGAATTCTATTTTTGAGGTCTTGAATTGACGCCTGGGCTGTTCGCGTAGACCTTATCTTTCACGTGGCCCCAAAGGAAGAAGTCGCAAGGTGTTAAATCACAAGATCTCGGTGGCCAATTGTGATCACCTCTCCGAGAGGTAACACGGGCCGGAAACTTTTCCCGTAACAGAGAAATGGTTTCGGCACGTAGCGCCGTCTTGTTGAAAGTAAACGTTATCCAGATCAATACCATCGAACTCCGACCATAAAAGTCATTAATCATCTCTCGATAGCGCAATCCATTCACCGTAAGGTCCAATGACCCCCGCCGGACCATAAACCGCACCAAACATTCACACGTTGAGGATGGAGAGGCTTTCAACAATAACTCTTGAGTTTTCCAGATGCGTCAATTTTGCTTGTTGCTTGTTTAATAATTTCAGTGCGTTGTTGAATCGTGTATCGTTACATTTTTAGTAATGGCGTAGTTTCTACTTGTCAAATGTCAAAGAATAAAAGCTTCAAAAGTGACAGCTACCGAAATACCGGGTGATTCAAAATAACACCTCTTGTTGGAAAACCCTGTAGATATAAGTATAGATATATTTTGTTAAATTCATCTTATTTGCCAGTAGTCGGCATACATTTTCCAATATTCGGCACCTGATGATCCTATAGTCGGCATGACATTTTTGTTAAGGAAAAAATCATACCTACAGAAATTTCAATTTGTATTAATTTAATTTTGATTTTTTTATTTAAATTAAAGTTATTTACATTTGTACATATGAACGATTTGTTTTGAAAGTGGTGTAAATCCATTTAATTTTAAAACGAGATATAAAGTGTTTTGCGTTTCAGTTCGTTTAAAAATGTGGGTGAATAATAGAAATAATATATCTGCATACAGCTCATCACAAGTATTATGGTATAGACACGAACTTTCTTAGTATCTTTCACATATTCTCTGAGATGAGTCAAATCTGGTAATCTGTCGGAACCGAAATATTGATCATTTGCTGCAACTTAGAGAAATCTTCCAGAAGAATTATTTTTCACAACTAATAAAATGTTCTTAAATAAGATAAATATCCACATTTTTCCTAGGAATGACCTGTAATGAACAACATCACGGTCTAGTACAATATTACTTTATTATTCATTTATTTTCAATCATTTTTTTTGAAGAAAGGTAGATACAAAACAATTTTAACCAAAGAAGATTTTTTGTAAAATTTTTTTGCAACCCGTCTTTTAATATGAAACTGCATTTTAATTAAGTTCAATAATAAATCCAAAACTGCATTAAATTGTAGTATTTTACCCATATTTGAATAACAAATAGTGAGTTCTGCAATACTATCCACGGTTTGTTTCAAAACAAACGTTTTTGTAATTTTGTTTCCTAGTTTTAAAAATATAAGTCACCTTCAGAGAATGAAGCCGAGGCAAAATTGGCGGCGGCGGCTTGATGGCTTAGCCGACATAAAATTGACATACGGAGGAGCAAGTCATGGAACGATCTTTTTGTTTAAGCAAATCATTGAAAAAACGAACGCCACAGTTTTTAGCCAAATTTTAGGCCTCTTTAGCCAAACTCTTAATCTAAAAAATGGTATTTATGGCTTAAATTAGCATATTTGCGGGCTACCTCTACACGGGGATTATAACAAAATATAAACTGATTTGTATAAATTTCATTGACATTAATTCTTGCCAAAATATAAGTAGAATACAAACTGAAAAGTTTCAGCAAAATTTCTTTAAATATATGGTGTTTATGGCTTAAGCAAGCATTTTTGGGTGCGACATCTATAGGTGGACTATAACAAAATATAAACCGATTTAAAAAAATTTTACTGTGATGAATTAGAATTTAACGACGATCAAGAATATATATACTTTATAGGGCCGCATATCATATTTCAAGGTGTTGCAAACAGAATGACAAAGTTAGTATACCCGCTAAATGAACAATCAATTTCAAACACCCAATTTGTGGTAGTAGAATTTCTCCAAATTTTTACTAGATATACAACCAATTGCGTAGATTATTAAAATGCAATAAACAATAATAGTGTTTATGTTTATACACTACTAGCGGACCCGGCGAACTTCGCCTCGCCCCAATTTAACGCCTTCAGATAAACTCCAGAGTGATAATAAAACACAGATAGTTAAAATTTTAATGCGATTTGTTTAAAAGGAATCGAAATCAGTAGAGAGCGATGTGATAAACAACAAACAACGAAGACAGAAGACAGGCAACGTACAGATGACCGTGCGAAAAACAGGGAAATTCGAGATTAATTCCACAGACTTCCTACGATTTGTCTTGAGATTTATTGATTGTCATCGTAAAAGCCAATCGTACAGGGAACTGAATCCGCTTGAATTGGAATGAAAGATCAGTTGGAATAATCGGAATTCGTGGGATAAGGACTTCCTCTCCTTTGAATTTTCCCTTGATGATCGTCGCCTGAATCACATTGTCCATCAGTTTCATAATGGACAACCGCGAACTATGCACAATTTCGGATGATTCAGATTCCGCAACATGATTATGATCGATTCCACCTTCAGCTGTAAATTATGCGGCGGAGCTCCTGGCACATCAAGCGAGTTCGATTTTACTTTGAATAATAAAATTCATGCTATCGACGTCCTTATTCTTCGCTGCTAATATTGCCCGTTCACTAATCTAATCGAGATTTGGAAACACTTTGGTGATGAGTTCCTCGTTCGACGATGTGAACTCGCAAAAATTTGCCGGGAACAATATCAATGCAGTGGAAACATCAGCAGTAATTTGGCCATTGCCAAGCGCCAACAGTTGTTTCGAGAATTCAAGAGCCGATGAGTCGTTCTGCAACGCGACTCTCATGTTCGTGGTCAATTTCAACTTCTTGACATGCCGCCACAAAGACCACGATTTCAGGCATGCATTAATTTCATCGGCAGTAGATTTCGGGATGACGGGAAGCGTTTGACGAAAATCTCCGGAGAGCAATATCATAGACTCACCAAATTGTCTCAAATCACGTCGTAAATCCTTCATCGTTCGGTCAACTGCCTCCAGAGCTCGTTTATGCGCCATCGTGCATTCATCCGAAATTATGATTTTGCAGTGCCCGCAATCCAATAAGATAACCTTACCTCTTATACTCAAACTTATTATCTGAAAAAATTTTCGAACTGATAAATATCGCGTTGAATTTTAATTGATCGTAATGCTTGTACCGTTTGTCGATGTGATACGCGAAATCAGTGTAACAATACGCAAAACTCGAATGAATTGCAGCAAGAAAAATAGCACATACTCGTACATATTTTTAATAGAAAACTTTTTTGTTTAATAGAAAATTAATAAAAAAAATTGGATTCAAAAAGAGAGTAGTAGATAGGAACAGTAGGAATCTCGCAAGAAATAGCAATTTTCGATTTTCCCAATTTTCCGACTTTTTTTCTTGTGTATTCTTCTTATTTGGCCGGAGACCTGTCCGAATTGGTGCTAATCACCGAAATCGGTCCAGGCGTTCTCGAGTTATAAGCGTAGTAACTAACATCACTTTCTTTTATATATATAATATATATATAGATTCTTCTATTGAGAGGACGATATATCTGTTATATGGTTATTTGCTTATCAAAAATGTGAATTTTATCTATCCATATTTTAACGTTTTTCTATGGAACGGCGGCTGTATTTCAGCCGATTTTAGCCACAAAGATCGGCGGCGGCTTCGGCAGGTGAAAAAAGGTCGGCGGCGGCTAAAATCGGCGGCTTCATACTCTGACTCAGAGTCTATTCTTAGCATTGTTTAGAATATAGGTAAAAACATAAATTTGACGCCTGGGGTTGCTGAAACTATAGACTCACCGTCTCAGCAAGCATGATTTTACGTAGAAATTTCAAAAAAGACGAATGGACAAGTCCCACGCTCATTTTGGTTGCTCCTGCAAAAAAACATTTTTTATAATTATTTTTACCATATTTTGTTTTGATTTTTTTTTACAAAATTTCCTATTTTTTCGGTTTTTTGATATTATGTATATGATTCTGCATTTAAGTTTCAAGTGTTTTAAAGTACATATGTATTTTATTTCATACATGTGTCATTTAAAACGCATATTTATACCCTACACTACACTGTGGTACAGGGTATAATGACATTGTGCATTTGTTTGTAATACTCAAAAAGAGAAGAGATAGATCCATTGTTTATTATACCGATCGACTTGTAATCACTTTCTGAGTCGATTTAGCTATGTCCGTCTGTCTGTCCGTCTGTAGATGTATTCTTGTAATCAAAGTACAGGTCGCAATTATGGCCCGATCTTGAAGAAACTTTACACATATCTTTTGTTTGGCCCAGGGACGATCCCTATTTAATTTGGTTAAACTCGGTTCAGATTTGGATATAGCCCCGATTTGACATGTAAGCGCTGTAAAAACTTTATTTTATACCCGATCAGTATGAAATTCAGCAGAAAGAGGTCTCTTATTATATGAATGAACACTGTTAAATTTGGAAGAAATCGGTTCAGATTTAGATATAGCCCCCATATATACGTTACCCCCGATTTCACATGTAAGCGCCGTAAAAAATTTATTTTATAACCGATCAGTGTGAAATTCAGCAGAAAGAGGTTTCTTATTACATGAAGGAATGAATACTGCCAAATTCGGAGAAAATCGGTTCAGATTTAGATATAGCCCCCAGGCGCAGTGAAATAACCCCCAACCCGAAAATGAAATAACACCCAAAATAAAGGTTCAAAAATGGGTTTGGGTGAAATTTCATTAACTTTGGGTTTCATTTCATTTTTTCAAGTTTTTTTAAATTTTTGTTACTAAGACCAAAATGAAATAAAACCCAAAATAAAATGAATTTGGGATTTATTTCATTCATTTTGGGTTTTATTTTGGGATTTATTTCATTTTCATCGAAATCAAATTTTTCTTGGGCCGTATTTCATTTTATTTGGGGATTATTTCATTGACATTCAAAATGAAGTTTAGGAAAGTTTTTAAGAATAAAATTGTTAGATATCGCTTCCTTGTCGTTAGACGGTTAGAATCGAATGAACATATTGAACGGGGTAATTTAAGGGTGGGCCTTGAGAATAGTAACCAGTTCTTAATAGTACTTCAGAGAAGAAAATTTACAAATTTTAAATTATAACAAATAGTAAAATTTAAGTTGTAGGGTCATGTATAGCAGATTACAGAAAACATACCAGATGGTACGATTGCATTATATCATGAAATTAATAATAAGCTTTAAATGTTTGGAAATGGTAAATAAAATAAGATTTGCGACTATATTGTCAGAGAGCCGATCAGTAACTTAACTGACAAATTCGGAGAAAATCGGTTCAGATTTAGATATAATGAAATAACCCGAAAATGAAATAACACCCAAAATAAAGGTTCAAAAATGGGTTTGGGTGAAATTTCATTAACTTTGGGTTTCATTTCATTTTTTCAAGTTTTTTTAAATTTTTGTTACTAAGACCAAAATGAAATAAAACCCAAAATAAAATGAATTTGGGATTTATTTCATTCATTTTGGGTTTTGGAGATTTTTTCATTGCTTGGGATTTATTTCATTTTCATCGAAATCAAATTTTTCTTGGGCCGTATTTCATTTTATTTGGGGATTATTTCATTGACATTCAAAATGAAGTTTAGGAAAGTTTTTAAGAATAAAATTGTTAGATATCGCTTCCTTGTCGTTAGACGGTTAGAATCGAATGAACATATTGAACAGGGTAATTTAAGGGTGGGCCTTGAGAATAGTAACCAGTTCTTAATAGTACTTCAGAGAAGAAAATTTACAAATTTTAAATTATAACAAATAGGAAAATTTAAGTTGTAGGGTCATGGATAGCAGATTACAGAAAACATACCAGATGGTACGATTGCATTATATCATGAAATTAATAATAAGCTTTAAATGTTTGGAAATGATAAATAAAATAAGATTTGCGACTATATTGCTAGAGAGCCGATCAGTAACTTAACTGATTGGGTTTGTTCCCTTTTAAATATTTACGAATGCATGCTGCTGTAAGAGAAAAATTGAAGAAATGATAGTGAAACAGAGAGACAAAAATTGCAGCGATTTTTTGGCATATTTTTCGTCTGCTTTACTATTTCATTCTTTTCAGAAAATCGTATGGAAATACGTTGGAAGAGAAAACAAGAATAGGAATTAATAGAGACGAAAATTAGGTAAAAAATCGCTGCGATTTTTTAACCTATTTTTCGTCTGCATTGCTATTTCTTCAAGTTTTCTCTTCCAACAGTTTTTGAGCATGAAGAAATAGTAACGCAGACGAAAAATAGGTAAAAACCAGTAAGGAAAGGCTAAAGTCGGGCGGTGCCGACTATATAATACCCTACACCACTCTCGTAATATTGAATAACTCAGATATATAAATTTTGTAATTCATGTATTAATTGTTTACATAAATTTACTTTTGGGACATATTATACTTAAATAATACCCTGTACCACAGTGTGGTGTAGGGTAGAAAAACGATTGGATCTAAAGAGCCAAATCGGACGAAACGTATATATGGGAGCTATAGCTAAATCTTAACCGATTTTCTTCAAATTCGGTTGTGTTGGTTCATGGATCAAGAAACTCCACCATTCTAAATTTCAAAACGATTGGATGTAAAATACAGCTTTTATAGGACTAAAGGGCCAAATCGGACGAAACATGTATATGGGAGCTATAGCTAAATCTTAACCGATTTTCTTCAAATTCGGTAGTGTTGGTTCATGGAACAATAAACTCTACCATTCTAAATTTCAAAACGATTGGATGTAAAATACAGCTTCTATAGAACTAAAGGGCCAAATCGGACGAAACATATATATGGGAGCTATAGCTAAATCTTAACAGATTTTCTTCAAATTCTGTAGTGTTGGTTCATGGATCAAGAAACTCTACCATTCTAAATTTCAAAATGATTGGATGTAAAATACAACTTCTTCAGGACTGAAGAGCAAAATCGGACGAAACATATATATGGGAGCTATAGCTAAATCTTAACCGATTTTCTTCAAATTCAGTAGTGTTGGTTCATGGATCAAGAAACTCTACCATTTTAAATTTCAAAACGATTGGATGTAAAATACAGCTTTTATAGGACTAAATGGCCAAATCGGACGAAACATATATATGGGAGCTATAGCTAAATCGTAACCGATTTTCTTCAAATTCGGTAGTGTTGGTTCATGGATCAAGAAACTCTACCATTCTAAATTTCAAAATGATTGGATGTAAAATACAGCTTCTACAGGACTAAAGAGCAAAATTGGACGAAACATATATATGGGAGCTATAGCTAAATCTTTACCGATTTTCTTCAAATTCGGTAGTGTTGGTTCATGGATCAAGAAACTCTACCATTCTAAATTTCAAAATGATTGGATGTAAAATACAGCTTCTACAGGACTAAAGAGCAAAATTGGACGAAACATATATATGGGAGCTATAGCTAAATCTTTACCGATTTTCTTCAAATTCGGCAATGTTGGTTCATGGATCAAGAAACTCTACCATTCTAAATTTCAAAACGATGGGATGTAAAATACAGCTTCTATAGGACTAAAGGGCCAAATCGGACGAAACATATATATGGGAGCTATAGCTAAATCTTAACCGATTTTCTTCAAATTCGGCAATGTTGGTTCATGGATCAAGAAACTCTACCATTCTAAATATCAAAACGATTGGATGTAAAATACAGCTTCTATAGGACTAAAGGGCCAAATCGGACGAAAGATATATATGGGAGCTATATCTAAATCTGAATCGATTTCAACCAAATTCAATAGCGATCTTAACAGCCGCGAAATACTCTAAACTGCAAAATTTCAGAACGATCGGAGTGAAATTGCGACCTGTAGTCGACGAACAACTTTACATGGACAGACGGACGGACGGACGGACATCGACTCAGATAGTGATTCTGAGTCGATCGGTATACTTTAAGGTGGGTCTAGCTGTGTTATTTTCAGGTGTTACAAACATCTGCCGTGAAACAAACTTATAATACCCTGTACCACAGTGTGGTGTAGGGTATAAAAATCGCGGCGATCTTCCAAAAGTTTTCATGTATTCTCATGTATTATATTCCAAAAGTTTTCAATCGTCAAGAAATAGTAATGCATTACAAAAAACACTGTGCGACACGACTTCCCTCCCAAGAACGAGACTATATAGGAATGAAACTATAGCCCCAACAGTAGATAAGCTGCATACTCAGTTTTTTATTTCGTGATGGTTTGTCCTTTTTACAGGACTTTGAAAATTTCAAGGATAACAATTTTAAAATTTTTTTATTTGCACTTACAACAATGCGAATTGATAAATATGGGTATCAAATGAAAGGTGAGAATTCCGGCTATTTAATAAAATTTTTGGAAAAAAAATTCCAAGGACGAAGGCTACAAAAAAATGTCCTTTTAAACTTTAATCCTTTAATATCCTTCAAAGTTATGCAATTAAAAATGGTAAAAAAAATACATGTTACAGAACTCTAACTGACACAACACATATTAAAATTTCAGCTTTAACGGTTAAGGAATAACAAATATATTTAAATTTCACAGCCTATACTCGTATAGCATATTTAGGACACCGATACCAGTTGTCTCTCACCTGTTGAGAAAAGGGCATTGGTATGTTTCCAGAGCGTAGTAGAGAATTTCCTAGGGAACAAAAAAGATGAAAATTATGAAGACATTGTTCGCAACATGCTGGAAAGTTTCCGAGAAATGGGTGTTAACATGTCGCTAAATATACACTTTCTTGCGAGTCATCTCGATTTCTTCCCCGACAATTTGGGAAATTTCAGCGACGAACACGGTGAACGGTTTCACCAAGACCTCGCCACCATTGAAAAGCGATTTAGTGGAAAAAATGATTGTCATATGCTGTCGGAATACCTGTGGTCTATATGTCGCGATTCAGATTACCAACAATAACGGCAATGCAAAAGAGTTCATTTCAACCAACTGAAAGAATATTATTTAACATAAACATTTAACATATATAAAATACATACAATATATGTAAACATGAAAAATATTAATATATTGAATAAACGCACGTAGCATATTGTCTTTGTACGGTGCGCGTGTATTTTCCTTTCTGTTTTATATTTTTTTTTTTTGATATTTTTCTTAAGATCGCAAATTTAAGATAATTGCCATTCTTTAACTCACACTGATAGAAGGCTGATTTTGTTTGATGAAATTGTTCTACTCACAACTTTAAAGGATATTAATGGATAACAGTTCAAAGGACATTTTTAAATATAACTCGTCCTTGGCAAATTTTTCCTAAAATTTTAGTGAATAGCAGGAATTTTCCCCTTTCGTTTCATATGCATATTGATGTTATTCACATTTTAAAATGTGTAAACAAGTTATATCAAAATTGTTAACCTTGTAATTTTAAAAGTCATGTGAAAAGGACAAACGATCTCGAATAAGGAAGTTAGTAGTTATTTTCCTACTAGTGCCCAATATTTTAAATTTTATATAGTGCCTTTCGTGAGAGGGAATAAAATATTTTTTTTTTGTATTGATGTCCTAAATATGCTATATAGGCTGTGAAATTCAAATTATTGTTATTCCTTAACCGTTAAAGATAGAAGGCTGAAATTGTAATATGTGTTGTGTCAGTTAGAGTTCCGTAATATGTTTTTTTTACGACTTTTAATTGCACAACTTTGAAGGATATTAAGGGATTAAAGTTTAAAAGGACATTTTTTGTAGCCTTCGTCCTTGGAATTTTTTCCAAAAATATTATTAAATAGCGGGAATTCTCCCCTTTTATTGGATACCCATATTTATCAATTCGCATTGTTGTAAGTGCAAATAAAAATATTTTAAAATTGTTATCCTTGAAATTTTCAAAATCCTGTAAAAAGAACAAACGATCACGAAATAAAAAAACTGAGTATGCAGTTTATCTACTGTTGGCCTATACTTTTATTTCTATACAGTCCCGTTCTTGGGAGGGAAAAAAAGTTCGAATTTGTCGCACGGTGAAATATATATAATATTTTTTAAAATTTTTCGTCAGGATTACTATTTCTTTATGTTTTCTATTCCAACATTTAATTGCAAAGCATAAAAACCGTTGCAAAGCAGTTGAAACGTTGTTTTTACGTCCATTATTAAATATAAATTTGCAGGTATTCCCATTAGTTTTTATTCTAATTTCTTTCGTCGGCCTATTGGGGATTCCATACAAACGTTTCTGTAAATACTACAAACAGTTTTTGGGAAAAATTATGTATATTCCACAAAAAAATATTTGTCTAGACGAATAAATTTAATTTGGAGTTTATACCATTTGTTTGGGGTTTTTTCATTGGGGGTTATTTTACTATTTTTGGGGGAATTTTTTTTTTTAATTTAACTAATATTTTTTTGGGGTTGTTTCATTTATTATTTGGCTATTTTTTCATTGTAAGCGCTCTAAAAAGTGTATTTTTAATCCGATCAGTACGAAATTCGACAGAAAGAGGCTTCTTATTACATGAATTAATACTGCCAAATTTGAGGGAAATCGGTTGAGATTTAGATATATCCCACATATATATGTTACCTCCGATTTGACATGTAAGCGCTGTAGAAACTGTATTTTGTATCCGATCAGTAAAAAAATTGGCAGAAAGAGGTTTCTCATTACGTGAATTAACACTGCCAAATTTGAGGGAAATCGGTTCAGATTTAGATATAGCCCCCATATATATGTTACCCCCGATTTAACATGTAAGCGCTGTACAATCTGTATTTTATATCCGATCAGTAAAACAATCTACACAAAGAGGTTTCTTATTATATGAAGGGATACTTCCAAATTCAGAGAAAATCGGTTTAGATTTAGATATAGCCCCCATATATATGTTACCCCCGATTTGACATGTAAGTGCTGTAGAGACTGTATTTTGTATCCGGTCAGTACGAAATTTGACAGAAAGAAGTTTCTTTTTCAATGAATGAGTATTCAAGGAAAATCCGTTCAGATTTATATATTACCTCCATATATATGTTCCTCCTGATTTGGTACCAAAGCGCTATATAAGTTGTACTTTACTTCCGATCAAAATTTTCCAGAAAGATGTTCCTAATTTTTTTATATAAGCGCTATTTTAGAGACCTGAAAGGCTTCAGCGGAAATGAAAATTAAAACATTACTTAAACCAATTATTCCAAGGTAGTACCAATTATTCCAAGGTAGTACCTACCTAGCATACCCTGCATATCGTCATCAGAAACGAAAAAGGTCGTAACAACAAGAAAAATTGAAACTCAGTTGTTGATGGATTTCGGTACCCTGCATCAAAATACACATCCTGACAAATTTTTAGCGGCGTAATATTAAAAATGTCGAATTTATGGACGAAATTCTCAAGGGCCTAACAACAAATTATTTCTTTTTTCATAGTTAAAAAAATGCTATTTCACGCAATTTTTACAAACAAGTTATAAATCATGTTTGTATGATTTTATATATGAAACCCCGTTTTTCTAACGGCAACAGTTTTCATTTTATTTAGTTTTTAGCTTCTCCTGTAAAATTTTCCAACATGATGATAGGCCCTTTTTCGTTTCTGATGACGATATATTACTTACCCTGCATATATTACGACCAAAAATCTGACTATTTATTGTGTTAAGGCTAATAATAACCACAGTAAATGCAAATATGTGGAATATTATTATTAGTTCAGTTTTTAATTCCACACATTATATTAAACTCCTCTTTGGAATAAGCCTTGACGTGGCTGGGGAGCTACATAAGTACTTTCGTAAAAGAAAGGAAACTAATTATTCCAACTATTCAAAAAGAAATTCTTAATGTACATTGCCGAGGTGGTGTAGGGTATTATATAGTCGGCCCCGCCCGACTTTAAACCTTTCCTTACTGGTTTCTTATTGTGAGTGGGTAGATATAATATACTTGTACTTATTAACTCGACCCTCGTTATTTGTATCAAACGTCAACGCGCTGCGCTCTAAACAAATAATGAACCCTCATACAAGAAATAGGATAAACTTCAAAACAAAAACACATTTTGCAAAATAAAAATATGTAAAAACAAATTGCAGACCATAAACATTCAATTGTATAGATGTGCCATACCGTAGCAAGTAGCCTGTCAGTGACGATCGAATAGAAATTTGATTTTAGAGATTGATTTTTTGCGTATTTTAACACCGATTTTCCAGTTTTTTTGTAATTATCACATTTAGAAAATTAATATCGATCGCTAAGTGCAAAAAAATTACTGACAGGCTACCCGCTTGGGACAGCACATCTATAAAATTGAGTGTTTATGAATCCATCCAAACAAAGAACGAATGTCGAACTAAAGGAAAACAAAATAAAAACAAAAAGTAAAAAACAAGAGAGCGTCGCAAGAGGGACGCCGTCGTCGACGACAGAAAGAGAGAGAGAGAGAGAGAGACAAGCAATAACGTAAACTGCAATAATTTCAGGGATGCCAACTCTCGTATGTTGAGTGGGATATAATATTAACACCAAATATTGAAATTTAAATATTAAAGTGTTTGTGCATTGGCAAAAATTAACCTTCTGATACACTTTTTTGAAAAAAAATTGTGTATTATTTACAAAAATATTTTCTCTGATATTTGTAAAAAAATAAATTTTTATACCATCACTTTAGTATGACGAGGGTATGTATCATTTGAACGGACAAAAAAAGTAACCTAAGACCCCAAGTATGTTCGGCGGAAATCAGTTTTGATCCATTTTAAGTCATTTGAGCATTGTCTGTCCGTCTGTCTGGCTGGAGCGCACGTAACTCTCGAAAGGGGTAACGGATTGACTTCAAATTCGGTATGGGATAATATTTTTTCTATCACAGGCTAAGTTCGAAGACGGGCCATATTGGTCCACTCCTTCTAGTACCTCCCTCAAAAAGGGTTCATATTTAGTGAAATATTGATTCTCTAATAACTTCTATACTACTTATCCGAATACTCTGTAATTCCACACATAGTAATACTTTTTCTGTCGCTATCAACTTGAGAAAAATGGGTGAAGTGGCCCCGCGCATTTTGGTACCTCCCACACAAAGGTACCATTTTGTACAAAAAGTTAAAAGCTTATGGCGTAAGTACCAATGCATGAAAAGGCTACAAGTGTAATGCTTTCGAAGTACCTATAGTTCTGTGAAAAATGGGCGTTACCACCTGGCCCTTTTTTGTACCTCCCACACAAAATGGTCAAACTATAAAAAAATTTAATAGCTCATATCGTTAATATATAAGTGCACATAAACGCTTATAGTTCGTCACAGCGCAATGTATTTTAATTATCTACTGTTCAGCGAAAAATAAGTGTATTTGATAAACCCCTTCTGGTACCTCCTACTCAAATTTACACATTAATTCGTGTAATATTCCATATTACATTACTCACAAGGTGAGGGTATACCTTAGTCGGTTTAAATTACCCAAAAAAACAATAAAAATTAATTTCCTAACAAATGTTGGTTTCAAGAAAGTCTACATTATTTTTACGGACCCATACTACGATCTGGAGTACATTTGTGGAAATTTTATGCTACTATTCTGCTATCTAACTTGTCGACTACATAATGTAAATTAAAAATCAAAATAAAATAAAAATAAAGGGTAGTTTTTTAACCTGAAAATAAATCTTATGTCAAATCGCTTTCTTCGGACTGTATGTATATGCGTCGGCAGTTCCTACAGCGCACGGTGGGCCTCATCACTCAAGAAGAAATTCCGGATCATTTTGAATATAGTCCTGCAATCATGTCAGTGGCCACCATTTGACAGATGTTGTTTTCCATTATTAATGACATACGCTCCCCTTTACAACGAAATAAACATCCGATGATTTCCCTTAACCCTATTCAATTTGTATTTTCGTTTGTTATGCCTCTTAGAGATGGATTTTTGACCGAATAATCTCAGCTAAATCCGCTGAATGATCGGAGTAGCATCCGTGAAATAGCTATACGAGGAGCTGAACTGTCAAGTAATTGTATTGGCTTCGCCGGTTTATAAAAACTTTGCATTCTATAATACATAATAGAGGCGAAGATGATCTAGATCAAGGAGAATATCATAGTGACAAACCTATTCAATTTGGTTAAAATCGGTTCAGATTTACATATAGCTCCCATATATACACATGTAACTCCGATTTGGCATATATGTACTGTATAAGCAAAATTTTTTAACCGATCTGCATACAAATTTACAGATAAGTCTCTTGATATACTTAGAGACTATACAAAATTTGAGGAAAATTGGTTCAGATTTATATATAGCCACCATATATATGTTCCTTCAGATTTGGACGTTTAGCGCTACAGAATTTTTAGGCTACAGTTTCTTCGTGCAGGACCGACATTACCGAAATTGAAAAAAAAACCCTTCAGATTTTTATATAGCAAGTGTCACAGGTCAAAAATGATATTTTTCCCAAATTCGCAGCCACCCACAATATCAAAAAAATGTTTTTTTTAGGTTAATTTTAATGCCACAAAGCATAAGAAATTGAAAATAGAAAATATTAGCCGCTTTCTTTTCGTCCCGTACATAGGATACGTATATACGGTACGAAAAGAACGTATTGCCGGTTAATAGAGTATACTTGGAAGCACTCTTTATGATAGAAGGTATTGTCAATTCATCATTACATTAGTAATAAAATGAATTATAAGCCAAAAAGTCTTAAAGACATCCCTGCGGGTGCAAGACCCTTTATAAATCATTGAAGACACTTAGAGGACAGGCAAAGGAATCCTCGACGACATTTTCACACAAGTGCCATTCATCATTGACGATTAATTAATGTCAATGTTTAATGTCTCTTCTAATTCTCATATGTTAATTTGATTTTTTTTAATTTACGCTGTTATAATTTGGAAATGTCTTGATCTGTCCTCGAACTCGAACCATCGAATTGCAAGTCTCGCGTGCTTCCACGATGCTACGTCGGCAATGCTAGAACATTGCGCTTACTGACGTCTTAATGATGCATTACAGTAACGCTTATATTCTAATTAAGGAACAGATGCCCGATGCTGTCGCCGAACTTGTCGCCAAAAGATTGTCATGCCCGACAATCTTAAACTTTGTCTTGCAGTTTGTCTTCAACATGTTCTTTGCACAATTTTGTCATGGAACTTGCCTTGCAAAAGGTCATGAATGAAGTTCTCCCTTATGTTGTCATTGAAGAAAAGTTTATGTGATTTAGGTCCTGCATGACATGGTCATTGGCGACAATGTTATCAAAGGCCAAAAAGCCTAGTGGGGTGATACATATTTCTCTCAGTTTTGGCAACTCACATTTCGAATACTGTTTTCACAAATTAATTTTATTTTAAATTTGTTTTACACAAGAATTTTCCTACAAACCTCCTTCCGAATTTAATTGGAACGAGTAGGATATTTTAGTAGGGTGCAAATTTGATGTTTTGAAATCATTACTATGGAACGTCGCGGGCTAATAGTTATGCACTTTAGTGAGGTTTTTAAATTTTTTTCTATCCATTCGATATGACAAATTAACAGAAAACAATGAGAATTGTTAGAATTTTAAAATTCTAAATTTCCCCCAAATTGTCAAAAACAAAAAGTATTGTCTAGTTTAAATTTTTTCCGTACCAACTTTTTATCCCCGTTTTTATTACCGGGGATAAAAAGGTTGTTTAAACGTATATACGTTTATTTTGTGTAGGTAAACGTATGTATGGGACGAAAAGAAAGCAGCTATTGTTTTTCACCAAATTACAAAGAAAAATATTTGAAAAAAAATCAACAAAGTTGAAAACAATTACATATATTTTTCTTTGTATTTGGTGAAGATTTTCAGTTATTATAATGTAACTTCTGAAGCAAAGTTGTCCCCACTCCAAAATGTACACTATCGGTAGAGCACATACCATTTTTTTTAAAAAAATTAAGGAAGAAATATCGATTACACTGTACAACTGTACAAAAAATACACAGACTTGACAGTATATGTTCGATTCTACTACCAAAGGGTAGTATAACCCTATACTCGGTTTGGTGAAATCGGTGACCATTTTTTTTATGGGCCTCCAAAATTTCTGAAAATCATCATCATCAGCTTTTGTCCAACAACTAATTCAGACATGGTGATACTGCTTAACTATATTTGGCAATAAAGTATCTAAGAATATGATGAACAAAGTTTCTTAACATTTTATGCGAAAAATATGTTTTCCGTACTTTTTTTTTGAAAAAGTAAAGGAAAAAATATTTTTTTCAGCCTAACATTCAGGGACCCGTAATTTTCACTAACAATGTTTGGCAGAATTGTAGCCAACGTAAATCTGAACAAATTTTGTGAACATATCAATACAATCTGAACGTGTCTAGCTAGCCTAAATAGCTCAAAAAACACATTGTACCTTTTAGATTTTCACTATTATGCAACAAAAATATTATTTTTTGGTGTAGGGTATTAAGGCCAATATTTTTGTGGAACATATTAATCCTCTAGCTCCCCCACATAAATGTAATTTTTGGACCTATTTTAACAAATCGTAAAAACACCCGTTAAAATAGGGAGGACGGGGATGAAACGTTCTACAAAAATGTTGGCCATACAATTTTACTGTATGTATCAGAACACATCAAAGCCCAAAATTTAACACAAAACCAAAAAACGTTAAAATTCTGGTCAGAATTTATATAAAGGGTCCGACAAATAACTTTTTTTTTTTGAAAATGCTATAAAAAAAGTACTGAATATTTTCTCAAATTTCTTTTTTTTATTTGAAAGTACAATCCTTCCGGTTAATAATGGAAAATAATTTCACTCAAATGGCTGCCTCGGCTGGCCATGCAGTAGCCTACACGATCAGTCCAATTTTTAAGCACATTATCGATTGTGTGCAGCTGTATTTCACCAATGGCTTCACGAATATTGCCCTTTAAAGCGTCAATTGTCTCTGGCTTGTCGGCGTAACACTTATCTTTGAGGGCACCCCACAAATAATAGTCAAACGGTGTGAAATCGCAGCTCCGAGGTGGCCAAACGACATCAGCTCTGCGGCTGATAATGCGATCTTCAAAAACAGGGCGCAAAACATCAAGTGTAGCTTCGGCTGTGTGGCACGTAGCGCCGTCCTGTTGAAACCAAATGTTACCAATATCCTCCTCTTCAATTTTTGTGAACAAAAATTCGTTCAACATGACCCAATAACGATCGCCATTGACTGTAACGGCCACTCCTTGCTCATTTTCGAAGAAAAATGGCCCAATTAATCCTCTGGACCAAAATCCGCACCAAACAGTGACTCGTTTTGGGTGTATCGGCTTTTCAATGTATGCGTGCGGGTTTTCTGTGCCCCAAATGCGACAATTTTGCTTGTTTACATACCCGCCAAGATCAAAATGAAAAAATCAAAATCAAATGAATATCAAAAATGAAAATAAAAATTTTCAAAGTAATGTCGCAATATTTCCCAGCGTTGTTCAAGCGTATACACAACCATATTCGTTCAGCGGAAGGATAAAACTAATTATCTGTCAAATCAGACATGAGCTAAGTGTTACCATTCACGAAATAAGCACTTGTCGAAAAAAAAACGTTAGATGGCGGACCCTTTACATTTCAACATTTTTTTATGTTGTTGTAAAAATGGTAAAAAGTAGCAACTTGTAGTAGGTAAAGGAACAGAGCTCAAAAAATATTTATTGTGTAACTCATATTTCACTATTATTTTGTGTCATCTACTACTGGTCGGTGAAAGTAATCTGACGTTTTTATCCCCTGACCTTACAGGTATATATATAAATTCCTTTTGTTCTTGTAAGGAGCCTAAACGAGTGCGTTCCATTCTCTTTTATCTGCAGCGGGGGACTTCAGCTCGTTCCATGTTTTGTTTATTCTTGCTGCTTCTATATCCAGATGTCGGCGCCAAGTGTGGCTTGGGCGTACCCCTTGAGGATTTCAGTCAATTGCGTTCCTCGCTATGCCTGATTGTGACCTTCGTAAAGCAAGCCCAATCCATCTCCACATCCGTTTTCGTATTTCGGTTTCGATTGGGGTATGACCGGTCTGTGTCCAGAGCTAAATGTTGCTGATTGTGCTTGGCCAGAAATTGTTATGAATTCGGCGAGGACACTAATTGATAAAAAAACTTGAATTGCTCTAAGTTCGCATTGCGCTGAATTCCACGATTAGCATCCGTATAGAGCAACTGATTTCACACAGCTATTGAAAACGTTTAACTTGGTTCGCCTCGAGATGTGCTGGGAGTTCCACACCTGTTTTAGTTGGCCGTAGGCTTGAAGGGTTTGGTTTATGAGGTTCTCTACGTCCTTTTTGGAGCCTACGTTATATGTAATTGTGCTTCCCAGGTAGCACAACGATCACCTTACAGAGGAGGTTATATGTATATCATTTGCTACGAGCAAAAATTCAATTTGAGTCATTTTAAGTCATTTGAGCAATGCCCGTCCGTCGGTCTGTCTGTATATGTGTGTCTGTCTACTGGCTGGTGCTCACGGCGAAGAATCCATATTAAACGCTCCCAAAGCAACGCGCAAACGTTTTACCACGATGTTTAACAGACTAAAACCAGTATTAGATACCTTACATTACACTAGTAAGATTGGATAACAACGAAATGTCCAATGTATACTTCAACAAAAATTTGTTTACACAATTTACATTTGGTACGTCTCTGCCTCTGTAACCAAATCGGACGAAACATATATATGGGAGATATATCTAAATCTGAACCGATAAATCCGGACCGATTTTCTTCAAATTGAGCAATGTTGGTTCATGGATCAAGAAACTGTAACATGCTAATTTTCAAACAATTGTATGTAAAATACAGCTTCTATTGGGCTGAAGGGTCAAATCGGATGAAACATGTATATGGGAGCTATATCCAAATCTGAGCTGATTTTCTTTACATTTAGCAATGTTGGTTCATGGACCAAAAAACTCTACCATGCTAATTTTCAAAAAAAATTGTATTAAAAATACAGCTTCTATGGGGCTAAAGGTTCAAATCGGATGAAACATATATATCATACCAATATATATTATCAACCAATTTCAATATGGTTCTTTCCAGGTGCGTAAGGCACCTAATTGTAAAATTACAGCACGATCGGAGTAAATTGCGACCTCTGAGGAGATAAAAATACAGCGTAGATCATCACGAATATTTGAATGTAAATGGGATTAGGTGAAATTTCTGCAATGGAGGTCAGACAAACCACGAAGATAAATAGTTAATTTTGACTCCAATGATGTTTATAAATGTTCGAAGCGAAGCAGCGGGAACTGACAGTTTAACAACATAAACCTCTGAAAATTTCGAACCAAAAACATGCGTTTTTCCTATATTTGTCCATTCAAGTAACGCTACCACGAAGATAAATAGTTAATTTTGACTCCAATGATGTTTATAAATGTTCGAAGCGAAGCAGCGGGAACTGACAGTTTAACAACATAAACCTCTGAAAATTTCGAACCAAAAACATGCGTTTTTCCTATATTTGTCCATTCAAGTAACGCTATGATTATGTTTTTCTGTGCAAAGTGATCGAAAAACGTTAAGGTTTATAAAACATAATATTAACAACCAAAACATTGAATGTAGTCAAATACATATTTATTCGTAAAAAAATTAAAGAAGGCGGCTAAGCAAATTTAGCTCACTGTACATTTCATCAGTAAACACCAATAGGAGAAAATAAGAGAAACCCCAAAATGCAGCACAAAAGTGTAGCAATGGCAACCCTGAATTAATCTATACAACAGAAAGAGAACACGAAATCAACACAACAGCGGAGGGCAACAGAAAAAATACATTCAGAATGACAATTCAGTAATTTTTCGATATTGGGGCGCATTACAACGTTCTGGTGGATAGTTTTACTTCTAATTGAAAATAATACCTATCTTGTAGTGTTGTTGTTGTGTATGTGTGTGCTTGAAACCGAGTAAATAATAAATGATGATAGAAATAAAATAAAACAAATCAATTGCAAAGATACCTATTCTACTTTGTACTCAGTGTGTGCAGATATTTTGGATAATCCACCAAATATAAAATCCAATTCAAATAATCATCCAAACAAAAAAGATACTTTTGTATCTGTTTTCGACTAAACAAAGTTATAATTTTTTCTTCAGAATTTATGGTGCTAGAAAACAAATTGGATACCAAAAACAAAGTTATATCCGTGCATTTTCGGTCTTCGTGTTTTTTTTGGCATAAGCTTCAGTCACGGTGGGGGCTTGATCATCATAAATAAAATGTTTTGACAATTAAAAAAACTACATATCCAAACTAAATCGACTGCAAATGTCTGTGTGAGACCATATCAACTTAATTATTTTGTTGTTGTTGTTGTAAATCTACGTAATTTTGTGGTGCTAAGATATTTGTTGGAAACACCGAAGTGAAAAAGGCCGACACCGTGATGACGACCCCCCACCCATTATGTCATGTTGTGTGTGTGTGTGTTTTTCCCCTTCTGTTTGCGGTAGCAAACCCCTTACGAGAATTTGTACTTATTATTATTATTAAATCCAGTTTTCCCTGATTTTCTTAATTTTTGGATATGTAATAGAAAATCGAATTCTAAGACAAAAATATAAAGTAAGATGTTAGGCTACGAGACCTAGTTTTAGAGTTATGAGCCCAAAATTAAATTATAAATAAAAATATTTACCGACCGAGTTCAAAGACTACGCCTTGCCTCCCCTCATTTTTATTTTACAGTTTTCTGCGAAATTAACCACTTAACAGCCTAAAAAATTATTTTTTCGTCTTGAAATATAAGTAATTTCCTCTGTATTTATCCCTCTATAATTGATACAAGATTATAACGAACACTGTGAAACATCAAAGTTTGGTTTTGGTTATTTCCGACCAAATTTGGTCGGATGATTTAAAAGTGTTCTATTTGCTCGGATGGTCGGACCGATTCAATTTTGGTCCGTTTTATTCCAGAACATTAAATTTGTATTATAATACAAAATAATTCAGAATATCAAAGTAAATTAATGAAAGTCAAAGCTTTTGAGTGGAAGCAGTATCGAAATTGAAAACAAATATATTCGCCCCTGTTCTGTATTCTGAAAGTGGCTTATATGTATCAAATATGTTCGAATGGGAAAGTAAAAATAATCTACGTTTACGGAGAATCTTCAAAAAGCCTTAAAAAATAAATTATCGACAATTTTATGCATAAGAAATTAGGATTCAATCAATCCCCTCTCGGAATACAGAACAGATTGTTATTGTTTGAAAATAATTATTTTAGGTTCGAAAACGTTTGTAGTTGTCTGAAATATCGGCACTGGGGAAACAATTGTTACTTTCACTCCTGTTCTATATTCCGAGAGCGGATTGAAACCGAAATATTGGTTCATAAATCTCACCATAATTGCTGTAGGGTCGTGTTGGGATATCTCCTCTATAAGCCCATTGGACAAATCTGTGGTTTTCTGGATTAACAACCGATGTCAGAACATTTCGATTTCGGAACTTTAGCATAAATGTGTTAAGCTAATCATTACTATCGATCCGAATATGATGCTCCTAGGTATGTAAAAATTTTGGTGACTGCACATTTAAAATCAAATGCACTGCGAGAGAAAAAAAAATTCGGAACTTCGCTAATTTATTCAACTTTTAAAATCCTACGAAATCTCGTACTATTGCATTCTAGAACTTCTAGAACATTCGACGTCGATTCTTAGTCGACACTGTTTAGATTGACTTCATAAATTTTGAATTTTTTTTTAATATTTTTAAGTTATAAAAAAGGTTTTTGTTAGTTCATGGATACCAAAAACATTCGTTTTGGCGTAAAGATGACAAAGCTAGAACTTCATAGATATGACGAAAATGATGTGACGAGGTCGACGACGCCAACTGAAATAAGGGCGAATATATTTTTGCTGTTATAACATTGAATGCGAACCATGATGTAAGTAGGGTATATCGTCATCAGAAACGAAAAAGGGCCTATCATCATATATGAAAATTGTACAGGAGAAGCAAAAAACTAAATAAAATGAAAAGTGCTGTCATTAGAAAAACGGGGTTTTCAGGATAATATCGAAACATAATTATGCATATGAGTCATTCCATGCCAAACGGTACGATTTTTGACATCACTATTTTTGATTGCTTCGAAATTTTGTGTATGCATGATTTACCTAAAAATATCTTATACGTAGTTCAAGAAAAAATTTAAAAAAAATTCTTTAAGAGTTATGAGCAATTTAAAGTTGACGAAATTACGTTTTTTTCTAAAAGGTGTGTTCATTCTTTTGCTTGTATCTCCTGAAATACGTGACCGATTTTAATGTGCTATACCTTGTTTTGAAGGTAATTTCAACTACTACTACAACTGAATTAAGCACTGCAACAAATATACGAATTTTAAATGCTTTTGCCCTTTTATACTTTCTATTGCGATTTTCAAAATGTTTACACCCTTCGATTTTTTTTAAATTTTAATGTCGTATTCTTAGATGTCTTTGTTAGCTGCTGTATGAATTTGGAAGTGGTGAATTGATGGGAACTATTTGTTACGATTTTTTATAAAAAAAACCATTTGCATAATTTCTGTGAATGTGCTTTAAATAATTAACAGAATTATAATTTTTAGTCATTAGTTTGTTAAAACAGTAAGAACAATAAAACATTTAAGAAAAGAATGACAATTATTAATAATCAGTATACTAATGTAAAAATAAGAACAATAAAAATGTATTAGAAAGATTCGAATCAAGTATACTATTAACAGTAAAAAATAAGAAAATGGGTATAAAAATATTAATCATTGTACACCGTCTTAACACAGTACTTTACGGAAGTTGATGATTTCTGAACTCTAATTTTTTTATCGGACGTGGTAGTTTTGAGTTCAATAAATTACTTCTGCTTTATTATTGCTTTCCTTTTTCTTTGAATTGTCGAATTGAATGTGAAAAACGGACCAACAAAGTTATTGTATTTTTTTCTTCATCAAAAACTGAAATCCAGGTTGCTGTGATTTTAAAAAAAATTTCATCTCAGAGTATAGTTTAACAAGTACTTTCTTATCTTTTGACTCTTGCTATTGTTTAATGAGTTTTGATTTTAAATATCAAGACATCGCTGATTTTTGCGTTTTTGCAAATAATTTTGCAAAATAAATAATATTTATTGTTGTTATTGTTATATTAATAAACTAACGGCTAAAAATTATCATTCTGTTAATTATTTAAAGCACACTCACAGAAATTATGCAAATGGTTTTTTTATAAAAAATCGTAAAAAATAGTTCCCATCAATTCACCACTTCCAAATTCATACAGTAGCTAACAAAGACATCTCAGAACACGACATTAAAATTTAAGAGAAATCGAAGGGTGTAATCATTTTGAAAATCGCAACAGAAAGTATAAAAGGGCAAAAACATTAATAATTAGTATTCTTGTTGCTGTGCTTACTTTAAGTTAGTTGTAATAGTTAAAATTACCTTCAAAACAAGGTATAGCACAATAAAATCGGTCACGTATTTTAGGAGATACAAGCTAAAGGATAAACTCACCTTTTAGAAAAAAACGTAATTTCGCCAACTTTAAATTGCTCATAACTCTTAAAGAAATTTTTTTAAAATTTTTTCTTGAACTACGTATAATATATTTTTAGGTAATTAATGCATACAGAAAATTTCGAAGCAATCAAAAATAGTGATGTCAAAAATCGTCCCGTTTGGCGTGGAATGACTCATATATAAAAGAAATATGATTTAAAGAACGGTTCAGTTATAATCTGGACAGCTAAAATTTTCTATATCTTTTGAAAAAATGTAAAATTTTTGTATGTGATATAGGAAATTAATCCTTTTTTTTCATGTTTCCGATAAATCATAACATATGTACATTAAATTACAATGTTTCGATAAAAATTTCTGACTATACCACTCCATTGTTGTTTTAGAGTAGTGACAGGATGCCAAATCTGGCCAAAACATTAGAGGCGATCGGTGCCATCAAATGCAAGACTTTAGTCGCTTTTCTAGGCATTCCTGTCGATATATTTCACTGGTCATCGTTGAAAGTGGGGCGCTGCGACTGTAACATGTGGCCAGATTATAACCGAACCGTTCTTTAAACTTGTTTGTGGAAATTGCTTGAAATAGGATTTTTTATCTATGAAAAAGGAAATAATTTGTTGTTTGGCCATTTTGAATTTTTTTAATAAATTCGCCATTTTTAATATTACACCACTAAAAATTTGTCAGGATGTGTATTTTGATGCAGTGTACCGAAATCCATCAAGAACTGAATTTCCATTTTACTTGTTGTTACGCCATTTTTCGTTTCTGATGACGATATACATTTCAGCCCGTCCGAATTACATTTTTACTCGTTTTAAAATACTTTTCAGTATTTTTAAATATTGTTTATATAAGTATATGGTCATTTCCAACATTTTGCCGGGTTTTTTTTATTTAAAAACTACACAGATTTCTATGTTAAAAAGATCTATAATAGTATTTTTACCTAATCTTGTTCCAATCATTAAGAGATATAAGGAAACAAATCTTGTTCAGACGTTACAAAAGTTTTCAAAAATGTGTAGCGTGTGAACAAGGTTTGATTACTAATACTTACTAATGGTTGAAATAAGATCGCGTAAAAGATATTTTATTGATCTCTTTAATATCTACAATTTGGCTTATGACAAAAAAATACGAAAGATATCTATGTTAAAAAGATCTATAATAGTATTTTTACCTAATCTTGTTCCAATCATTAAGAGATATAAGGAAACAAATCTTGTTCGGACGTTATAAAAGTTTTCAAAAATGTGTAGCGTGTGAACAAGGTTTGATTACTAATACTTACGAATGGTTGAAACAAGATCGCGTAAAAGATATTTTATAGATCTCTTTAATATCTACAATTTGGCTTATGACAAAAAATACGAAAGCTGTGTATTTTTTTACAAAATAACTCAACATTCGGTAAAGTCCGGGATTTGTAATTACCCATATATTTTCATTTTTTATTATAATTGGCATATTTTATTTTTTAATTAAGTTTTCCAAACATTCCAAGTTTAATCAAAATAGGGACAACTTTAATTTTATAAATTTTGTCGGCTACAACGAATTTTGGTCAGATTTAGGGAAAATTTTGGTCGAAAAAAAATTTCTCCTGTGGCAAAAATGTACACTACTGTGTGCCTGTGCATCTGTCTTCCACTTTTGTTCTGCGGCTATACGACGAATCCTTTGCAGTTGGCTTTATTTTGGTAACATCATTAAATCTGTTCACAGAGTTTCCTCGTGAAAACCACCCCTCATAATCTAGTTCACTGCATCAACATATGAGCGCGTAAATATGCTATACACCTGTTATTCCGTTTAACCTGCAGTGTCTGCAGGGAATTATTTTGATATTTACCTATATCCTGGATTATTGAGATTAATGTTTAATGTTTATCCAAGAACTAATATATACATATTTAGATACATGCATATGTGTATGCCAGAAGAAAAATGTAAAAAAATTGTCATACCTGCCTTAGTTTTTCGCACATAACAATTACAAATATTGAATCCCCAAAAATCAAATTTCTATTTTGGATTTGCGAGTCTAGATTTGAAAAGAATCGAAGGGGACGTAAAATTTGTAGAAATCGGTTTAGCCGTTCAAGAGCAATTAATAATTTTGTAAAATCGAAAAATGCAGTTTTACAACCTTTTCAAATATGAAATCCCTATAAAATTTTGGAATTTTATTTCCAAACAAATAATGAGCGATATCTTATTGTATCCTTTAACAACTTTTTATAAACTAATTAGGCAAAAATAAAATTTATGGGTTAATACCTATTAAAAATTCGGACTCATATCAGATTTATATAATAGGCGTATTTTCGTTACACCATAAGTGCTTAATTTGTATGGGAAGCTAAGCACTTTTAAGCACTATTAGTTCCCGATGAAGTTTGGTGCTTGTGTTCATGTCTTAATCGAGTATGATGTTGCCAGATTGGGCACCCTATATTTAGCAATATGGCATCCCATTTTT
This sequence comes from Eudasyphora cyanicolor, assembly GCA_963930755.1. Lineage (NCBI taxonomy): Eukaryota > Metazoa > Arthropoda > Insecta > Diptera > Muscidae > Eudasyphora > Eudasyphora cyanicolor. The sequence goes on from OZ005736.1 coordinate 116,759,371, forward strand.
GGAGAGATTTTATCAATTATTGTGAATTAACGGGAAGAAGAAGAACAAAAATGGGAAATTATTTTAATATTTGCAAAAGAGTGTAAACAATTGAACATACAATAGTAAATATATGTTTTATAAATACTTTTCACGATTTTTTTGTCTTTTTCGCACTGTTCTTTCTTCGCAACTCATACACCATTGCTACCAGATAGTGAAAATCCGCCACTTATTGCTTATGTGCCAGTTAGTGGAAGTCAGTTGTTTTCGTTGCAAAGTGCTAAACTAAAAGTGCTAGCTTGTAACGAAAACATGCCTAATATAGGTTAATATTAAAATTCTAACCAAATTGTAATATAGTACATAGGTATACATGGGGCCAAAATCTAAATAATAACCGATTTTCTTCAAATTTAACAACGTACTTTCCTGGATCATAAAACTTTTATCAGCTAAATTATATGAAGATCTGTTCACAAATGCGGATTTTATATCCTAGATGCAAAATTGGGTCACACAATATCTAAATACGTACCGATTTTCTTAAAATATCGATTAAAATTTTTTTGGTTCAAGAAACTGCTATCTGTAGACATAAGGGTCAAAATCGGGATACAGGTGTACATGGGGGCTATATCTTAATATGAACCGATCATCTATAGTTAAATAGATGAACTTTGTGATTTCTATTTAATAGACATAAATTACCTAATTCAACCAGATCACTTAAAATTAAAACATGTACCTATGACCGTTGTTAGTTTGAAATGTTCCAGGTTGCAATATCAAGAAACGGACTCATATTTCACTTTTTCAATCCCAAACAGTGTTGACAGAAGAATTTGAACAAAAATCGTCAAAATATGGGTATAAAAAACGTCAAAATAAATTTTTGAAATAGTCAATAGTCAACACAATTACATACAGCTTTTGAATTATTTTCGGGCGAATTAGATGTTTCAGAGACAGATATGTAATTATAAGTACTCTGAAATGATATCGTGGTTCCTGAAAGTGAGCTTACAAAATGTTGTAAGCCAATCTTACATTCTCGAACAAGAGTAATAGTCAAATTTGGCGGAAACATATTTTAAACATATCAAATTTCTTAGTATCGATTTTCGATTATATTTTTTATGTCATAAAGGGTTTTCCAACTAGAGGTGTTATTTTGGTATTCAAAGAAAAATGCCACTTTTGAGATAAATGATCGGATGTTTATTTCATAATAAAGAGGAAGGTATGTCGTTAATAATGAAAAACAACATCAGCCAAATGGCCACCACGACCACGCTTACAGGACCATATCCTTTTCATGAAATTTTCCATAACTAAATCGCAAAGTGGCTGCCCTATGTCCTCGATAGCCTCACGAATTCTATCTTTGAGGTCTTGAATCGACGCTGGGCTGTTGGCGTAGACCTTATCTTTCACGTGGCCCCAAAGGAAGAAGTCGTAAGGTGTTAAATCACAAGATCTTGGTGGCCAATTGTGATCACCTCTTCGAGAGATAACACGGTCCGGAAACTTTTCCCGTAACAGAGCAATGGTTTCGTTGCTTGTGTGGCACGTAGCGCCGTCTTGCTGAAAGTAAACGTTGTCCAGATCAATACCATCCACCTCTGAACATAAAAAATCATAACTGTTGATCCAACCTCATTTTCGAAAAACTAAGGTCCAATGACCCCGCCGGTCCATAAACCGCACCACACAGTCACACGTTGAGGATGGAGAGACTTCTCAACAATAACTCTTGGGTTTTCCGAACCCCAAATTTTGCTTGTTGACGTAGCCACCGAGGTGGAAATGGGCCTCATCAGTCAAGATGATTTTCGAATTTTAATAATTTCAATGCGTTGTTGAATCGTGTATCGTTCCATTTTTAGTAATGGGGTAGTTTCTACTTGTCAAATGTCAAAGAATAAAAGCTTCAAATGTGGAGCCTACCGAAATACCGGGTGATTCAAAATAACACCTCTTGTTGGAAAACCCTGTATAAGTCAGAAACTTCAATCCATTGGGGCGAAATTTGACAAAAGGCATAGAACCCTTCACACCAATAGGGCCCAGCGAAGATCCATGGTTTTATGTAGCCCCCCATACAAAGGTTCAACTAGATTTTACTTATCGACGCATTAGAAACCACAACCGTTTTACCCAAAAATAATTTACTACGAAGATATTCCTTCAGGCCGAAATGTCAAAATCCGTCAGTTACGAACGAATAGGAATGAATTGTCACACGCGAAAAAACAGGTTTCCTCGAACATACCTTGAACTTTGTTTGCACTTATCGATTAATATAAATTTTTTAATTGTGACTGTTACAAAAAATTCGGGAAAATCGATCTGAAAATCCGCGACTCCTCAAACCTCACTCGTTGAAATCAATTTCCTATTCGTTCGTAACTGACAATTACTCGCTACAGGAAGGAATGTCTTCTTAAATTATATTGTTTTTGGTTTTACCTAGAAAAATTCTCACAAATACCAATCATTTGGAGTACAATTCGGCAATTTATATCTTATTTTATTCGGAACCATTTCAAGGAGAAAGTGCCGTCATTGGTCAATATTTTGACATAGTCCGATACAATGGCCTCATAAGACCTGACTTTTTGGAAAAGTGACCTCTTAGGTCCATGTTTTGATATAGCCTTTACCTTACTTAAAAAAATCTCATTTGACATTGAATGTGATCGAATCTACCAGCAATAATCAGCCGTAATATTTGTAAATTGGTCTAACATTTCTAATTTTATTTTTAAAAAGAGTGAAAATTTTTTCCCGAAGCAGTTAAACAAAATCCTTAATACAAGGAAACATTTTTAAGTTTTCATTACTTTTTTCATAATATTATAAAAAATCGCCATTTTGGGGCAAAAATCGTCATGTCCTATTTTTTTGGCTCTAAAAATCGCCAAAATGACGATAAATCGTCATTTATGGCAACACTGATCCCACGAAATATCTGTACCAAAGTTCAGTCATCTAGATGTTGTTAGCCTAGATCATCATCTAGGCTAGCAACAAAGGTAACCTATGTATGGAGGCTATACCAAACATGGACCGATATACCCCATTTTTAATAGCGATCGTCCCTGGCCTATGAAATGCATCTGTACCAATTTGAATAAATATCGCTTCATATTTGCGATCTGCACTTTGATCACAAGAATACATCGACAGACGGACATGGCTAAATTGATTAAAATAGTAATTATATCCCTATCGGTATAATAGAGGTCATGTTTTTTAGAGGTTACAAACTAATGCACAAAGTCATAATACCATGTACCACAGTGTGGTGTGGGGCATAAAAACGTTAAAGAAGAAAAAATATATTTTCTGAAGTTTGACCTCGACTTCTGCCTCTGCGCTTGATAAAGAACTACCCATATTTATGTGCCTTGTAATGATTTAAATGGCTATTTTAACGAACTGCGTTTTTGTTATTTTTATTCCATTTCCAGTTTAAATGTAATTGAATTGTTTTTTTGGTAATGTGTATTTCAACTCTTATTTTAATAAACTGAGTTTTTTCCGTTGTTTATGGTTACTTTCTTATTCATTTGAGTGTTTTGTTTAAATAAAATAAACTTATGAAAAGTTTGCGACTTCTTTTGTAAAATACCCTTTTTGTGCCACTTTTTTTAAAAATAATCCCCTTTTTGTGCCACTTTTTGAAATTTCGCAACAGTAAAGCTGGTCTGTGTGCTACACACGGAGTGACAAAATGAGTATACCCGCCATATGGTGAAGGGTACTAAAAGAACGTGCATTATTTGGACAAAACGTAATATAGGTATTTGTATGCATGTATGTATGTAGGTACAAAATACAATTCTTTTGTTCTTTCGTTCGTGGTGTGCGGTGCCGTTTTTTTGGCATTTCAATGACATCGACAAGACGTCACAAAACAAAACAAAACAAAACAGAAGGAACGAAACAAGAAGGCAAATCATCATTTATGTATTTTAATTAGAAATACAACAAAATAAAAGACAACACGCCACTTTTTGTTGCTCGTGTGTTGCACTAAAACGCAATTTTATTTGGAAGACAGATATTTTCAGTAGGTACATACATATATGGGCTTTTATTTTAAGAAACAAAAAAACAGAACCAATCAAGCAAGAGTACTACAAAAATTGCAAGGATAATTGTCACTGCAATGAACTGAAAATAAAATTAAAGATTCAAAGTAACATATCTACATTTTTTTTATTTATTAAAAGTTTTGCAATTTTCATTTTTTTTGGCTTTTCCATTTTTTCCATAAATTATGTTTACCTCCCTCTGCATGGGAACAAAAAATCGCTCTTTTTGTTTACCTCTTGCTGCTGCGGTGCTCCCATCATTCGCTCTTCCTTGTATGTCCTTTTTCTAACCTTTCTCTATAATTTATATATTTACCAAGTCGTGTTCATAATATTATCTGTCATTTTCGCTCTCTCTCTCTCGTTGCTATTGCTCTCTTATTGCTACATCTCCTCTTGTTATCCTTCCGCGTTTATTTGTAGTGTGCTTCAGCTGTTTTTACCTTGAGCAGACTCTTACGCACTACAAATCACAGCAACTATAATAATATGTAAGCGTTGAACACAATGTGTCCTCGCGATTGCAAGGATAAAATCATAATGTGGAAATACATTATCGTTCACTTTAACCTTTTGTAAAGCCAAAAACAAAAAAAAAAACGTAAAGTTCATGTTCAATATTGATAGGACGTTGGGAGGTCACAACGTACATAGATACATATCACTAATCTAAAAAGCGTATAAATGTGTATACACTGAACAAAAAAACTGTGAGCTCGAATAATAATGGGTGATGCAGATTATTGGCTTTTATTATCAAAATTCTTGCTCGGTTAAGAAAGTGCATCGTGCACTTCTTCCATTTTATGGTCAGTTTGGGAGACCTTATTGAATGGATACGTGAACAAACAAAATTGTCGTACTTGATGTGAAGAGCAGCCAGAAGCATTGCAAGAACTGCCAATGCATTCCAAAAAATGCACTGTTTGATGTGGATTATGTGCCGGTGACATCATTGGACCGTACTTTTTCAAAGACGACGAAGACAGGAACGTTACTGTGAATGGCGAGCGCTACCGTGCGATGATTACAAACTTTATTTTGTCCAAAATGGAAGAGCTGGACTGGGCTGGCATGGGGTTTCAACAAGAAGGTGGCATGTGGCCACACAGCACGCGAAACAACGGCCCAATTCAGTGAACAGTTTATTTCACGTTTGGAGCCGTTCAATTGGCCGCCTAAATCGTGCGATTTAACGCCTTTAGATAATTTTTTGTGGGGCTACGTTAAGGCTCATGTCTATAGAGACAAGCCCGCAACGATTGACACACACAGGAAGCCAATATTGAAGAATTTATTCGTGAGATACCGGGCGATATGTTGGAGAGACTATGCCAAAATTGGGCCCAGCGTATGAACTATTTGAAGTGCAGCCGGGGTCAACATTTACATGAAATCATTTTTAAACATTGGATTATATAGACCGTCCTATCGACTCAAAAATAGATTTCATACATTTCTTTAAATTTTATGTGTTTTTTTAGTGTCCGACCGAAGTTAAGGCCGAAGCAGTAGCCGAACTTCGGCTAAATTTACAACCTTCTGCCGAAGCTGAATGGTTTGATATTTGTTAAAGAATTGTTTACTATGCACTAAAAATTTGTTTTTTTAATCAGTTTATGACTACTGAATGAAATTAAAAACCTTAATGTTATAATGACAAAAAAGTATTTTTCTGCATTGATGCTTCGTATACCATTTCTTTTATTTGAATACAGCTGCCCAGCAGCATTAACCAACTGCTCTCTAGCACGCTTGGGTACAGGTACTTTTCTGCCACCTCTTCCAAGTGTATGAAACGTCTCGAGTTACCGTACTAAAAAAAATTTAATGATTCTTGGACTTAATTTCTCATTGTTATTTATACTTACTACTTGTAAGGGGTTTTCCAAAAAGAGGTGTTATTTTGGTATTAAAAAAATGCAATTTTTTGAGATAAATGATCGGATGTTTATTTCATAATAAAGAGAAAGGTATGCCGTTAATAATGAAAAACAACATCAGCCAAATGTCCACCACGACCACGCTTACAGGACCATATCCTTTTCATGAAATGTTCCATAACCAAATCGCAAAGTGGCTGACCTATGTCCTCGATAGCCTCACGAATTCTATCTTTGAGGTCTTGAATCGACGCTGGGCTGTTGGCGTAGACCTTATCTTTCACGTGGCCCCAAAGGAAGAAGTCGCAAGGTGTTAAATCACAAGAACACGGTCCGGAAACTTTTCCCGTAACAGAGCATGGTTTCGTTGCTTGTGTGGCACGTAGCTTGTTGAAAGTAAACGTTGTCCATATCAATACCATCCAACTTCGACCATAAGAAATCATTAATCATCTCTCGATAGCGCAATCCATTCTCCGTAACTGTTGATCCAACCTCATTTTCGAAAAAGTAAGGTCCAATGCCCCGCCGGACCATAAACCACACCAAACAGTCACATGTTGAGGATGGAGAGGCTTCTCAACAATAACTCTTGGGTTTTCCGAGCCCCAGATGCGACAATTTTGCTTGTTGACGTAGCCACCGAGGTGGAAATGGGCCTCGTCAGTCAAGATGATTTTTCGATGGAATTCCGGATCGTTTTCAATTTCAATTTCAATGCGTTGTTGAATCGTGTGTTCCATTTTTAGTAATGGCGTAGTTTCTACTTGTCAAATGTCAAAGAATCCTTCCACTAGTTCGAGAGCTTTTAGGTGAGGAACTGAGTCATGTTTTTCTTTGCCCTTTCTTCCTTTGTTGTCCTTTGTCCATTTATTTTTGTAGTATTGTTCACTTCTGTACATTTTGCTGCTCTTATGAAGATTTCCATAATAGATTTTTTTTTAAAAAGTCATATAATTCTATTTTTTTTGTACTTTTTGAACAACAATTCGGCCATCGGCCAAATTCGGCTGATTTTGTGGCCGAATGTCGCGTTTCGGCCGAAGCCGAACATTCAGTCGGGCTCTAGTTTTTTTTAAATCATGTCCGAAAGCTATTAAAAAATCACTCGTTACTAGTTTGGACCATTTATATCATTTGCTACGGGCCAAAAGTGTAACACATCAAAGGAGTGTCCCACGACCCCAAATATATTCGGTGGATATCTGAGATGGGCCATTTTAAGCCGAATTAGCAATATCTCAAAATTTGGTATTTCAGGCATAGTTCAAATATGGGCCATATTGGACGACTCCTTCGAGTACCTCCCCAATAAAGAGTTAACATTTAGTGAAATATTGTTTCGCACAGAAAACAGTTTGGTTGCCTCAACCGAATTTAGTAGCAAGCAGTTTAATTTGATCGTATCCATGTTATATGTAATTGTTGTTCTAACTATTTATATATAAATACAACCGGCACACGATGTATGCAATATACTGTTTGTTGCTAGTACTATTTTTTTATTGTTACTATCGAATTCCAAGCAATTATTTTCCGGGATGTTCTTTAATAACTTATATACTACTTATCGAAATATAGCGTGATCCATTTCGAGGTTCCCTACTTTCTTAAAGAAACAAACACAGAAAATTCAAATTGAATGGGGAAGGTTTATTGTCATTTGAAAGAACATTCTTTGGCATTTATTTTTTGAAGATTATGTCTATCAAATGTTGGCCGCGGCTGCGTCTCAGATGGTCCATTCGTTGAGTCCAATTTTTTATGATTCGTTCGAGCATTTCGACTGGTAACTGGCGAATGACACGCGTGATGTTTTGCTCCTAGGCCTGAATCGAAGCGGGTTTGTCCGCATAAACTTTAGACTTTACATATCCCCACAGGAAAAAGTCTAACAGTGTGATATCACACGATCTTGGTGGCCAATCGACCGGCCCAAAACGTGAAATTATCTGCTCACCGAAGTGTTCTCTCAATAAATCCATTGATTGATGCGATGTGTGGGAAGTGGCGCCGTCTTGTTGAAACCAAATGTCGCCGAGATCACGAGCTTCAATTTCAGGCATCAAATAGTCGGTTATGGCACGTAACGGTCGCCATTAACGGTTACGTTCTCACCGGCATCATTTTTGAAGAAATATTCCGGTACGTCGGATCGGGAATCGGTCAATGGCAAAAAGATAGCTCTTAACGAGAGATAAAATATTGCTCATGGGTGCCAAGGTCGTGGGTCGACTGGAAAGTGTTTTTTTTTTTTGGATTTAAAAAAAATTTACTTAGCGCAATTGGCGCTAATAATATATAATAAAACTGTGTAATTTGTAAACGTTGTTCAGGCGAAAGTCTTTCCATGATGAAATGCCAAACAATACTTACAAAAATAACATGACAGCATGACACGACTCACACGTGATCTGTCAAACAAAGGCTATTGAAAAAAGTATCTCTACTTAGATCACCCTATATTTCACAATTCCACACATGGTATTAGCATCTTGGTCGCTATCACCTTGAGAAATATGGGCCGTTTCGTACCTCCCATACAAATAAACCTTTTTGCACAAAAAGTTAACGTTTCATACATTTGATTCCAGTCCATAAAAATAACGGATTTTCCAATAAGGATGATATGATTTTGAAGTGACGTTCGGCCATTCGTAATATGTCATGATCTGTCATTTGTTTTTCATTGTATTCAGTAGTGTTTACAATTTCGTCATGGAGAGATATACGCAAGAACAAGGTTTACAAATGATTCAGTTTTATTACACAGTGCGACAGGCCAAAAACCAAAAACCGCGATACTATTTTTCTTGTAGGTCTTTGCGAGTGGAACAACGTTTGTTCTACGAAATTTGCCGGACACCCCCAAAATGCGGATTTACGGGTAAAAAACCGATTTTCTTGCCTTTTTGACTTGAACGCCTATAACTTCGTTAATTATTAACCGAATTGCAATCCCTAAAGGAAGATGGAAAGAAGATGTAGAATTAGACCTTTCGAACGATGTATATTTTGTTTATTTGAAGCTGTAGGAATATAGGTTTATTTGTACTACAAAAATTTTTTTTCATTAAGAGCTATCTTTTTGCCATTGACCGATTCCCGATCCGATTCCCGATCCGACATAAGGAGGTAGAGCAATAAATAAAGTTTCCGTTCTCATTTGAAAATGATGCAAAGTCCATTTTTTTTTAAATAAAAAAAAAAACACTTTCCAGTCGACCTACGACCTTGACACCCATGAGCAATATTTTAGCTCTCGGTAAGAGCTATCTTTTTGCCCTTGACCGATTGTGTCTACGTGCCACACAGATAATAAAATAATTGAATTATTGCGAGAAAAGTTTGGAGATTCGATTATTTCAAGTAATTGTGATATTGAATGACCTCCAAGAAGTTGTGATGTAACACCATTAGACTATTTCTTGTGGGGTTATTTGAAGTCATTGGTCTTTCGAAATAAACCAGACTCTCTTCAAACTTTACAAGTCAATGTTGAACGTGCCATTCATGACATACGACTTGATTTAGTGGAAACAGTGCTCGAAAATTGGGTTCATCGAATTCGTTCCTGCAGAAGAAGTCGTGGAGGCCATTTGAATGACGTTTTATTTAGAACTTAATTGTATCGATTGTACTTCACATAACAATAAGAGTGTTTTTTTTTTCAAAGAAATCATATCACTCTTATTGGAAAACCCTGGACTTGAAATTTTGTGCAGTGTAATGCTACATACAGTCCCGTGAAAAAATTGCCGTAATTGCCACGCCCTTTTTTGAAAAAAAATTCTCTAAAATGAAATATTTTTTTTTTTTATTTTACTTATTGTTAAGGTGTAAATATTGAAAAAAGAAAAATATCTTAATCCAAATTTCGCCCCACTGTGCGTAGTTTTTCAATAAAAATTTTTTTAATTACTTTAATTAAAAAAATAGTTTTCCCTTCTATTTTTGGGAGCTCAATATTTGTAAAAGTTATGGGCGAAATACTAAGGCAAATATGGGCGAAATCCGATTTGTATACGAACATATTATGCTATACTGTTTGGTCAATTACAACAGAAATTGCAGGAGATTTAATGTGATATCAAAAATACACAGAATTTGTAAGTGAAAATTTCACAAATTTCTTTGATTTGAAAGAGTGTTTTTGTTCATGTCTTCTAAAGCACATTAACATCTAAATGACACATATGTATGTTCGCATTTAACGTTTTTTTATCTACTATAAGCGACGCCTTTTCCGTTTTAAATTATAAATATTTCATATTTTTTGCGTTTTTGGTAAAATGCCATTTGACTATTAGAACAAAATACTCGAAACGAAATACTGCCGACGTCGCGAAAGATCCACATCATGAAATACATTCATCCCATCCCATTCACATGATGCCTCTGCTCTGGCTGTGATGATGTCGATGATGCGCTGAAGATGGAAATGACGATGAACAAAATGCGGATGGTGAGGATATCCCCCGGCCCAAAACAGTATTTTGCAAACAAAAATATAAACAGTTTCAAAAAAAAATACTACAAAAGCACGAGACTTGCAACAACAAAATTTCAGTCTAGAAAACAAAAAACAAGAGTAATTACACTAAGTAACAGCAATTTTGTTTAAGCGATGTGGCGTATTTTGGCAAAGGGGCACGAAAAAAAATTTGTTGCATAGTGTTATCAGCGTTTTGAAAACGGATTTCTTCGCATTTTCCAATAAATTGTCTTGGGAACCAGAATAAAACAAAGAATAAATAATAAGTCAACAACAACAAAATATTAAAAAATAATATGCAAAAAAAAAAAGAAAAACAATATACATATGTACTCCTGGTATATTTTTGTGGCGTATTTAAGAATATTTACGTTGAATTTTCAATTGATTTATTGAAATTAATATGAAAATCATTGTTTATGTGTGTTTTTTTTTCGTTTGTCTATTATAGAAGAAAGTGCAGTTCAATTGCGGTTAATGACAAATAAACAAAAAATAAACCTTGAAAAGTGAAAATAAATGAACATTTTCTTCTGTTAATAATTTAAGTCGAATCATTAAAAAACAAGAAGAACAACAAATAAATACATAATTTCAAAAAATAATTTAAAAGAACGTAATACGAAAAAAATCAAGGCAGAATGCAGAGAATAAAAGCCAAGTTAAATGAGCGATTACAGCTGGAAATGCGAGTACAACAATTGAAGGAATTGCCAAAGAATACAGCCTTTCAAGGTGCTGCCATCGCTTTGATAGCTGTGGGATTATTATCATGGTAAGTGGTTAATATTTTACTATAATATTTGCAATTGATTATATAGTGTTTTGCAAAAAAAAACTTATTCAAAACAGGGCTGTGGAGTCGAGCCAAAACTACTCGACTCCCGGAGTCGAATTTTAAAATCATTCGACTCCGACTCCGGCAGTTAAATAACATAAATTTCTGAAATTATATTTCTACTAAGATGTGAGTTCATGTTATTGAAAATAAGATATAGCTTTGTTAAAAAAACACAAAAAAGTAGGTATTCACTGGTATTGAATTAAATAAAATTTTATTATTTATTAATCGAGGCGTGACCTGCAAGTTGCAACTAATATGACAATTCTTTCAACATGGAATCATGATAAAATGTTCATCAATCACTGCATCTGTTTTAATATACCGCAATTTTTGGAAATTATGTCCGCTTCAGGCAACCAATTTATTCGTTAGTTATTATACCCTATGGTAGAGGAGGTTATAAATTAGTTTTGTGACAGATTTGTAAAAAATACTGCAGCTAGACACACCTTAAAATACACCGTTCTACTCAGAATCACTAGCTGTCCGTCTTTCCATCATAAGTTGTTCGTTAAGTACAGTTCGAAATTTCACTACGATCCTGGTAAAATTTGACAATAAGACCTCGTTCACATAAGGGAGGAAACCTATTGGAATTGGTGAAAATCGGTTCAGGTCGATATCGCCCCCAGATATAAATGTTTCTTTAGTTTTGGCCTTGTAACGCTATAGAAGCTGTTTTTTATACCCTCCACTATGGACTGGGGGTTATATTCATTTGTCACTCCCTTTGTAACACCTCTAAATATTGATCTAAGACCCCATAAAGTATATATATTCTTAATCGTCGTAAAATTCTAAGACGATGCCATGTCCGTCTGTTCATCCGCCCGTCCGCCTTTTGTAATCACTCTACAGTCCGTAATAATAGTTGCAGGTTGTTTGGGATTGCAAATGGTCTATATCAGTCAATGTTTTGATATAGCTCCCTTATATAGGTCGCTCCGAAATACGGATTTTGAGCCATAGGTATCACAATTTTAAAGCAATTTAGCAGAAACTTTGCAGTTTGTATTCTCCTTTGACAAGAATTCATCAAAGCAAAAATTTTACAAATCGGTTCATATTTTGTTATAGTCACTCTATAGAGGTCGCTCCAAAATATACGTATTTGAGCCATAAATACCATATTTTCGAAACATTTTTACTGAATTTATTTTGTTATAGTCCCCGCATTTTTCAGGTAAAGAGTTTGGCTAAAGAATTTGTGGCCTAAAATGGCAGCGTTCTTTTTTTAATAATTTACTTAAACAAAAAGGATTGTTTCATGATTTGCTCCATATCCAAAGATTTTTCCAGTAATAAAATTTAATGCTATCCATGTTGGATGGTAGATAAGATTCGGCATAGCCAAACTTAACGCTTTTAGTTGTTTTAATTTAGTAGGGTAGAATTTATTTATTCAAGAACATAGGAATAGTGTATCGTTTTGCAAAAATACTTATTATATAAATACATATATTCAGAGTTTCCTAAAACTGTTTTACATAAAAACTCGATAGTTTGGATAACTTTATATATTTTTGGCATACTTAAATATTTGGTTCAAAGCTTCGAATATTTTATCCTTCTTTTTTTACCAATTTGTTTTCCCAAAATTTTTTGAGTGCAAAAGTTCTATCACATAATTGGTACATTTTGCACAAAACATCTCGGAGTCGGAGTCGACTATAATTTTTCAACTCCGAACTCCGACTCCGGGCAAATTTGCTAGACCCCGACTCCGCAGCCCTGATTTAAAAACTGTCAGCAAAAAAATTGTTAAAATTTTAACTATCTTTAAACATTTATTTTTTATTTTTTTGTTTTAATTCATGTATGCACTGGTATTAAAGGTATAAACAGTTAAATCATTGTACAAAATGGTACCGTTGTGTGGTAGGAACCAAAAGGGGTGGCGATACTTCCCTGGTTTTTCTCAAGGCGATGCCGAAGGATAAACTATTACTATGTGAGGATTTACAGATGATTCGGATAAGTAGTATAGAAGTTATTAGAGAATCAATATTTCTCTAAATTTTAGCTTAGTCAAACTTAGCTTGAAATAAAAAAAAATATTACCACATACCAATTTGAAGTCAATCCGTTACTCCTTTCGAGAATTATCGTGTACTCCAGCCAGACAGACAAACGAGCATTGCTCAAATGACTTAAAATGCCCTAAGAGGGGTTTCCGCCGAGTATACTTAGGGTCTTAGGTCACTCCTTCGATATGTTACACTTTTGGCCTGTGACAAATGATATATACTCCTCCCAGTAAGGTGAGGGAAAAAATCATTTTTTATAATTACTCCGAAACAAAGATTTAATACATAGACCTAAACAAAAAGCCTGTCTCAATTAAATACCGATTACTTATAAAAAATCAACTCTTTGTAATTACTCCGAAACTTTAAACTTAGACCTAAACAGAAAAAAATGTTTCAATTAAATGTCAAAATTATTTTTTTTTATTCAGTCAGAATTTATTTTGTTTTGAGACCATATGTTTCATTTACTTTCTGTCTATTGCAAAACAGTAATAGAAACAAATAAAAAAAATGGTAGAGTTTTAATTGCTTGGTAGAATTGACTGCAGTTTCGATAGACACCACTTTATCATCTTCAGAATTCAGTAGCAATAGTGGATGTCTTTAACTTAAATCAGCTGAAATACTTATGGAAGCAGTAAATTGAATACGAAACGAAAAATAAAAAATCAAAAGAATTGCTAACTGTTTGACTATCGATAACAGCTAAAAGATAAAAAACAAAAACAAAACAATAAAGATAAAAAATCTATTTTTTTCCACGATAGCTAAGAACAATTGTATTTAATTTAATTTTTTTCCTTTTTTCGATTTTGTCCAACCTTAACCAACTTTTACTTTAACACAAAAACTGAGCGAAGTATAGATAACATGCCCTTTAGTTATAACCTCACTTTAGGTAAAAGGATATATATCATTTGCTACGGGTCAAAAGTGTAAAACATCGAAGAAGTGACCTAAGACCCTATGTATGTTCGGCAGAAACCCGTTTAGGACATTTTAAGTCATTTGAGCAATGTCCATCCGCCTGAATGAGGCGCGCCACAACTCTACCAAATTTGAAATGTGATAATATTTTTTTCTATTTCATATTGGTCCACTCCTTCTAGTACCTGCCTTACAAAGGGTTACAATTTTAATGAAATATTGATTCTCAAATAAGTTCCTTATTGCCTATTTTAATCCTCTGTAAATCCACACATAGTAATAGTTTATCTGTCGATATCGCTTTGAGAACAAAGGGCGAAGTGGTCCCGCCCTTTTGGTAATACCCACACAAATGGACCGTTTTGCTTACTGCTTATAACTTTAATACAAGTGCATATAAATGCCCCAAAAAACTTATTTCTAGAGCCTTTGTTGGCCAACAGAAATATGCAGCCGTTGACTAATTTTCAATTTATCCCATATAGCCAAAGTTGTCATGGCTATAATTAAATTTTGGTTTACAAAAAAAAATGCATTTTTTGTCGCATAACATATTTTATTTGAATTTCTAAAGGCTTTCCCTGACTCTGGGCAGATATGTATGTATATCTTAGCAATGGTCATAAATAAGATGGAACCTACATTTGTGTGAAACGCAATTGTTGGTTAGTCATTTTCATTGCATTGCTTATTATATGACAATTTTGAACCTCCCACATGGTCATTGGCCTGATTCTTGTTGATGCCAATTCTATACTCGTATGCATGTTGTTCGGCTATCTCCTTTATTGTTTTAAATTCCATGGACACATGTAAAAATGTCATCATCAGCATCATCTTGTTAATATTCCCCATTTATACAAATAAACGATTTAATGGTTCCAATATTCCTTAAGATATGTACACAAGAACGATTTCACTTTTAGTGAAGAGTGGAAATGTAGTATGTGTGAATACGTTAGACTGTATCGTCAAGGATACCATTACTCTTAAGTCAAATTACACAATGAAAAATCAAATTTTTGGTACAAAAAGCATCACGAAGTATAGGGTGATCTAAGTAGAGATACTTTTTTCAATAGACTTTTTTTGACAGATCACGTGGGAGTCGTGTCATGCTGTCGTGTTATTTTTGTTAAGTATTGTTTGGAATTTCATCAGACTTACGCCTGAAAAACGTTTACAAATTATTCAGTTTTATTATCAAAATAATCGTTCGCCAATTGCGCTAAGTCCATTTTTTTTAAATCCAAAAGCACTTTCCAGTCGACCCACGACCTTGACACCCATGAGCAATATTTTAGCTCTCGTTAAGAGCTATCTTTTTGCCAGTAACCGATTCCCGATCCGACATACCGGAATCATCGGTCCATATTTCTTCAAAAATGATGCCGGTGAGAACGTAATCGTCAATGGCGACCGTTATCGTGCATGATAGCCGACTATTTGATGCCTGCAATTGAAGCTCGTGATCTCTGCGACATTTGGTTTCAACAAGACGGCGCTACTTCCCACACCAGGGATGGAAAATTCAGTACTATAGTACTTTTTTCGACACTTTTCCACGTCCAAAAGGACCGAAGTACCCCCATGGCCGTTTCAGTACCGTTTTTTCTATTCATTTATTTTTCTGAAGCTAGGAGCCTTGTTCATAAAAACTTAATGAAGGTTTGAGGAACATTTTACGAGTAGCAGCCTTTAGCATTTTCCTCAAACCTTCATTAAATTATTACGAACAAGGCCCTTCATCTACATTTTGAATTCTTTATGAATCAAACTACATTTTATTTCCTAATAAAAAGGCTCGACGTAGGTTCTACTCTAGTTAACGCTGCGATTCATTATTATTTATCGTAAAATTTTTTAAAAATGTGTTTATTTTAATTATATCAGAAGAATATGCACTTTAAAGCTGTTTATTGCATATTTTGGGGAGCGTTTCTAATAATTTTTAGTGTTCTTTCAGAATAACTCATTATTTTCACAATTTTATAAAGTGATCGTAGGGAATTGCTATAATTGGAATAACATAAGTTCTGATTCACACTCGGCAATTTTTTCCAAGCAATTGTCAAAGTTTGTTGGAGAGAAAGGAAGGCGGAAAGAGCTCTCTGCCTCTCTCTCCTACAAACTTTGACACTTGCTTGAAAAAATTGTCGAGTGTGAATCAGGACTTAGTAAACACGCCATACTTTAAATGCTGCCAATCTTTAAAAATTATTGAAAGAAAAAACTTAAAAAGTACCTTTTTAGTTTTAAAAATACCATTTTAGTATCTTTCCAGAAATCAAATTTTCCATCACTGTCCCACACATCGCATCAATCAATGGGTTTATTGAGAGAACACTTCGGTGAGCAGATAATTTCACGTTTTGGGCCGGTCGATTGGCCACCAAGATCGTGTGATATCACACCGTTAGACTTTTTCCTGTGGGGGATATGTAAAGTCTAAAGTTTTTGCGGGCAAACACGCTTCGATTCAGGCCTTGGAGAAAAACATCACGCGTGCCATTCGCCAGTTACCAGTCGAAATTCTCGAACGAGTCATCGAAAATTGGACTCAACGGATGGACCAACTGAGACGTAGCCGCGGCCAAAATTTGATAGACATAATCTTCAAAAAATAAATGCCAAAGAATTTTCTTTCAAATGATAATAAACATTCCCCATTCAATTTGAATTTTCTGTGTTTTTTCTTTAAAAAAGTAGGGAACCTCGAAATGGATCACCCGTTACATCTTAGCTATATTTTCTTTTTGGCCTTGTTGTTGTCGTTGCTTTACATGCCTTATTAGTTCATCGGTCGTTTTTCTCGGAAAATCATTCGTTTCTAATATGTGTCTTATTTTATTTTCATTGGTTTTGTGAAACATTGGGTCACTAATAATAAGTAATCTGCTAATGAAGTTTGTCGCCGTGTTGATTTTTATTCGTTTAGGGTGTTTTGAGTAAAAATGTATCAATCATCCGGATGCTGTTTTCTTTGATACCAGTCTAACTTTAATATGTTGCCTTGTCTTAGAATAATTGTATCCAGGTATGGTAATTTGCAGTCCTCTTCTTGCTCCGTTGTAAATTTAATCTGTCTGTTGTATGAATTGTTTATTTTTGATTTGAATCCTTTGTCAAGTTCTTTAAAATGTCTACTATATATTTAGATATGCCATAAGTTCGTGTTTTGTAAGTGGTCGTCAATAAGTGAAACCACATTGAACTAAGAACAAAAATGTTCTGTTCTGAACTTTTTCGTGTAGGCTTGCTCCGCATTTTTTCCTATTCAATATCTACAACTTTGTTGCAGACACAAAAGATATAAAATCTAAACCGCTATGCATTTCTAAAAAAGATTCCGCATTATCATAGTAGTATACGCGTGCAAAATTTCATTGAAATCTAAATTCATAAATATTCAGAGTAGGTCGCTTTTCTTTGGAATTACCCTATAAATACACGCTTTATTAGCGAAGATAATTTCAATCTAATCAATCTTTTTTGGGGTTTTATGCAATAAATCGGACGATGTCGAACACCAACAGTGATTTTTAAATCGAGGACGATATTAAATAACCGTGATTACAGATCGGTTAAATCCCAAATCGGTTGTCTGGTTAAGAAATTACATAATTCTTACTCCTTTCTACCTCCCACTGCGCGTCGTATGTTGGCGTACGAATTAGCTACAGGCGTGACACGTGTAACCAGCTGATTTATTGTGGTTCAACCTAATCTATAAGAGCTTCGCGTGGACTGTGCAATGACAGTTGTCGTTTAGAAATCTCGTTTTTCGTAAATCGTTGAATGCAAAAAAAACTGCGAAACATCACTTTCTTTTAAAAATTTTCGCAGAAACAAATGAGAAAAAATTACTTTCATTTCTCATTCACAATACGGCCTACTGCACATATGTTGTGGTGTATGCATTTGCAGAAATATACCTATCTTGTTGTACTCTTTTTATTCAGACTTTTGACCTAAATTGTCACAGTACTACACAACGTTTATTTTAAGAAATCATTTTGTGATTTTTTTTAATGGCTTGAAAGTAGACAAGTTTTCAGTTTTTATATGAAAATGCAAAAAAAAATGAGTACTACCGGGCATCATCCACACAAATATTAAATTGTCACATACACACCCACAAACATATGTATAAACTCTCACTTACGCAAGTAGAACAAGGCGGCAAGAATGCAAAAAGGGGAAAACTGAATAAATGGTTGTAATGTGGGTGGTGAGGTGCGGGAGGGCGAGCAAATACGAATATTAAAAAGGCTGACACAAAGATGAAAATCTTGCTAATTATGGGGAAAATATTTATGCTTACCGATGACACTGTTATGTGTGTGTGTGTGTCATTTGGTTTAAGTGCTTTTTACGAAAATATTTTTGTAAAAATGTAGACAAGTGTTGACACAAAATACTGTTAAGCAAAAACGACCTTTTCGGTCGTGCTACAGTCGCCTAAAATTAGTTTAGTAGTTGAGAAAAAGGCAGAACAGTGTAGTACACTGAAAAAAAATGTCTTAGTCTTGTAAATACGATTATGCACATTTCATACACAGACAATCTTTTAATATTAAAAAATTAAATGTGAAATGTACCTTGTGTGAAGATTAAAACGTCAGGAGTATGATATCCGAGGCCACCCTATCTGACTTAATATTAAGAGAGAATATCTCAAAACAAGAAAAAAATTAGGGGCATTTTATCGATATCTCGCCTAGTTATAGAGTTATCGGACGTTATAGTTTTAAAAATCTATTATTGTTATCCCCTCACCTTAGAGAGGAGGGTACATATCATTTGCTACGAGCCAAAAGTGTAACACATCTAAGGAGTGTCCTAAGACCCTAAGTATGTTCGGCAGATATTCGTTTTGGGTCATTTTAAGTCGAATGAGCAATGTCCGTCCGTCTGTCTGCTGGCTGGTGCGCACGATAACTCTCGAAAGGGGTAACCGATTGACTTCAGATTTGGTATATGGTAATATTTTCTTCTATCTCCGGCTAAGTTCGAAGATGGGCCATATTGGTCCACTCCTTCTAGTACCTCCCCCACAAAGGGTTAACATTTAGTGAAATATTGATTATTTAAAAACTTCTATACTACATAATTGTATCCTCTGAAATTCTACACATAGTATTGATTTATTATTCACTAAAAAAATGGGCGAAGTTGCCACGCCCCTTTTGGTACCTCTCAAACAAATGGACAATTTTGAACCAAAAGTTAATAGTTTAGAACTTTATTACCAGTGCATACAAATACTTGAAATTTTGTATAGTGCAATGGTTTAATAGTACCTACAATACAGTGAAAAAATGGGCATTATTGCCACGCTCCTTTTGGTGCCTCCCACAAAAATGGACCATTTTGTAACAAAAGTTACCTGCTTATAACTTTAATAGTTGTCCATACAAATACTATACATTTTTTACAGAGTAATGCTCTTATAGTACCTAGAGTCCAGAGGAAAATGGGCGTTATTGGCACGTCCCTTTTGGTACCTCCCACACAAATGGACCATTTTGTACCAAAAGTAAACAACTTTTAACTTTAATACCAGTACATACTTTAAAGTTATTAAATGCTATTTAATTTTATAATAATTTAATTAAAACAAAAAATAAATAATTTCAGTATTTTTTTTTTGGGACTCAAGGTGAGGGGATCCATAAGTCGGTTTACCCGACTGAACTTTCTAACTTGTTTTTTTTGTAAAATTGGCTTAATACGATGAAAATGAAATACAATTTTCCGACAACTAAATGAAAAAAAAAATCTGGTAAACATTTTTGATAATAAGAGTTTCGCGTGGCCGACCTTAGACAGTTATAATTTGTTCCCCATTTTCTTCTAATTTTCGATTTTGGGTCAATTGAAAAGGAAAAATCGATTTTTGTCAACGTCCGATAACTAAGCGGGATATCGATAACACGCCCTTAATTATTCTCCTTATTTTTGAGGTGCTCTATCCAAATTTCGTCAGATGGAGGGGTCTCCAATATTATACTTGCCCCATTAGTTTTCAGGATAGGCGATGTGGAATTCTATAATATTTTCACGTATAATCTCTACTATCTTGCGCATAATTTATCATTGGGTTGACGGATAACCACCAAATTTTGATTGAATACAATTTCGAATATTTAGAATTTAAAAATTCAATGAGCCTAAAAATATGATTAGTCTATTTGGCATGTTATGGAATGAAGGTATAGATATGATGACAAGATATTCGGTCTTATTTCAGTTGTTATTTTTGATATTGTCATCGGCCTTGAATCGACGTCTACTTCACTTTCTATTTGTAGTTATTTCTTCAAATTTATTCTCCACTTATCTATATAAGATTTGAGAAGTGATTTCAAACGGGAAACCCAGATTCCCAAAATCCCGGAAAATCCCAATCCAGAAAAATCCCGGGCTATTTTAATAATAATATATGAAGCTGTCTCGTATAAAATATTATGTGAAAGATAGATAATCTATGTCGAAAGTGTAAACTAATGAAGCAAATTGTTAACATCAAAAAACATTGACATAATCCGGTGAAAAAATTAGAAATTTGGACAAAATATATCATAAATGTAATTATAATAAATAAACTTAAAAAAAGAGCACAAATAGAGTTTGTTTCCCACAAAACAAGATAATTCTATTCTATTTCAAATTTATGAAAAAGTCCTAATATAAGATCTGATATGGATCGACAAATCGATTTGGTCCCATAAAAACGGAATTAGTCAAACTGATTTCTCAAGTTTAAAAAAATATTTTTCGTGCCTTAATGATAGAAAATTACCAGCAGCGAAACGTCAGGTAAAATAAATAAATTTACGAATATTTTTTGGGACTGAAGGTGAGGGGATTCGTAAGTCGGTTTGAGCCGACTGATCGTTCTTACTTCTTTTAATTTTCAATTTCGATAACTAAGTTAGTTATCGAAAATCGGATGATCTAAAGCCAGGAGAATATCATAGTTACAAATCAATAAGGATTTAAAGACCAAAATAAAACAAACGAAAATTTAATATTATGTTATCTGTCTTTACATATTCAGCGCATTTAAAAAAATTTAATTATGATAAAATTTAACGTCCCATAACTCGATAACGAACCGAGATAGCCTCTTAGTTGTTCTTCTTATTTTGAGGTAATCTACCAGATCAATTCAAATTTTTACATGTGTATCGTAAATGTTTGTCTGTGTAAATCATGGCCCGTTTAGCTGGTTTTGAAAATTTATATAACTCGAAAGTTATCGCAAACTTTTACCTGATTTGTTCTTCCTTTACAAGTATAAAATCGATAAACTTTGGTCCACATAGCCAGCTTTGGACATTACAATAAGTCGAAAGTTATCGCAAATTGTTATCCGACTTTTTTAATTCAATATACATAATAAAAAGAAAAAAGAATTTTTTAAAATTTTTAATTTCACTAACTAATGGATCTATCGACAAATTTTATTTTATTTGTTAAGTTTTTTCTATTTATTGAGCTCTTTAAAAAACAATAACATGACAGGTATAACATGCTCCTTATTTTGAAGTGATGTCTCAGATGGCGGATATCGCCTTTTACAGAAATTTCAATTCAATTTTGTTTTTGTTTTCTTTGACAAAATTATAGTTTTGTATATATTCGCTAACAAAATATTAATATAGTATGCAGATTGTATGGAATATTTCTTCTTCAATTCAACAAGCTTTTTCTATCGAAAGTTCGATTAAATAAACACAATGCTATCGAAACCGTATCCAGTGATGATTTGTATTAAACAGTTTCTGAATGCCGAACATCAATGAGTACATATAACGCAATTGGGCGGGGCATACATACATATGTAGAATAAAATATAAACCATCCGCAAAACAATAATAATGGAAACCGAAATTAACGCAATGTACAAAAATCCGAGAGAACATTAAAAAACGCGCATTTTATGCCGCAAAAATAAATTACTGACCAAAAACAACATTTGTATCGCGAAAGCAAATAATAAACGCCTTTTGCAGCAATGAATGGCACAGTAATTTACACCGAAAATAAAAAACATCATCCAAATTCGTATTTATTTCTTTGTCTTCTTCACTTGCTTACGAGAATTACTACTTATATTGTCAGCCTTGGCAAACCTAACAGCCGTTGGGTGCTGGCTGATAATTCCAATGGAAAGATTGACATTGTTGAACATTGCCTTATACAGAAGGTTTTTTCTACTTTTGTTCCTTGTGCGTCAGCAAGGAATTGGAGAGTGTTATCATTGTTCGATTTACGGAATGGGTTTCGGAGGCATATTATTGTCAAAGTTTTAAAAAATATTTTTTTGTAAAATGTGCTCAATATATACCAGGTTTTTCAATAAGAGCGCTACAAAAGTTTTTTTAAATAAAACAAAAACGGTTTTGGATATCAATGAAATTCTTTATTCCTGTGAAAGTACGTTCGATGCCATTATGTATGGAACTCGATTTCTTTTGCATGGCCACCACGGGCACGCTTGCAGAAGTCCAGACGCTGAACCCAATTTTCGACGGTTTTCAAGCATAAATCGGCCGATACTGCTGCAATTTCACGTTCGATATTCGTACGAAGCTCATCAATCGTCGCTGGCTTGTTGGTATAGACTAGGGTAATCAAAAACCGCACCGGTTAACCGGTTAATTGGTTTCTCTTGAAAAACCGCCTATCGGTTTCCGGTTTTTCTGCTTTTTCGAATAACTCGAACCGTCGGTTTTTTCAACTCGGTTTATTCGACTTTTCGGTTTTTTGAAACCATTATAATATGATAAAGAAAATATTATTTTTGAAACAGGAACCTACCTAAAATTGTGAAAACATCAATATAAAAACCGTTGACATCATTTGTGCATATCCATCGATTTCAAAATGCAGTTTTATATGTATTTATACTGTTTACATTGCTAACTTCTCTATTGACTTCTTCTGCATATTTTATCAAGGGTCTTATTGCGGTATAGAAATTAATTAACAATCCTTTCTAATTGAAATGTATGTATAAATAAAAATACATATGTTCAGTTTCACATTTCGACAAGTTTTCATCTCTATAGTATGCTCAAGGCAGAATCCGCTACTTCTGATAATATATGTATATAATTGGTTTGCCATTTATATGATGCTAAAAGCTAAGATTTTGCCGATCTTCACTATTAGTCAAGTTTTATAAAAATCATAATCAATTTTTTTGAAAGAAATCTCTTTAAAAATTGAACATAAATATTACAAATATTGCAGAGATTATAATATTATATGATAAATGAAATAGGAACAATTACCTATTATAAGTAAAAATATGAAGTGTTTAAAATAAAATTTTCAAATAAATCTTAATTTAATTGGAATATGGTTATATATGAATTTGCACTACGCTTATTTTACGTCATCAAACAAAATGTTGAACATTATTTATGCATTTTTATTAAAAAAGAAAAACCGAAAACAACCGGTTCACCGGTTTTTTATTTTCGGTTAAACCGAAAACCGGTTTTAGAGTTAACTTAATTTTCGAAGAAACCGAAAACAGTATTTTCAAAATAACTGGTTTTTTGATCACCCTAGTTTAGACCATAGACTTGACGTAGCCCCACAGAAAATATTCTAACGGAGTCAAATCGCACGACCGAGGCGGCCAATCGACTGGACCATTTCGTGAGATAACACGTTCTCCAAACTTGGTTTCCAATAAATTGATTGTGGCATTCGCTGTGTGGCCTGTGGCGCCGTCCTGTTGGAACCACATGTCCTCCAAGTCCATATCATCCAATTGGAGCCATAAATATTCGGTTATCATTGAACGGTAGCGATTCCCATTCACAGTAACGTGCCGGTCTTGATCATCACGGAAGAAGTACGGCCCAATGACGCCGCCGGCCCATAAACCGCACCAAACCGTAATTTTTTCGGGATGCAATGATGACTCATGGAGTACGTGTGGATTGCTGTCTGACCAATAAGGCATATTTTGTTTATTGACGAAGCCATTCAGCCAGAAATGAGCCTCATCGCTGAAGATGATTAAATTGGACGTAGCGCTCTTAACGTTGAGGCCACTGACTCCGAATTTCGGTAGTAAATTTTAATAATTTTAAAATTTAATAATTTGTTGGCTCGTATATCTTTCCATCATGAAATGGCAAACCTTACTGAAGAGAAATGTCAAAAGAGCGGCAAAAAATATGGCGTCGTTTGATGTCCCTGTCGGTCTACTTTTGTAGTGTCCCTGTTCAAAAACCCTGTATAATAGGAGTATAATATAATAACTAAAATTTTTCGATAACTACCTTAGCTTTAAGATAGGGTTGTAGTCAGCTTTGCCAGCTCACATAGACCAATGTATGTTCCTGGTGATACCACGGGTATAGATGCCCTTCATCGAAACCATCCTGTTAGACAAACAAATTTATCAATAGTACGAATATCGGTACCGGAAATATCCAGACGTCGTTTACTTAATGAGGGACAGTAGCAAGCAGGTGCTCAATGTTCTCCACTTCTTACTCATCACCGCAGCTCCTACAAAAGTCATCTTCTGGTGTGTTTGCCGATCAAGCAGTGTCCCTTCAGAAGTGATGCTCACGTAGACAGTTTTTTGCTCTCTAGTGCGAGGAGACACTTTGACTTCTCAGTTCCTATCTTGGCCAGATCTGTCTAGTAGTCTATGAGCTATATCAAGACTGAGTTATTTATAGTGCACTCCCAAGCCAACCTTATCATCAATATTCGAACCTTCAGTGTAGAAGTGGAGATGTTTTTTATTTCCTGGTGTTGTGCCAACCCATTCCTTGACAGGTATCTTAGTGCTGAAGTTCTCCCGAAGGTGTACATCGTTGGTATATAGTTCACTAGGTCGGTTACCGTAGCACTACATTGTGATGTCTTCATGTGGTCGTAGTTTTTGCATTTCCACATTGAGAGACAGTTCAATCGTATTGACTCTCTGGTGGAATAGGGCTTGTAGAGAATCAGTCAACGCTCTGATTATGCATAGGCAGGTAGTTTTCTGAACCTTTGATAATTGGTTTGTAAAGGATAGTTTTTTAATTTGGCGTTGAACGAACTACTGCTACATATGTGTATCCAATGGACGATTTTAGGAAGGAGGCCCCAGTACAACCCTAAAGCTTTCTTGCAGGAATATAATGCGACGTTGGCTTTCCTTAAGGCTCGTTTCCGCATACACCGTAATCGGCGCCGACAACTGAAAAACGTTGTTGTTCGTCACCGTCTCGTTGCTGATTCGTTTTCGTTTCAGTTGGGAGCGTTGCGACATAAAACAGAAACTGAAAGGAACGGAACAGAAACTATGAAGTGAAATATTGTGTATCAACAAAAATATTGATTAAATACTAAAAAATATTGAAATTTGTAGTGTCGATGAAATTAACATTGAATAAAACTTCATTATTTTTGACAAAATCAATTATTCTTTCCTCGTCGATTAAAGAAAATGTATTATTTTTATTCTTATTTATTCCATTTATTTTGGAACTGTGTGAAATTATTTTTTAAAACTTGGAATAAAAAAACGATTTGAAAAAATGGCGTAGGATGTTTGATTTATATGTTTTAACAACTGAAAAACTGCGAACAAAATATCACATTTCGTTGCTACAGCACCGAAAACAACCTAGTCGAAGGTGTTTTCGTTCCGTCGCCAAATGGCTATTTGTTCGTTGCTGATCGGCGCCGCTACGTTCCTGAACGAGCCTTTACACGTTCTAATACATTAAGTCTGAGGTACAATTTCCTATCTTGAATTGTACCTAGAACTTTTGCATTTTTAAAAAAGTCTGGCACAGTTCCAATTAGCCGAGGAGGGTTCACATGTGGCGTAAATTTTTTTAAAACGGCTACGCGTACCAAATTGTTTCGGCGTGATTTTTTTAAATAATTTTTCCTTTATAGTTTTCTTTGAAGTGTTGTAATGATTTTGTATGGAATTCCGTGTATTTTTTTTCCAAAGAAAATAAAGTTATAAAGAATGTCTGTCCAGTAGCGGGTAGTCTATCAGTGAGGAACGAATAGAAATTTGATTTCAGCGAGTGATTTTTTTGCTTTTTTAATACCGATTTTCGATTTTTTTTTAATTATCACATTTAGAAAATTAATATCGATCGTTAAGTACAAAAAATATTAACTTTTCCCAAAATAACTCCGAAAATGGATTCTGGCACAGGAGACCAATATAGTAAAATTTGACACATATATAGTAAAATTTTATGGCCGATATTTATGTAGAACATTGCACCCCCAACCTCCCCATTTTAGGGAGTTTTTTTTTCAATTTATTAAAAGAGAACATACTCCACACCTCAAATGTAAAGAACGCATAGCTTGATATACCAAAATGGGAGCAACTTGAACCCCCTAAAAAAAAAAAATCTAGATGTGATCTTTTAAAACATGTGGATACACGTATATATTTTTTTGGTCTCTACTACTATAATCCATTGTCAGAACGCCGATGTTTCATGTTGTACAGTGTTATTAAGCTCACAATATAAATTGTAACCCACGTCCATATTCTTTATGTAGAATTTATCACTTTGTGCACCAACAGTGAACGACTGAAATAAGGTTTTTTTTTCACAAATTCACACGACGCTTTCTATTTTTAAAGATTACAACAACAGAGGAAAAAGTTTTTTTTTGGCTATTTTACGTATTTTCCACATGTTTTTCCTCTTCTTATTTTGTCGGTTCAAAATACAAATTCACTTGCAATTATTGGCCTCAACACAGTCGACAATTCAACGTGTGTGTGAGAAAGAGTGTGAAGGAGCGAAGAAAGAGAAAAATTAGCAAACTTGGCATTCGATCGTTCTGTGAAAGTAGCGCGCGACCCGCCTCATTGTCGTTCGTTTTTTATCGATGAAAATGGTTTTCATGTTGATTAGCTCTGATCAATGGAGCGTGCCTTCATTTAAATAATAAAATTTATTTCATTTTGAATTGTTGTCATGGTGTTGTTGTAGTGGTGGTGGTGAATGTCTGATTTTGTCGACATATGAGCGTGATCGTGTCTCAACTCTATCGCTCCCCCAACATCAATCAAGCGACCGACCAACCACCCCCATTTTTCATTCGCCAGTATTTTTGTTTAATTTGACAAATAAGCAAATAAACAAATTGATTTCATCATTTTAGGTACACAACATGATGTTTTCACAACAACAATAAACTGCGATAAATGCGCGTAAATCCAATTACGCGAGAGAGAGTGCGATTTTATCATCGCATTCTTGATGTTGTGTGACGTATTCAACAGCTGTTTTATAGTGTTAGCTGGTGGTTTGTGGATGTTATTGTTGTTGAACAGTAGTTAATTGAATTTGGTGATGCGAGAGAGAAGGGCTGCCATGTCAATCCAATTCGTTTTTGAAGAATTGTTGTATCACAACACATCTCATTTAAATGATGTTCGTGTTCACATGTAATCCCGTCTAGAGTAGTAATTGTGAGAAAATTTTTTACAACTATTGTAGAAATATTATCCATAATATGTTAAGTGCTGCGAAAGAGGTTTCTATGGGGTGTTTTTTGGATGGGGAGAACATTAAATTGTAAATAAAACACAGAACAATGTTTTTAATTCCCATGAAATCGACTTTATTTAAAAGATAATTTTGACGCATCTAATTTTGAACATGATTTTGGGCATGCAGTCTCCTCTATACTAATGTCGAACCACCGAGATCCTCATCTATACTAATGTCCACCCAATGAGGACTACCTCTGTACTCGAGTTGACCAAATTCAATTCTCTGTCAATTGAAGCAAGAAAAATTTAGTACAGTATTTTTTGTTTTTCCTTAGCTGCATAGCACCTAAGTGCCTTATGTCCTTATCTGCACAAAAGGTCATTATGTGGAAAAATGCATCCCTGTGAATTTACAGCCGTGTGAACATACAATTTTTGTTTTGCAACATTAGCAGAAAAGTCATTGCGAGATAATTTGCAGATTGTTAGATGTGCAAGGTTTATTTTATTGGAAACACGGTCTTTTTATTGGCAATACTGCATATAAATATTTACAAAAAATACGTATTGTAAATATATGTAATTGTAAGGTTTTCTTGACATCGTCTGAACTGGCAATTCACCGTTGCCTAATAATCTGTCTATGTCCGTACATTTGCAGCACTTTAACAGGGATGATAACGTTGTCCGATCTGGCAATCGTTTATACTAATGGTGTTTTTTACCATCTTTATTTAAAAGATCATTTTGACGCATCTAATTTTGAACATGATTTGGGGCATGCAGTCTCCTCTATACTAATGTCGAACCACCGAGATCCTCATCTATACTAATGTCCACCCAATGAGGACTTCCTCTGTACTCGAGTTGACCAAATTCAATTCTCTGTCAATTGAAGCAAGAAAAATATAGTACAGTATTTTTTGTTTTTCCTTAGCTGCATAGCACCTAAGTGCCTTATGTCCTTATCTGCACAAAAGGTCATTATGTGGAAAAATGCATCCCTGTGAATTTACAGCCGTGTGAACATACAATTTTTGTTTTACAACATTAGCAGAAAAGTCATTGCGAGATAATTTGCAGATTGTTAGATGCGCAAGGTTTATTTTATTGGAAACACGGTCTTTTTATTGGCAATACTGCATATAAATATTTACAAAAAATACGTATTGTAAATATATGTAATTGTAAGGTTTTCTTGACATCGTCTGAACTGTCAATTCACCTTTGCCTACACGCTGAAAAAAAATAGCTTCTGGAGTATATTGTCCCAAACATATTCGGCTTGCAACATATATATGTTTAGGGTACACTCTAAACATATAATATTTGGTACACACAAAGGTAATATATTTGGGAAGATGTTGTTCTAAACAAATCTTTGTTTACTCCTAATCTGTTTTTATTTGGGACTATTATTTCCGAAGCAACCAAAAAATTTGCATTTAAGTATTCAGAAAATACCTAAATTGTGTTATATTGTTCAGTAATTCAAAGTATTTTTTAGAAATTTTTAATCTTCCGTAAAAATAAGAAATAATAATTGAAATCCTATAATCTTGGATCAAAATAAATTTTATGGTGGATTGACAACTAATGATGGCTTGGAATACTCAGAAAATTGAAATGATTCATTTGAAGCAGAAATCAATGCTGCATATGGTACCATAAATGGGAGGTACAATTGGGAACCAAGAAAAAATAAAAATGAAATTCGAAAAAGTGAGCAAAAGATTTGAAAACCTTTTTAAAAAAAATATATATTTGAAGAAATTCCTAAACAATAATTTTATCTGTACTTAAACACATACTTTATTTGAGAAATTTGGTTTGCAAATATATTTTGTTGTAATATATTAATATATGCGTTCCAAATATATTTTATTGATTTTCAAATAAAATTTATTTGCTCAGAAATATATAATATTTAAAAATTTGTGTTCCAAATATATTTTCTTTCTATTCAAGCATATCAAAAAAGGCGATTTTGGCCCGTGTAATAATCTGTCTATGTCCGTACATTTGCAGCCCTTTAACAGGGATGATAACGTTGTCCGATGTGGCAATCGTTTATACTAATGGAGTTTTCTTTTCTAAAAAAAGATGTTGCCCTGTCAGAGAGCAGCATTTTAATAATGTCGCCTACACCCTCTTGTACTGCTGCATTTTTTATGGTCAGAATCGATAACAAAAATGCAAAAAACTAGCCTTTTAACTCACTAAAAGTAAACTAAAAATAAAGAATACTCCACGGCGCCGCCTAAATAAAGCATCTGACCAAACTTCATTATAAAAAAGCACGCACGGACACCCGCGGTTATTTAGCCTATTCGCTCGACGCCGAAAAAACATCTGTTTTGTAGGGCAGCGTCCACCCCTTCGATTAAATACAGGGCTGGAATGTTGCATTTTTGCCCGTGCAAGTGCGACATTTTTCACAAAAGAAAACGAAACCCTCTCACAGTGCAGCATTTATTTTACAATCGAAGACAAAAAGGCATTTTTGGGGCGAAAGGCATAAAAAATGTAGCATTTTTTGGCACAAAAGAAAACACCATAAGCTTAAGTAACTTTGGTTTAGACTAGAAAATATTATGTTTACGTGCATTTCGTTTATGTGCATAATTCAGTTAATAGCATTATCTCTTAGTCACTTACGGACATTATTCAGACAACATATTAAATTTAGAAGTGGCAGGATTTTCCTTGGTATCAATATCTTCAAATTGTGTGAAGGGAATAAGGAGTTTTAAAACACTTTTAACAAATGGAAGCGAATACTGAAATATATTTTTGTAAAAATGATGCGAATAATTCGCGTTCGCATATGCGAATGCGAATATTGTTAAAACAATTGCTCCATGTACAGAAAACTTTCCAGACACAAAAGATCTTCCTTTATACTAGACTCGCCCACTAAAAACGTCCTCTGAACTATATCATTTTCAACTATAATTCGAAAAAAAATCAATTGAAATTCGAAATACATCAATTGAAGTTCGAAAAACATCAATTGAAATTCGTAATACATCAAATGTAATTCGATTTTTTCTATTCAAAATTCGTATTACATCAATTGTAATTCGATTTTTTTCATTTGAAATTCGAAATACATCAATTGTAATTCGAATATTTCATTTGAATTTCAATAGAAATTTTTCGCCCGCTAACGTCTTCATCTATTCTAGAATCGACCACTTAAGTGATCATGAATTCTGCAATTCCTTGTTTATATACAAAAGGATGGATATAATCCGTTGAAAATTCTCCACTCTTACTTGAAAAATAAGCATAAAGAGGAAAATTTTGTGATCACTTAATTTGTTGGTGAAAATTTTGTCCCTAGCCCTAGTCAAACATAAAGTAGCAATAACTCCTTAAATATGAATCATGGAGCAAATGAAATTTTGTCACACATGTTTTTGTGCCCCTACCCATACTTTAAATTGCTATAACTCCTTAAATAATACAACCTAAAGTAAAAAAGAAAAGGGCGAAATGTTGTGATTACTTATTTATTGGTGAAAATTTTAAAGGTTCCCAGCCAAACTTCAAAAAGTTATTTAAATAAACGTCATAGAGCGAAAAAAAAAAGAAATTTTATAATCACTTACTTAGGTGAATTTTTCGAATGTCCCTATCACAACTTAAAATGGATATAACTGCTTAGATAATAAGACGAGTTCACTTATTTTCAAAAATGACAAAATATTGTGGTTTATTTGTTGTGAAAATTTTGAATGTCTTTTAGCAAACTAAATTTTTGAATATTTTCCACTCTCACTTGAAAATAAAATCCGAGCTCATTCCTGTAATAGAGTCACAGTTATCGCCACAGACGCAAAAAGGGGGGCTTGTTTACATTGAACTGAATGAATAGTAGATAGATGTTATCGGGGGTTATCAATTGCATTATGCTTTTGTTCCCTTATCTTTGGCAAATATAAAGCCTTGCTGGTATCAAGTACTACAGAGCCTGCAAAGTCGGCATTATCGGACACATTACACTAAATATGTATGTTCATATGCACATCTGCGCAAAAGCTCACACTAACTGCTGGTGCTCGAGAACGTGTGGTTCCTTATATTTGCGAAAAAAAAACGGCATACCAAATAGACGCCTGGCGGCTTGTCATGTGACCGAGTATTTATTTACTTGCAGTTTTGCAGCTCTGTTTGTCTTAGATATAAATATCGTACATAAAAACTATTTTGAAGTTTATTTTTTTCACTCGACAGTGGATAAATGTTTTTTTTTTCAATTCGTTTACTCAGTGTTACAGTGACCTCAAAATGTTTGTTTAGAATGCATTGGAAGCATTCGAAAGAAAAAATCAACATGTCGACATAAATACTGGGCGTTCAAATACAGGCATTATGTTGTTATATATGTATTAAACTTGTTATACTCGTGAACACTTGCTAACAACACCACTTAACACCAATATTTGTAAAAATATTAGCAAGTATTGTACTACTGATTCCACACTCAAAGAAAAAGCGACATTAACAAGCTGACATGTTTGTTATGACAAATGTCACTGTTTTTTTGAACCTAAATATGTAACTGGTCATAGATACAATGACAATATGTTATTGATGCTCTATAAATAAGGGTTCAAATTTAATGATTTGCACCAAAAAATCTTAATCTTTAAAATTAGATACATACTGTCGCTCGACCGATTCATGTATTCTAGTTTTCGAGATATGGGTGTTATAATATTAGGTATATATAGCCATGTACCCATAATAAAAGATTTTTTCCTGTGAATCTGCTTACTGACGGTTTCTTCTGGTTCCTCGCTCATGTATTATAGATTTGGAGTTATATGTCATTTAATATCTCAAATTATTAAAGATTGTAATAGGATATTTTTCACAACGTTTGTAAGTTAGGCGAATATTTACATTCGAATTCCTTAAAATTGTAATAACACTATGCAACAATTTTTTCTGGTGGGCTGTACATACGATTTTCAAGTGTAATATTTTGTCCTAAACAAGAAAAAAATTATACAAATATTTGTAGTAAATTTCTTTTTTAAAAATGTTTCTTAAAAATTACTATTTTCTTGAATATTTGTTTGGTATTTTGATCATATTTTTTGAAGTATAGCATGATCCATTTCGAGGTTCCCCACTTTTTTAAAGAAAAAACACAGAAAATTCAAATTCATTTGAAAGAACATTCTTTGGCATTTATTTTTTGAAGATTATATCTATCAAATGTTGGCTCTCTCAAAAATAGCTATTTTAGCTGCTTCAATGTCAGATTTTTCTTGGACAACAAATCTTGGTAGCAATCAATCACCATCATCAGTCATAGTTTCTTCAAAATCAGAAGACTCCAAATCATTATTCTGGTTGAAGAAATTGGTAATGTTCTTTTGCGTCATTGTTAAGAAACGAAATTGAAATTATTAAAATTAGAAAAATCGAAAATCATCGAAAAATCATCTTGACTGATGAGGCCTATTTCCACCTGGGTGGCTACGTCAACAAGCAAAATTGTCGCATCTGGGGCTCGGAAAACCCAAGAGTTATTGTTGAGAAGCCTCTCCATCCTCAACGTGTGACTGTTTGGTGCGGTTATGGTCCGGCGGGGTCATTGGACCTTACTTTTTCGAAAATGAGGTTGGATCAACAGTTACAGTGAATGCGCTATCGAGAGATGATTAATGATTTTTTTATGGTCGGTGTTGGATGGTATTGATCTGGACAACGTTTACTTTCAACAAGACGGCGCTACGTGCCACACAAGCAACGAAACCATTGCTCAGGTACGGGAAAAGTTTCCGGACCGTGTTATCTCTCGAAGAGCTGATCACAATTGGCCACCGAGATCTTGTGATTTAACACCTTGCGGCTTCTTCCTTTGGGGACACGTGAAAAATAAGGTCTACGCCAAAGCCCAGCGTCGATTCAAGACCTCAAAGATATAATTCGTGAGGCTATCGAGGACATAGGGCAGCCACTTTGCGATTTGGTTATGGAAAATTTCATGAAAAAGATATGGTCCTGTAAGCGTGGTCGTGGTGGCCATTTGGCTGTTTTGTTGTTTCAAATTAAAAAGAATTTCATTAATATTGAGAAACTCGGCCTAATTTTTATTAAATTATCTTAATGTTAAGTCTGGGGTATTCTTACTTTAAAGCAAAATGCGACTAAAGTGAAGCCATGTCACTTTTAAGAAATCCCATTTTTTGCCCCTTTTTGGAATTTTTCTACTTTCCTCGACCGGAAAAATGTGTATGCCTTTTATTATTTTTTGGGTTTAGGATCGTTAAATATTTACCCCATACTGCAGTACAGGGTATTATGACTTTGTGTATTTGGTTGTAACGCATAAATATAGAAGAGATAGACCCATAGCCGATACCGATCGGCACAGAATCGACTTTTGAGTCGATTTAGCCACGTCCGTCTGTCTGTCCATATGATCTTGTGATAAAAGTGTAGGTCGCAAATATTAACCGATCTTTACGAAAATTGTAAAGGTCATTTTTTGGATCAGGGACGATCCCTATTTAAAAAAGTGGCATATTGGTCCATGGTTTAATATAGCTCCCATATAAAGATACCATCTGATTAGACTTCTTGGCGACATACGACATACCAGAACATTGACTGATATGCCTCATTGTTACTAGGGACGATTAGGTCCAATATCAAGTACAAATTCTTAAATTTTAGCCAAATCAATTGAAAAATGCGTTTTCTAGATCGTCAAGAACTGACATAAAAGGGGACATTTATATGGAGGCTATACCAAACATGGACCGATATACCCCATTTTTAATAGCGATCGTCCCTAGCCTAAGAAATGCATCTGTACCAATTTTTGTAAAAATCGCTTCATATTTGCGATCTGCACTTGGATCACAAGAATACATCGACAGACGGACATGGCTAAATCGATTCAAAAAGTGATTATACGCTATCGGTATAATAACTATGGGTCTATCCCTTGTTTTTTTAGACGTTAAAAACAAATGCACATTAACGAACTGCTTTTTTTTGCTATTTTTTATTCCATTTTCAGTTTAAATAAAATTTAATTGTTCTTTTTGTTTATAATGTGTAACTCTTATTTTAATGAACTGAGTTTTTCCGTTGTTTTTGGTAAATTTTTTATTCAATTTAACTGTTTTGTTAAAATAAAATAAACTTACGAAAAGTTTGCGACTTTTTTAAAAAATACCCTTTTTGTGCCACTTTTTTCAAAAACAATTCCCTCTTTGTGCCACTTTTTGAAATTTTTCAACGGTAACGCTGTTTGGTGGTTCGTTCGCCTGGCCTTACGTCAATGACATTAAGCTGAGTATCGACGATTGCCAGATCGGCAAACGTTATCAACCCTGTGAAAGTGCTGCAAATATACGGACAATGACAGATTGTTAGGCAAAGGTGAATTGACAGTTCAGACGATTGCAAGAAAACATTACAATTTCATATATTTACAATATACTTATTTTGTAAATATTTATATGCAGAATTGCCAATAAAAACACATTATAGACAGTGTTGCAAATAAAATGTTTTTCTGGCAATGGCGCCGTTGTCACATGCAAAAACTTCGCACATATAACAATCTGGAAATTATTTCGCAATGACTTTTCTGCTAACGTTGCAAAACAAAAATTGTGTGTTCACACGGTTTAAAATTCACAGGCTTGCATTTTTCCGCCATTTTTCTGGCAACGTTGTCCGATCTGCAAATCCTTTAGCAATATACCAATTGGAAAATAATGTAATTGCCAGATCAATAATTTCACAACTTCCGGTTTAAAAAAGTACACATTTTGATAGGGTTGACCTGAGCAAATACACCTCTGTACTCTTTACACTAACGGTGGCCAAAAAATCAACACTGATGCAAGACTTTCATTTCTTTCTCTCTCTCTCACATCTCTCTCATTGTGCACTAGCGATTTTTATATGTATACAATTTTATTATTATTTAATTGTTTTTACCATAATTATATTAATATCTACTTTTTTTTTGCTTTTAATAAGGTTTTTTTGCCATTGTTCCTATCAGTCGACAAATAAAACAAAGTGACTCGATCTGACATTTGTGTTCCCCCAGATAACAGTAAAGAGAGATAGAGAAACCAAAATGTACACTGAAATGATTACGTTTTCGTACGATTCATTGTCGTGCGACTTGTCGTTCTGATGGTAGTTACTGAAACCCAAATCAGATATTTGTCGTCAGGCAGGAGAACGAAAGCTAATTTTCAAGTTACAGAAACATGCTGTTAGTGTTCTTTCGAACAGAATACACTACGTTTAGCGTTCTGTTCTTTTTTATATTTGACACCACAGGTCGCAAGTATGAATTAATCTTAATGAAAATGGGTACAGAGACATTTCTTGACCTAGGGACGATCCCTATTTAAAATGGTGCATATCGGCCCATAATTTGATATAGCCCCCATACAAAAGTCCCTTCCGATATGCCATTTTTACGCTCTAGATGCCAAATTTTTAACCGATCATGCCGAAATTTAAATATTTGTACTTTCTATTACATTCAATCAGGTCTAGTGAAAATGAGGCATATCGGTCTATATTTTGATATAGCCCCCATACAATGTATTCGTAGAATGGCAACCCAGTGAGTTTTTAAATATATATGTAGTAAATTCAGGAACAATTTTAGCTTCGGAATAGAAGTTCCATGTCTAAAAACGAAAGCAAGGATACACTCAAGATGTATGTCTCCCAAAACACCCAACGGCCCCAAAAAAATATGATTAAAAAAATAATGATTTTTGATTTACTAACCTCTTTGTTTTCCCAGCAAAATGTGTGGCTAAATATCTGGAAAAAGCGATGTCACAGAAACAAACGGCAACGTTTTCAACCCTGTTAAAGTGCTGCAAATGTGCGGACAATGACAGATTGTTAGGCAAAGGTGAATTGACAGTTCAGACAATATTTTGTAAATATTTATATGCAGCATTGCTGTCTTTAAAATAAAAATGTTTTAACGACAGTGTTGCCAATGAAATGTTTTTCTGACAATGACGCCGTTGTCACATGCATTAACTTCGCACATCTAACAATCTGCAAATTTTCTCACAATGACTTTTCTGCTAACGTTACAAAACAAAAATTGTATGTTCATATGGTTGCATTTTTCCGCCATTTTTCTGGTAATATTGTCCGATCTGCAAATCGTGTGTACTTAGCTTAATGCCATTCGAATTAGCGAGTAAAAATTATGCGGAGTACGTTGTTTTCATCGAGGATGAATTTTTATGCACACACAGTGTTATTGTATCATGATTCCATTCAGAGATATTTTTTGTACGCTTATTCATTTAATTTCAACAATATGATGCTCTTTAAAGGTAAACTAATGTGGAAAAATACAGAAAATAATAAAAGAATAATTATGAAGGCTTTTGCTGAACGTAACAAACAAAGTTGAGGTGGTTGCTGTCACAGTAATTTGCAAGTGGAATATAAAGTGGATTCCATTACTTATTATATGTTCCGAGAGTTGTATCCGGTCAATAATATGTGATTCTATTATTTCAATTTCTATCAACGCATGTCGAACTGAAATCTACTGCTCGATGCGGAGTGTAGGCCGGCCGCATCTTTGCTCTGTTATTATTTCTTACAATCAGATCAATGTTAATAATTATTTCTTTGCCACCCTCACGGTATGGGCGGAGACGACATGTGGTTCCAGCAGGACGTCGCTAGCTAGGTGCAACACAGCGAACGACACGATATACTACGTATTGCCGATATGAAGGTATGGTTATCTCTCGTTGAGATGACGTGGATTGCCCATACGACGGTGCGATTTGACCCTGATAGACCAATGGGTCGCAATCGACCACTCGCTCCAATTCAGCCTGTTCTATGTGACAGTTATTGAAAATCGGACGGACATTTTAACAATGTCTTCTTCCATAAATTGTTTTGAACTCGCTTCTGATGAACATGTTTACTTTCTGGAATAAATTTAGAGGTCAATGTAATTATTGGCTGGCTGATAGAGTTGTCTACATGGTTTCACATATCGATACCTTTATTCTAAACTATGCAAACTAGTGAAAAAAGTTAGTTTTTCAGTAGAGGCGATCAAAGTTCGAAGCTTTTTTTAAATTTGCGTGGAATTTCTTTATAATGCAAATCGATTGACCTGTATTATGAATAACTTTTGATTGGGTTGACAGATAAACACTAAACTTTGACTGAACATAATTTTGAATATTTAGCATGTTTTAGAATGGAGGTATCGATATTGAAAATATTTTCTTATTGAAGATTATCATCAAATCAATTCGGCTCATTCTCCACATCCCATCACATTAATGTTATTTTTATCGCCTACGGGTACGGTCCAAAAGTGTAACACATCGAAGGAGTGACCTAACACCCTAAGTATGTTTGGAGGAAATCCGTTTAATAACATTTTAAGTCATTTGAACAATGTCTGTCCGGCCGTCTGGCTGGAGCTCTAGAGAGTAGTAACGGATTGACTTCAAATTTGGTATGTGATTTTTTTAGCTCAGGCTAAGTTCGAATACGGCCCATATTGATCCACTCCTTCTAGTACCTTCCTCACAAAGGGTTAAAATTTAGTGAAATAATGAATCTCTACTAACTTCTATACTACTTATCCGAATCATCTGTAATTTCTCACATAGTAACAGTTTATCCGTCGCTATCACCTTGAGAAAAATGGGCGAAGTGTCGCCACCCCTCTTGGTACCTCCCACACAAATGGACCATTTTGCACCAAAAGTTAACTGCTTATAGCTTTAATATCAGTTCATACAAATACATACTTAGAATTGTGTACAGTGTAATTTTTCTATAGTTTCTAGAGTCCAGTGAAATGTGGGCGTTATTGGCACGCCGCTTTTGGTACCTCCCACACAAATGGACCATTTTGCTCCAAAAGTCTGCTTATCACTTTAATTAATACTAGCGAATACTTTAAAGTTATTAAAGGCAATTAAAATTAATATTAATTTAATTAACATAAAAAATTAAAAAATGGACCATTTTGCTCCAAAAGTTAACTGCTTATCACTTTAATTAATACTAGCGCATACTTTAAAGTTATTAAAGGCAATTAAAATTAATAATAATTTAATTAAAATAAAAAAATAAAAAATTTACGACTATTTTTTGGGACTGAAGGAAGGTGAGGGAATTCGTAAGTCGTTTTACCCGACTGAATTTTCTTTCATTATTAAAAAATAAAAATATAATTTAATTAATAACTTTTCAATTGATTATTCTCTTTGTATGTACGTACTTAGCTCAGTCAGAGTTCCAATTAGATAATATGTAACGGGTTTTCCAACAAGAGGTGTTATTTTGAATCACCCGGTATTTCTGTAGCTGTCACTCTTGAAGCTTTTATTCTTTGACATTTG
The DNA here is from genome assembly GCA_963930755.1 of Eudasyphora cyanicolor. Classification (NCBI taxonomy): domain Eukaryota; kingdom Metazoa; phylum Arthropoda; class Insecta; order Diptera; family Muscidae; genus Eudasyphora; species Eudasyphora cyanicolor. The sequence goes on from OZ005736.1 coordinate 116,798,556, forward strand.
ACAAGTAGAAACTACGCCATTACTAAAAATGGAACGATACACGATTCAACAACGCATTGAAATTAATTAAATTCGAAAAATCGAAAATCATCTTGACTGATGAGGACCATTTACACCTCGGTGGCTACGCAACAAGCTAAATTGTCGCATCTGGGGCTCGGAAAACCCAAGAGTTATTGTTGAGAAGCCTCTCCATACTCAACGTGTGACTGTTTGGTGCGGTTTATGGTCCGGCGGGGTCATTGGACCTTACTTTTCCGAAAATGAGGTTGGATCAACAGTTACGGTGAATGGATTGCGCTATCGAGAGATGATTAATGATTTTTTATGGTCGGAGTTGGATGGTATTGATCTGAACAACGTTTACTTTCAACAAGACGGCGCTACGTGCCACACAAGCAACGATCTGTTACGGGAAAAGTTTCCGGACCGTTTTATCTCCCGAAGAGGTGATCAAAATTGGCCACCGAGATCTTGTGATTTAACGCCTTGCGACTTCTTCCTTTGGGGCCACGTGAAAGATAAGGTCTACGCCAACAGCCCAGCGTCGATTCAAGGCCTCAAAGAATTCGTGAGGATATCGAAGATAGGGCAGCCACTTTGCGATTTGGATATGGAAAATTTCATGATAAGGATATGGTCCTGTAAGTGTGGTCGTGGTGGCCATTTGGCTGATGTTGTTATTCATTATTAACGGCATACCTTCCTCTTCATTATTAAGAAATAAACATCCGATCATGTATCTCAAAAAATGGCATTTTTCTTTGAATACCAAAATAACACCTCCTTTTGGAAAACCCTTTATATGCTTTCACTTTCACATTTCATCTGGCATGCTTAAAATAGTTTCAAATCTATTGCATTTATTATAATTCATTGCTTTTCGAATCCTAATTTCTTTTAATTGACAACTACGTAATCAGAGAAATCATTTGCACATATTTAAAATGCTAAATAAAACAATGCGAAGATAATCACTTAATTTTGTATTCTTCCCTTAATTAAATTTGTCCCACATTGTTCTAACAGAAAAAGAAATAAAAATCAATCGAAATCGAAGGTTGCTTCTTTTTCGTTTATTCTTGACTTCATTCTAAGGTATTTTCGCTCATATAACAATCAATGAAAATGTTCGGAATGGTCAGTCAATTGGACGGACGAACATTTCCGATTACAAAAATTATTGGCAAATAATGAAAAAAATGCAAGAGAAGGAGGAAGTCGTGAAAACATCTTACAAAATTTAATATAGGAAACAAACGGGGACAGTGTTTGCCGATACCTCTTAAACAGATATGCAAAAATAGATTTTGAATTTAGCTTATTTCGGATTATATGATTAAGTGAATTTTTTATTTATATGAATAGTTCAATTTAATTTTGTTTTTATATGCAAACGAGTCTTTGTTGAGTTGTGTAAAACCACATCACCGTGTATGTGAACATCACCGACCGACCACCACATGAGCCATTTAAACTTTTGACTTTCAAAAAAGATATACAGATATCAATAAAAACCCACAGTTGTAGTCATATTAGTTCGATAACATTATGCAATAGCATTTTTTGTCTGCCGGATAATCATACACTCAAAGAAATACAAATGTTAGTGGAGAACAGAACAAAAATCTGTTAATAAAGACAGGAAAATCTGATGAAAAATGGAAAGCAGACATTCATCTTGAGAAAGCGGCCCTCAGTACGACATTCTAGCCTGAAAACATATAACAAACAAGTACGAATGTTTAGTCGGTAAACAGACTTACGAATCCCCTCATCTTCAGTCCCAAATATAATATTCGTAAATTTATTTATTTTATTTAAACTGCATTTAAAAAAGTTTTAAGTATTAAAGTTATAAGCTGTTCATTTTTGGTGCAAAATAGTGCATTTCTTTGGGGGTACCAAAAGGGGGCTTGACAATGACGCCCATTTTTCACTGGACTCTAGATGCTATAAAAGCATTACACTGTACAATTTATTTCAATTATTTTTATAAACTGATATTAATGCTATAAGCAGGTAACTTTTTGATATCGACTAATAAATGAATACTTTCTGTGGAATTTCAGGAGATTCGAATAAGTAGTATAGCAGTTAGTAAAGGATCAATATTTCACAAAATGTTAACCCTTTGTAGGGAGGTACCAGAGTGAGTGTACCAATATGGCCCATCTTCGAACTTAGCCTGAGATGGAGACAAATATTACCGCATATTTAATTTGAAATCAATCGGCTACTCATTTCGAGAGCTATCGTGCGCACCAGCCAGCATACAGACATTGCTCAAATGACTTAAAATTACCCAAATGGTATATTCCCTCCTCTGTAAGGCGAGAGTGCCGGGCTAATTACACTATGCAATAAAAAAATTTGTGTCCAAGGCCTAAAAACTGTTGTGTGTAGATTGAGGAATATAATTCCGTATATACTTATATAATTTTCTATGGGCCACAAGTGTAATACATCGAAGAAGTGACCTAAGATCTAAAGTATATTTGGCGGAAATCCGTTTTGGCCCATATGAAATATTTAAAAAAATATTAAAATTTTTACAACAACTATAATCCCGAAAAATAAATTTCGGTTTAAAACGTTCACAAAATCTGAAGCGGAATTTATGTTTTTAATAATTAAACTCCAGAAAAGTCAAAAATCTACTAAAGATTAAGTATGAATAATATTTGAATTAATTTCAAGCAAAAAAAACTATTTCAAATACTTACGTACGAAAAAGTTAATACTTTTGGTCTTCGAAGTGCTATATCCCCTAAAGCAACCATAAAACTGAAAAAAATAAATAAAAAAATATGTGAAAATGCAACCCTAAAACTAAAAAAACAACAAAAAAGAAGATTCGATCAGTGAAATGTAAGTTTTTATTTTAATGTTAAATTTAATAAAAATAATTGTTATATATTTAAAGGGGCAAACACAAAAACATTAATCCAGCCAAGATTTTGGTCAATTTTATTTTTTTTTGGCTTTAATATGTTTTATTTATTTTCACTACCGACAAACAGAATCTGTAATCGAACCAATCTTGTTGACGGCACTGGATGAAACAGCTGTTTCTGATTTCTATGCTGCCATATTTTTGATAGCGTTTTTCGGTTTTAATTTCCTTTCGGTTTCATTTCGAAAAACGGAAACGAACCAATTTCGTACAAAACCTGTGACATGCCTGATAAACATGTTCTTCCATAGCCACTGACAAAGCTTGATCACGTTCTTCCCTCGCTGACGTATTTTTCTTATAAATGGTATTGACGCATTGTACTAGAAGGGAGAACAAATTTTGCATACATTTCCAAAGAGTAGTTCACGATTTTGTTTAGGTACACCTATTTGTTATTATGGGCAAGTGTGTATAATTTTCAATTTCAATTAGAAATGGTTGTGCTTGCTAACGGAACATTGACTTTATGTTTGATATATGCGCACATGTATTTTTTTCTACCAAAGTTTCATAGATCATGTTATCGCGTGAGCCGTTGTCAGTCCCAATAAATCCATTTGAATTACAGCAGTATGCGCAACATTTTCGTAATGTAAACTCCGCAAGTGTTCCATGTTTGAGGTTCGATTTCAATGCCATTTATTATTTCTTTGCCTCTTTGCGCCTTTGTATGTGATTGAGTCATGTTATTTGTGTTTGTTGTTTTTTATTTGTAATTATTTTTATTTTATTATTTTTTTTATATAAATTACAATTGTATTTTGTACTTGGCAATTGCCGTAATGCCACAGTGTCTTTGTTGTGGTCGTAGCCGTAGTGTTCAACACTGCTGCTAATGTAAAATGCTGACACATATTTATATGGGGTGATTTTAGCGATAAACAATTGCAATGAATGAGTTCGTGATCAATTTGTTAGAGCGTACTCGTATCTTGATTAGAGAGATATTTACTAATTTTCCAAAAACAAATTAAGAACACAAATATTATGTATTATTAAAAAAGACGTAACATTTTTTTATCCTTTTTGTTTATCGATTTTTCCCTACTGAAATTACTTTGCAAAAAAAATTACTTAATTTTAAAGACGTCCAAAAATTTATTTTTAGTTTATTTTTGCCATTTAAAAATAAATTTTTTAAAACATCTATTTTTTTAAATTGTTTCGCGGAAAAGTCAAAACAATTAATTTTATACGACGATCAGTACTAATATACATATACTATCGATACCTACATTCTAAGTCGACTTAGCATGCTTTTAGGATGATTGCATTTTTAATTTTTAAATATTCCAAATTATATTCAGTCAAAATTTGGTGTTTATCCGTCAACCCAATCAAAAGTTATTCGCAAGACAGTACAAGTTATCCGATTTAAATTATAAAGGAATTCCACACAAATTTAAAAAATTCATCAAACTTTGATCACCTCTCCTGAAAAACTAACTTTTTGCACTTAGCATTGTTTAGAATGGAGGTATCGATACGAGGGTTGCTATATATATGTCTGCCTACACTTAGTGTTGCCTGGCGCCATCTAACATTTCCATTGGAAAATTTGACATTTTTTAGCATAAACGTACTCAGAACGTTTTGACGTACGACCATCATTTGTGTTGTTTACAGTGACTTGAAAAAATCAATTTGGCAAAAAAATGGAATTAGCTCGTGAACTTTTTCGTGCGATAATTTTTCACAACTTTCGACGTGGATTATCACGACAAGAGTGCATCGATGAACTTAAATCTTTGTATGGCGATTAAGCACCATCCTATAGCACTGCGAAAAACTAGTTTAATGAATTCAATCGTGGCCGACGCTCGCTCAAAGACGAAGGTCGTAAAGGTCGTCCAAAAACGGCCGTTGTGACAGAGAACATTGATGCCGTGTGTGAACTGATAATGCAAGATCGTCATGTGACATACCGTGAGAAAGATGCATCCTTGGGCATTTCTTCCACCAGCATACATTCGATATTGCATGAACACCTGGTATTAAACATGAAGACCACGTATTATTATTAAAGGATTACATGATAGCCACGGCTTCGACCTTTCGTTTGCATCACCCAAACTCTTCTACTATATATTTTCCAAATAATCTTATTATGTGATTAACAGATTCGAGCCCTGGCCAACACTGACGTAGTTATTTACTCGGTCAGCCAGGATGAGTCCAAGGACTTCTGCAGAAGCGCTGGAGACGAGGAAGAAACGGACAGCATTGCTCAATGCTTTGTTACTACTCCTCTCTATTGAGTAAAGGACGTGTGGATAGACTGGGCCTTTCGAGGAAGTCTGACAGATGTGGCTGGCACCGTATTCGTATTATTGATAACTTTTTGTATCGACCAGTTTGGTCCCCTTGAGGGGCAGCAGGACCTGAGGTAGCACTAGATTGTGGGCATACCGAAGCAATTAAATTTCAAAATGTGTGATGTGGATGTCCACAATCCCCTGACAGCTACTTTTACTGTTCTACTTCGCGAACAGTTTAGAAATGTGAAAATATACCTAGCCAATATTCAACAATACTCGTATATCGCACATGCAACTCGTGTAAATGATATTCAGTGCTTAAATAAAATGCCCTTATAAAAAATTAAAAATTTTGTAAAATTACGTCCTTAAATCGTGAATAACTCGGATTTATCAGAGCGAGAATCACAATATTGGCACTGTTCTAAGTAGAATAGCGAATTCTAGCTGTACATATTTGCAAGAAAAACATGAATTTTAGAGGTATTGTAATATCACTCTAGCTCACTGGCGGACGGCTTAATATGTAGCTGACATATTTTAGGGATATTCTCTAACCAAAATAAAGCTTTCGTTTGAGATGCGGACAACCGCGATATTATTTTTTTACCCGCCCTAATATACATACATACATATGTATGTATACCTATAGATGTGTAAGTGTATTATGTTCTTTTGATTCTTAGAAAACAATAATTACCTACCATCTGGTTTGTGCAGAACAGGTTTCACAATCTCGAAACGTACTGATAAAAACTTCCGTCAACAACGTCCGTCGGACTCATTCGTTCTTATCAGCAACAAATTGCAAGTAAATACCACCCTCGAGGAACAACGAGCAACAAAGACGAGGACGTAGTGCAATCATCATCTCGAATGTAATTGCAAAAAATATGATTGCATTGCAATTTTTCTATGTCAAATATGACGACGTTTTTTTACTTTCTTGTCGAAATAACAACGAGGATCTCTGATGTAGGTATTGCATAAACTACTCGTATAAGTAAACTCGAATAATTTTCTTTGATGTTTTTTCCCCATTTGAAATTTCTAAAAATATTCCTAAAATGAGCACAGAAGAAAATAATTACTGCTAAGTCATAAAATTGAATAATTTTTCTGTTTGGCTTTTTTGCTGCAAAGGTTATTGCTAATAAGTGCACATCTAAATCACGTTGTGTATTACACGTGGCAAAAAGTTGTTGTTTTTTTCTTATAGTGGGAAATCGCCGATTTGAACACCACTCGAGTGTAGTTTTGGTCATATCGGTTCCAGTTTTAGCATAGCCGGCCCATATAGAGGGTCACTTTTATTTGTATACCTTCCAGTGGGAGGAACTACAAAAAATTGATATAATTCCGCTGTTTATTAACCAGACAAATCCACAACACACAAAATATTAGAACCTAATTGAGGGAATCAGCAGAATTGGTTTACATATTGATTTAAAGTGTTGCCATATAGATTTTAAAATGTTTCTTATTAATTCAATATTTTGCAATGTAAATTTCAACTTAATTAAGAAATTATTGAAATAAAAACTTTAAAATAATACGTTTCAACTTTAAAACAATGTAGATTCAATGTATCCCACGAAATTAATAGAAACTACATTAATTCAAAGTAAAAAATTATTGATTTAATGTATCTCAATATAATTTTTATATTATCAAGCATGTCACAGAGTGCAAAATCGTACAAGAATTTACGTTTGTGAAATCGAAAACGTTTTTAGCTTCTACAGAAAAAGTAAACGAAAAAAAAATCGGTTTAAAACATTCACAAAATCTGAAGTGAAATTTATGTTTTTAGTAATTTAAACTCCAGAAAAGTTGAAAAATCTACTAAGGATTAAGTATGAATAATACTTGTGGGTAATTCCAAAGAAAATCGACCCAAAAATGACGATTTGAAAATTTTACATTTTTGATTTTGCTGAAATTTTGCACGCGCATACTGCAAGATGATACGAAATAATGACAGTTTACTGTGTGTCAAAATTTGTAGCGGTTTAGATTTTATAGGGTGAAAAAGTAGGACATCTACATTGTTTTGTAAAAAATTAAGCTATGTTCAAGTCGCCATAACTTTTGAACGGAATGTCAGATTTAATTGAAATAAGTTCCATCTTAAAGATATTAACGATATTTCTAAGTATTACACACATAAGGATAACTATATGTGTATTAAGGATATCAAAAGGACGAAAATGTCCTTAATCCTTAATTATCCTGAAAAATGTATTTTCAATTTTTTTAATTTTATTTCTGAATATTACCCCCATATTGCTCCATAAAATATAAAATTTTCAGAATGGGTGCTCAATGGGTTCAAAAGATATGACTTATTTAATGTCCGTCTGTCTGTCCGTTTGACTGGTTTATGCCAGTGATATCTCTGAAAAGGAGTGACCGAATGACTTACAAATTAGTATGTGGTAATATTTTCCTCAAACCTACTTAATGTTTTGAAGTGGCCCATTTCGGACCACTCCTTGTGGTACCTCCCTCACAAACGGTTAAAATTTTGTGACATGTTAAAACTGTTATAACTTCTGTACTACTCATGGGAATCCAATGAAATTTCATACATAGTAATTATTTCACCGTATTTATAAGCTGAACAAAAATGGGCGAAAATGTCACGCCCCTTTTGGTACCTCCCACACAAAGGGACCAATTTTTACAATAAGTTCCCAGCTTATAACATTAATACCAGTGCATAAAAATTCTTGAAATTTTGTGCAGTGTAATATTTTTATAGTACCTACAGGCCAGTACAAAGTGGGCGTTATTGTCCTTCCCCTTCTAGTACCTCTCACACAAATTCTAACAATTTTGTGAAATGTTGAAAAATTATTAACTCGTTAAAGTAAACACATAAATAAAAAGTTCTAACATTTCACAAAATTGTTTGAATTTGTGTGGGAGGTACTAGAAGGGGAAGGACAATAACGCCCACTTTGTACTGGCCTGTAGGTACTATAAAAATATTACACTGCACAAAATTTCAAGAATTTTTATGCACTGGTATTAATGTTATAAGCTGGGAACTTATTGTAAAAATTGGTCCCTTTGTGTGGGAGGTACCAAAAGGGGCGTGACATTTTCGCCCATTTTTGTTCAGCTTATAAATACGGTGAAATAATTACTATGTATGAAATTTCATTGGATTCCCATGAGTAGTACAGAAGTTATAACAGTTTTAACATGTCACAAAATTTTAACCGTTTGTGAGGGAGGTACCACAAGGAGTGGTCCGAAATGGGCCACTTCAAAACATTAAGTAGGTTTGAGGAAAATATTACCACATACTAATTTGTAAGTCATTCGGTCACTCCTTTTCAGAGATATCACTGGCATAAACCAGTCAAACGGACAGACAGACGGACATTAAATAAGTCATATCTTTTGAACCCATTGAGCACCCATTCTGAAAATTTTATATTTTATGGAGCAATATGGGGGTAATATTCAGAAATAAAATTAAAAAAATTGAAAATACATTTTTCAGGATAATTAAGGATTAAGGACATTTTCGTCCTTTTGATATCCTTAATACACATATAGTTATCCTTATGTGTGTAATACATAGAAATATCGTTAATATCTTTAAGATGGAACTTATTTCAATTAAATCTGACATTCCGTTCAAAAGTTATGGCGACTTGAACATAGCTTAATTTTTTACAAAACAATGTAGATGTCCTACTTTGTCACCCTATAAAATCTAAACCGCTACAAATTTTGACACACGGTAAACTGTCATTATTTCGTATCATCTTGCAGTATGCGCATGCAAAATTTCAGCAATATCGAAATTCATAAATTTTCAGAGTGGGTCGATTTCCTTTGGAATTACCCTTGTATTAATTTCAATCAAAAAATAAACTTTTCGTACGAAAATGTTAATACTTTTCGTCTTCGAAGTGCTATACACTCTAAAGCAACCATAAAACAAACAAAAAATAATAAAATAAGAGAAAATGCAACCCTGAAACTAAAAAAAGAAACAAAAATCAAAAAAGAAGATTCGACCGATGAAATGTAAGTTTTTATTTCAATGTTAAACTTAATTAATAATAAGAATTGTTATATATTTAAAGGGGCAAACACAGAAACAGTAATCAAGCCAAGATTTTGGTCAATTTTATGAAATGCCACCAAGACATGCCCGGGGCGTATGTTAAAGGAGACAAGGTGGTTGTGGAGTCTTTGTGGAAAGAATTGTCAAACTAATTAAATTGTGCCGGACCACCAACAAAAAGTCTTTGTGAATGGAAAAAACTGGGCGGATTGGAAGGCTAATGTAAAGAAATGGATGTATCACAACAAGGGAGAGAATAAAAAAACTGGTGGTGGATCAGTATGTTTTGTCTGATCAGGAGGAAACAATCGCCAGAATTTGTGTCTTCTACACTCCTGTAGACGGAAACGATGGTGGAAGATGCTTTGGCGAGCTGGATTTCGAACAAAGTATTAATATGCTTTGTAATTCGAATGATGGAGAATCAGATAGTGATAAAGAGAATGAAGAAATTGATTTTTCTGCGTCAACATCAAAACAAGCAAACTCTGGCACTATAACTCATTCAAAAAGACGAAGAACAAGATCCCCACTCACTTTCGATTCTAAAAGAGCCAAATCTAGCACCCCACGCTCTACAGAGCCTCTTACAAATTCATCGAACTCTGTCACCTCGCGTCAGCCAAGTCCAAAAAGAAGCAGACCATGTACTCCATCTTCAAACATTGTCCCAAAAACTACAAGCACTCCAAAAGGACGCAACCTTTGCAATACACCAAAACCGGACTTCAGTAGCCTTCTGTCTGAAGAAAATAAATATTTAGAAAATATTTGCAGACATCTGGAGGAACACAAAAATGAATCCAAAATTATGAATGACAAACTGGATAGGCTATGTAATATTTTGGAAAATAAAGCTGAAAATGATCAGCTACACAACCTAGCGTACAAACAAGTTTGTGCGAGAAAAATGAAATCAAGCTAAAGCTAATTGAAATCGAGGAACTAAGACTGAGCATTGAAAAGGAGAAATCCAAAAATTGCAACTAAAACCAAAAAAAAAACGTAGAAATTTTTTTGATCTCATTTATTAATGTGCCTTTTTCGTATTAAATACGGTTAGACAGTTTTTTTATACTAATTATAAGAAACTAATTGAATTCTTTTTTTTTTTTACTTTTTACTTAAACAAATAAAATTTATTTTAGAAATTAATTTGGTTTGCTATACTGTCTCTTATAAGAGTACCTGCGTTGAAGAGTACTTCTTTGAGAAGTATCTCCCACGTTATAATCAATTTCATCCATTACTTCAATTTCCTCATTGATGTTCAAAATATGGGTTTTCTCAAGTTCAACGTTGTATTCTCTGCAGATGTTATGCAAAGCAATTAATTTAATAACCTTTTTCGGGCTATATACCAATGTTACCAGTAAACATCTGAACCAGCTTTTTATTACGCCAATTACACGCTCTACAATGTTACGAGCTGATGTATGTTTTTTGTTAAATTTGTGCTGCAAAGTTCCGACGGTTACATCTTTGTATGGCGTAATTAAGAACGGTTCTAATCCATAGCCAGAATCACCCAATAGAGAGAATTCGTATCACCATTTCTGTATTCATTTAAAAAATGCTTTCTTGCTCCACTTAAGCCCCAAATAAATGCGTCGTGACAAGACCCAGGCCTGCAAGAATCCACAGCTCTTACTTTCATGTTGTAATCACATATCTAAAAACATGTAATCATATATCTAATTCATTTCTTTGAAAATAGCTATTACTTACGATCATTGCGTTTAAGCTATATGTTCCTTTCCTATTGTAATAGAGAGACCTATCTTCTGTGGGTTTCGAAATTTTTATGTGACTACCGTCTATACATCCAATTATGCGGGGTATCTGGTATTTTGAAAAGAAGTGCAATTTTGAGTTCGTCTTCTCTTCAGGCGTCGTTCTTAGTTTTATGAAATGTGGACATATCTTACTCTCGAGAGCATGCATAACTCTCCATAGAATAACTGAAACTGTGCATCTTCCCATACTTAGCTCTACGTCCTTGGCTATCAAGGTGTTATAGCCAAGGTGTTATAGTACGATCCTGTAGCAAGAAAACGAAGAGTTGTTGTCAATTGAATAATTTCCGGTATTGTTCAATCGGTTCAATTTTTTCCAGTACCATTAAAAATGCCTCCTTATTCAAAGGATAAAAGCTTATAAAACTAAACAAAAAAAATGAAGCTAATATACAATTAAATGGATATACTTATTTACTTACAATCCATTTGTTTGGGACAATGGATCTGATGCATCTCGCAAACTTCTGCGGTGTAATTATGTTTCAGAATGTATATTTCTCTCTTCTTCCATCAATGCAGCAACTGCAGCAATTGAAATTCCAGACATTATCTTCTTTTGTTTATTTTTGGCTTTAACGTTTTATTTATTTTCAGTACCGCCAATCAGATTCTGGAGTCAAAACGATATTGTTGACGGCGGTGGCTGAAACAGCTGTTTCTGATTTCTATTTTGCCATATTTTTGATAGTGTTTTTCGGTTTTCATTTTCTTTCGATTTCATGAAAACGTACAAGAGCTGTAGAAGCAAAACTAAAACGATACGATTTTGAAAAACGAACCAATTTCGTAAAAAACCTGTGACATGCCTGTATATTGAAAATTATTGAATTAATATGACCCGTTCTAATTTTTAAGTTGCAGCTTTTCCCCGAGTGTAGTATTCAAAATTTCAAAACAATCGGTGTAATAATTTTGAAGTTATGATGGACACCACTTTGAAAACGTGGGTTGTGGGAAAACGCTTTAAAGTTATTCTGATGTACTGCATCTTTGTTAGTTTTGCTCCGACTTATCTCAAATTTTCACACAATATTTTTAAGAGGTTCACCATTCAAAAAAAAAAAAAAAAATAAATAAAAAAATTTCGACGTTACATCCCCGTTAATTGAATATGTTATTATTGGTTGCCTGAATGTAATGCAGAGTGTATTAATAAATCATTACTTAGTAATGCAAGTGGTAATGACATTTACTTACCAAGAATTTGCTGAGAAGTTATACATTTAAATATAGATCACATAGGCATTTCTCTTCGTTAGCATGCTTTTAAAATATGGAAAAAATACATTTTATATGTATATAAAATATATTTTACGATTTTTTGTGCCAGCATTTTTTCATATTTTTGATGGCTCTTTTTAAACCAAAGGATCTACGATAAAAAAATTTATATTGTGTAGCCCTCATAATTATCTTCAATTTAATGGAATTTTACAGAAAAAAAACTTGAAAAATAATTAAATTAATACAATTTTTTTTTAATTTTTTTCGTGTTTATACCAGAGAATGTTATATTCGAGTATGTTCATCCATCCCTTAGACGTAAAATTTGGTAAACTAATGTTATCGAACTTCTCGAAGCCCTAGGCCCAATTTTTTCAACGACTTGGCTGAAGCGATTATATTTTATATATAATCTCCATATTGAATAAAAGATGAGACTGGTTCAAAAAAAATTTTTTTTGGGAAAATAAATTTCTTTTTTTTTCATGGCTTCAAAAAAAAAGATTTTTTGATTTAAAAAATCATTTTATTTGTATCAAACTATTTTTCTTTGTTTTATTGAACAACATTTTTTCAGTGTATCTATTACACGGGGCAAAATCGCCTTTTCTAATATGTTTGAATCGAAAGAAAATATATTTGGAACACACATTTTTAAATATTATATATTTCTGAGCAAATAAATTTTGTTTGAAAATCAATAAAATATATTTGGAACTCGTATATTATATGTTACAACAGCATCTAAACATATATATGTTTCAAGCCGAATATGTTTAGGACAATATACTACAGAAGCGATTTTTTTTCAGCGTGTAATAATATTTGCTGATCTGAACATCAGTCAATTTTCAATACCGAACCATGAAGTCATTGTTTATATTTCCTGTACTTATGTATTTCATTTTATTATTTTATTTCATGCCCACTGAAATCTAACTACTGATTGATTGCAAACCTATTGTCTTTCTTTGTTCATTCACCTATAAATTCAGACTGCCCTCTTAATGACACTTTAGAACGTGACTTATTCGAAGATAATTAAAAATTCAGAAAAACCAACACAACTACCGTCAAATAAAAAATACTCAGTCACATGTGTCCGACTATTTAATTAAACAAAATGTGTTTTAGACTCAAAATAGCACATTATATTATATGACCACCAGACCGCCCCCTCCACAAAAAAACACACCCTGTGCGGTTTCTTCTTCAACTTAGTTATCTACAATCATTAAATACTTTAGGCAGTATGTTGCGGCCTAGCGCTGAGAGAAACATCCGGTTATGAGCAATGGCATTTACATATCGATATCGAAATTGGAAAATAGGCAAAAAATAAAGGGTGTTTTTTAGAGGCGGGTATAATTTATTGACATTACCGCTCACCCCTTCACAGGAACTTTCTTACCATAATAATTGTTGAAGACATTGATACCTCTATTCCAACGTATACTAAGTCGAAACAGGTAATATTTCCGGAAAGGCAATCAAAGTTGTATGACCTTTTTTAATTTGTATGGAAATCTATTTGAATAGAATGACCTCTAGTGAAGATGGTCCGCGGCACAGAGTGAGCAAATAAAAAAAACAGACAACCAAAACTTGGCATACTTGTACAATAGGATCACCTCGGGTGTACAAAATGTTTAATCGCGTGTAACTTAAGTCTTTGTGGTATGCTATAAGATGCTCTTTTTATGCATTCTACTAATCGAGGTCTACAAAAGCCTTTTTACACCAAAGAGTTGTCTCGCATAGTTACCATATCTGCAATTGAAAATTAAATTTTTTCCCACCTCGTTATTTTGTTAATATCAGGGCAGAATATATACCGATTTCTTTCACATAAACTTTTCTGCATTAACATCAAAAATTATCAAAAATATTCAATACGTTATACCCATTAATACAAATGTCGTGACCATTTGAAGTTATATTTTCAAAAAAAATATATATTTTTTAATCTTTTGCGAAAAATGTATATGCACGGGAGAAAATCGCCATTTTTCATATGTTTGCACTGAAAAAAATTGGGAACCAAACATTTTAAATATTTTATTTTTGTGAACAATTAACATTTATTTGAAAATCAAGAAATTTGGTTTGGAACGCATATATTAATATATTAGACAAAGAATTATTTGCAAACTGAATTCCACAAATGAAATATGTGTTTACACACAACCAATGTTTTTGTTTACGAAGTTTTCGAGATATATTTTATTTAAATCAAAAATTTAAAACTTTGCTGACTTTTAAGATTTTTTGTTTATTTTTTTTCCTACTTTATAGTTAAAAATGTCATAAGCAGCATTAGGTTTTGTTTCGCAGAACTAATAATTAGTTTATAAATATTCCAATTCATCGCTTTTTATAGTTACGAAATAATCGAAGTTTACAGACATATACAATTTCTAAAGAATTGCACTTTGAACTTCTGAAAAACAGAAAACTTGCCATTAAATTAAGGCATTGATACATTGCCAAAATACTTAAACAAATATTAATCTTTGTTTTGGAAATACTAGTTCCAAATAAAAAAAATATGTGGATTTAAACATACTTTTGTTTAGAACAACTTATGTTCAAAAAATATCGCGAATTTTGTATTTTTTTCAAAAAGTATTTGTTTATTCATGAATATCTATTTTGTCCCATTCAAAGTAATTCCCTTCGGATATAATACACTTCTGCCAAAAGTTTCATGGACCTTTTGAGTTTTGGGAACAAAAAATAGTCACAGGGGGCTAGGTCAGGGGAATACGGTGGCTGCGGCAATGTGTGTGCAGGGGCGTTATCATGGTGCAAAAGCCAGTTTTTGTTCTTCCACAAATCCGGGCGTTTTTGGCGGATTTCTTCGCGCAATTTGCGCATAACTTGCAGGTACTATTCTTTATTGACCGTACTACCCTGTGGCAAGAACTCATAATGCACCACGTCCCTGCAATCAAAGAAAACTGTGAAAACCGGGCGTCCGACACGCTGTTCGTCCTTCGCATCTTCTCGGCCCTCTAAGAACATTTTGTATCACAGATAAACGTTGCTTTTGTCCAAGGTAGCTTCACCATATGCCACAGTCAACATTCGGAATGCGTCAGCGGCATCAAATTTGCGTTTTTCACGCAAAATTTGATGCCGATTCTTTGATCCATTTTCTGAAATAGATAAAAATCGAAGACAAGTTAAAACACATCCAAGCACAACAGCTGTCAAAAATTAACTAAACATTCAAAATGGCCGACCTTGTCAGCATAAGTAAGGGACATGAGTACTAACATAACGCTACAAAAATATCAAAAATCAAATACACGTAGCCCGCGGAAACTAAAAATTCGCGATATAATATTTTTGTGTGTCAAATATTATGTATGTTTATCTGAAAAAAAATTTAGTATAGAAGATTCAAAAATTATAAATTATGAAGATAAGTCATCCCGAGAACTGTCAAAATCTATCAGTTACGGACGAATAGGAATGAAATGTCACACGCGAAAAAACGGTATTCTGCGAACATTGATTGAACTTTTTTTGCACTAATCGATTGATATTAATTTTATAATTGTGACAATTACAAAAAATTCGGGAAAATCGGTCCGAAATCCGCGGAAAATCTCACTCTTTGAAGTCCTACTCGTTGAAATTTTTATTCGTTCGTATCTGATAACTTACTCGCTCCGGGATGACATATCTTATTATTCATTATTTTTGAGAAGATTTAGACTAAAAAACATTTACAAATAAAATATGTGTTTACACACAAACAAAGTTATTGTTTAAGAATTTTTCCAATCATATTAAATTAAAAAAGTTTTTTTAAACTTTGCTGACCTTTTCGCAATTTAGTTTTAATTTTTCATAGATTTCCTGTACTATTTATAAGCAGCATTAACTTTTGTTTTATAGAACTAATTTTTAATTTATATATCCATCAATGCAATGTTTTGTTACGCAAGTTAATACGAAATTTTAATCGAATTTTACAACCATATAAAATTTCTAAATTAAGGTATTGATACATTGCCAAAATACTTAAATACAACTTAATCTTTGTTTCGGAAATATTAGTTCCAAATAAAAAATATTTGGATGAAAACATACCTTTGTTAGGGCAACATCTTCCCAATAATGTCAAACAGAATATGATTGTGACAATTTTTTTCAGCGTGTAGATAGCGCTTCAATGACAATCTAAATGACATTTTCGATTGTTTAAAAATTTCTCACACTTTCCAATTTTTTCAACAATGCTTATAAATTTGAAAATAAATAAATAAACAATGATTCTAGCATCAGTAACAAATATCAACACAAAACAAAAAAATTCTTAATCATATTTGTGGCATATTCTCACTCCATATACACATATTAATTTGTTTATTTCTATTATTCTATGGTTGGTATTTCCATGAAAATTGTTGCGAATTCAGTCATTCGTTGTACATATGCGTTTTTGGATATTTGATGCATTTCTAATAGATGTCAAGACTTTTTTGAATATGTACATAACGAATACAATTTCAAGACTATCCACTCGTCCGTCTTCCCCGGCCAATGAACCTTATTCTAATACATAGAACATGTTCTAGGCCAATGTTAATTTGCATAGTTTTTAATGGAAAACAAAACAATAATTTTTGAGAACATATGAGTTAATCGATATTCTACACGGTGCAAAATCGTCTTCTTTGATATGTTTGAATCGAAAAGAAATATATTTGTAACACAAATTTTTAAATATTATATATTTCTATGCAAATAAATTTTATTTGAAAATCAATAAAATATATTTGGAACGCATATATTAATATATTACAACAAAATATGTTTGCAAACTAAGTTTCTCAAACAAAATATGTGTCTAAATACAAATAAAATTATTGTTTAGGAATTTATCGAAATTTATTTTATTTAAAAAAGATTTTCAAAACCTTTGCTGACTTTCTAGAACTTCAGTTTAAATTTCTCCTTAGTTTCGAATTGTACTTCCCAGTTACAATACCATATGCAGCATTAACTTCTGCTTAAATCAACAATTTCAAATTTCGGATTTAGTATTCCAAGTCATCATTTCTTGTCAATCCTCCAGGTCATTTATTTTGATTCAAGATTATACGATTTCAATTCTTATTATTTATTATGTTTACAAACATTAATAATGTCTAAAAAATGGCTTTGTAAAAAATTCAATACAATTAACATATTTTCTGAATTCTTAAGTGCAAATAAAAATTACAAAACATACTGGGATATAAGCAAAGATTTGTTTCGAATAACATTTTCCCATATATATACTTTTTTTGTGTACCCAATATTATATGTTTAGAGTGTACCCTAAACATATACAGGGTGGCTGATATGTAATGCAACAAAGTAAAGCGCTGTATTTTTTTTTAAATTTTATTGTTCAAAACCAAAAAATGTCGTAAATAACATAAAATTTTAGAAACAGTTTAGATTTGTTCGAATTGGCCACCTTTGGCACGAATTATGGCCTTCAAACGGCCGACAAAGCCATCACACGCTGCACGAAAGTGGCTCTGCGGTATTTTGGCCCATTCCCGGCGAAGCGCCGTCTTGAGTGATCGATACTTTGGTATTTTTTAGTGCGAACCTTACTCTCTAAAATGCCCCAGGCGCAAAAGTCCAACGGACTGAGATCCGGAGATCTTGGTGGCCATTGTGCGGTAGAAATGAAGCGAGGAACCTCCTTTTTAAGCCATAATTGGTTGACGCGTGCTGAGTGCGATGGTGCTGAGTCCTGTTGGAATGTCCATGGTCTGCGGCCGAAATGTTTGTCTGCCCAGGGCTTCAATACTGTCTTTAGGACATTTTCCCGATAATATTCGGCATTTATTTTGACCCCATGGTCGATGAATACGAGCGGGGAGCGACCATCGGCCGTTACGGCGGCCCACACCATTACCATCGGCGGCGCCTGAGTTCTGGTGGCCAATCGAAGGTGTAAATTTTCAGCTGACCTCTTTGGCAAGTAAACCCGATCATTTTGTTTGTTCACAAACTGCTCAACTTGGAATGGCTTCTCATCGGAGAAAACCAAATTCGGTAACTGGCCACTTTCGTGCAAGCGAAGCAACTCCTTGGCTCTTTCCAGTCTAACTTTTTTTTGTGCATCGGTGAGCTCTTGCACTTTTTGGAACTTCAATGGCTTTAGTCCAAGCTAATTTTTTAATATGTGTTGCGTCCGTTCTCGCGATATGTTCAGCTCACGAGCAATTTTTCTACCACTGCGGCGTGGATTTCGATCAAATCTGGCCTTCACTTTTCGGATCATTTCTGGTGTTGTTACCGTTTTTTTTCGTCCACTTTTTGGACGCGATGCAACACTTCCAGTATCACGGTAACGAGCAATGGTACGAGAAACAAAAGATTTATTCACATTTAAATGCTGGAGGGCTCTAACGATAGCCACTTGTGTTTTTCCACCCAAATACAAAGCAATCACACTATCACGCTTGAATTCCATCACGAATAACTTTTTTTCTGAATGCAATAGATCAAAATGCTTTTGTAAGCTTGTAAACAATAAAATGAACTGTCACTGAAATAAATCTGTCAGACTAGCGGTTTAGAAATGATAGCAACCTGAAGTTGGTTGCAATACATATCAACCACCCTGTATATGTTTCAAGCCGAATATGTTTGGAACAATATACTACAGAAGTGATTTTTTTCAGCGTGTAAGAATGAAGCAAGTAAGAACATTGTAGTCGGGTAACCGACATAGTATACCCTCACTTTGTGATTAAAGTAATATGGTACACCGGCTGTAAGATGCCAGAACATTAAACAAATATTGTTCATTCTTTGTCACACACATAATACAGTTTGGTTGCCTCAACCGAATTTTGGTAGTTCTGTCTACTATCATGCGATTCCACCAGGACAACCAACATTTTGGTTTTGGTATACATGTTGACAACAATCATATTTGGTTGCGCCAACTACGAAAATGTTGGTTAAAATTATCTGTTGCAAAGGGTGGTTAAATTTTAAGGTGCGATTTTGATTTTGAATAAAACTCAAATTATTTAGGAAACTATTGTCATTTCTTTTTATTATGATGACATTGGTATGGTTCAATTATGTATGGAACACAATATCGGCCAAATGGCCGCCGCGACCTCGGCGGCACACCTCCATCCGATGGTCCAAATTTTCGATGACGTTAAGGCATAATTGAGGTTCTATGCCGATAATGTGCCGAATTATCTCATCCTTTAGCTCTTGAATTGTTGCTAGCTTATCGACGTACATCTTTTCTTTCAAATAACCCCAAAGAAAGAAGTCCAACTGTGTCAAATCACATGATCTTGGCGGCCAATTTACATCGCCACGACGTGACATAACACGGCCATTGATTTTGTTGCGCAAAAGAGCCATTGTTTCGTTAGCTGTGTGGCAAGTGGACCCGCCCTGTTGAAACCACATATTGTTCACATCCATATCTTCCAATTCGGGGCGTAAAAAGTTCGTTGTCATCTCACCATAGCTAACACCATTCACAGTAACTGCCTGACCGGCCTCATTTCGAAGAAGTATGGCCCGATGACGTCGCCAGCCCATAAGCCGCACCAAACGAACTGGTTAATTCAAAAATTAGAAATTCGTCTGTTGCGGACGTTACACAACAATTTTAACACGTTAAAACCACAATATTCCGCTGGAATTTTTATATCATTTCAATGTTGAGATCATTCGAATGTACCGCAAAATAATGATTTCATTACACACCAGGCATTTTTTTACATTTTTGGTATACAGTTTTTCGGATTTGCCCATATATTAGAACAAAATATATTTGCGAAGTAACTTTCACAAATAAAATATATGTTTACACACAAAGTTATCGTTTAAGAATTTTTCAAAAATATGTTTTATTTAAAAAATAAATTTTGAAACTATGCTAACCTTTTTGAAATTTTTATTTAAATTTTTCCTGGATATCAAATTATAATTTATAGTTAAAAATGTCGTAAGCGGCATTAGCTTTTGTTTTACAGCACTAATTTTAATTTATACATATTCCAATTGATCACTCTTTGTGCATCCATCAATGCAATTTATAGTTACGGAAGATTATAGGATTTATATTTTAATAGAATTTTACAAACATACCCAGCAAAATATCTCATTACCAAATAACCTGACGGGTAAGCCAAACTCAAAACTAGTAACTGCTTATAATTTGGCCTCCCTTCGAATTATTTTCACACACGCATGTCATTGGAGGAAAGTGCTTCCACTCAAAACATACCAGATGCTGAAAAATAACCACTTAACCACACGCTTACAATTATCCAAAAAGTAAGCGTGGATGTGTACAATTTTAATAATTGTGTTTGTGTGGTGGTTGTAGTGGATATTTCCGATTTGCTATTGGTGAGAAAGTAGAAGAGCGAATAATTGGGAAGAGCGTAACATTGGAAAGAGTGTAAAATTTGGAGGAGAGTAATAATCGATTGCTGTTGTCATATCGTCGGCTTAATGCTATTTTGGTCCATACGCCATTTTTGTGTTTTTTGAGTTAGGAGTTGATAATATGGGTTCCGAGCATGCTCTTTCAGAATCTGCAATCATTATTTTCCTATCTCGCCTAGTTTTCGAGATATTGGTAGGGTAAATTTGTTTTACTCTGAATAACGGGAAATAATTTCGATATTTTTGTTCTATGTCTCAATTTTTCTATCGCCCTATATTTGTCACTCAGTATTTTACGTTCTTTCGATCACAATATGTAAATTAGTGTCCTTCCATACCGACCCTTTTTGTGGTCCATGTAATACAAATACGAAAAAATATTAAAATAAAAGTGGATATGGACCAAAATGCCAAGTACAAAAATGTTTATAACTTGCTTATTTTTGGATGTGATGGCATAGAAATGCATGAGAATCATACAAACACTGCTGGGAACCCTATGAAATAAAAAGTGTGTAACTCTTCAGTCCCGTTTTTACTCAAACAAAATGGCGTATGGAACAAAATAGCATTAAGCCGACGATATACAGAAAAATGTCATTTACCGGGAGATGGGATTGAACTCGCGACCTCATGGTTTCTTATGCGCCCTGGAGACGATCAAATAATTCCATCAAATCTTTAAGTGTGTGGGTGCAATCGGCTTTCGTCGGCTACACGTACACTACACGTACGCGTTGTCGACTCTGTTTGATGAAAATCAAAAAATTTTGATTTTCTAATTTGATGGCGTTCTATTTGATGGTCTCGCGTTATGTTTGACAAAAACAAGCTCAGTTGCGTAGTGAACGCCGACATGACAAGTGCGCGGATGAAAACTAATTTAGTGAACGCCGACATGGAGAAGTGCGCGGATGAAAAAAAGTTTCCGCTGTTTATACCAGTTTTTCATCCACTCTTTCTTTTTCCTTTTCATGTTCTCTTTCTTCTTTTTTAACAAAACTGCTGCACAAGACAACAAAAGTAAATCATCATCCGACGACGACATAGTAACCAAACACAAAGAACTCAAAATACCAAGTGATGTTTGACGTATTTATTTGAACGTTTGCGGGCAACACACGAGCGCACCACACTAATACATACACACTGTTTGATGAAATTATTTGATCGTCTCCTGGGCGCTTTAGTTTAGCATCATAATCGCTGGCCTACGTCGCGATTCATATTCAAATCGCTTAATAATCAAGTACATAAATATAACACATCAATATCTTGGTTAGTACACGCTCGGAAAATCGAGCGACCTGTACTGTTTTGTGAATAACTTTTGATTTGGTTAACGGATAAACACCAAATTTTGACTGAGTATAGTTTGAAATATTTAGAAATTAAAAATGTTATCTCCCTAACAGCATGCTTACTCGACTTAGCATGTTTTAGAATAGAGATATCGATATATCGTAAACCATTTGAAGAAAAGTTTTTTAGTTCAAATTAGATTACTAGTAATAACTTATTTTTGTCATTATTTTGTTAGTCGTTATTTATTTACCGAAAGTAATGCTGGCGATAATGAGATATCATTACCTGGTAATCCCGGTGGTAATGGCATGTTCTTACCAAGATTTTGCTGGGTATATATAGTTATGACCAAAAACCCGATAGCCAGAGTAATATCTTAACAATTTTTTAAATATCGATAACTTCTGAACGAGTTATCGGAAAAATCTCCACAATTCCACAAAGCGTTTCTTCAGGTGTACTAAAACACAGGGCTGCGGAGTCGAGCCAAAATTACTCGACTCCCGGAGTCGGATTTTCAAATGGTTCGACTCCGACTCCATCTCCGACTCCGGCAGTTAAATAATATAAGTTTCCGAAATTATAATTCTATTAAGACGTGAATTCATTTTATTGAAAATAAGATATAGCTTTGTTAAAAAACCACAAAAGAGTTTAATATTTATTTATCGAGGCTAATAGGACAATTCTTTCAAAATGAAATAAAAAAAATAAAATTTTCTACAATCACTGCCTCTGTTTTAATACCCGTATTCCGCAATTTTTGGAAATTATGTTCGTTCCGGTTTGTTCGTTAGTTATTGTACTCTACACAACACTATGGTACAGGGGGTTATAACTTTCTTTTTTGTAGAAGATTTGTAAAAAATACTACAGATAGACACACCTTAAAATATACTGTTCGACTTAGAAATCACTAGTGCGTCTGTCCATCTTAAGTTGTTCGTTAAGTACAGTTCAAAATGTCACTCCGATCCTGCTGATATGCAATAAGCACTCTTTCATAACAGGGAGGAAACCTATTGCAATTGGTCAAAATCGGTTCAGATCGATATTGCCCCCAGATATGAATGTTTCTGTAGATTTGGCCTTGTATTGTCGAATTTGAACAAATTCAGTTTAGATTTAGTTTTATAATTATTATTTCAAAATAATAATTCTTATTTTGTTAGCAGCTAAATTGCTAAATTGATCACATATATATACAGAACTTTCCCAAAACTGTCTTTACATAAAAAGTCGGTATTTTGCGGTGTTACAAACTGAGTGAAAAAAGTCAATATACCTATGGCGGAGGGAATAAAAATATGCATACACATTTTTTAAATTTTATTTTGAGTTCAGAACGACAAAATAAATACTCCAGAAAATGTTATTAATATCTCATGGACAAAATGACTGTTGCATTGTGTTATTAAATTATAATTTATTAAATCTTTAAAATATATTATTAAGTAATAAAACCAATAATTACTAAGGCCAAAAAAATCGTTGATTGTTAATTTATAATTTGGATAATTGTTCTGTTTCTTTTTTGCAATATTCTGTCTGTTTCCTCGAAATTATTCTGTGATTGTGGGAGATTGGGTTAATGTGACGTCTCTTAGATATGCATTTAACTTTAATCAGAATAAAAAAAACAATCTATTTGCATTTTCGATTTGATTAAAATTCCAATCACATATTGGGCTCTACTAAAACTTTGAACTAATTTTGAATAAATGATTCATTTCACTCCAAAACAAAACACATTTCATGTTTTCATTTGACCTGAAATAACCCCATCCAAAACAATTGTCCAATTAGTTATTTAATCGTTTATAACGAGTTCTGTTTCTAATTTCCAGTAATTTGCTTTTTTCGTATATCTATATAACTCAAGATTCATTCCCCCCCTTGCACTCCCCCCATCAACTGGGTAAACGGGTTTCTTTATATAATTTAATTCTATACTTATTTCCAATATACACATAATTACTCTTCCTATTTCATCACCGTTCGTTCCGTAAACTTATTACCATAAATAAGTTTTATAAAAAAATAGTTAACGATTTTCAAAACAGGAATGAACTCGAATGAACGTTTTTGCCAAATCAAGTTCTTTGTTGCCAGAAGAAAAAACGTAGAAGTTTTTTTAAGGTATTATAGAAATTTCAAAATCAGTTCTTAAACAACTTTCAAACCATACAAAACAAATGCCCCGGGAGGGAGTGTGTGCGGTGTGTGTGTTGAACTGTGCAAAATTTTAGCAAAAATTGCTAGAGAATAAACAAAATTCTTCAAAATTGTAAATATCAATAAACGAAAACTGTAAATTCTATTAAGTAAATATTGGCATTATTATTATTGTTGTGCAATTGCAAAAAATTCTAAACAAAAGAAATAATCTTTCGCTACACAACAATGTTTGACGGAAATTAAATAAACAATTCGAATTTTTGAATAATACGTGAATCTAACGGCAACGTTGACGTCGAATAACGCGCAGCAGCGTATATTCGTCAGAATGATCGAACCTCAACAATACGAGTAACAACAACAATAACAGGAAGAATAATAACAACTTTAGACTTCGACAAATTAAATTACGCATTATTTTGTTTGTAAACAAATCAAGTTTTATTGTACAAAATGTATTAAGTCATTTTGTTGTTGTTTGTTATTTTTTTCCATTGTCTTCAGATATTGTTTTGTATTATTTATACATTTCTTTATCTTTTTACGGTTTTATAGGATTTCTTCCGCACATTAGAGGTTTTGCTTTGCTGTAGAGCAAAGAAGCGAAATAGGCGTGCAAAAGACCTTCCAATTTCATGAATTACGTCTTAAAACAGTCTAGGAACAAGTTAAAAAAAGTCATAGCAAAAGTAGTCTAAAATGCAGAATATGAAAATATTTAGCTGATTGATACAGTAGATATAGGGATGTTGTTGTGTTCAAATGAATCTGTCAGTTTGTGTGGGCGTGCCAGAAGTGTGTTTGACAACTACGCCTAATAAATACAATAGACACCTCAAAGACTGTACCGAATTAAATGTGTTTATGTGCACTGTTATTATGAGATATATTTTGTGAGAGGTACCAACAAGGGCGTGGCAATAACGAGTATGTCCGTCCGTCCGTCAAATTTAGAAATTGAGTAAACGAATAAAATAAATAAATGTTTCCTTTGGTTGCTGAAACTAAAAACTTAACATCTAAACGAGCACGAATTTACGTAGGGACCCCCAAAAAGAATTTATAAAAGTCCCAGGGACAAGTCGCACCGTGTAAATTGGATCATATAACTAAAGGGTGGTTACGTTTTAAGGGCCGATGTTGATTTTGAATAAAACACAAATTATTGTCATTTCTTGTTATTATGATAATATTGGTATGGTTTAATTATGTATGGAACAAAATATCGGTCAAATGGCCGCCGCGACCTCAATTATCTCATCCTTTAGCTCTTGAATTGTTGCTGGGTTATCGAAGTACACCTTTAATTTCAAATAACCTCAAAAAAGAAGTCCAACGGTGTCAAATCACATGATCTTGGCGGCCAATTGACATCGCCACGACGTGAGATAACACGGCCATTGAATTTGTTGCGCAAAAGTGCCATTGTTTCGTTAGCTGTGGCACAAGTGGCACCGTCCTGTTGAAACCACATATTGTCCACATCCATATCTTCCAATTCGGGCCATAAAAAGTTCGTTATCATCTCACGATAGCGAACACCATTCACAGTAACTGCCTGACCGGCCTCATTTCGAAGAAGTATGGCCCGATGACGTCGCCATCCCATAAGTCGCACCAAAAGAACTGGGCGAGCATGCACAGGTGTTTCCACATCTCCTACAGACCCGGTTTGCTGAAATTTGCGCACAATTCTCCCGATTGTGGACACATTTGGTCGATTATGCTGATCAAAAAAACATCACGAAGTGCACGAAATGCATTTTCATTTGAACGCACATTTTCGTAATTGGCTTAAAACTTTACCGCGTTGCTCGATTGTGTATCTTTCCATGTTTCAAATTGATTTCGTCTGAAATTGAGAAATGTCAAATGAAATGAAGAAAAAAACTTGACGTTTAGGTGTGGTTGACATTAAACATCGGTCCTTACAATTTAATCACCCTTTATATAGGGACAATAACAAACCTTTGTTAAATATATCTAATAGATATTTGTAAATTTCAGGCAGATCTCTTCAACAATGTGGCATACACGTATATAGCGTCAATTGACTTGGACCTATTAGGCAAAGTAAAATATAGTCATAAATTTCAGCCATATCGTACTCGGACATAAACCATTTCTATTAGAATTTATAGCAAAATTACATATAATACACTAATATATTCTAAGATCGGCTAAAATGTGTTATCTACACTCAAAAAATCGTACTGAGAATCAATGAAATTATCCTAGACAATGGCGCCAAATCTAAGCATCAATTTAACATCTTAGGGCCATATTCATAAAAATTTAATGAGGGTTTGAAGAACACTTTAACACTGCTAAACCGTTCTTCAAACCTTCATTAAGTTTTTATCAATAAGGCCCTTATACTTCAATTTAATACCTGGAACGACTTTAAACTAATTACATATTGGACTTCAAATAAAGTCATGACTTTAAATCAAGTACATCTTGTAATCAAAGGCCTGGAACCACAGATGCCACCTTTTTCTGAAGCAAAGGCGTAATGATAAATTTAAAAATCGTAAAAAGGCACTACATTTTTTGTAATTAGAAAACTTGTTATTTGAAAATAAAAATTGCTTTATTCAAGGCACTTTGGTATATCAGTAAACAAAAATTGATAGTCCAAATAAAAAAAAATATACATATATAGTATACATATTTGTAATGTAATGTATATATATATACATATATATATATACATATAAAGTCAATGTGGCTCAATTAACAATTAAATGGCCATACGAATTTTTTGGCTTAAGGTGGATTTTTTGCACTTTTTCTATATTTTTTCTTGGTATACCGTACGGAATATCTCTTTTGTGTCTGATATTGAATAGGAGACAAAAATGCCGAACAAATTTATCTGAAAAAAGTGCATCCAGTGCCTTAAAAATCTGTTGGCACTGGATGCACTTGATGTATCTTTCTGCCTATATTTTTGTGGATAGCGCTCCATCTGAAAAAAACGAAAAAATATACCATCTGTATTAACTTAAAGACACGATAGCTAACTTACATGATTGAATAAATTTATGTTAACAATTTCACTGAATTATTTGCTTTAGTTTGACTGTTCTTTTTGTATTATTGGTTGTACACAATTCTTAATTCCAACGACATTTAAAACGCAGTGTGAAATGAGGGAGACAAATGTAAGTGCATAGAAATAAGATGTTGCCATGCAGTAACAAAATAGTACAATTTTTTATGTTGCCAGTTTCGATCTGACAAATGTACTAAAAGCGTCAAAAGCACTAACAAAAAATATGAAAAGCGTACAGTTAGTGATTTTTTTTCGTTTGGCACTAACTGAATACTTTTCGCGTATTGGGGGGTCTAAGTTGGCATCCCTGCCTGGAAAGTCCTTAAATCAATTTCATGTTGTAGTTAAGTCAACTATATTTTGTATATATCTAAACATACTGAAGCTACCCCTACGTTAAAGAATACCGATCGCAGAATTACTAACTGATTCGATTTAATAAAATGTGACTAAAAGGGTAGAATATTTAGGTTACCCCCCGCATAGATTTAGAATCATGTAGCCGGCTCCGCCAGTCTTGAGCTCTTCCTTACTGGTTTTTGCGTTATGAAAACGCGTAAATTTCGCCATATTTCCTAACTTTTTCTTAAATTTAATAGCATTTAGTATCTTTAATAGCATGGCTTTGCAGCATAACTCTTGCTTTGACGACATTTTTCAAAAAAACAACAATTTTCAAAAGAAAATTAAAAATGTCATATTTGTTACATTTTATAAAAATGTAACAAATATTTATTTAGCTGACCCCAGCAGACGTTGTCTTCACCGTTCGGGCTCGGGCCGGCCGAGCCTCAGGAAAAATCAGAAAACAAATTATTTTGAACATAAGTCCACTACAGCGCCATCTAGGGGTTAGAATCATACATACAAATCATCAGGACAAACCACACATACATTTTAAATTTCAATTAAATAGCTCTGGAAATACGAATTTTGCAAATATCCTGACCACTCCGCCATTTATCACCTAGAAAATAATCAAAAACACATATGAGACCAAACTGTAGCTATTGTGTAATTATTAGCCCATTCGCTCTTATGGTTTCGGAGATCATGCGTTACTAACAAACGTACAAAGGATTTTATATATAAGGATATAAAAAACAAGAAAGAAATGTCAGTCGGATAAACCGACTAAGGTTTACCTCACTTTGTGAGTAATTTAAATATGCACCGATATATGTACTAATTTTATGAGCTATTTAATTTTGGAATAGCTTGGCTCTTGTTTTGAGGTACTAAAACGGGTGTGGTATGCATAAAAAATATTAGAAATAGCCAAATTCTCCTCCTTAATTTGACACCTATGTCGATATCGTAGGGCGCGAATAAGTATTTAAAATATTTTTTTGAAAAATTTTATCCTTTGAATCTTGGAAGTCCTTTTAAAGGGCAACAGGACCAGGAAATGCAAATCTGAAATTACCAATTAACTCCATTTTGTCTATAGTTTCCGGCGTATACCATTCTGTTCAAGTGTAACGACTTTATTTTAAATTGCCGGACAGTGCAATTCCTGCCCTAATATGATTTTTTCGAAAATTTCATCAATGGCAATTTAATTGCATAGTAATTGCATTTTCATAATTATGTCCATCAAAATTAAAGAAATTGTATTTTTCTAGAACATCTTCCATAAATTAATATTTTCTAGGAAATTTCATCAAAATTGCAATTTTATTGAAACCTTCAAAGAAATTGCAATTTATAGAAAATTTCATAGTAATTGCATTTTCATAATTATGTCCATCAAAATTAAAGAAATTGTATTTTTCTAGAACATCTTCCATAAATTAATATTTTCTAGGAAATTTCATACATATTGCAAAATTAGTGAAAATTGCATTTTTTATAAAAAATTTCAGCAAATAATTTACTTATTGTAAAAAATGTTTATAGAAATCGATTTTTAATAAAAATTTCTTCAAAATTGCATTTATCTAGAAAATTTTGTCGAAATGTGATTTTTTAAAATTTTGTCGAAAATATGTAAATTTTTATTAAAAATTAATTTTTTTCTAGAAAATTATGTCAAAATTCGATTTTTCTAGAAAATTCCTTCTAAATATATTTTTTTCTTGAAAATTTCGTTGATATTGATATTGCATTCATTGAAATTTCTTCGAAAATTTCCTTCATCGGCCATTAATAAAATCAACGATCAACGATGGTCTGGCCAGGCATATTTTATTTTTGAGCGTTAATTGAACATACTTCTAGTATAGGTAGATAACTGTCTGGCCAGACCCCTATACAATTTGTATGAAATAAATTATTATTATACACATTTTAGGTTGTTTTTCTGTGAATTCAACGCAGATGTTTACTTCCAGGTAGTTTCTGTGTTACTTTTTCTCTTATTTCTATCTTTCGTTTGTGATTTTGCTTTTTTTCATGCATTCCACAAATTAAATACAAAATAATAATAAAAAATAAAAATTTTTTACATTTAGTCTAAAGACGGGGGTTAATATGATGTTTTTTAAATAATGCAATTCAACCGACATTTTGTAGAAAAATCGAATGTCGGTAAAATTTTCTAGAAAAAAGGAACTTGGGCGAAATTTTCAAGAAAAATTTAACTTAGAAACATTTCGATTTCAAGAAGTTTTTGTAGAGAATTTCAATTTTAACAATAATTTTCTAGAGAAGTGTAAATCAATGATTTTAAGAAAAATGCAATTGCGACAAAATTTAAAAAAATTTAATTTTAAGGATTTTTTTAGAAAAATTGGATTTTAACAAAAAAATTTAGAAATGCAATTTTTTAAAAAACAAATTCAAATTTCTGTAGAAAATTGCAATTGTCATTAAATTTTCTAGAAAAATGATATAATGCAACGCAATTTTCTAAATTCAATTTTGATGAAATTTTCTAGAAAAAATACAATTTAAATGTAATTTTATTATATTTTTTTTGAAGATTTTTAACATGGTTTTTCTCTGAAAGTGTTGTAAATACCTGATCTAGAGCGTTAGGAATTCAAATCAGAAGGTACCTTTATATGCGGAGCTATGTATGTATGTACGAGTATATCATAAACTTTAATACTAAGCACGATTCATAAATTTCAGTTAAATCTGTTGAAAATCGTGTTCTCCAGAGCTTCAAGAAGTCGAATCGAAAGTGACCTTTATTCGGCTCCTATATCGATACCTCCATACAAAAAAATCCAAATCGAAACAGGAAGATTTTCAGGTGAAGCGATCAAGTTTTATGAAATTTTTAAATTTGTGTGGAATTCCATTTTTTTGTCAATGGAACATCTGTACTATTTTATGAATAAATTTTGATTGAACAGTTTGGAAATATGTCTAGAAACAAATCTACTTGACATATTTTGGAATGGAAGTATTGATATGATAACATGAACCGATACGCCCAGTTTTCAGTAGGAACAATTTTAGGTTATCTATATATATAAAAATGAAACGGTCCATCTGTGTAATGGCATCACGTCAGAACGGCTGGAGCGATTTGGATGATTTTTTTTTATTCGATTCTAAATTTTCACGAGATGGTTTATATAGAAAAAAAAAAATTAATTGGACAAAGGGGCGTGGTACCTCCCATACAAATCGCAGGTTAAAAATCCGATATTTCTGCTCCTATTATAGGTATAGTGCTGAAATTTTGTTTGTATGCATTTAATGGCAGATTATGTGAATTTTCCAAAAATGGGCGGAATCGGACCAATGGGCGTGGCCCCGCCCATATAAGCCAAATTTTGAAATTGAGATATTTTGCACAATTTGTTAGCGAGAGTGCTGGAATTTTGTGTATATGTAAACGGTGGCAGTCTACGTGATTGGTCCAAAAATGGGCGGGATCGGACCAATGGGCGTGGCCCCGCCCACATAGACAAAATTTTGATATCTTGCACAATTTGCTAGCGGGAGTGCTGCAATGTTGCGTATATGTATCTGGTGGCATTCTACGTAATTGGTGAAAAAATGGGCGGGACCGGACCAATGGGCGTGGCCCCGCCCATATAAGCCAAATTTTGAAATTGAGATAGTTTGCACAATTTGTTAGCGAGAGTGCTGGAATTTTGTGTATATGTAAACGTTGGCAGTCTACGTGATTGATCCAAAAACGGGCGGGATCGAACCAATGGGCGTGGCACCGCCCATATAAGCCAAATTTAAAAAATGTGATATCTTGCACAATTTGTTAGCGAGAGACCTGGAATTTTGTGTATATATATCCGTTGGCGATCTACGTGATTGGTCCAAAAATGGGCGGGTTCGGTCCAATAGGCGTGGCCCCGCCCACAATGACCAAATTTTGAAATTTTTATATCTTACACAATTTGCTATCGGGAGTGCTGCAATGTTGTGTATATGTATCTGTTGGCATTCTACGTAATTGGTCAGAAAATGGGCGGGATCGGACCAATGGGCGTGGCCCCGCCCTTATAAGCCAAATTTTGAAATTTATATAACTTGCACAATTTTTTATCTAGAGTGCTGTCATGTTGTAGATATGTATCTGGTGACAGTCCACGTGATTGGTCCAAAAATTGGCGGGATCTGACCAATGGGCGGGCCACCGCCCATATAAGCCAAATTTTGAAATTGAATTATCTTGCTCATTTTGTTATCGAGAGTGTTGAAATTTTGCGTATATGTATCTGGTAGCAGTCTACGTGATTGGTTTTCAAATGGGCGGAATAGGACCAGTGGGCGTGGCCCAGCCCATATTTTGATATATCTTGCAAGTATTATATAGGAAATACATGAACAAAAATGCTCGGTATGCGATAATTACAGCTGCTCACTCCAATACAATCGCAATATGATAATGTGATGCAATATCAATGAAACAAGAATTTGGAAATTTTATAAGTATACATTTCTATTTTCTGGACTTTCCACTGAATTCGGTATTTTTTCATTCAGTGAATTTATTACTAATACCAGTAAGGAAAGGCAGAAAGTCGGGCGGGGCCGACTATATAATACCCTACACCTCCCTAACAATGCGATAAGGGTCATTGCGATAATAATTTGGAATAATTGGTAAATGTATTTTGAACCGATAATCGCAAAATTAAGCAATATTCGTTCCTAAATTGAGAAAAATCTTTCTGGAGAACTTTGTAATGATCGGAAGTAAAGTACAACTTCTATAGCGCTTTGTAACCAAATCTGGAGGAACATATATATGGAGGTTATATATAAATCTGAATCGATTTTCCTAGAATACTCATTCATGTAAAATAGAAACCTGTTTCTGTCGAATTTCGTACTGATCGGATATAAAACACAGTCTCTACAGCGCTTACATGTCAAATTGGGGTAACATATATATATGGGGGCTATATCTAAATCTGAACTGATTTTCTCCGAATTTTGCGGCATTCCTTCATGTAATAAGAAACCTCTTTCTGCCGAATTTCTTACTGATCGGATATAAAATACAGTTTCTACAGCGCTTGAATTTCAAATCGGGGGTAACATATATATGGGGACTATATCTAAATCTGAACCGATTTTCTCCGAATTTGGCAGTATTCCTTCATGTAATAACAAACCTCTTTCTGCCGAATTTCGTACTGATCGGATATAAAATACAGTTTCTACAGCGCGAATTTTGACATGGGCAGCGAAGCGCACCGGGCTCAGCTAGTATAAAATATAAATGCTTAAATTTCTGCCTGATTGGGTGAAAAATTTGTTCTCTAGACCGTCAATAAGTCAATTTGGAAGGGCTTATTAAAGCTGGTCCTGGTCGCATCGTGTATATCCTCCATCTTTGAAGTAAGAAGCTAACAAAAGGAGCGTGGCAATTACGTATTTTTGTGGAATGAACTTTTTAAACCAAATGGTCACTTTGTGAGCGTGATACCAAAAGGGGCGTGTCCATTTGTCTCATGTTGGTAGCGAAGAAGAAACTATTGCTGACGAAATTATTTCTGTTTTCTTCGTGTCGAATTTCTGCACTTGTTCCAAATTATAAATTTCTTAGCAAAACTCGAAATGACTGTGCTTAAGTAAGCCTCCTACAGCGAATATCACTTATTTTTGTTCAAAATTTGAATTTCATTAGCAAACATAAAATGGTAATAATTCCTTAAAAAATCCAATATATGGAAGTAAAATTGATGAACTATTTAATGTAACTTCTAACACGTTTTAGGTTACGTTTTAAATCATAAACAGTTCTGTTTTATTACCGACTACATAATTATTGTTTTTAAAATGGTTTTGAATAAATAAAACCGGAATTGGAAACCACAACAATAATGTTTTCGTTCATTAATGTATTTAATGTTTTCAATGGTATTGTGTAGCCAGTCGCGTCAGTCCAATAACAAAATCATAAAATCCAAAATACGATAAGACGGACAGAATAGAAACAATGCCACTTGTTTTGTTGTAAACAAATGCGAGCGAACTCGCTCGCTAACGATTCCGAACGACTGAACATCATTGATGGGAAGAATTGCTAATTGCTGCGAAGGTTTCACCTCCAACATTCACAACACCACCACACCATCACTTGGAATAAAGCCTGGGGCGAACAAATATTAGCAATAAATAGCAGTGAATGTTTCATTCCACTATGCGAGTATAAACAAAACAAAAACAATCAGACGGCTACGAGCAGAACTGTTACAAAAAAAAACATACTTCCTAAACTAAAACGCCAACGCGCTAAAAACATAACAAGTACCGAAGATCTCATAAAATCACGAAGGTATCGGAGAACATCTGGTGAGACACAGTGGGCTGAAAAATACATTTTGGATGGATGTCACTTTTCTCGCTAAACGCATTACCCCTCACTGTTCCCATGATAACGTCCTTTTTATTATGAATACTTAAATGGGACTCCTAGAGCGCAATTTTGAAAAACGAAAAAGACGAAAAATGTAGAAACACTTACATTTGTTAAAAAATTAATTTATTTACCAAAACTTAAAATGGCTGTATTTCCTTAAATACGAATTTTGAATTTCCTTAGTAATACAATATTTTTCAATTAGCTGCATTTCTCTTAATTGCCTTTTGTCCTTACCTGCACAAAATGGAAAATATGTTGCTTTTATTAGAGGATATTATGTTTACGTGCATTTCTTTTTAGTGCACAATTCAGTTAATAGCATTTTTTATTTTTATTTAATATCTCTTTGTTTCTATTTTCGTATTCAAAGTGCAACTTCTGCTCACAACTATGTAAGATCAATTTAGAAAGAAGAAAGCTGGAGTTATTTTTTGTACATTTTGTTGTTAAAAAAAATTATTTATAAAGAAAATACCGCACATTATTGCCACTGGACATTTTTTTTTCACAAAACACAGCGTTACATTTAATTACTAATTTCATACGAATATTTGATTTTGCTGTGATTTTGATCATGTCCTAATCAAAGAATCTGCATAAGGCAGGTATGTGAATGGGATAAGTGCAGCTAAGTGAATGTTACATTAGGACATTTTTCAGTGAATGAGCAAAATACCTTACATAAGTAAGCTAAGCAAAATAATACTGCTCTTCTTATGGCTTTATCTCTTTGAATAAAATCTTAGAGCGAAAAAGTTTTGTATTTAGCAAAACTTTAAATGACTGTATCTACAGATAAGTCTTTTAGGACAAAAAGGTCGACCATTTTTAATCGCCTATTTTATACAAAATTTTAAGTTTCCTCAATAAAAATTAAAATCTATATAATTTCTTAAATATCCACCTAAATGTACAGTTATTTTTAATCAAAATTCTCAATTTCCTTAACAAAACTTTAAATCACCGTATTTGCTTAAATAAGGACGAAAATTTGTAATCACTTAGTAGAGGCTAAATTTTTGAATATCATTAGAAATAGAAATATCACTTAAAATAGCTAAAACTCCTTAAATAAGTTTCCTACGGCGAAATACGTGAAAATCGTGATCACTTATTTTTGGTCAAAATTGTTTAATTTCCTTAGTAAACTTTAAAGCGGCTAAAATTAGATAATCCACAGCGAGAAGCTGAAGAACTACAGCTGAAGCTGTTAAATTTCTTTAGCAAAATTGTATATAACTGTATCTACTTATCGCTTATATTTGTTAAAAATTGTGAATTTCTTTAGCAAAACTTAGAATGGCTATAATTTCTTAATTGTTTATTATTCCAATCGACTTAGAATTACTTTCTGTGTAGATCAATAAGTATTATTTTTTTGTTTGATTAAACCTAAATTCTTTCTAAAGCAAACTGATTTTTGCCAACATTTTTCTTTGCTTCACTACATCTAAATTTATTCATTCATTGATTTCCCTCTGTATTTCATGAGCAGTATTGATTTTTATTTAGAAATCTAAACTCATGAGATTTTTTAACCCAAAATCAACAATAGTCTTCAATTCTATTGTTAAAAAAGAAGCAATTTGAATTTTAGCCAAAATAATTGAAACATGTGTGCTTTACCTTGAACTGATGAAGTAAACAAATCAAATTACCTTAATTGTTGATATGTATATTTATGTATATATGAATAAGAAAATGTTTTAGTGTATAATTAATTTTTCCTTCTATTTTTTATTGCAGGTTACACATACGTCCCTTGGGTTTGCTATTTTTGCTGATATTCGGTTTTTGGTTTTACAAAACCCACCTGAATATACGCATTCAAACACCGCCAGAACTGCAAAAGCATTTACAACAAATCAAACAACGTTTACTGGAGTGGCGTCAAACCAGACCGACCATGTTTAGTGCTGTGGCGAGCGGTGCTCTAGGCGCTTTGGCTGTTGTGGGTCATTTGGTGACAGGTTCAATGGCTGTGTTGGCGGGTTTAATTATAGCCGTTGTCATATCCACAAAATATAATTTCAAAATAATGAAAATCGAACCAAGAGGTAGGTGTAATGTAACAAATAGTTATACCCTACACCACTCTGTGGTACAGGGTATTATAAGTTTGTTTCACGGCAGATGTTTGTAACACCTGAAAATAACATAGCTAGACCCACCTTAAAGTATACCGATCGACTCAGAATCACTAGCTGAGTCGATTTAACCATGTCTGTCCGTCCGTCCGTCCGTCTGTCCATGTAAAGTTGTTCGTCGACTACAGGTCGCAATTTCACTCCGATCGTTCTGAAATTTTGCAGTTTAGAGTAATTCGCAGCTGTTAAGATCGCTATTGAATTTGGTTGAAATCGGTTCAGATTTAGATATAGCTCCTATATATATATTTCGTCCGATTTGGCCCTTTAGTCCTATAGAAGCTGTATTTTACACCCAATCCTTTTGAAATTTAGAATGGTAGAGTTTCTTGATCCATGAACCAACATTGCCGAATTTGAAGAAAATCGGTTAAGATTTAGCTATAGCTCCCATATATATGTTTCGTCCGATTTGGCCCTTTAGTCCTATAGAAGCTGTATTTTACATCCAATCGTTTTGAAATTTAGAATGGTAGAGTTTCTTGATCCATGAACCAACATTGCCGAATTTGAAGAAAATCGGTTAAGATTTAGCTATAGCTTCCATATATATGTTTCGTCCGATTTTGCTCTTTAGTCCTGTAGAAGCTGTATTTTACATCCAATCCTTTTGAAATTTAGAATGGTAGAGTTTCTTGATCCATGAACCAACACTACCGAATTTGAAGAAAATCGGTTAAGATTTAGCTATAGCTACCATATATATGTTTCGTCCGATTTGGCCCTTTAGTCCTATAAAAGCTGTATTTTACATCCAATCGTTTTGAAATTTAGAATGGTAGAGTTTCTTGATCCATGAACCAACATTGCCGAATTTGAAGAAAATCGGTTAAGATCTAGCTATAGCTCCCATATATATGTTTCGTCCGATTTAGCCCTTTAGTTCTATAGAAGCTGTATTTTACATCCAATCGTTTTGAAATTTAGAATGGTAGAGTTTCTTGATCCATGAACCAACATTGCCGAATTTGAAGAAAATCGGTTAAGATCTAGCTATAGCTCCCATATATATGTTTCGTCCGATTTAGCCCTTTAGTTCTATAGAAGCTGTATTTTACATCCAATCGTTTTGAAATTTAGAATGGTAGAGTTTCTTGATCCATGAACCAACATTGCCGAATTTGAAGAAAATCGGTAAAGATTTAGCTATAGCTCTCATATATATGTTTCATCCGATTTGGCTCTTTAGTTTTTATACCCTACACCACACTGTAGTACAGGGTATTATTTATGTATAA
Organism: Eudasyphora cyanicolor; assembly: GCA_963930755.1. Lineage (NCBI taxonomy): Eukaryota > Metazoa > Arthropoda > Insecta > Diptera > Muscidae > Eudasyphora > Eudasyphora cyanicolor. The sequence goes on from OZ005736.1 coordinate 116,836,041, forward strand.
AATGTCCCAAAAGTAAATTTATGTAAACAATTTATACATGAATTACAAAATTTATATATCAGAGTTATTCAATATTACGAGAGTGGTGTAGGGTATTATATAGTCGGCCCCGCCCGACTTTAGCCTTTCCTTACTGGTTTTAATATAATAATATTTGAGAATAATAAGAACAATATATTTTTCGACTAAAAAAGTTTTTAGTTCTTGACATAGGCTTATGTGATGGTTTTTTATTCCTTCCAAATAATAGGTTTTCTTAAGGCCTTCAAAATAGTTGTTTGTTTCAGTAACCACCTCTTCATTCGACCCAAATCTTATATATCCGAGCGATTTTCGTACTCGAAATTCTGTCGTTTTCAATTTAATCGATATGACTGAGACCACTTTCATCCCACAAAAACTGTCATCATGATCTTCTTGGCCGACATCTCTATATTGGCCTTCTTTGGTGCACGATCTTCCGAAAAAGTCCACTGCTTTGACTGTTTGTCTACGGTAACGAAACGGTGCAAAAAATCAGCCACCTCCCGACGATATCTGACTTGACCAATCATTGAAAATGTTGGTGCAGGGTACCCATAGGTTAGGGTGACAGCCGTTTTTTTTTCAGCTCACATAGACCAGTTTAGGTGCCTAGTGTTACCACGGGCTGCAATGCCCCTCATCGAAACCAACCTGTTTAATATACAAAGTTATCTATAGTACGAATATGGGTACGGGGAAGATCTATTAAACTACCTAGAAAAGCCTGTGTGTCCAGACGTCGTTTACTCAAAGTGGAACAGTAGCATAGCAAGTTCTCAATGTTCTCCACAGCTTCTGCAGAAGTCATTGAACTGATTGCATCTTGCCTAAGCCAAGCCAAACCATTCATTTGAGTATAATATTGACCCTGTCCGGATCCATTTTTTGAGTCTTGAGGGCCCCGTGAGTCCGACCGGCAATTTTTAGCTAATTTTTGTGTGTTTTGGGTCATTTTGAAGGGATGGTGAACACAATTTAAATTTCTGAGACATTAAATAAAAAATTGCAAAAAAAAAACGTGTATAAATGTTAGAAAAAAAGTAATTTTTGTAAAATTGTGTAGACGGAAATTGACATTTCTCGCAAACTATTATCGACAATGGGTTAATTTTTTTTTGGTAAGTAGGATAGTATTCTTTAAGAACTAGTATGCTATATTACTGTACTGTTTACACGTGGTACTATATTTTAATCAAATTGGTCAAAAGGGTTTACAGAGATTTTTTTCTACCAGCAGAAAGGTGAAAGTGCTATCTTTATGCCCTTATATGGGTGGTTTCGACATTACGGGTCAATTTCGAGATAATTTTTGGAATTGCAGTTTTTTTGCAGAATTCAATATTTCAGATAGGTAGATATAATCCATTTAAGAATAGCTACCATATTATCGAAGGTACACATCTTTTTTTAAATTTTTAATCGAATTATACGAATTTTTTTGAAAATATGGCCCCCAGGGTGTAATATCGGGGCCCCTCGATCTGATGATATATTTGGATAGAGCACCTCAAAATAAGATGCATGTTATCAATATCTCGCTTAGTTATCGACTTATTGGATGTTGAAGTATTAACAAAATAAGATTTTTTCAAACTTTATCGTCCGATAACTCGATAACTAGGCAAAATATCGAGAAAAGACCTTTAATTTTTCGTCTTACTTTGAGGTGCTCGATACAAATATGGCATCAAATCGAGAATCCTAGTGGTCGCTCTTTATAGTTACGTTGTTAATCGTCATTCCCCTGGCGTATTATTGACAAGGAATGAAAGTGACGCCAGGTAGTTATCGAAAAAATTTATTGATATTTTCAGTTTTTTCTTTTATATGTATATCATTAACTAGGATAGTTCTCGAAACAATACATTTTACATATTATTGATGTAATTTTACCCAAAAAAACTGTTTACATTTTTTTTCGATTTTTTTAAACTTTATTGTCCGATAACTTGACAAATAAGTTTAAGGTTGAGGGGTTCTATCCAAATATGTGATCAATCGAGGATCCCTTGTTAATCGTCATTCCCTGTCATTTTTTGACAGGGGAATGAATATTGTCTACAGAAGTCTCTATAATTTAAATACTTGCATTTCAAAAATTTACATGGATCGGAACTTGGTTTTTATAATGAGGTGAAAAAGCACAAAAAAAAGATAAATAGTATTGAACTTTAAAAATGAAAGCAGCACAGGGGAATGACGCACGTGAGTGTGAAAGCTCATTTTGGGGTACAAAGTTCTACCTACATCATTTTATTAATATTGTTGGCGCAAAACCAACCCCCAAGTATATATAGTAGATTTAATACTCTTTATAATTTTAATTATTGGAAATCCAGAATGGTTTAGAAATTTCAATCAAACGCAAATCTTCAGGGACAAAAAATAATCATCCATAAAGAAAATAAACATTAATAGAAAACATAAATCGTTAAATATTATATTTTACATTGAACCAATTCTATATTAAACAAATATTTACCATTTTTTGTAAAAAAAAATGTAAAAAATTACCTGAAAGTAGAGTTTGGGACAGCCATTGGAATGACATTTGAGCACCGGTAATGTCGAAATCACATACCTGTCTTAACCTTGTTTGTAGAACCCTTTTTTAATTTGAATGAAATTACTCGGGAAATTTTTTTCTTTTTATTTTACCTGATCCTATGAAATGTAAGTATGTACACCAAGACAAGAAACTGGAGTAAAGTTTAAGGAGTTATCTGTCGAATAAAGTATCTTTATCGGTTCAAAAGTTACAGAGTTTTGGCCAGTAAAAAACGATTGTGAACCCCTGTGCGTTGTCTGCATATGCCACGACCATGCAGCCACAGCGTTCTAGATCTAGCAGGATTTCATTTACCGCCAGGTTCCAAATTAGTGGCGACAGTACTCCTCATTGGGGAATGGTCCCTCTGTTTACAAACCTTGTTAGAATTGTGGACCGAAGACTTGCTGTTCTGCGTCATCTGCTGACCAGGCTTTAAATAAGTCTAATCAAGCTAGAGTTCACTTTTTGATGTCCCTTCTATGTCAAGAAATGCCTCCATAGCTAATTCGTTGAAATGTTGGGACGATTCGATATTGCTCCAAAGTTCGTGCAGGGCAGATTCTGTAGACTTTCCCTTATTGCAAGTAAGTTGCTTCCCCAACAGGTGTTTTGTAACCAGTTTTCCCTAATGAAAGAATCTAAAAGTCTTTCCAGGCCTTTCAATAGGAAGGAGGATAGGCTAACCGGTTTGAATTGTTTTGGCCTAGTGTGCGATATTAGTATGAGTCGAAAAAAATCGATGCGGACACATTTAAAAATTATTCACATACAATTTCAGAACAGCAAATATTTGTTGGATCCGTGTATCCTACGTACGGCCCAAATAGGTTTTATTTGCAGCGCTTTTAATTGGTATCATATCGATACAAACAGCATACCGTTGTTGATAGTTTGTCAGTGGCTCCATTTTGCCCTTTAATCACTTTAGACTTTGAAGTTTATTTTGACTGTTGACTTCCTGCTATCACGACGAAATTCAGTAAATCACTTTCGTAAATCTATAACGGTGATATTTTTTGCACAAAAAATAATGATTGATCAGCGCACAAAATTCCCGAATTCCATAGATGTCCATTAACAAGTGGTAGGTGATATGAGCAGTGTAGATTGTTAGTTAGCTATGAGGGTAGTTTAAAAAGAAACTGCCGCACTTTAAGTGAGGAATGTTACTAACGACAAGGACGTCTGCCGTCAGATTTTAAAATAGGGGGATTTAAAGTATTGAAAGAGTTTCACTCATTCTGTTGATAAAAAATTAATTTAATTTTATTATTTTGCTTTTGTTTTACAGAACTTACGGATTGGTCGGAAAAAATTTATCCCGATGCCGAAATGGATGATGAATTTATGCCCGAAGTTAATGACACGAATATGTTTCTTCTGGAACGCGCCAGTGATCTGGCTTCACTTACCTCACCCACGGAGGATGGCGAAAATGACGAAGATAAAAGTGATGAAGTGCCCTCCGAATTGTTGATACCCGATTCTATTCCCGAGATCGATGAGAATTCTACAGACGAGGAGCAGGATGATTTAATGCCCATTGTCAGGACATCCCATTCAGCAACACTTGTCCAGAGTACCAGCACACCTACAAATGCAGCTGCAACAGCAACCGCTCCATCCTCATCAGCGGTGCAATATTCACAGTCGGGTGATGCCATAGAATTTAAAAAAGGTCATTTCAAGCGCGACTCTTCACTATCGACCACTTCATCCTCTTCGGAGGAGAGCTTATCGAAGGGACTGCACTTTCCCGATCACACAGCAGTGGATAGTGCCACGAAATCAGCACCTCCGCTTCCAGCCGCAGCCCACAATCAAGAGGCCACCGATTTGGTGGCCTTGGCGGTGAAAGCACAAACCCAAGCTTTATTCACGAACAGCTCTAAGCTGATACCCGCCCTCGTATCGGGTTTGGTGCAAAATGTCTTGGGCACCAGTGGCTCCGCGGGGGGTCCAATGGTTATACCACCCAAAAGGGTGTTGTCCACCACTTTGGATTCATCGGATGAAAGTGATTTTGAATTTCTAGAAGATGAAGACTTTAAATAATCACCAAACGCCGAGACACATTTTCATTACAACCACACATTAGGACATTAAAAAACAACAAAAAAGAAAGAAATCTGCAGAATTATTATTTGTTTTTTTTTAATTTAGTATCCTTTCATTGGATTAAGGGTGTTTTATTTTATTAGAAAAGAAAAAAGTGATTGTACCAAAGCCAGGCAATCATTGCGGATGGAAACAACATAAAATTATTTGACTTTAGTTTATAATATTATTGTTTATATTGATCTAGTTTTGTGTTGTTTTATTTTATTTTATGCAGATGCTATATTTTATTATTATAAAACTATTATTGTTTTTAAGTTATTTTTATTTTAAGTTTTTTCCCCCCTTTGTAATATTATCATTTACTTACAAAACCTAATGAAAACAACAACAATTGTGATTATTTTTTACTGCTTAATATAATATATAATAAACAAAAACAAAAAATATCAATTAAAAATGTATAAATGAAAAAAATAAAGAAAAAACGAAAACAAAAAAAAAACGATAAAAATTTAAAAAAAAAAATTTAAGTGTTTTTCTTTTGAAATAGTGTTTTTTATACAAATGGAGCTGTCATTACTACATACACCGAGTCTCAAAAGTATTTGACTGCTTTTTTAGAATGGCAAGTCATGTAAACTGATAAATTGTATACAAATTAAGCGAATTTTTTTTATAACGTAATATATTGAACTTATAAACAAACAACTAATCTTCAAAATATGTACATGTTGTACTTCAAATATAGACACTTTCATTAATATTAAGTAAATTTTCTTAATTTTAAGTACAAAATTTGCTAATTTTAAAACTTAATATTTGAATTTCTTAGCAAAACTTAAATAGGTTCGTAATCGCCCCTATTCTGGTACTTCACCTCACAATCATCTCACTTTACCTGACGAATAACGAGGGTTGTATATACGAAGCAATTGATTTCCCTGCCAAGCCATAAGGGTTTCAGACGAGCGACTTCTAGAATACCTCTATCCTAATAAGCCTCTTAAGATGAAAAATACACAAAAATAATCATTTATTATTGAAAATTTTAATTTACTTAGCAATGTGCAGCATTTTCTTTGCCCTTTTCCCGAAAACTGCAATTTGCTAACACATTTTGGAAATTTGAAAATTGGAGTTAGGTAAAATTCGGTGAAATGAAATCGTCATTAAAATTATGATTCCTTAAGCGTACTAGAGAGAAATAAGAAAATTCGTAATCACTTATTTTTGTTAAAAATTTTAAATTTCCTTTAAAAAAATAATGTATAACCACTTATTTTTAGTCATAAATTTCTTTAGCAAAATTACGATATCGAACATTTTTAAACCCGGCGATACATGCCATAAAAGGTGGGTCGCACATCAATTGGTCGTGAGATCATGAGACTTGATACTTCTTGATTATTTTATCTACGGGCTACCACAATTATATATATATGTATATTGATTCCTATGGTTTCATGTTGGAATATCATTATGGTTGCAGTAATCTGGAGATTTTAAGATGAACCGGTGATTGGTCATCGCATCCATGTCTGGTACCGGGACCGCCGGTTCTAGCATCCTGGTATTGCTTTGTGTTTGGGTTGGTTATTTAATGACGTCAACCACTCGCCACATCATTTCAAGGATCATTGATACTGGGACATTTAGTGAGATCTCAAAATTACTCGGCGAGGCTCTCCCCTCAAAACCGCTGATATTGTCCGTGAGTTCCTATTTCATTCGCAGCTGTCAATCTTGCGGATGCGGCCGACAAGCATTTCAGCTAAATGCTTCCTGTGACAAATGTATGTGGTGAGGTGTATGCCAGGCGGTGCTACTACAAATCCTTACAATCAATTTGATATCTCATCTGATGTTTCATTTCAATTTATTTTTCACAAATAAACCCCTAGAGCGAAAAAGACGAACATATGTAATTTGAAATAGAACTTAAAATGACTCTTATTCCTAAAATACGGCTCCTAAGGTAAAAAAATACGAAAAATAATACCACTTATTTTTGGTAAAAACTTTGTGTTTCCTTTAGGTTTAGGTTACAGGCAATTTAGGTCCTTAGTGCTATTACAGGATCAGATGCCCCTCATCGAAACCAAACGTTTGATACGTCAGACTTCCAGAAAGGCCGACCCCAGTATATCTAACTCTCCCGTTCGTGGACACATTTGGTCGATTATGCTGACCAAGAAAATCACGAAGTGCACGAAATGCATTCTGATTTGAATGCCCATTTTCTTAAAAGACTTCAACAATCTTAAGCGCTGCTCAATTGTGTACCTCTCCATGGTTGAATTTGTCAAACACTGAAACAAAGAAATGTCAAATTAAGTTGGGCAAAAAAAACTTGACGCCAAGGTGTGACTCACAATTAACATCGTGCATTATGGTAGGACCACCATTTACTTACGTTTAAATATCCTAGTTAGAATAATATGAAAAACTTTAAATGGCTGTATCTGCTTAACTAAATCTTTTAAAGCGAAACATACAAAAAAGGCAATTTAGGTCCTTGGTGCTATTACAGGATCAGATGCCCCTCATCTAAACCAAACGTTTGATACGTCAGACTTCCAGAAAGGCCGACCCCAGTATATCCAACTCTTCCGTTCGTGGACACATTTGGTCGATTGTGCTGACCAAGAAATTCACGAAGTGCACGAAATGCATTTTGATTTGAACGCACATTTTCGTAAAAGGCTTCAACAATCTTAAGACGCTGCTCAATTGTGTACCTCTCCATGGTTGAATTTGTCAAACACTGAAACAAAGAAATATCAAATTAAGTTGGGCAAAAAAACTTGACGTCAAGGTGTGACTCACAATTAACATCGTGCATTACGGTTGGACCACCATTTACTTACGTTTGATCACCATTTACAACTTCTCTACTAAAACTTAAAATTGCTACAATTTTTTTAGGTAAGCCTCCTAGAGCGGAAGATACAAACATTTTTAACCACTTATTTTTGGTAAAGTTATCGAATTTCCTCAGCAAAATATTAAATGGCTATAATTTCTTAAGTAAGAACGAAAAAATGTTGCCGCAAAATATTGGATTTCCTTAGAAAACATAAAGCGGCTATAATTCCTACACTCAAAGAATTTTGTGAGTATCATTAGCAAAAATGTTTGTTGTTTCAACAGTCTGTGTCTGCTGAAAAAGGGAAAGCAGACTTCGTCTGTTATTTTAGCAAACCTATGGTTGTTATTTTAGCACATAAATTTGCCTGCTACTGTAGCAAACTAGAACAGTCATTTTGGCAAACAATTTTGCTATTATTTAACAGAAAAAAAGCGGCTGGGAGAACAAACTATTTTTGTTATTCTGGCATACGTTTCTTTCTTTTTTATTTTAATAAAAGAAATACAAATTTTATATTTTCCTGATATTTGAGAAGAGTATATCAACCAGGACTCCAACCTGAAGTTATTCAGCCCATGTATTGATAAGCGTTTCGAACTGTGAAATCTGTATGTATGCTTGATCTAAAAACATAAATGAAAAATAAATCATTTAATAAAATTGAATAGCAATAGGAGTATCTACAAACAATAATTAACGGTCACTGGCATTAACAAATTATCTTATTTATGTCCGAAGGATAAATATAAAGAACATAAATCGTACGACATCGACGTGAACTCTGTCAATATTGGCCAATGTGTTGGGTTTACCCTATAGACACGGTATCTAATTGTACATGTCCAGAGCCATATCGTTGGGCAAAATGATCTTATCCATGGATTACATCCAAATTAGACTAAATTATCCTGAGTTTTTTGGAGCCAAAAGGTTGCTTCGTGATTCGGATATTAGCGACCATCGTTGGAACATATAAAGTAAATAATCAATGTTGCCATTTCGATAAACAAATCACAAAAAGGAAAAAAATACTTACGAGTTGTTGCAGGTATTATCATTAGGGTCACACTTCCAAGAGTTGTATGCGATTTGGAAAAGTAGACAAGGAAATAAATGGTTAGTCCATCCATGACACAAGTTATCTGAATTTATACATTGTAGTTGCTACGAAATTTCAGATCATCTATTATACCCGTATTTTAATAGGACACTGCTTGGTGAGAATCTTGAAAACAAACAGAAATAAGTCTTATAATCATAGTACTTTTAATTTTTAATTTGTGTACGCTTACCTGTTACGTCTTGATTAATTGATAACATTGTCCTTTATGTGCATTTGTGTACGCTTGATCAAAAAATATAAATCATTTAGAAAATTAAATAGCAATAGGAGCATCTACACACAATACTTATCGGTCACTGGCATTAATAACTATCTTCTTTTTGTCCGAATAATAACAATAAAGAACATACATCGTACGACCTTTGGTTATATTTGATGTTCTCCAAGACCGTATGATGATCAGTGACTCCCACGCGTTAGCCAATTGGGTTCACCCTATATATACGGTAATTGTACATGTAAAGAGCCATAGCATTGGGCAAAATTATCTTATCGATGGATTACATCCCAATTAGACTAAATTATCCTGAGTTTTTTGGAGCCAAAAGGTTACTTCGCTATGCTGATATTAGCAACCATCGTTGAAGCATATGGTGTACAAAAATTAATGTTGCCATTTCTGGTGATACAGGTTTAATTAATGAGATAAGTAAACAAATCACAAAACAATTACTTACGATGTTGCAGATATTTTCGTTAGGACCACACTTCTAAGAGGCCTATGAGATTTGGAAAATAGACACGGAAAGAAATTGCTAGTCCATCGCTATCACAAGTTCTTTGTATGGACAGCATATATTTAGTTTACTTTTGTAGCCGTATTAAAGTAGAGGGTTTTAATAAGACACTGCTTGCTGAGAATCATGAAAACAACCAGAAATAAGACTTACACAATCATAGAGAAATTTGCAATTTGTGTACGCTTACCTGTTGCAACTTGATTAATTGATCCTCCAAGGCATACACAATATCGCCTTTTTTTCTTTAGCCATTTGTAAGTGTTGTCGAAGTTATCCCGGAACCGTTTTACTTATTAAAATCATTTGCATTATCTTCGCGGAATGCTTTTTCAATGCGAATTCACAAACAGAACGAAAATTTCAATCCTATTCAATTTGTTCGGCGTAAAATATTTTACTCTTCAAAGGGTGTTACTTAAATAGCCGGCGTCGGCGCACGATGTCTGTCAAAGAGGGCAATCTTGAATGCTAGTGAAATCATATTACGTCTGCCAATATTTTTTGATATGCGAAATAAACATTTTATATGAGATTTTGTCATCTGCGCAAATATGAATATATGTGTAACTTATCGCAAGCACATTTTAATGGAAAAAATTGGTTTCAGTGGTAAGGAATATAAATTAAACGCCTTTTTTTAATTTTCTTTTTTCCGCCATAAAGCATGTCTATGTCCCGATTCACACGGGGCAATTCGGTGTTTGTTGGAAATAAAGGCAGCAGTGCGAATGAAAAACACAAAACGGATTGCCAGTACAAGAAACTACTTTCCCCATTGTTCAGATTCACACTAGGCAACTTTTCCAAGCAAGTGTCAAAGTTTGTAGGAGAGAGCTCTTTCCGCCCGCCTCTCTCTCCATCAAACTTTGACTCTTGCTTGGAAAAAGTTACCGAGTGTGAATCTGAACATTATCTTCCGTATGCCTCTATGTCCAGATTCACTCCCGGCAACATTTTCCAAGCAAGTGTCAAAGTTTGACAGAGAGAGAGACGCCGAATTCTGCGTGTGTTAAGGTTTCTATATTCGTCCCCATTTACACGAGGCAATTTTATCAGCGGTTTAATGGTGTTTGTAGGGGAGGCAGTTGGAAAGGGAGGGGTAAAAACTCTCTTACTCGATTGAACGTTTTGTTTTTCATTCGCACTTTGAAACAACAACAATACACACAGTAATAGCCGTGGAAACCGTATAAAAATCGTCTGCACAGAATGATACAATCTTGCGAAATTTTCTCTTAATACTCACCCTAAGCCTTTAGGAATTCTCTCGCTTTTTTTAACTTTTTTTGCATACACAATACTTAGTCCTAGATCACACGAGGCAATTTCTTCCAAGCGGAAAGTGCTCTCTGTATCTCTCCTACAAACTTTTAAGGACCAACTATAATATGCATAAGCTAGCTTAAGCAACTGTTCGAAAGCATGAAATCGTATGTGCCAAACTATAATGTACTTAAGTGAACTTTTCGTTAAGTTCTCTCAGTTCCCATTTGCTTAAGCAGGGTGCGAAACATAACGCACATTCCGTACGGAATTGCTTATGCATATTATAGTTGGGCCTTTACACTCGCTTGAAATAAAATTGCCTTGTTTGAATCAGACTTTATAAACATTTTTACAAATCGCACATAAAATATTAATGTTTAGCTTTGGTTTCATTAAAATATAAAAAATTAGAAACTAAAATCTAAACAATAGATTAAGTTTAATTGTATGTCCGGAACTAAGATTTTGAAATCGTCAAATCATATTCGTTATCGATTTGTGTTTTACTTTTTGCAGTTTTAATCGACTCCTATTTCCAATATTTTTAAAATCCAATGAAAAAATAAAAATATTGAGAACCGTAACTCGAAAACAGATATCGCCGAATAATTATTTAATTTGTTTTTATATATACTTTTCTCATCGCACGAATGACCTTAACCTTTTTGATTTTCAATGGTAGCTGAACTTTATCATGTAAATTATTGCAACTTTTGTCTTATTTTCACATATTTTGATTAACAGCAAAAATTTTCAGCAAACTGCAAATTTTTCAGCAGTGCGTTTGCTAATGCAAAACTGCAAACTTTTTGCTATTACAGCAGAAAATGTGCTGTATTAGCAGAAAAAATGTTTGCTAAAAATTAGCGGACGTTGTTTGTTATTAACAGCAAACAATTTTTTTTGGGTGTACATACCATATTTGAAGTCAATCGGTTACTTCTTTCGAGAGTTATCGTGCGCACCAGCCAGCAGACAGACGGACGGACATTGCTCATTCGACTTAAAATGACCCAAAACGGATATCCGCCGAACATACTTAGGGTCTTAGGTCACTCCTTCGATGTGTTACACTTTTGGCTCGTAGCAAATGATATACACCCTCCTCTCTAGGGCGAGGGGATAAAAATTTTATTCTTTCCAATGGAAGTTCCAGTTTTCATCTGTCAACACCAGCATTGCCAAGACCGAGATATAAATAGCAACCCTCGTATGGCTGGGGAGTCATTTTTAAATCTTTAATTATTTTTGTGAACTATTTACAATAATACATTTTACGAGTAGTTTAATAAGTTTATTAATGCTGTACACAGTAGTGGAGTATCTTACAATACATGTATAATTGGCCTTTTTGGCTTTCTTTGTATTGATATTGAATAAATAAATAAAAAATAATTATATTGAAGTAGGCTGACAGAATACTGCCATGGAAGTCTTCAAACGTCTCTAAATCGCCTCTAGGAAGATAATCATCAGAAACGACAAATAAATCAAATACGCCATATCTAAAAAGGCATTTAAGTTCATTCGGTTTAAAAGCCAACTTTAAACTTCTGCAAATTAAATGAGATACTTTTAGTTGACTCGAAGTTGTCATTAAAAGATATCAAATGTAGGCGGGGAACCAAGAAATGTTTAGAGCATGAGAAATATTAGACAAAATAATAACAACAAATCATTAACAATATTTCAATCATTAAGTTTATCAATAAAGGCACAAAAATAATATTAAGTACATAAGTAAATACCGAGTCATCAGACTCATCGCACAGCAACCTGTATTAAAAGTAACTTTTCCACTCTTGTTCACCAAATCAGCACACCCTGCAGCATCATTATTAATCTCCTTGCCGCCCAGCATCATCAGCTTAACTTTAGGCTTACTAGATTTTAACAACTTAAGCTTTAAAATTATTTTGTACTTTTGAAGTCCCCTGAATAAAGAATTTAATTTTCAAGTAGCAGGTGATTCAGTTAAACCCGAACATTGAACGTGGTATTAATGTCACTGCTTACTTCATTACCGTTCAGTTTGATCAAGTCAGATACCATTAGAGACTTGGTCCGGAAGTAATTCTGCATAATACCATAACGCACATACACTCTATTGAATTTAACTAAAATATACTTTTTTTCACTAATATAGCAGACATGATTGATATCAAGAGCGGTGACAGGGACATCATCAATAGTGTCCAACTCAATACTTGGTTGAGTCAAACTGTCTAAACCCTTAGGCAGGACATTTATTACAATATCAGCACTGTTTAAGTTGAGTTAATCAGGTTTATCTCTTTCCGGCAATCAGCAACTATCCAGATTAGCTATATAAGAATATATTTAAACAATCTACCCGAATTCGACAGAAGCTATACTCTTTTAACGATAATAAAAAACACATTTCGATTGTAAAACACTCGATATCGAATGCCGTGATTTGGTCCCAGGCCATTAATGAAAATTGCCATTTTATTCTTCATGTCAACAATACCATTTATTGCTGCTTGTACTGTGCTCCGCTCTTCATCACTTTTTTAACCAAGTTATTAATTTTTGAGACTAACGGCCAGTTCCACAATCTCCGGTCATCCTACAGTTAGAGCTAACCTACAGTTATAGCTGTCTAATTGTATGAAATTTTTATTTTTATCTGTGAGTTAGCGGAGGTTGTGAAATTGGGGGTTAAGCTGTTTAAATCATTCCGTGAGGACACTTCGGAGTCATTGGGGTTAGAGTTACTCTTACAAGACGAGCACACAAAAGCAAGTGATGGGTTTGCAATTAGGACGTCACATTGTTCATTTTAGGTGCAAGCGGCATGCACCCACAAATCACAGCAACGTCATTTAATACAACCTTTGGATTTACAAATATTGTTGGAACATATTGTGCTCTTCATATCCGGCATTTTAGCAGTAGTTTGCCAAAATTACATCACTGTTTTCCAATTACAAATGCACAGCAGCTTAGCAAAACAACAATATAAGAAAGAAGCAGCAGCAACAATCAACCAACAAAAAATCAATCAGTTTTCACAGGATCGCCGTAAAATGATAATTTTGCAGCGTCAATGAGGCAGAAACTTGACGAACAGATGAAGCAGTGTGTAAATGAATTCCAAGCCATGATTGACGATGTCGAAAGCGGCTTTCGCACCGAATTTATTGAGGTCCTGCGCAAGGTCAAGTCTGATGTTGTGGCCTGTCTACAGAAAATATCTAGTGTCGAAAAGGATTTGATGACCAGTGACTCCCACGCGTTAGCCAATTGGGTTCACCCTATATATACGGTAATTGTACATGTCCAGAGCCATAGCATTGGGCAAAATTATCTTATCGATGGATTACTTCCCAATTAGACTAAATTATCCCGAGTTTTTTGGAGCCAAAAGGTTACTTCGCTGATATTAGCAACCATCGTTGAAGCATATGGTGTACAAAAATTAATGTTGCCATTTCTGGTGATACAGGTTTAATTAATGAGATAAGTAAACAAATCACAAAACAATTACTTACGATGTTGCAGATATTTTCGTTAGGACCACACTTCTAAGAGGTCTATGAGATTTGGAAAAGTAGACACGGAAAGAAATTGCTAGTCCATCGCTATCACAAGTTCTTTGTATGGACAGCATATATTTAGTTTACTTTTGTAGCCGTATTAAAGCAGAGGGTTTTAATAAGACACTGCTTGCTGAGAATCATGAAAACAACCAGAAATAAGACTTACACAATCATAGAGAAATTTGCAATTTGTGTACGCTTACCTGTTGCAACTTGATTAATTGATCCTCCAAGGCATACACAATATCGCCTTTTTTTCTTTAGCCATTTATAAGTGTTGTCGAAGCTATCCCGGAACCGTTTTACTTATTAAAATCATTTGCATTATCTTCGCGGAATGCTTTTTCAATGCGAATTCACAAACAGAACGAAAATTTCAATCCTATTCAATTTGTTCGGCGTAAAATATTTTACTCTTCAAAGGGTGTTACTTAAATAGCCGGCGTCGGCGCACGATGTCTGTCAAAGAGGGCAATCTTGAATGCTAGTGAAATCATATTACGTCTGCCAATATTTTTTGATATGCGAAATAAACATTTTATATGAGATTTTGTCATCTGCGCAAATATGAATATATGTGTAACTTATCGCAAGCACATTTTAATGGAAAAAATTGGTTTCAGTGGTAAGGAATATAAATTAAACGATTTTTTTTTAATTTTCTTTTTTCCGCCATAAAGCATGTCTATGTCCCGATCCACACGGGGCAATTCGGTGTTTGTTGGAAATAAAGGCAGCAGTGCGAATGAAAAACACAAAACGGATTGCCAGTACAAGAAACTACTTTCCCCATTGTTCAGATTCACACTAGGCAACTTTTCCAAGCAAGTGTCAAAGTTTGTAGGAGAGAGCTCTTTCCGCCCGCCTCTCTCTCCATCAAACTTTGACTCTTGCTTGGAAAAAGTTACCGAGTGTGAATCTGAACATTATCTTCCGTATGCCTCTATGTCCAGATTCACTCCCGGCAACATTTTCCAAGCAAGTGTCAAAGTTTGACAGAGAGAGAGACGCCGAATTCTGCGTGTGTTAAGGTTTCTATATTCGTCCCCATTTACACGAGGCAATTTTATCAGCGGTTTAATGGTGTTTGTAGGGGAGGCAGTTGGAAAGGGAGGGGTAAAAACTCTCTTACTCGATTGAACGTTTTGTTTTTCATTCGCACTTTGAAACAACAACAATACACACAGTAATAGCCGTGGAAACCGTATAAAAATCGTCTGCACAGAATGATACAATCTTGCGAAATTTTCTCTTAATACTCACCCTAAGCCTTTAGGAATTCTCTCGCTTTTTTTAACTTTTTTTGCATACACAATACTTAGTCCTAGATCACACGAGGCAATTTCTTCCAAGCGGAAAGTGCTCTCTGTATCTCTCCTACAAACTTTTAAGGACCAACTATAATATGCATAAGCTAGCTTAAGCAACTGTTCGAATGCATGAAATCGTATGTGCCAAACTATAATGTACTTAAGTGAACTTTTCGTTAAGTTCTCTCAGTTCCCATTTGCTTAAGCAGGGTGCGAAACATAACGCACATTCCGTACGGAATTGCTTATGCATATTATAGTTGGGCCTTTACACTCGCTTGAAATAAAATTGCCTTGTTTGAATCAGACTTTATAAACATTTTTACAAATCGCACATAAAATATTAATGTTTAGCTTTGGTTTCATTAAAATATAAAAAATTAGAAACTAAAATCTAAACAATAGATTAATTTTAATTGTATGTCCGGAACTAAGATTTTGAAATCGTCAAATCATATTCGTTATCGATTTGTGTTTTACTTTTTGCAGTTTTAATCGACTCCTATTTCCAATATTTTTAAAATCCAATGAAAAAATAAAAATATTGAGAACCGTAACTCGAAAACAGATATCGCCGAATAATTATTTAATTTGTTTTTATATATACTTTTCTCATCGCACGAATGACCTTAACCTTTTTGATTTTCAATGGTAGCTGAACTTTATCATGTAAATTATTGCAACTTTTGTCTTATTTTCACATATTTTGATTAACAGCAAAAATTTTCAGCAAACTGCAAATTTTTCAGCAGTGCGTTTGCTAATGCAAAACTGCAAACTTTTTGCTATTACAGCAGAAAATGTGCTGTATTAGCAGAAAAAATTTTTGCTAAAAATTAGCAGACGTTGTTTGTTATTAACAGCAAACAATTTTTTTTGGGTGTACATACCATATTTGAAGTCAATCGGTTACTTCTTTCGAGAGTTATCGTGCGCACCAGCTGTACACAGTAGTGGAGTATCTTACAATACATGTATAATTGGCCTTTTTGGCTTTCTTTGTATTGATATTGAATAAATAAATAAAAAATAATTATATTGAAGTAGGCTGACAGAATACTGCCATGGAAGTCTTCAAACGTCTCTAAATCGCCTCTAGGAAGATAATCATCAGAAACGACAAATAAATCAAATACGCCATATCTAAAAAGGCATTTAAGTTCATTCGGTTTAAAAGCCAACTTTAAACTTCTGCAAATTAAATGAGATACTTTTAGTTGACTCGAAGTTGTCATTAAAAGACATCAAATGTAGGCGGGGAACCAAGAAATGTTTAGAGCATGAGAAATATTAGACAAAATAATAACAACAAATCATTAACAATATTTCAATCATTAAGTTTATCAATAAAGGCACAAAAATAATATTAAGTACATAAGTAAATACCGAGTCATCAGACTCATCGCACAGCAACCTGTATTAAAAGTAACTTTTCCACTCTTGTTCACCAAATCAGCACACCCTGCAGCATCATTATTAATCTCCTTGCCGCCCAGCATCATCAGCTTAACTTTAGGCTTACTAGATTTTAACAACTTAAGCTTTAAAATTATTTTGTACTTTTGAAGTCCCCTGAATAAAGAATTTAATTTTCAAGTAGCAGGTGATTCAGGTAAACCCGAACATTGAACGTGGTATTAATGTCACTGCTTACTTCATTACCGTTCAGTTTGATCAAGTCAGATACCATTAGAGACTTGGTCCGGAAGTAATTCTGCATAATACCATAACGCACATACACTCTATTGAATTTAACTAAAATAGACTTTTTTTCACTAATATAGCAGACATGATTGATATCAAGAGCGGTGACAGGGACATCATCAATAGTGTCCAACTCAATACTTGGTTGAGTCAAACTGTCTAAACCCTTAGGCAGGACATTTATTACAATATCAGCACTGTTTAAGTTGAGTTAATCAGGTTTATCTCTTTCCGGCAATCAGCAACTATCCAGATTAGCTATATAAGAATATATTTAAACAATCTACCCGAATTCGACAGAAGCTATACTCTTTTAACGATAATAAAAAACACATTTCGATTGTAAAACACTCGATATCGAATGCCGTGATTTGGTCCCAGGCCATTAATGAAAATTGCCATTTTATTCTTCATGTCAACAATACCATTTATTGCTGCTTGTACTGTGCTCCGCTCTTCATCACTTTTTTAACCAAGTTATTAATTTTTGAGACTAACGGCCAGTTCCACAATCTCCGGTCATCCTACAGTTAGAGCTAACCTACAGTTATAGCTGTCTAATTGTATGAAATTTTTATTTTTATCTGTGAGTTAGCGGAGGTTGTGAAATTGGGGGTTAAGCTGTTTAAATCATTCCGTGAGGACACTTCGGAGTCATTGGGGTTAGAGTTACTCTTACAAGACGAGCACACAAAAGCAAGTGATGGGTTTGCAATTAGGACGTCACATTGTTCATTTTAGGTGCAAGCGGCATGCACCCACAAATCACAGCAACGTCATTTAATACAACCTTTGGATTTACAAATATTGTTGGAACATATTGTGCTCTTCATATCCGGCATTTTAGCAGTAGTTTGCCAAAATTACATCACTGTTTTCCAATTACAAATGCACAGCAGCTTAGCAAAACAACAATATAAGAAAGAAGCAGCAGCAACAATCAACCAACAAAAAATCAATCAGTTTTCACAGGATCGCCGTAAAATGATAATTTTGCAGCGTCAATGAGGCAGAAACTTGACGAACAGATGAAGCAGTGTGTAAATGAATTCCAAGCCATGATTGACGATGTCGAAAGCGGCTTTCGCACCGAATTTATTGAGGTCCTGCGCAAGGTCAAGTCTGATGTTGTGGCCTGTCTACAGAAAATATCTAGTGTCGAAAAGGATTTGATGACCAGTGACTCCCACGCGTTAGCCAATTGGGTTCACCCTATATATACGGTAATTGTACATGTCCAGAGCCATAGCATTGGGCAAAATTATCTTATCGATGGATTACTTCCCAATTAGACTAAATTATCCCGAGTTTTTTGGAGCCAAAAGGTTACTTCGCTGATATTAGCAACCATCGTTGAAGCATATGGTGTACAAAAATTAATGTTGCCATTTCTGGTGATACAGGTTTAATTAATGAGATAAGTAAACAAATCACAAAACAATTACTTACGATGTTGCAGATATTTTCGTTAGGACCACACTTCTAAGAGGTCTATGAGATTTGGAAAAGTAGACACGGAAAGAAATTGCTAGTCCATCGCTATCACAAGTTCTTTGTATGGACAGCATATATTTAGTTTACTTTTGTAGCCGTATTAAAGCAGAGGGTTTTAATAAGACACTGCTTGCTGAGAATCATGAAAACAACCAGAAATAAGACTTACACAATCATAGAGAAATTTGCAATTTGTGTACGCTTACCTGTTGCAACTTGATTAATTGATCCTCCAAGGCATACACAATATCGCCTTTTTTTCTTTAGCCATTTATAAGTGTTGTCGAAGCTATCCCGGAACCGTTTTACTTATTAAAATCATTTGCATTATCTTCGCGGAATGCTTTTTCAATGCGAATTCACAAACAGAACGAAAATTTCAATCCTATTCAATTTGTTCGGCGTAAAATATTTTACTCTTCAAAGGGTGTTACTTAAATAGCCGGCGTCGGCGCACGATGTCTGTCAAAGAGGGCAATCTTGAATGCTAGTGAAATCATATTACGTCTGCCAATATTTTTTGATATGCGAAATAAACATTTTATATGAGATTTTGTCATCTGCGCAAATATGAATATATGTGTAACTTATCGCAAGCACATTTTAATGGAAAAAATTGGTTTCAGTGGTAAGGAATATAAATTAAACGATTTTTTTTTAATTTTCTTTTTTCCGCCATAAAGCATGTCTATGTCCCGATTCACACGGGGCAATTCGGTGTTTGTTGGAAATAAAGGCAGCAGTGCGAATGAAAAACACAAAACGGATTGCCAGTACAAGAAACTACTTTCCCAATGACAATTGAATACTATAGACGTCGCATGGAGTTTGACAATTCTTTTAGTTTGTCTGCATATTGAAGATGGCGCTTTGTCTGGCTAAACTGTAAAGAGAGCGTTCGGCAAAGAGAGGAGATTTACTTTTATTTACTCTGCAAAGAGAGAAAAGATTTTCATCATTAATTTTGTTATATTCCAACTTCAAAACATTCAACTACAAAACAAACTGAACTTCAAAACATTCAACTACAAAACAAACTGAAAAACTCACTCCCTTCTCAGAAATTATTTGAGAGTACAAAAAGTCTGCATGTTTTGAAAGAGAAATAATTGAGAGAGGAATTCGAGAATGAGAGAAAGGCTGCTCGGACGCCACCTGGCGGATGAAGTCTGTAAATACCATGCGACGTCTATAGTATTCAATTGTCATTGACTTTCGCCATTGTTCAGATTCACACTAGGCAACTTTTCCAAGCAAGTGTCAAAGTTTGTAGGAGAGAGCTCTTTCCGCCCGCCTCTCTCTCCATCAAACTTTGACTCTTGCTTGGAAAGAGTTACCGAGTGTGAATCTGAACATTATCTTCCGTATGCCTCTATGTCCAGATTCACTCCCGGCAACATTTTCCAAGCAAGTGTCAAAGTTTGACAGAGAGAGAGACGCCGAATTCTGCGTGTGTTAAGGTTTCTATATTCGTCCCCATTTACACGAGGCAATTTTATCAGCGGTTTAATGGTGTTTGTAGGGGAGGCAGTTGGAAAGGGAGGGGTAAAAACTCTCTTACTCGATTGAACGTTTTGTTTTTCATTCGCACTTTGAAACAACAACAATACACACAGTAATAGCCGTGGAAACCGTATAAAAATCGCCTGCACAGAATGATACAATCTTGCGAAATTTTCTCTTAATACTCACCCTAAGCCTTTAGGAATTCTCTCGCTTTTTTTAACTTTTTTTGCATACACAATACTTAGTCCTAGATCACACGAGGCAATTTCTTCCAAGCGGAAAGTGCTCTCTGTATCTCTCCTACAAACTTTTAAGGACCAACTATAATATGCATAAGCTAGCTTAAGCAACTGTTCGAATGCATGAAATCGTATGTGCCAAACTATAATGTACTTAAGTGAACTTTTCGTTAAGTTCTCTCAGTTCCCATTTGCTTAAGCAGGGTGCGAAACATAACGCACATTCCGTACGGAATTGCTTATGCATATTATAGTTGGGCCTTTACACTCGCTTGAAATAAAATTGCCTTGTTTGAATCAGACTTTATAAACATTTTTACAAATCGCACATAAAATATTAATGTTTAGCTTTGGTTTCATTAAAATATAAAAAATTAGAAACTAAAATCTAAACAATAGATTAATTTTAATTGTATGTCCGGAACTAAGATTTTAAAATCGTCAAATCATATTCGTTATCGATTTGTGTTTTACTTTTTGCAGTTTTAATCGACTCCTATTTCCAATATTTTTAAAATCCAATGAAAAAATAAAAATATTGAGAACCGTAACTCGAAAACAGATATCGCCGAATAATTATTTAATTTGTTTTTATATATACTTTTCTCATCGCACGAATGACCTTAACCTTTTTGATTTTCAATGGTAGCTGAACTTTATCATGTAAATTATTGCAACTTTTGTCTTATTTTCACATATTTTGATTAACAGCAAAAATTTTCAGCAAACTGCAAATTTTTCAGCAGTGCGTTTGCTAATGCAAAACTGCAAACTTTTTGCTATTACAGCAGAAAATGTGCTGTATTAGCAGAAAAAATTTTTGCTAAAAATTAGCAGACGTTGTTTGTTATTAACAGCAAACAATTTTTTTTGGGTGTACATACCATATTTGAAGTCAATCGGTTACTTCTTTCGAGAGTTATCGTGCGCACCAGCCAGCAGACAGACGGACGGACATTGCTCATTCGACTTAAAATGACCCAAAACGGATATCCGCCGAACATACTTAGGGTTTTAGGTCACTCCTTCGATGTGTTACACTTTTGGCTCGTAGCAAATGATATACACCCTCCTCTCTAGGGCGAGGGGATAAAAATTTTATTCTTTCCAATGGAAGTTCCAGTTTTCATCTGTCAACACCAGCATTGCCAAGACCGAGATATAAATAGCAACCCTCGTATGGCTGGGGAGTCATTTTTAAATCTTTAATTATTTTTGTGAACTATTTACAATAATACATTTTACGAGTAGTTTAATAAGTTTATTAATGCTGTACACAGTAGTGGAGTATCTTACAATACATGTATAATTGGCCTTTTTGGCTTTCTTTGTATTGATATTGAATAAATAAATAAAAAATAATTATATTGAAGTAGGCTGACAGAATACTGCCATGGAAGTCTTCAAACGTCTCTAAATCGCCTCTAGGAAGATAATCATCAGAAACGACAAATAAATCAAATACGCCATATCTAAAAAGGCATTTAAGTTCATTCGGTTTAAAAGCCAACTTTAAACTTCTGCAAATTAAATGAGATACTTTTAGTTGACTCGAAGTTGTCATTAAAAGACATCAAATGTAGGCGGGGAACCAAGAAATGTTTAGAGCATGAGAAATATTAGACAAAATAATAACATAACAAATCATTAACAATATTTCAATCATTAAGTTTATCAATAAAGGCACAAAATAATATTAAGTACATAAGTAAATACCGAGTCATCAGACTCATCGCACAGCAACCTGTATTAAAAGTAACTTTTCCACTCTTGTTCACCAAATCAGCACACCCTGCAGCATCATTATTAATCTCCTTGCCGCCCAGCATCATCAGCTTAACTTTAGGCTTATTAGATTTTAACAACTTAAGCTTTAAAATTATTTTGTACTTTTGAAGTCCCCTGAATAAAGAATTTAATTTTCAAGTAGCAGGTGATTCAGGTAAACCCGATCATTGAACGTGGTATTAATGTCACTGCTTACTTCATTACCGTTCAGTTTGATCAAGTCAGATACCATTAGAGACTTGGTCCGGAAGTAATTCCGTTCCGTGAGAACACTTCGGAGTCATTGGGGTTAGAGTTACTCTTACAAGACGAGCACACAAAAGCAAGTGATGGGTTTGCAATTAGGACGTCACATTGTTCATTTTAGGTGCAAGCGGCATGCACCCACAAATCACAGCAACGTCATTTAATACAACCTTTGGATTTACAAATATTGTTGGAACATATTGTGCTCTTCATATCCGGCATTTTAGCAGTAGTTTGCCAAAATTACATCACTGTTTTCCAATTACAAATACACAGCAGCTTAGCAAAACAACAATATAAGAAAGAAGCAGCAGCAACAATCAACCAACAAAAAATCAATCAGTTTTCACAGGATCGCCGTAAAATGATAATTTTGCAGCGTCAATGAGGCAGAAACTTGACGAACAGATGAAGCAGTGTGTAAATGAATTCCAAGCCATGATTGACGATGTCGAAAGCGGCTTTCGCACCGAATTTATTGAGGTCCTGCGCAAGGTCAAGTCTGATGTTGTGGCCTGTCTACAGAAAATATCTAGTGTCGAAAAGGATTTGAAAGACAAAATAAAGGATATTGAGTTTGAGAACTGCGTTCGCCAAAGACGTCTTAACAGAGCTGATATATTAATAAATGGCTTACCAAATGGCATTGTTGATCTTCGTGGACATGTTGTAAAAATAGCCAGGCTTTGCAATGTTCAAATTGTGCATGCAGATGTTCAGCACTGTTGCTATATCTTTGGTGGTAAAACAGTTTTGGTAAAGTTCAATTCAGTGCACACAAGAGATCTAATTATGGCGAATTATTCCCGGTTAAGACCTATGCGCCTAAATTATGTCATTGATTCGGAAGTGCAATCCCGGGTGTACTTAAATGACCACCTCACCCCTCCTGCCACTAAGCTTGTTAATATTTGCCGTAAGTTGCGGCAGCAAAAGCGTATTTTAAAATATGACCTAATTAATGGAGACGTACCAAAAGTTCGAATTACTCTAGAAAATGGCTTAGTAAAAATCTTTGATTCCGAGGAATGTAGTACAGCGTTTGTGATACCTGAGATGCGGTCAGGTGACGGTGGAGGCACTTCTCAGGCCGCTAATGTGTAGGACAATTATGGTCCTTACTGATATACGTATTTAATTAAATAAATTTTTCTATGAATAGTTGTAATCTAGGGTCTGTTGCCTGCGATAATGTTTTTTTACGTTCTTCGTTAAGTGCGATAAGCAATAATTTAAATATTGGACATTTTAATTGTCGTAGCTTTAACCTTTCAGATAGGTCTTCAAAACTTTCTGAAATCAGAAATGTGGTGGAGGATAGTTTGTTGATTTGGGGGCGTCAAATTCTTGTTGGGATTGTGAATCTTCCTCATGGTGATTTCCAAGCTTTTGAAAATGATGTATCGGACCTATTGGTGCGATATTCTGAGGTGATGATCATGGGGGATTTTAATAACGACCTCTTTGATTTTGCGACTTCCATGAATATTAGAGAATTGTGTGGGAGGTTGAATTTAATATTCGTCACAATTCTGTTCCTACACATTATAGTGTAGTACACAATACAACATCTTTATTGGACTATTTTCTGGTTAGCAATGAAGCGTCCGTGATTGCGTCAAACCAATTTATCTGCCCTGGTATATCAGAACACTCATTCATTTTTTTGTCGTTGGATATCTCAGTCGGATGTCAGAATCAGTTCTATGAATATAGACTATGATGCAGTATGTAGGGAGACCTTGGAAGACACAGTTTCATCATTGGATTTTTCAATTTTGTACTCCACGAATGATGTGGATTTTCAATGGAGTAGTTTTGAATCTTGCCTTTCTTCAGTACTGTCGATTTTTCCTTTGAGGCGCAGAATGATACGTGAACGGGACGATAGTTGGTATAAGTCTCCTCGCGTTTCCTACTATATTTCCATACGCAACGTAGCCTTTACAGCATATATGGAGAATAGATCAAGAGCTAATTGGAGTATTTTTTGCAGAGCGAGAAACAAAGCCAAATCTGTTGTGCGACAAGCTAAAAAGCAAGCTCATGCATCCATGTTTGAAGTTAATAGGAGTAGTAAGGATTTGTGAAGATTGATTAAATCTAATGGATTGTCTAATTCGAAGCCTTACGACTGTAGGTTAGGTTAGGTTAGGTTGAAGAGAGGAGACGATTAAACGTCTCATGTCCATGGACATACACTTAAGCCAGTGGTTCGGCCTGTTGTGCGCTCCTTACTTATGATCTTTTTATACCTCACGAGTTACAGAAAATCGGTACTAGACACGAATTTTCTCAGTATCTTCCAGTCATATTCTCTGATATGAGTCAAGTCTGGTAATATTTCGGACCCGAAATGTTGGGATCTTGCATGTGTGAAAGCCGGGTAGTGACACAGAAAATGTTCCATCGTTTCGATGTTTCCTCTGCATGCCCTGCATTCGTCGCTTTCTGCTAGTCCTATGCGATGAAGATGTGCTTGTAAGCTTGAGTGTGCCGTTAGAACACTCGTCATCTTATTAATATCGATCTTGTTTAGTTTCAGAAGACTTCTTGTTTTCTTTTCATTTGGGTCACCCCACAGTCCCCATTTAAACCTATAGCTCTTCTGCACAACGACCAACATCTGTGTGCCTTTGTAACTCTTTCTTCAAGATGATCTTTCCAGTACAGTTTCTGATCCAATATTACTCCCAAGTATTTTACCTTTTTAGTTATAGCAATTGTCTTATTCAGGAATCGAGGCGGGGTAAAACGTGGGATCTTCGTTTTCCTTGTAAATAGACATATTTCTGTTTTGTCTGGGTTAACATTTAATCCCATTGGTTGTGCCCAGTTATATGCTATGTTAAGTGCCTCTTCAGCTCTTCTGCATAATAGATTTGGATGAAAGCCCCTTAGAAGTATTACAACGTCGTCTGCATAACAGACTGGTTTAAGTCCTTCATTGGTGAGGGCTTTTAGGAGACTGTGTATCGTCGTAAGTCATAGAAGAGGCGATAAAATGACCCCTGAGGTATACCACGATTTACCTTGTCTCTAGTTTTTACGTCATATGACCCACAAATAATCCACCTATTCCTTAGCATATTGTTGATCCACGCCTGGTCAACCTGAAACTCGTCTAAGGACTGGATAAGTGTATCGGTCTGTACATTGTTAAATGCGCCCTCAATGTCTATGCAAACAGCAGGTGTATACATTTCTTTACTAAAGGACTCTTCTATGTGGTGCACTACCTCATGCAGAGCTGTTTCCACTGATCTTCCTTTGACATAGGCGTGTTGTTTGAATTTTAGCCTGTCATCCGCTATTTTACCTTTGACCATGTTATCAATTATTCGCTCCATTGTTTTTAACAGGAAAGAAGTAAGGCTAATGGGTCGATAAGCCTTTGGGGTCGTATAACTCGCCTTGCCAGGCTTTGGTATGAAGACCACCCTTGATTCCTGCCAGTTTTTTGGGGTATACGAATGGGTTAGGCATGCAGTGAACACTCCAGCCAGATGAGTTGCTACCAGATCCACCTCATTCTGCAGAAGTGCTGGAAATATTCCATCCGGTCCCGCAGCCTTAAAGGGAGAGAAACTTTTTATCGCTTCTTTAACCATACCATCTGTTATATCCGTAATAGGTACTTGATGCAATACATTTTCATTCTGTAACTGTTCCTCTGTCGGTTCAGCATTACCAGTCGGAAAATGAGTTTTCATCAAGAGCCTTACGGTATCCTCTATAGTTTCCATCCTTTTACCCGTTTCATCCACCAGTGTTTCGGTTTGGACATGAGTTTTTGAGAGGAACTTTTTCATTTTAGACATGCTGTTAACGCTGTCTACATGTTCACAGAAAAGCCTCCAGGAGTTACGTTTCGCCGATCTAACGATTTTATTGTATTCTTTGAGTCTTCTGTGGTAGTCGTCCCAATATACTGATTGGTTTTTACGTCGAGCTCTGTTGTAAAGTCTGCGGACATCTTTGCCAATCGAGCGAATTTGTCCTGTCATCCAGGGTTTCTCGAAGGCAGATTTCCTTTCTCGAAGTGGGCAACTATCTTCGAAAATAAAACATACGAAAACGTATGTTTTATTTTCTCTGGAGAGAAAATAAAACATACGTTTTTATGGCACAGAATACAAGTCCTTGGACGAATACCTGTGTTAGCGTAGAAAAGGTTATAGTTCACATGGTTTAATCCAGTAACCTTGTTGCTAGTTGTCCATGGTTCCTGGATCAAAGCAATATGAACCCTGCCTTTATTTATGATGTCCATCAGAGCGTTGGATGCTGTCTCGCTCCGGTGGGGGTTTATCTGGATGACCTCAATCATTGTCATTCCAGTAAATGTTTCTTTTGGGAGTCAATCATATCTGGTGGCACCCCCTCATTATTTGGTAGTGGGTCATTCTCCTCCTTTCGTTCACTACCTATTACACCATCTTCCAGTCGACAATTTTGGGAGGCGGTGTTATTTTTTGTCGCTCCCTCATATTTGCCATTCTCAGCAGAGAAAACAGATGACCGCTGCTAAGTCCTCTGTTTAGTGGTCCGCTTTATGTATGCATGTGCGTGTGGTTATGCGCGTCTATCTAAACAATTTGCATTATGTTTTTGGCGCATATATCTGGTTACGCACATAATGTATCGTTGATATGCCTGCAAAACCATGTTAATGTATAATATCGAAAAAATATGGAATTTACTTTAGAACAAATAGCCAAATAAAACGGTCGAATATTTTGGAAATTGCAAAATTTCGTGTCGCTTTTTTTTCGCTTCGTTTCGCAAATTAAATAGCCAGTAAAAAAGCTTACTGGTTCAAACATTGGTGACCACGACGTGATCCGAGGTGATATAATTCGATCTCACTGCAATTAATATTATCAATTCGGATAATAGTAAATTGTAAAAATATTGTCATTTGGATAATATTTTACTTGGTATCACAGCAAAGAATATTATCATTCGGATAATATTAAATTTGACGGGATATAGTTCGGTATCGCTTTAGAAATATTATCAAATCGGATAGTATTAAATTCGTCGTGGTATAATTCGGTATCACTTTTAGCAATATTTTCAATTCGGAAAGTATAAAATCGTCCCGTGCTCTATTTCGGTAAAAATTAGATCGGGTTTTAAATAATGGCAAGTGAGCAAATCAACAACAGCAGTGATGTAGCAGATAGTCCAAACAATCTGCACCCATACAGGACTAAAGTGGCAGCAATGATGAGGCATCTTTCGGAATTAAAGCTGTCTCTCACATCTGAGAAGTTAGAGGGCTACGATGACGCCGATGTGTCTGCCTGGCTCGAATACGTCGAGCAAGTTTACGCTTCATTCGACGAGGCGCAGTCAGTGCTGGAGTGGAGGGAAACCGGTGAGTTGGAGGGCTCCGTGAGAATGAATTTCGTGTCGCTGTACCTTGACGTAAAAGCAAGGTTACGTCGTCAGTTGAGCTCGATACAAAAGGGAGATGCACATACTCGTTCGTCAATGTTGCGGCAGCTTTCGATCGACAGGACGCCATTTTGCGAAGCACCATCGCCTTCGCGCAAAACCAGGCTCCCGGAAATACAGCTGCCGCAATTTAGTGACGCCTATGAGGACTGGACAAATTTCCATACCCCTTTCTCTACGGTGATTGACGAGAACGGCGATTGAGGTGACCTCGGAAAGTTTCATCATCTCCGCTCCAGCCTGACAGGTCTTGCTCTAGACACAATATCATCCCTGGAAATCAATAATCGAAATTACAGAGATGTTTTAAATTTGTTAAAAAATAAATTCGGTAACAAATTTCTTAATTTTCAGAATCAAGTGATGGACATTTTTTCGTGGAATAATGTGTGCGGCGTTTCGAGCTTGGACTTTGATGTCCAACACCCCACCATCTTGCCTAAACTACATTCCTTTGCTGCATCTATGGTGATGCATCCTCGTATTAAAAATGTCGCATTCCGTTTCGCAATTTTCGCTGCAAAATATGTTTTGCAAAATGAAGCTGAGATTGAGTCAGCACATCATACCATCCGATCGAGTGAAACCAATTCGGGCATTTCACACCACTGGGATCGATTTTTGCGGTCGATTTTTCTACAAATCCGTGATGAGGAGCCGCCCCCCCTTCAAAATGCTATGTGCAAACATTCGTATGCTATTTGTCGAAGGCTGGCCCACTAATGACAGTGTGCCGTTTGAATATTTGATGTTGTTGAAGTCCCTAGCCCTTCAACGGGGGGAGGATGTTAACCGCGGCCTTCTGATCCGGCCCTGCTGGGAGCAAAGGCCTGCTTCTTCTTCACGTCAAATTGCATTGTCTTTATTTAATGTACTAGTCTTCTGCGTTTCAACGTTTAAGCGGCGCTCATATTTGCTGCGTATTTGTATATTAGTGTATTTGTCTAATATTTTCTATTTAATGCATGGGCATATGAGCGCTGGCTGCGTTGATGTTGCTCTTTCGCATTTCGTCTCGTTCTTGCACTCATATTTATACATACATACATGCATGCATATTTGCCATTCTCAGCAGAGAAAACAGATGACCGCTGCTAAGTCCTCTGTTTAGTGGTCCGCTTTATGTATGCATGTGCGTGTGGTTATGTGGCGTCTATCTAAACAATTTGCATTATGTTTTTGGCGCACATATCTGGTTACGCACATAATGTATCGTTGATATGCTTGCAAAACCAGGCTAATGTATAATATCGAAAAAATATGGAATTTACTTTAGAACAAATAGCCAAATAAAACGGTCGAATATTTTGGAAATTGCAAAATTTCGTGTCGCTTTTTTTTTTTGCTTCGTTTCGCAAATTAAATAGCCAGTAAAAAGCTTACTGGTTCAAACAAATCGTTTTGTGGCTCTTTTTATTTTGATCACCACCTTTGCTGGGAACTTCCTGCAAAAGTGGGAACTTCCTACGACTGTAATTTAAATGTTGAATTCTCAATATTGCGTTTCGTGGAAACCATTTAGAAGAACCTGGTAACATTCTTGATTTTAGAGCGCTGGGGAACAATAACGGAGTTTTTCTTTCCATTGCATAGATTTGTGGGAGTTGGATAAAGCTTTTCACGCCGTGAAATCAAATGCTGCTGGTTTGGATGGATTCACTTTAAAATTTCTCAAAATTATATACCCACTTGTGTCTTGCCATTTTCTGAAACTTGTGAACACCATCTTGCTTACGTCGTCATTTCCTTCTGGTTGGAAAGAAGCAAAAATAGTACATGTAAAAAGGAAAGACTCTACTCAGGCTTTAACTGATTACCGTCCTATTTCGATTTTGCCCATTTTTTCAAAAGTAGTTGAGCATGAGCACAATATGTTTCATGATGCTCAGTGTGGTTTTAGAGCCAAAAGAAGCACTTCTTCATTGTTGTCGGGTTTAACGGACTCCATTCGAGCCAATTTCGGTGGCGGTAGATTTGGAATTCTTTTGTCACTAGATCTTGAGAAAGCCTTTGATAGAGTGGATTACTCCACTTTGTTGAATAAGTTGTATAACTTATATGGGCTTATATGGGTTCTCGAGTAGTGCGTGTGTCCTGTTGAATTCTTACCTTACTGGTAGACGCCAATTAGTTAGCATTAATGGTAGGAGTAGTAGTGTTCTGCCTGTTAAAAGTGGGTACCGCAGGGTTCAGTACTGGGACCTCTACTTTTTATAATCTTTATTAATGACCTTTTCTCCCAGTTACATGTGTGGTGGTGTGTACCATATGCCTTTGCTGACGATATTCAGCTATTTTTTAAAGGCGACTGTCGGTGCTCAATATTTCTGCAATCTAAGATTGATTTGGTTTTCGATACTCTGCATTCGTGGATGTTGCTTAACAAGCTGAACGTGAATCCGTTGAAATCAAAAGCCATTCTTTTTTCCTCTAGCGCCCATAACAACATCCACGTTAAATATAAATGTATTGATATTGAATTTGTCCGCGAGTTACAGTGCTTGGGTGTCCAGCTAGACGATAAATTGAGTTTTGGACAGCACATTAATATGCTAATTTCAAGAATAAATTTTTCGCTGAAAATTCTGTATGGTACCGATTTGTCTTTGCCTCTTTTTGTTAAAGAGAGGCTGGCACATGGATTGCTATTACCCACAGTTCTATACTGTTTAGAAGTGTATTCCGGCACTACACAGGGTAACTTCCATTTGGTACATCTGGATGTAAATAGGTTGGCGCGGTATGTATATGGACTGAACCGGCGTGTTCATGTGACGCCCTATGTAACAAAATTGTTGCGCTGTAATTTTGTTGCATTTGTAAATTTACGGTTACTTCTGTTTTTTATAAACTGATTAAAAGTCAGTCTCCCCTTTTTTTGTGCCAATCGATGGTGTTTTGTCATTCAACTAGGAGAAATCAATTACTTATTCCTAGGGTTGTCCACCTAATGAATGAATCGTTTCTAGTAAGAGTAGCACGACTTTACAATTTATTACCTATTGATATGAACAATTTTAGCACTTCACTCCCTTAAAGTTACGTAAAAATCTTGAATTAATGTTTCTATTTTATGGAACACTTTATAAATTTTTTAGCTATTTAGTTATCCTAAATACTTTTCTGTATACCCAATCTGTATTTTTAATATTTATTCCTTATATAATTACTTAGTTTTAAACAAATCATTATATAGCAATGAGTAGTTTTTTACCCTGGGTTAAAAAGCTTAGTTATATGCATATTGTAATTTATGTTTAATTGGCCAGACGGCTTTAAATTACAAGTTTGTACGAAATAAATGAAATGAAAATTAATGCAACCGAAGTATATTCAAGATATTTCGGAGTTTGCGAAACAAATTTTAATATTTGTGTGAATTTTTAATTATTGATCAACGTAAATCATTAATTAATAAAAAAGAGCGATCAGCCGATTAATAAAACACGTTTAATCAGGCATAGCGTTGACAAATGACATATTCACCCCTGTTCTGCTACTCACTTCACATTCATCTCACTTCTCACCTTTACTTCACCGGACGAATATCGAGGTGTCTGGCAACTGCAGAAAGTACTAACTGCCTACCTTCTGCTTAAATACTGCCTAACGTGTGATTTGCCTTCCATGCCATAGGTTTTCGGCGTGATAGCGACTTTTAGAACACCTCTTTCTTAAGACATTTCACGTGAGATTCTCCAAGTGAATGCCAGAACATACCCGATTGTCCAATGCGTATGTAATATCGCCCATCATATCACCACAACTAACATGGCTTTTTTTGGACGATATGACGCTACGCCGTCGGGGCCTTACTATATTAATAATAAATGCATTAGACTTGGATCCCGAAGGTGCTGGGTTCAATTCCCAGCCAGAACACAGGAAAGTTTAACATCAACATTTCATGTTTTCATGATAATTCGAGTTTCTGCAGCTAAAAATAACTCACCGGGCGCACTACTACTACAGTAACATCTGATCACCCAAGTCAACGGGGAAGCTAAAAATAGACAACACCATGACGACTATTAACAGAAATGCAGCGTTTCTAGTGAAGAATAGAAACGATAATAACATCCATTCCCTGAAATTTACAGACGAATGTTAATTTACAACCGGATAAAATTGAGTAGATGAAAACAACGTAAGGTTCCCGCAATAATCGGATATGTGCCGGAACGAAGTCTGTAACAGAAATAGACTTCAGGATTATCAACTCAGCGTCTCCAAGCTGCTACCACAACAACAATATTAATTTAACGAATCATTTTGTTTATGTTCTGAGTTGGCATTTTGTCTAATAGTCGCGAAACTCCATCTAACCATTGGCCTTTATTCCAGTTGGCGTCGTCACATCATTTTCGTCATATCTATGAAGTTCTAGCTTTGTCATCTTTACGCCAAAACGAATGTTTTTGGTATCCATGAACTAACAAAAACCCTTTTTATAACTTAAAAATATTTAAAAAAATTTCAAAATTCATGAAGTCGTCAATCTAAACAGTGTCGACTAAGAATCGACGTCGACGACGCCAACTGGAATAAGGGCGAATGCTTTTAGAATGATTCGTTTTCCTAAAAGAAATCATCGAGTTAATAATTATTCATAGATTAGAGTTTTTAATTTGACTATTTTTTCAAGTCTTTTTTTATTCATTTCCTAGCAAAATAGTTTTCTTTTGTTCATACATAGGATGAGAACATAATTTTCATTAGATGTGCTTGATTTTAGTGTATTAAAAAAATACATAAGGTGTGGGTTGTTTATTTGTTGTTCAGAAAAAATATATTATTATAATTTGTAAGACACAAGTTAAGAGATTTGTGTGGGACGAAAACGAAGATATTTCAAATATTCTTTTGGTTAAAAAAATGTTGTTTTAAAAAAGTTCAAGCTATGCCGACTTAATTAAGAACAACATTATTTAAAAATGCATAAAAGAAATGGGAGCAAATATTAAAAATAAAATTTATCATAATACGAATGAGGAGGTAGAGAAGGGATTTTTAATAATTGGATGTATTTTTTCCTCGGGTTAATTAAATAAACATATGTTTTAACAAAAATTAATATAAACACGCGTTAATAAATGTAAAGCGAACATGAGTTGTAGAGATAATGTGAATATAGGATGATTTCAAATGGTATAGAGCTTAACAGTAGCCACGATCGGGGACACGTCTTCTGGGGGCACATCTGATGATATCATCAACTCGCAATATCATTTCGGCGGCTTCTGAGGCGGACATAAGTACTTGACGTTTGACGGCAAATGATTCGGTGATGCCCAAGTCTTTCATATCGCCAATTTTGCCCTTGTCCATATCTAAACCAATGGTGGTCTTGCCTTGGGCATGAGAGGCACGTAGTTCGGAGACCAACTGAGCCGAATCATAGCCGGCATTGTCAGCAATAGCTGTGGGCAAAGCCAAAAGGGCACCTATAAACAAAAAAAATGCAGCACGTTAATAATCTCAGTCACTACACCCAATAAATACGAAAATATCTGAACACTTACGTGCAAAGGCTTCCATAGCAATAGCTTCCTTGCCGGCGGTCTCTGCGGCCTTTTTGAAGACGGCATTTGCCATTAAAGCTTCGGAACTGCCACCACCATAAATAACGCGGGATTCCTTGACTGTGGCGGCCAGTACACACAAAGCGTCATGCAATGAACGATCAGCTTCATCCAAAATTTGTTGGGTGGCACCACGTATGACAATGGTACAGGCTTCACCCAATTTAACACCACTGAAACGCATCAAAGTATCCTCACCAATCATCACCTGTTCGATGACATCGCATTCACCCAATTTAACCAAGGCAGGATTATCGAAAGTTGAAACAATTTCACCACCAGTGACCAAAGCCAAACGTTCAATGCCATCAAAGTCGGCATGTTCAATGGCCATGACACCGGCATCGGCAAACAATTGTTCGGGGTAGTTATAGATCAACTGACGATTGATGAATACATTGCAATTGTGGTTGAGAATCTTTTGCACTTTATCCTTCATCTTCTCCTTTTCAGCCATTTCCAAATCTGCTATCTTAGCCAAAGAATCGACTTTAATGGTACTACCGAACACCTTGATTTTATCAGTGTCCATGGGGGTATTAGCAATGAGAATTTTGGCTTTCTCAATCTGAAAGTAATAGTAAACGTAATACGTTGATAAAGTTCTTTTTCGTTTATTAATACAAATTCAGAAATATTTCCTTATTATCAGCTTATAAAGAGGTTCAAAGTTTTTTTGAACACAACTGAAAGTACAGAATTGTTGTGTTATATGTAACTCAAACCTATGACTTTAAGCCCCAATTTTACAACCTCCGGTTATAGCTAACTCACAGTTAAAAAATAAAAATTTCATACAATTTGACAGCTATGACTGTAGAACTGGAATTGGCCGTAAATAAGATATTTATAAATAAAACTAAAAAATACCACAAATTATTCTAGACTTGGATAGATCACGTCTTACGCAATCACTTTATTTTGGTAAATTCACACTACTTGGTATACATTTGATTAAATGGGTCGACGACAAAAGGGCCAAATCATTCTGTTTGAACATATTAGACTATTTGTGATGAAAATCCAATTTGAGGGGATAAAACGTAAAAATATGATGCAGAGAATCGAATATATTAAGGGAATAATCCATAATATGGAATTCAAAAGGAAATGTTAGACTTGTAAATTGAACTAGCAGTTACAATTTAGTGTTTCATTTTAAAAGCAGAAACAGTTGGGAGACTTGGCATGTACAACGAAACCCTATTTTATTTCATTTTTCCTGAGGAGCTCCATGTACCTCGATTTTTGCGTTCGCAACATAGACTAGGCCCCTAATAATCCCCTAACCTTACATGGAGGAGGGTATATATATATCATTTGCTACGGGCCCAAAAGTGTAAACCCTAAGTATGTCCGTCCGCTTGTCTGGCTGTAGCGCACAAAACACCTACATATAAATACTTGAAATTTTGTGCAGTGTTATGCTTTTGTAGTAGCCGTTATTTGCTTCCTTTTGGTACCTCCCACACAAACTGATATTTTGTACCAAAAGTTATCTGCTAATAACTTTAATACCAGGGCACACATATACTTGAAAGTTTGTACAGTGTAATGCTTTAATAGGAATTTTCCCAAATCGCTTTACCCGACTGAACTTTCTTGTTCTATTTTTCGCTAAATCCTGTCTGGCAGTCTGATCTAGCATATGAGGAACCAATAAGAAGACAAGAAACCAGAAGAAAATTGAGGTGGATAGGCCATACGCTTCGAAGGCCGAGCAGCAGCATTGTTCATTTTGAATCTATAATGATGTATCGAAAATGAACAGATGATTAAAAATAAATAAATTATCAGTGCACAAAAAACAAGAAGAGTTAAAAAGATTTGTTTTCATAGTTAGGTTTAAAAATATTAATCTAAGCCGTCTGCAAACAAATCATTTGCGATTCCTTGAATTGTAAAACTCAGTGAAAAGAAAGGTGTTGGCAGATATCATGAAGTCGACATAGTCAACCTTCAGCGAAGTACTCTCCGAAGTATTGATTACATTATATATAGGATACGATACGTTGACACATCTCGGAGCTTGCCAATGAACAGGTTGTGGTTATTAGATGAAAATATATACATATACATATTCATACCTTCATTCAAAACAATGCCAAGTCCAAAAATGTAGTTTTCTGGAGAGGCGATCAAAGGTAGATGATTTTTTAAATTGTGTGGAATTCCTTTATTAATACGAGTCGAATGACCTACATTGTTTTGTGAATAACTTTTATTTGGATTGACGGATGAGCACCAAATTTTAATTGAATATAATTTCGAATATTTAGAAATTTAAAATGCAATCTCTCTAAAAACATTCTAAGCCGACTTAGCATGTCTTAGAATGGAGGTATCGCTATGTATCCAGATATCCGTGGTTTTCTGGAATAAAAACCTATAGCAGATTTCGATTTTGGGATTTTTGCAGAAAATGTTCAGCTAATCATTATCTATCGATCCAGGTATGAGACTCTCAGGTTGTCCACATTTTTCCAACTCTAAAATATGAGCATTTAGTATCAAATGTACTGCGAGAGAAAAAATATTTGGGCTCCTCTGAACATTTTGATTTTTTGAAGTGTATCATACCAACAATTAGTATAGTTATATTCAATATTTTAAGACAAAAATAAACATTTTCACGATGAGTCCGTTCTGTTCGCTAGCAAAAATAAAGTGAACAAATCGAAATGAAAACGGAAAAAATTCCACACAAAAAAATTATTCACGATAGGGGGGATTTTTTCAATTAAGGGAATTATTCAGGGAACAATATTGCCGATTGGAATTTGGTGGAAAGTGAACACATTTTAAGGGAACATTCATTCGCGATAGTGGTGACGTTGGAATTTTTTATAGAAGCCCTGGAATAAATGAAGGGAAAATATATGTTATTTTTGGCCTCTTCTTCTTCTTCTTTGGCCTACTGCTTTTAAATTACTTTAATACAATGAAATTAAATCAACCGTTAGGGAGACACTTTAACAATTCCGTCAATAGCTTTGCTCCTATACCTACTAAATGTTACTAGAACAGAGTATATCAAATGGGTAGTCACGTCCTCCTAGAGAGCCTTTAAGGTATTTCAGTGGAGCCGCTGAGTCTTAAGAAATGGCCAACTGTAAACTAGGTAATAATTCACATAAGATTTCGATAATATAATTTTAACCTTTTGCATTTTTTTAAATTAACTATTTTTTTAAAGAGTTAAGTAAGCTATTGATTTAGATATAAGAAAGCTTTATTTGTTGCTCCAGTTCCTTTGCTACCAAAAATATTTAAATTCGAAAAATATTTTTGCTATTTTTAATGAGACTCGGAGATGTATTCCGAGGCAAGTATCAAATAAATAGGTACTTTGCCTCTTCATCATATTTCATTTGTGTTTTTCCTAAAATATTTCACTCAAAACTCAAGTGGGTGTTGTCGTACACTCTATATGTAGTAGTTTGTTTTTCGATAGTTATAGTCCTCATCGCTTTTATGGTATCATTATTTAACTTTGCCAATTTCACACACACTCGTCCTAGATATTTTATTTAATTTAGATACATTTAACTGATGACATCGTAACACCATCGAACTCGTCAAAATGGCTGTGATATGCTATATTTAAAACCAGACATAATTCACAACCAATTCGACGGATCGAGAGTGAACATTACTTCATTATTTTCTACACCAATTAATTCACTTCTAACAATTGATAGTAATGTAACATAAAAATCAATCAAAGCGAAAATGACTTACCCTTTGTGGTTGATGTACACCGGGTTTCTTGTCCAGCAGGAAACCTTCATCCAAAAACGAATCATCCAAAGTACCACCAGTCTTCTTGATGATCTGGATGGCATGCAATTCTCCGGAACCCTTCAAACGCAGGACAGCATCAACGGCCAACTTGGCAAAGAAATCTTTGTGTTGATGCAAAATCTTCGAAGAGAGTGTAGTGCGGGCAATGTTCATAAGATCCTCTTTGAATTTCTCATCGTTGGCGGAATTGTCCTGTGAAGCCTGGGTAAGAGCTTCGCGGGCAATATTTGTGGCCAAACGCCAACCGGCAATGATAATTTGTGGATGCAGCTTTTGATCCACCAATTTCTCAGCTTCACGCAATAGCTCTGCGGCCAAAACGGTAACCGAGGTGGTGCCATCACCAACTTCTTCATCCTGGACACGGGACATGTCAACCAAAATTTTAGCCGCAGGATTATCTACGCCAACGCATCTCAAAATGGTGGCACCATCATTGGTGACTTCCACTTTGCCAGCTTGGCGGCCGTGAGACACTAAGATTTTGTCCATACCCTTGGGACCCAAGGTGCTCTTGACCAAATCACCAATGGCGATGGCACCGATGAACGATGACATACGAGCCATTTCGGCTTTTTCTTCTTGTGCCTCATTTTTGAGAACACGCACAGGATTCAATGACATCTCCTGAAGAAACAAAAAAAAGAAAGAAATGAAGAAGAGGAATTTCAATATAAATGTTGTAAGTAGAAAAATAAACAGATGTGTTCAAAAATACCATTTGCATTGATCTCGCCCACTACTGTACCTAATACACGATGATTGATGCATTATTCCCCATAAATTGCTAAATGGACAAAAGACAGACAGGATATGAAATACAAACTTCTCGTTTAGTGCCTACAAATTTTCATGGCCTCAGCCAGCTGGCAACCCTACGCCAGAAAACGGTTTTCAAAGGAGTGTGACTTTCGGCATAACCTAACATTTTCATTTCCCGAATATCAGGAATGTCCAAAATGATTAGTCAAAACTTCCGTCCATCTGTCCATTTAATTTCTCCACTTCATATGAATCAACTCAACTGCCTTATGGTCAACATATTTCATCTAGAAAAAGAGTATGCATGATTCATACACCAACACGCTGTTTGCTTTAAAATGCCTCAATCTCGAAATTTCTTCTTTTTTTATGAAAATTCTACAACTTCAACGAAATTCCTTACTGAAATTATATTAATAAAAAGAAAACCTTTGGATATGTCGTCGCATTTGCGAAAAATCTGGAATAATTTTCTCACGTGCATTTCTTTGCGTTTTTCTACTCTTCTACATACACACACGGCAGTGGCGGCGGCTCGGCTTGCCTGTGTCTCATTCATATACCCCGCCTGCTGCCGCCGATGACTTTTTTACTAATTGAATGATGCGGTCATTGTGCTTCGCTTCTCTATGTCGCCGTCGTCTCGCGCTGTATTCGAGTTTTCTTCTTTTTTGCGTTCACCACCAGCTAACACCCGGCAATTTTACATCGTTTTATTTTCAATACAATCAGAGAAAATCAATGCGAATTTTATTTCATTCACTCATCACGGCGAAAACTTTGGTTTTTTCATTCAAAGGAATAAATTATTTAGAAAATTTTTAATTTTTATTTACCATTTTGTTCGAAAAATTTATGCACTACAAATGTTGTAAGTGTTGGAGAAGAATAAAAAAATGCGAATGACAAATGATAGTGTTGGGAGAGTATCGAGTATTTGCCTACCCACGGGTGGTATGTTGCTAATTTTGGCGATTGGCAACTCAGATTCATAAGTAACCAGTTTTTTTTGACAAATGCGTTCCATTGCCCGTTGCATCAGGTGGCGCTATTAGTGGCTCCACGTTACGTAAACGCTTTGTTATACGTTCAATCAACATGGATCCTAAATCAAATCAAAATATTTCGACAAGTTGAGAAAATATACGTTTTTATCAAAAATTTTAGTATTTTTTATAAAAATAAAATATCGAAAATGCAAACAATTTTATTTATTTATGTGAAATACAATACAAAGTATTATTATATTTTAATATTACGGTACAGGGAAAAGCCAAAAATAATTTACTACGAAGATATTCCTTCAGGCCGAAATGACAAAAACCGTCAGTTACGAAGGAATAGGAAATAATTGTCACACGCGAAAAAACAGTTCTCCGCAAACATACCTTGAACTTTTTTGCACTTATCGATTAATATTTTAATTGTGACGGTTGCAAAAAATTCGGAGATATCGGTCTGAAAATCTGCGGTTTTACGCTCGTTGAAATCAAATTCCTATTCGTTCGTAATTGACAATTACTCGCTACAGGAAGGAATGTCTTCTTAAATTATATTAGGCGTGTTTTCATTACACCATAAGTGCTTAATTTGTATGGGGAGCTAAGCACTTTTAAGCACTATTAGTTCCCGATGAAGTTTGGTGCTTGTGTTCATGTCTTAATCGTGTATGATGTTGCCAGATTGGGCACCCTATATTTAGCAATAGGCATGTTTTCGTTACAAGCTAGCACTTTTAGTTTAGCACTTTGCAACGAAAACAACTGACTTCCACTAACTGGTAGCAATGGTGTCATGAGTTGCGAAGAAAGAACAGTGCGAAACAGACAAAAAATTCGTGAAAAGTATTTATAAAACATATATTTACTATTCTATGTTCAATTGTTTACACTCTTTTGCAAATATTAAAATAATTTCTCATTTTTGTTCTTCTTCTTCCCGTTAATTCACAATAATTGATAAAATCTCTCCAAAAATGGGATGCCATATTGCTAAATATAGGGTGCCCAATCTGGCAACATCATACTCGATTAAGACATGAACACAAGCACCAAACTTCATCGGGAACTAATAGTGCTTAAAAGTGCTTAGCTCCCCATACAAATTAAGCACTTATGTTGTAACGAAAACACGCCTAATATGGCATCCCATTTTTGGAGAGATTTTATCAATTATTGTGAATTAACGGGAAGAAGAAGAACAAAAATGGGAAATTATTTTAATATTTGCAAAAGAGTGTAAACAATTGAACATAGAATAGTAAATATATGTTTTATAAATACTTTTCACGAATTTTTTGTCTGTTTCGCACTGTTCTTTCTTAGCAACTCATGACACCATTGCTACCAGATAGTGAAAATCCGCCACTTATTGCTTATGTGCCAGTTAGTGGAAGTCAGTTGTTTTCGTTGCAAAGTGCTAAACTAAAAGTGCTAGCTTGTAACGAAAACATGCCTATTGTTTTTGGAAAAAGCTGGGTTACAAAGACCATGTGGCTAGAGTTTGCAACGACAGACAAGAACCTTTGGTGAGAATCGAACCCACGACCCCCAAACTCATAGTCGAGTACGCTACCAACTCACCTACTGGGGGGCACGCACACATTTTTAAACACACGAACAATTTCCCCCTATTTTGGGAACAGTGTAAGATTCGGCAATTTTTTTCAAGCAAGTGTCAAAGTTTGTTGGAGAGAGAGGAAGGTGGAAAGAGTTCTCTGCCTCTCTCTCTCTCTCCACCAAACTTTAACACTTGTTTGAAAAAAATTGTCTAGTGTGAAGCTGGACTAAAATTGTTCCGATTGCTATTAGGCGTGTTTT
The DNA here is from genome assembly GCA_963930755.1 of Eudasyphora cyanicolor. Classification (NCBI taxonomy): domain Eukaryota; kingdom Metazoa; phylum Arthropoda; class Insecta; order Diptera; family Muscidae; genus Eudasyphora; species Eudasyphora cyanicolor. Next base: position 116,876,955 of record OZ005736.1, read on the forward strand.
CGTTACACCATAAGTGCCTAATTTGTATAGGGAGCTAAGCACTTTTAAGCACTATTAGTTCCCGATGAAGTTTGGTGCTTGAGTTCATGTCTTAATCGAGTATGATGTTGCCAGATTGGGCACCCTATATTTAGCAATATGGCATCCCATTTTTGGAGAGATTGTTATCAATTATTGTGAATTAACGGGAAGAAGAAGAATAAAAATGGAAAATTATTTTAATATTTGCGAAAAGAGAAATTGTTTAAATTGAACATAGAATAGTAAATATATGTTTTATAAATACTTTTCACGATATTTTTGTCTGTTTCGCACAGTTCTTTCTTCGCAACTCCTGACACCATTGCCACCAGATAGTGAAAATCCGCCACTTATTGCTTATGTGCCAGTTAGTGGAAGTCAGTTGTTTTCGTTGCAAAGTGCTAAACTAAAATTGCTAGCTTGTAACGAAAACATGCCAGTTATCGAAATTTTTGCTTTAATTTTTCTGTCTATTTTTAAGAAAAATCGATTTTTTTCCCATTCAAATAAGCTTAACATACTAAAAAGGTAAAAAAAGACGATGTTTGCGCTACCTTAGCTATTAAATTGTATTTTTTGTAAATTTTTTTTCCAACTTTTACGTCCGATAACTTTGTACTAAGTCCTGCGTCACACTAGGCAATCTTTTCCAAGCAAGTGTCAAAGTTTGTAGGATAGTCCTACAAACTGCCTCTCAGGACATAGAGAGGCAGGCGGAAAGAGCTATCTGCCTCTCTCTCCTACAAACTTTGACACTTGCTTGGAAAAGTTGCCGAGTGTGAATCTGTACTTATCGACTCGACGATGGTTTGCGATTTATTGTACAACGCAAAATAAACAAATTTACTGAACAACTTCGTTGGACTTTAAATGACAATTTTAAGTACATGGGTAAAATATAAACGACAAGGTGCGAACAAAAAGCAACGGCGGCGATTTTAAGCAGGTATGAGCCTACTACAACGGCGCCGATTTTAAGCCTATTTTAGCCAAACAATCGACGGCGGCGTGGCTAGACAAAAAATGGTCGCCTTCGCCGGCTTATTGGCTAAAACCTGGCTGGCTTCGTTCTCTGCATCGCACATCTTACAATTTATTGACGATGCCTTTTCTGCTAACGTTGCAAGACAAAAATTGTAAAGGTAAGTACACACGATTTGCAGATCGGACAACATTGCCAGGAAAATGGCGGAAAAATGCAACCCTGTGAATTTACAACCGTGTGAACATACAATTTTTGTTTTGCAACGTTAGCAGAAAAGTCATTGCGAGATTATTTGCAGATTGTTATAGGCGCGAAGTTTATGCATGTGACAACGGCGCCATTGCCAGAAAAAACATTTTATTTGCAACACTGTCTATAATGTATTTTATTGGCAATCCTGCTTATAAATATTTACAAAATATATTAGGCGTGTTTTCGTTACACCATAGGTGCTTAATTTGTATGGGGAGCTAAGCACTTTTAAGCATTATTAGTTCCCAATAAAGTTTGGTGTTCCTGTCTTAATTGAGTATGGTATTGCCAGATTGGGCATCCTATATTTCGCAGTACGGCATCTCATTATTGGAGAGACTGTTGTCAATTATTGTAAATTGATGGGAAGAAGAAGAACAAAAATGGAAAATTATTTTAATATTTGCAAAAAGAGTGTAAACAATTGAAAATAGAATAGTAAATTTATGTTTTATAAATACATTTCAAGAATTTTTTGTCTGTTTCGCACTGTTCTTTCTTCGCAACTCATGACTCCATTGTTACCAGATAGGGGAAATCCGCCACTTACTGCTAATGCGCCAGTTAGTGGAAGTCAGTAGTTTTCGTTGAAAAGTGCTAAACTAAAATTGCTAGCTTGTAACGAAAACATGCCTATTGTAAATATATGAAATTGTAATGTTTTCTTGCAATCGTCTGAACTGTCAATTCACATTTGCCCAACAATCTGTCATTGTCTGTATATTTGCAGCACTTTAACAGGGTTGATAACGTTTGCCGATCTGGCAATCGTCTATACTCAGCTTAAGTTCACTCGGTTGTACGTTTACAGGGTTGCATTTTTTACATTTTGCTGACAATATTGTAAGATTTGACAACCGTGTGTACCAGATTAAGGTTTAGCAAGTCCTCATGAATCATTTAACGGCAGAACAATGCTTCCAAATTGTGTAAATTTACAAAAAAATAATTCGCGATTTTTAAATCAAAGAATTGTGTTTAGTGATGGAACTAATTTCTGGTTTAATGCTACTTTAATAAGCAAAATTGCCGCATTTGGATCGAAGGCCTTACAGGCGCTTTACTTTATTTGCAAAAGTGATCCCGTTCACTGTCGTGCGATTTAACGCCTCTAGATTTCTTTTTATGGGGCTATGTTCAGTCATTGGTGTATGCCGACAAACCACAAACTCAAGCCACCTGAAACATTGCAAGGCAATATTCAAGCCACCATTAACGCCATATGGCCAGGTTTATTGGAAAAGTAGTAAAAAATTTGAGTGATCGAATGGACCATGAAATGATTTACCAGATTGTTATAAAGTGCAGCTGTGCATAACAATTTCTGGTGTAATATGAGGTCCTAAACACGAAAAAATATTAAAAACATTTTTTATGGTAATTATTTTTTTTTAGTTTTTCTTTCAAATTCCCATTTTCTTGGAAGGTGCCTTTAGTATTTATATCATATTTTTGAAGTATAAGCTCGATAAAACAGGGAAACACTCTAAATTAAAGGAAATTGGGGACTACAAATGTTAAGAATGAAACTTTCACATGGAAACAGAAGTTTAGTAACTGTCGTAAAACAATTAGAAAAAAATTATTGTTTTCACAAAATATCGAAATAAGAGAATTTCAACATAATCCGGTTTTTATTCCCCCACTATTGTGAACGAGGGTACATATAATATGGATTCTAGAACCTTAAGAAGTCAAATGGAGAGAACATTTATAGGAACCCAATATTAAAACGTGAAATGATTTATCTCATTTTTACTTGGAAAAGTTGTATATTCAGTAAACTGAAATTCCTACGTTTCACACAAATCGACCCATATAGGTAAGGTTAGGGTGACAGCCGTTGGCAATTTAGGTCCCTCGTGATACCACGGGCCCAGTTGCCCCTTATCGGAACCAACCCGTGTGATTAACTAAGTTACCAATAGTGCGAATATGCCCTCCACTTCCTCCTCATCTCCACAGCTTCTACAGACGTCATTGGAGTCAATTCCAAACCCCCTGAAGTGCTCGTCGATCAGGTAATTACCCGTCAGTACTGAAACCAACGGCTACCGATAGTTTGACAGCTCTAACACCCTGTCGGTTACCATAGTTCTTATACATCCACATAGTTCTTATACATCCGCATTGATAGACAGTTTAATCTTAGTGCCGCTCAGGATACAACTTCTCTAGCCACAATATCAAGATTGATTGGAACTTGTAGAGACTCTATCGCTGGAGACCTTAAAGCCCCGCTTATGCTCCTGGCTGGTGGACCTTCTTTAATTGACTGACTCTGTAGGAGACTGGTTTCTAGAAAATCAAACTATGCATATCGTCGGTGCGCCGACGAAAACTCCTATGTGTTTTTTTACTAGTTTTCAGGAGAGACAAAACACTTTGCTATTTCGTCAAATAGCGATATTTTTAACATCTCAGATTTTTGAATTTTTCTTTTAATTATTTACCACCAATATATCATAACAGAAATCGTATATGAGTCATTCCATGCCAAACGGGACGATTTTTGACATCACTATTTTTGATTGCTTCGAAATTTTGTTTATGTATTATTTACCTAAAAATATCTTAAACGTAGTTCAAGAAAAAATTTTAAAAAAATTTCTTTAAGAGTTATGAGCAATTTAAAGTTGACGAAATTACGTTTTTTTCTAAAAGGCGTGTTCATTCTTTAGCGTGTATCTCCTGAAATACATGACCGATTTTAATGTTCTATACCTTGTTTTGAAGGTAATTTCAACTACTACAACTAACTTAAATTAAGCACTGCAACAAATCTACGAATTTTTTATGTTTTTGCCCATTTATACTTACTATTGCGATTTTCAATATGATTACACCCTTCAATTTTTTTGAAATTTTAATGTCGTGCTCTTAGATGTCTTTGTTAGCTACTGTATGAATTTGGAAGTGGTGAATTGATGGGAACTATTTTTTACGATTTTTTATAAAAAAAACATTTGCATAATTTCTGGTAATGTGCTTTAAATAATTAACAGAATGATAATTTTTAGCCGTTAGTTTATTAATATAATACAATAACAACAATAAATATTATTAATTTAGCAAAAACGCAAAAATCAGCGATGGCTTGATATTTAAAAAACAAAACTCCTTAAACAATAGCAAGAGTCAAAAGATAAGAAAGTACTTGTTAAACTATACTCTGAGATGAAAATTTTTTTAAAATCACAGCAACCTGGATTTCAGGTTTTGATGTAGAAAAAAATATAATAACTTTGTTAGTCAGTTTTTCACATTCAATTCGACGATGCAAAGCAATAATAAAGCAAAAGTAATTTCTTGAGCTCAAAACTTCCACGCATACATTCCATTGTCCGATAAAAAAATGTGTGTTCAAAAAAATGCTGTGATAAGACGATGTACATTGATTAATATTTTTATACCCATTTTCTTCTTTTTTACTGTAAATAGTATAACTTAATTCGAATCTTTCTCATACATTTTTTATTGTTCTTATTTTTACATAAGTATGCAGTTTATTAATAATTGTCATTCTATTCTTTAATGTTTTATTGTTCTTACTGTTTTAATAAACTAATGACTAAAAATTATCATTCTGTTAATTTTTTAAAGCACATTCACAGAAATTATGCAAATTGTTTTTTTTATAAAAAATCGTAAAAAATAGTTCCCATCAATTCACCACTTCCAAATTCATACAGTAGTTAACAAAGACATCTAAGAACACGACATTAAAATTTCCAAAAAATCGAAGGGTGTAATAATTTTGAAAATCGCAATAGTAAGTATAAAAGGGCAAAAACATAAAAAAATCTTATATTTGTCGCAGTGCTTACTTTAAGTTAGTTGTAGTAGTTGAAATTACCTTCAAAACAATGTATAGAACATTAAAATCGGTCATGTATTTTAGGAGATACACGCTAAAGAATGAACACACCTTTTAGAAAAAAACGTAATTTCGTCAACTTTAAATTGCTCATAACTCTTAAAGAAAATTTTTTTAAATTTTTTCTTGAACTACTTATAAGATATTTTTACGTAAATAATGCATACACAAAATTTCGAAGCAATCACAAAGAGTGATGTCAAAAATCGTCCCGTTTGGCATGGAATGACTCATATGTGAAAATGCCATGACGTGGTAAATGGTTTTCATGAAAATCGACACATAGGATGTTTTGTTTGGAGCATTTTAAATATTTATAAAACAAAAAAATTACACATAGGAGTTTTGATATTTGAATGCTCACAGCGTACCTCAAGCAAACGAAAGTTGGCCTGGATTGTGGTCAAAAACGGCAAATGAGGTTTTGTACAGAATCATCCCCTCTACTCGGATAAGAAGAAATCAAAATCTGATCTGCTTCCTTTCGCGAGTTATCGCGATAAAAACAATTTTTAACCAAAAAACCGAACTTAATTACAGTGAATCGCGGAAATTTAAAACTATATCATAATTTCCCATAAATATGAACTTTTGTAAGACGCTTTGTAATGTCCGTGATATTTGATATTTTATTCTATAGCGAAATTTTTGTAATCCAAAAATTCGACTTACACCGCTAAATTTTTACAAAAATATTATTGCGAATTTATTAAAATTAATATAATTACATTCTATTTCTGAGGGATTGATTGGTACTAGCATTTCCGCCATAAACATCCCGCGATGAATACATTTCGAACAAACAACATTTAAGTTCAGAATTATTTAACTATATAATGATATTAATACGCGACCGGTCAGTCCTAGGAAAAAATGGTCAAAGAAAGTTTGGGAGATATTAAAAACGACTACAAGTCTTTCTTTAACAAAAAAATTATAATAATTTGGTAGGGATTTACAATGTGTCAAATCAAAATATGCCTCATATAAAGCGAAAAGCATACAAAAGTTTTAACACACTGTAAATCCTTACCAAATTACTATAAATTTTGTTTGTTAAAGAAAGAGTTGTAGGCCTTTCGCTTATCTCCCAAACTTCCTTTGACTACTTTTCCCTAGAACTGTTCATTCGCGAGATAATAGCATTATATAGTAAAATAATTCCGAACTATTTTTTTTTGTACAAAATTTATTCGTCGAGGGATATTTTTCGCGAAAATGCTGATATTAATCTATTCCTCAGAGATTATAGAATGCAAATATATTAATCTTATTAAATTCGGTATAATATTTTTGGAAAAATTTGGCGGTGTAAGTCGATTTTATGGATTACACAAAATTCGCAATATAAAAACATGGCAAATGTCGCGGACGTTACAAAGCGTCTTACAAATAATCATATTTAAAGGAAATTGTGTTACAGTTCTAAATTTTCGCGTTTTTCTTTAAAAATCAAAGATATTAAGTTTGGTTTGAGTAAAAGTACTGTTTTCGCGATAACTCGCGAATGGACGCAGATACAATTTTGATCTATTCATTGTCGAATAGAGGGGATGATTCTGAACAAAACCTCATTAGCCGTTTTTTGACGTGAATCTAAGCCAACCTTATATCCCTTGGGACAGGCTGTGCCTACAACACATAGGAGTTTTTGTCGGAGCATTGCTATAGAGGGATACACATAGGAGTTTTTGGTAACTTCGGAACCGGTCAAGATAGCGCGAAATGCTTTGGTGGGTAGTCGTTTGACCGCAAGGACGTTCGAATTCGACAATAAAAAAAAATTCGAAAAATTACACATAGGAGTTTTTATCGGCGCACCGACGATATGTACATTAGGGATATATATTTTTTTAGTGCAAAATACCACTCCAGTACCAAATGGGGAATGTTGTTTTGATAATAAAAAACTGTTTTCTAGGTTGATTCGGCGAAAAAAGTGTCCGCACCATCTGTAGTATATCGTCCCAAACATGATCGGCTTCAAACATATGTATATGTTTAGGGCACACTCTAAACATATAATATTTGGTACAAATAAAAATTATATACAGGCAAATCCCGGTATAACGAACGATATATTGTCAGACCAATTCGTTATACCGAATAATTAGTTATATCGCGAAGTTTTTTTAGATGTGTTTCGTTGGATTTTAAACATAACATTTAATTAATTTTACGATTATACAAATTGTTTAGCTTTAACATACAAAATGGCATAGATTTGTGAAGTTGTGTTCCATTTTATATATAATATATATATATTATATAAACAAATGGAAAAATGTTTGTATGTATGTATGTGTTTTATAGACGCTTAAACCACTGGACCGATTTAAAATTTTTTTCTTTTGTTTGAAAGCTATTTCGTCTGAGATGGTTTTGGAAAAAAAAAATTTGCAAAAAGTGGGTGGCGCAAATGTGGGCGTGACAATCGTTTGTGCCAACGAAGTGGACCGGGTCCAGCTAGTATATAATATTTAAAAAACCCCTTCATGTAGCTTCCTTTGTAATTCTATGGCTTTAATTTTAGTGCACGCTGAAAAAAAATCGCTTCTGTAGTATATTGTCCCAAACATATTCTGCTTGAAATATACATATGTTTAGGGTACACTCCAAATATATAATATTTGACACACACAAATATTGTATGTTTGGGATGATATTGTTCAAAACAAAAATATGCTCCCATTCAAATACTTTTTATTTGGAACTAGTATTTCCGAAACAAAGATTAATTTGTAATTATTTATTTTTTTTTTTTTCAATGTAATATTGTCTTAACTTAAAGACAAGTTTTCTGTTTTTCAGATGTTCAAAGAGCATTTTTTTATAAATTTTATATGTTTGTAAAATTTTATTAAACTTAAATCTAATCTAACTCTAAATCTAATCTTTCGTAAATATAAGTTGCATTGATGGATTGACAAAAAGTGATGAATTGGAATATTTATAAATTAAATTACATTTTTGGCTATACATTTTAACACGAAAACTAATATTCGAACAAGTCAGCAAAGTTTTAAAAATCTTTTTAAAAAAAATATATTTGGAAAACTTCTTAAACAATAACTTTGTTTGTGTGTAAACACATATTTTATTTGTGATATTCGGTTTGCAAATAAATTATGTTCTAATATTTTAATACATGCGTTCCAAACAAAATTTCTTGATTTTCAAATAAAATTTATTTGTTAACAAATATATAATATTTAAAAAAATCGTTTCCAAGTATATTTTCTTTCAATTCAAACATATCAAAAATGACGATTTTCCTCCGTGTGCTTTTCCATTTACTGGAACATCAAGAAACCACTCGTAGTTTCTTTTCCATTTGTGAATTACCTTTTTTAAGAATTCGACGATTTTTGATACATTGTTATTTGCTTATAAATTAGAGAACATTTAATTTCGCATTTCTTTAATGTGCATGTTGATGCTTTTGGAATCCAATTTTTCTTCGAAATCACTGAAATCAAACATTCATCTAAAATTGAAATTTTTTGACTTAAGGAAATTCTGTTTCTTCTGTCCATTCTAATTAATGACACTCTTTCGGCAATGTTAAAAGTAAAATTAAAAATTTCGCTATCGGTGTGTATGTAGGTATGAGTAAAAAATGAGCAAGTATTAAAAACCAACGGTTCTGCAACGACTCTAGAGTGTTTTTCCTTCTTCTTACATTCTTTAATTTTAGTTTTGTCTTTAGTACAAATACAAATAATTGAAGTCGTTCGTAATATAAGGTACTCAATGTAAACATTTTGATCGTGCGTTATATCGGGTTTTCGTTAAACCGAGTATTCGTTATACCGCGAGTTGCCTGTATTTGATAAGATGTTGTTTTAAACAAATCTATGTTTACATCCCAATATGTTTTTATTTGGGAATATTATTTCCGAAATAAATAACAGGTTTTCCAACAGGTATGATATGATTTTGAAGTGACGTTTCGGCCATTTGTAATATGTCATGAACTGTCATTTGTTTTTCATTGTATTCAGTAGTGTTTAGAATTTCATCATGGAGAGATATACGCAAGAACAACGTTTACAAATTATTCAGTTTTATTATCAAAATAATCGTTCTCCAATTGTGCACAAAACCACTTTCCAGTCGACATACGACCTTGACACCCATGAGCAATATTTTAGCTTGCCATTGCCATTGATTGTGGCTACGTGACACACAGCAAATGGAACAATTGAATTGTTGCGAGAAAAGTTTGGAGATTCGATTATTTCAAGAATCTCTGATATTGAATGGCCTCCAAGAAGTTGTGATTTAACACCATTAGACTATTTCTTGTGGTGTTATTTGAAGTCATTGTTCTTTCGAAATAAACCAGACTATCTTCAAGCTTTACAAGTCAATATTGAACGTGCCATTTATGACATACGATTTGATTTAGTGAAAAAAGTGCTTGGGTTCATCGAATTCGTTCCTGCAGAAGAAGTCGTGGAGGCCATTTGAATGACGTTTTATTTAGAACTTAATTGTATCGATTCTACTTCACAGTAAATAAAAGCTTTTTAATTTCCTTAACAATAAGTGTTTTTTTTTCAAAGAAATCAAATCACTCCTATTGGAAAACACGGTATTTATTTGCATTTAAGTATTCACAAAATATCTAAATTGTGTTAAATTTTTCACCAATACAAAGTTAATTTTTTAGAAATTTTTAATGTTCGTAAAAGTAATAATAATTGAAATCGTATAATCTTGGATCAAAATAAATTGCTTGGAGGATAGACAACTAATGATAGCTTCACGAAGGAAAATCGTCGTTTTTGATATGTTTGAATAGAAAAAAATTATATTTGTAAACAAAATTTTTAAATATTATATATTTTTGAACAAATAAATTTTATTTGAAAATCAAAAAATTTTGTTTGGAACACATATGTTAATATATTACAACAAAATATATTTGCGAACTGACTTTCACAAATAAAATATTTGTTTACACACAAACAAAGTTATTGTTTAAGAAGTTTTCCAAATATATTTTATTTAAACAGATTTTTAAAGCTTTGCTGACTTTATAGTTTAAAAAAATCAGAAGCAACATTAGCTTTTTCTTTACAGCTCCAATTTTTAATTTATAAATGTTCCAATTCAATAATGCAATTTATAGTTACGAAAGATTATACGATTTATATTTTAATTGAATTGTAGAAACATATACAATTTTTAAAAAATCTTACACGGAGGAAAATCTTCATTTTTGATATGTTTGAATCGAAAGAGAATATACTTGGAAACGGTTTTTTTAAATATTACATATTTGTTAACAAATAAATTTTATTTGAAAATCAAGAAATTTTGTTTGGAACGCATATATTAATATATTAGAACATAATTTATTTGCAGATTGAATTTCACAAATAAAATATGTGTTTACACACAAACAAAGTTATTGTTCAAGAAGTTTTCCAAATATATTTTATTTAAAAAGATTTTTAAAAAATGTGAATTTTAGTTAGTTTTTTCCTGGTTTTCGTGTTAAACATTATAGGCAAAAATGTCTTAATTTATAAATATTCCAATTCAACACTTTTTGTCAATCCATCAATGCAATTTATATTTACAAAAGATTATCCGATTTAAGTTTTAATTAAATTTTACAAACATATAAAATTTATAAAAAAAAATGCTCTTTGTACATCTAAAAACAGAAATCTTGTCTTTAGGTTAAGGCATTGCTAAATTGCCAAAATAAATAATTACAAATTAATCTTTGTTTCGGAAGTACTAGTACCAAATAAAAAATATTTGAACGGAAGCATATTTTTGTTTAGAGCAATATCCTCCCAAACATATAATATTTGTGTGTGCCAAATATTATATATTTATAGTGTACCCTAAACATATGTATATTTCATGCCGAATATGTTTGGGACAATATACTACAGAAGCGATTTTTTTTAAGCGTGTACTTTGAACTTCTGAAAAACCGAAAACTTGCCTTTAAATGATGGCAATAATAGATTGCCAAAATACTTAAATACTTAGGGCCTTATTCATAAAAAGTTAAAGAAGGTCTGAGGAACGCTTTAGCAGTGTTAAAGCGTTCTTCAAACCTTCATTAAATTTTTATGAATAAGGGCCTTAAATATTAGGACGGAAACATAGTTTTGTTTAGAACAATATCCTCCCAAACATATAATATTTGTGTGTGTCAAATATTATATATTTGGAGTGTAACCTATACATATTCATATTTCAAGCAGAATATGTTTGGGACAATACACTACAGAAGCGATTTTTTTCAGCGTGTTGGAATACTCGGAAATTGTAAACGATTAAAACAGAAGTAATTGCTGCATATGGTATCATAACTGGGAGGCACAATTCGAAACCAAGGAAAAATTAAAGCTGAAATTCGAAAAAGTCAGCAAAATTTTGAAAATCTTTTTTAAATTCCTAAACTATAATTTTATTTGTGTTTTTTTTTTAGTTTGCAAATATATTTTTGTTGCAATATCTTAATATATCCATTCCAAATATATTTTATTGATTTTCAAATAAAATTTTTTTGCTCAGAAATATATAATATTTTAAAATCTATGTTCCAAATATATTTTCTTTCGACTCAAACATATCAAAAAAGTCGATTTTGCCCCGTGCACACGGCTATGCGGTAATGTTTTTGATATTTGCAAAAATTGCAAAAAGTTATATCCCTAATGTACACATTTCCCAAATTTCAGTCGGTTCAGTTTAAATTCAAAAATATTGGTTCCTGGAGGATGACAAAGGCCCGCCCTAAAAACAGTAGGGGTGTTGTAAATAGTAAATATTTTAGCGTTTTTCCATGTTTTCCTCTAACAAAAGGTATGGCAACCATTTTAAACAAAGTATGTACTAAACATGTTATCAGGGTTGCATTCTTCTCACAGACAAAAGACGTTATGAAAAGACTTTTTAAAAAAGGTCAATTAAGTTCGAGTTCTTTTATAAATAAACTTTATTGATAAGTTAGATACGAAATAATTAGATTTAAGTGACTAGATAACATGGTTATTATTTTATCAACTTTTGTTTGAATTATTGGCACAAAATGTACAGATGCTCGTTCTGCCATCTCCTCGGACATCGCTGCGACATAGATGCGGATCGTTAATTGAACACGGTTTATCAGCATTACCTGTAAAATGATAATTTCAATTAAACTTGACTTTACTGAGCTGTTAATATATGTAACTAGTATGTTAAAAAATATTTTTTTTTCATGTGAAATTCAGAATGACGAATCATCAAAGAAATCAAAATTGTAACAAAAACTTTTTCTATATTTTCAGGAAAGTTTATACAAATCGATTCTTTTCTTCTGAAATTACGTACGACATTCAAAGTAAATCTTCTATATGTATATATAAAAGAGAGTATCTGTTTGTGGGTGTGCAACAATCCTAAATTTTCCTCCATGTTGTCCTCCCTGGGGCCAATACGAATCCATCATGCCCAAAATCGGGAACATCTAACGATCACTTCTTGAGCTATGAGGTTTTAATGGCCGTGTCGCGTCGACTTGAACAATCCTTAATTTTAGTGCCAATACGAATCCATAAAGACCAAAATGACGAAAAACAAACTGTCCATTCTTGAGCTATGTTGGCCGCGCCCCGCCCCTTTGACAAATTCTAAATTTTCCTACATATGTTCCTTCCTTGGTTCAATATGAATACACCGAGCCCGAAATCGTGAACATTCTTACTATCCATACACGAGCTATGAGGTTATGCCGGTTACAAGAGCCTCAGCGTTCAAGTTGTCAGCGTTTTCGGGGATTTTTTCGGGAATTTTCTGGGCTATTCTTTTTGTTTGGCGAGAGATTCGTCCGAATTGGTGCGAATCATCGAAACCAGTCCAGGCGTTCTTGAGTTTTAAGCGTTGTAACTAACGTCACTCTCTTTTATACAGGGTTTTCCAACAAGAGGTGTTATTTTGAATCACCCGGTATTTCGGTAGCTGTCACTTTTGAAGCTTTTATTCTTTGACATTTGAAAAGTAGAAACTACACTACGCCATTACTAAAAATGGAACGATACACGATTCAACAACGCATTGAAATTATTAAAATTCGAAAATAATCGAAAAATCATCTTGACCGATGAGGCCCATTTCCACCTCGGTGGCTACGTCAACAAGCAAAATTGTCGCATCTGGGCTCGGAAAACCCAAGAGTTATTGTTGAGAAGCCTCTCCATCCTCAACGTGTGATTGTTTGGTGCGGTTTATGGTCCGGCGGGGTCATTGGACCTTACTTTTTCGAAAATGAGGTTGGATCAACAGTTACGGTGATTGCGCTATCGAGAGATGATTAATGATTTTTTATGGTCGGAGTTGGATGGTATTGATCTGGACAACGTTTACTTTCAACAAGACGGCGGTATGTGCAACACAAGCAACGAAACCATTCATCCGTTACGGGAAATGTTTCCGGACCGAGTTATCTCTCGAAGAGGTGATCGCAATTGGCCACCGAGATCTTGTGATTTAACACCTTGCGACTTCTTTCTTTGGGGCCACGTGAAAGATAAGGTCTACGCCTACAGCCCAGCGTCGATTCAAGACCTCAAACAAAGAATTCGTGAGGCTATCGAGGACATAGGGCACCACCCACTTTGCGATTTGGTTATGGAAAATTTCATGAAAAGGATATGGTCCTGTAAGCGTGGTTGTGGTGGCCATTTGGCTGATGTTGTTTTTCATTATTAACGGCATACCTTCCTCTTTATTATGAAATAAACATCCGATCATTTATCTCAAAAAATGGAATTTTTCTTTGAATACCAAAATAACACCTCTTGTTAGAAAACCCGTTATATAATATATATATATATATATATGTATATGTAGATAGATTGGAGAGGATTTTTTAATTCCTATTGCGTATTTTAAATTTCAATTGGTGATTGATTTCCGATAGAATTTTGAAATTTAAATTGACCTTTTTTTTGAATTTCATGAATAGATATAAAATAGATGTTTTCGAATTAAAATGTCTACCAAGTAATATTCTCACATAATTATAGTAATAGTGAGGGTTGTTGTGACAATATTCCTTCTCCGCGTGTACGAGTATGCACGCTTTTATATATTATTTTTGAATATTATTACCTGTTACTATGACAGCATCCAAATGGGCAATGTAACTTTTAGCCAAACGCAATATTTCAATTTTCGATAATTTGCGGTCATAAGGTTCGGTGGGAATTAAAGTTCGTAACGTGTTGAAGGCACTATTTACACTGAAAGAAATATTAAATTTATATTTATTACATGAAGTTTATACGTGATTTTTATAACAAAAATACATTTGTATACCCTACACCCTACCTAAAATTTTGTCAATCCATTTGTCACATATTAAAATATTGTTTAAAGTTTTATCCTACGGGAAATTGGACCGGTACAAAACCAATTCAGTGCTAGGTCACTTAAGAACTAGGATCGGTTCGCAGACTGCCCCTTTTACATAAAAACAAGCGGTAACGTTAGCATGTCTTTGTCATTGGAAGCGGTTAGTTACCACTGGTCCTCTACAAAGGAGTAGAAAACCCAACGGATCGTCTCTTAAGGATGATATAACTAAACCCAACTTGTCGTCAACTAATGTGTAGATAACTCAAATGGTCGTAATGAAAGGATTAGATAAACCAACTGGTCGTCAGCTAAGGAGTAGGTAACCCAACTGATCGTCTAGTAAGGTGTATTTAACCGAACTGGTCGTCAAATAAGGAGTAGGAAACCCAACTGGTAATTAACTAAGGAGCAGATCACCCAACTTGTCGTTAACTAAGGATTAAATAACAGAACTGGTCGACAACTAAGCAGTAGATAACCCACTGGTCGTCAACTGAGAAGTAGGTATCCCAACTGGTCGTCAACTAAGAAGTATATACAACAACTGGTCGTGAACTAAGAAGTATATAAAACAACTGGTCGTCAAAGTAACTAAACCCAACTGGTCGTCAACTAAGGAGTAAATAACCGATCTGGTCACATAAGCCAACTGGCCGCCAGCTAAGTAGTTGGTAACAGCATTAGTCACACTCGAATAAAAAAATGTTTATTGATCGTTGAAATTCGAAAACTGTACATAATTGGACCTTTACTACTAAGGAGTAGATAACTAAACTGACCGGCCTACTGAGGAGTAGAAAATCCAACTCCTCGTCAACTAAGGTGTAGATGACCCAACTGGTAGACAAGTAAGGACTAGGAAACCCAAACTGGTCATCAACTAAGTAGTAAGTAACCCAATTTATCCTCTAGTAAAGTGTAGATAACCGAACTGGTCGTCAAATAAGGAGTAGGAAACCCAACTGGTTTTTAACTATGTAGTATATCACTCAACTTGTCGTCAGTTAAGAAATAAATAATCCAACTGGTTATCAACTAAGGAGTAGATAACCTACTGGTCGTCAACACAGAATTAGGTAACGCAACTATTCGTCAAGTAAGAAGTATGTAAACCAACTGAGTAGGTAACTCCACCCATGTGGTCGTCATCTAAGGAATAGATAAACCAACTGGTTGTCAACTGAGGAGTAGGTAATCCACCCAACAGGTCGTCAAGTAAGTAGTAGGTAACCAACGGGTCGTCTAGTAATTTGCAGATAACGGAACTGGTTGTCAACTCAAATTTATATTACTAAGGAGTAGGTAAACAAACAGTTCCTGTAGTATGAAGTAGATAACCGTACGGGTCGTCAAATAAGGATCAGGAAATCCAACCGATACTCTAGTATTGAGTAGATAACAGAATTGGTCGTCAATTAAGGAATATGTATACCTACAGGTTCTCTAATAGGGAGTAGAGAAACAACTGGTCATGTACCTGGGATAAGATAAACCAACCAAGATAAACCAGGAGTTGAAAACCCAATAGGCCGTTAACTAAGGTGTAGATATGCCAACAGTTCCTCTAGTTAGGAGTAGATAACCGAAGTGGTCGTTAAATAAGGAGTTGATAACCGAACTGACCGTCAACTAAAGAGTAGGTATACCAACCGATCCTCTAACTAAGGAGTAGATAAATTAACTAAATAGTCGATAAACTTGTCGTCTAATAAGGAATACGCATCCTAACTGGTCATCAAGTAAGGAGTAAACAACTCAACTGGTCGTCAACTAATGATCAGACGAGCCACCTGGTCGTCTACTAAGGTGTAGATTAACCAACTGGTCCACTGGTAAGGAGTAGATCGCAGAATTGGCCGTCAAATAAGGAGCATATACCTCAACTAATAGATAACCGAACTGTTCATAAACTAATGGGGATGGGCCAATGCACGTTCCATGAGGCGCGGTGCGAATTCATCATTGCCCGCACATAAAATCAAGCCGCAAGTGGCGGCTAGGAGAAGTTGAATAAAATTAAACTTTTCTGACACGTCGCGCCGCATTCCGCTTGGGCCATTCACCATAAGTATGTAGTAGATAAGCCAACTGGTCGTCAACTAAGGAGTAGAAAGTCAATGATCCTCTAGTAAGGATTAAATAACCCAAGTGGTCGTCAAATAAAGAGTATATACCCGAACTGGTCGTAGATAAACCAGGAGTTGATATAAAAACTTGTGTATTGCTATGTAGTGAATAACCCAACTGTACCTGGGAGCAGATAACCCAGCTGAAAATTCGACATCTCTACCAAAAAAGGCATTTTTACGTTTACGTTTTGTTATAGACTCCATACCAAGTACCTAGTCGACTTGACATTTTGATGCTATAGAAATCAATTCTTTTTGAACGACTGGACTGAAATTATGGAGTTAGTTTTATCCTGTAGAATGCGATCCATGGCGAAGGGTAAACAAGATTTGGCTTGACCGAACTTAAAATGGGTTTATGCGAAATTGTTTTTACTATGTTAACTGTGGCAACGACGAAATTAGTTTTAATTAGCTTTAATTTCTAAGTAGAACAAATATTATCGTTGCAGCAGGATGACAGATTCTTGCGAAATTTTGACAAACATTATACACTGGAAAAAGTTCAATGCCATTGATTTGGATCCATATCCATAAAACATTAAGATAAGGACATTTTATACATGAACTAAAGAAATTTGATTTAATATTAATTAAATTATTTTAAATTTAAGTACGCAATAGATGTTTTTACGTTTTTGCGCATAGTCAAAGCCAATGACTTAAACGTATTTTTTTTCAGTGTAGAATATTTGACACATTCGTAATCCTTTCCTAAGGGTGGCCTTAAAATAGTACCGCAAAGAAATCGATTTATGTATTTCTTACCTTTGGGTGCGACACCTTTCACGGGCATTTACCGCTTGCCTGGGTTTACCGTTCGATGAATCAGATTCCGAATGACTTACGCGACTGTTCGAACACATTTCCATATGAGCATAGTTCGTATAGAATTCCATGGCGACGAGACGGAGATTATTAATTAATTAGAATATTAAATAGAAAAATTAATTTTATTTTTTATTTTAGTTCTGATGATTTGTTGCTAGCTCCTCTTGTAACTTGTTGATGCCTTTCTCCCACACGACTGACTGAAATCATTACATTGTTCTCAATCACACTTATAGCAGCCAGTCAGTCGGTCAGTCAGCTGTGGCGAGGAAATTCCTTACTCCGCCTCCCACAACTCTTCCTTGTGCGGATGCCCAAAGTGTGATCATGAGTGCATACTCGTACAGTAGTTTTTTTTGGTTTGTTTTCATTTTAAGTGGAACAAGAAGTGTGGTTGGCATGGGATGGACGTTGTTTTGGGATCTCTGAGATGAGAGATGGATGGTAATGGTCATTTGAGATCAGTAAAGAGGGCTACTGTTTTTGTTGGGATCTCCGTTGTGGTTCTTGTTGTTTTTGTCTCAAATTCTCGACACATAAACACACAAACACATGTATGTATGTTTGTACATATGCACATTTTTATGAATTATTTGTGGTGTTGTTTATTGTGGGCTTCCCTCCCATCCATTCATCCAGCGATCCACATGCGCTCGCGCACAATCATAAACTAACGAGCGAGACACTGTTGCTCTAATGAAAACTGAAAAAAAACTGTAAAATGAATTAAGTCATTAATGACGACAAATTGTCCATACAAATAATACTTGTGAAGAAAAATGTGCGCACATGAGTAAGGCGACGAGGTTGCATCAAAAATGATGCGAAAGAATTGTATTTTTAAAGATTACTAGCAACAGGTCCGTTTTTAGAGTTGTCACCCACAAGTGAATTAGAATTTTACTTATCGCGCTCACTTATCTCGATCACGCTCATCCACTCACGAAAGACACTTCGTTCCTAATTTCATTATCCTATCTCCTAACGTTTATTCTAGGCCAGATATTCTAACCTGGGAGCCACATGGCCGTAGCTATCTTCTAGAGGAAGCTTTAGTACATTTAATAACTTTGTTAATATTATGAGGATTTGAAGTTTTGAATATGTCCCTGATTAACTGATTCTATATAAATTTATGTAATTTTTAAGCCGACATAACTGGTTATTTTAGAAATTTTTAGATACTTTCATTAGAGACAACCTGGATACAAAACTCCTGTCGGGGAACCTACATGCTTACAACAAGGGAAAGTCTACTCACATACGGTAATTGGGGCGCTGGCATATCTAAGGGTGAACTCTAGCTTGATTGGACTAATTCAAAGGAAGGCCAACGTCGCCTTATATTGCTTCATATGACTACCACGACTGGCTCGACAATTGAGAATTCTAGGGATGGACTCAGGTACCATTTGGGCCATTTAAATTGGATGCGTCATTTCAAATTTAAAATTTGAATCAAATATAAAAAACTTATAATTTTTCAAATTACTGGTTTTATTGGAATGGTTGAACTTTGCCATTTAATAACGGAACACAATATCATTCATATGACTAACACGACTGGCTCGGCAGTACCTTATTCGATCAACCCAAGTTTTCAGTACACTTTCGATTGTTTCGGCTTGAATCTCTTCAATGGCAACTTCGATTTCATGTTTCAACGCTTCCATTGTTTCTGGATGCTCTGCGTAACATTTATCCTTAATGTCTCCCCACAGAAAATAATCCAAAGGGCTAAAATCACAAGTCAAAGTAATCGGTAGTTAAAATTGAAAGTTTTAAATGGCCCACCCTATTTAATGCAGCTGATAGTAAAGGGTTTCCCAACAAGAGGTGTTATTTTGGTATTCAAAGAAAAATTCAATTTTTTGAGATAAATTATCGGATGTTTATTTCATAATAAAATTGAAGGTATACCGTTAATAATGAAAAACAACATCAGCCAAATGGCCACCATGACCACGCTTACAGGTCTACATATATCATTTTCATGAAATTTTCCATAACCAAATCGCAAAGTGGACCTTATCTTCCACGTGGCCCCAAAGTAAGAAGTCGCAAAGTTTTAAATCACAAGATTTCGGTGGCCAATTGTGATCACCTCTTCGAGAGATAACACTGTCCGGAAACTTTTCCCGTAACAGAGCAATGGTTTCGTTGCTTGTGTGGCACGTACCGCCGTCTTGTTGAAAGTAAACGTTGTCCAGATCAATACCATTCAACTCCGACCATAAAAAATCATTAATCATTTCTCGATAGCGCAATCCATTCACCGTAACTGTTGATCCAACCTCATTTTCGAAAAAGTAAGGTCCAATGACCCCGCCGGACCATAAACCGCACCAAACAGTCACACGTTTAGGATGGAGAGGTTTTCCGAGCTCAAGATGCGACAATTTTGCTTGTTGACGTAGCCACCGTGGTGGAAATGGGCCTCATCAGTCAAGATAATTTTTCGAATTTTAATAATTTCAATGCGTTGTTGAATCGTGCATCGTTCCATTGTTAGTAATGGCGTAGTTTCTACTTGTCAAATGTCAAAGAATAAAAGCTTCAAAAGTGACAGCTACCGAAATACCGGGTAATTCAAAATAACACCTCTTGTTGGAAAACCCTGTAGTTCGCTCAATACTATGTTCGGAATTGTGGTGTGATGGACGGCAACAGATAAACGATACATTAGAAACCATTCGTTTAAGATTCAGAGAACTGCCTGCAGTTACAACCATAGCGGCATTAAGGTTAAACTTATCTTATTGTGGCGGTACAAGAACTACAGCCGCATAAGTTTATCACAGCTATGGTAACCGACCGAGTGGACTATAATCCAACAGTGTAACCTTCGAGAGGAACTTCACCTCTAAGATACCTGCCAAAGAAGAATGGGTTTGCAGAATACCAGTAAATAGAAACCATCTTCACTTCTACACCGATGTTCGAAGCTTGAAAATTAGGTTGTCTTCGGAGTACACTTTAAGGGATTCAGTTTTGATGTAAATCACACCTGTAGTGCCTATCAAGCCGAAATAATGTCAATAAGTGAAAACGCCAAGTGGCTGTGTTTATTCGGACAGTCAGGGTGCCATCAGCTCTCTGGAGGCCACATCCCTAAATTCACAAACAGCCCTCGACTGCCGTCGTTTAAGATACACCTCATAAGGGTACCTGGGCAAAGGGATATCCCGGGGTACTGCAAAGCCGATGAACTTGCTCGGAGAGGGACCACATTACAAATTCTCTAAGAATTTGCATATATTGATGCGCCACTGTCCACATGCAATATTTGGCTTAGGTAAGAGACAATCAGGCAGTCTAATGAAAGGTGGACAGAAATCGGCACCTGTAAGGCAGCTAGACAAATCTGCCCATGATAGGACTAGAAATCCAAATATATCCTCGCACTAGTCAGGAAAAAACTGTATAATTAGTGTCAGTTTTGACGGTACTCTGCCTGATCGACGAATTCGCCAGATGGTTGCGTTTTGCCGCCAATGACTTCTGCAGGAGCCGTGATGATGAAGAAGAAGTGGAAAGCATTGAGCACCTGCTTTGCTACAGTTCCTCATTAAGTAAACGACGTCCGGATATTCTGGGTCGGCCTTTCTAGGAAGTCTGAAAGATTTTTTCCGGTACCGATATTCGTACTATAGATACATTTGTTTATCAAACAGGTTGGTTTCGATGACCTGTTTAGACTACTCGTAAGCTTTCTTTGGAATGGAGGTGGGTATTTCTTTTTTACACATTAATCTACTTTAAGTTTTAGTTAGGTTATGTAACCCGAACTACCATTACAGAAATGTTAACGAAACTATGTTCATTTATTTAAAATTGGTAAATGTCTCACATTCATCCAGTTTAGTCCCATTGTGTCATTTATGTAAAGCGTCTAGAATACGAAGTCCCAAGGGCTACCTTCATACCAAATTTCACGATTCTGGCTCCAGCCATTAGGGTTTATCGGTGGTACCATATTTATCCTGCTAAAAGTACTACGTATCACCCCTTACTTTATTTACCCCTTTGTCCCCTTTAACCCATTAGAAGTACGCGCGGAAAATTTCTGTGTCCCTTTTTTTATTTTCACACCTTCACATTAAATTCCACAATTCGAGCTCTTGGGGACATAAAGATCATGGGCACCCAACAATAATTAAGGCGTTATGCCATCCCCTAGCGGGCTCGCCTATGAGTTAGGGGGTCGTGGTTCGACTCCCACCAGAGGCTCTGGTCTGTCGCTGCAAAATCTAGCCACATGGTCTTTGTAACCCGTCTTCCCTGGACCGTAAAATCAGATTATAAATTTACTTTGTATTGTAATTCATATAACAAAATAAATAAAAATAAAATTTTTGCTTATTTACGTACCCATTCAACCAAAAGTGAGCTTCATGGTCTAAATTGGTAAATATTTTTATAATGGCCCAATATAATGATACCTCCGGATTTGATTTATTTATATTCAGGAAGACATATTTTACAACTTGACTTACACAGTGCGACAGTCCAAAACCCAAAAACTGCGATACTATTTTTCTTGTAAGTACTGGCGAGTAAAACAACGTTTGTTCCTTGAAATTTGCCGGACACCCCCAAAATCCGGATTTGCGAGTAAAAATCCGATTTCCTTGCCTTTGCGTACTTAAACGCCTATAGCTGTGTTAATTACACTGTGATACAAAATCGAACTTTCAGAATGGGAATGGGATGAGACGAATTGCAAATGAAAGTTAACATTATCCATAACAAAACCTTCAAGGGTTTTTAGGTCAGTGCGAGATTTTTTTTTATACGCAATTGAAGTTGGTGATTTTGGAACGCTGTCTGACAAGAACATATCATTGAACATTTGATGAAATAATGCTTATTTTTTTATTATCATGGAATGTTGTGGTATCTTACTTTTTGTGGTCAAGGAATTCATTTTTGATATTTATTTTTACCTACAACTCACGCTAGATGGCACTGTCATACAAATGTTGATATTTCTTGTCGATTTTCATAGAAAAAACGGTTCAAAATGACCAACTTCAAATGCGTGTAAAAAAAATCTCGCACTGAACTGAAAAAAACCCCTGAAGGTTTTGTTATGGATAAAGTAAACTTTCATTTGCAATTGGTTTCATCCCATTCCCATTTTGGTTTTTGCACTGTGTTATCAGTACTTTTTTTATAGCCGATTCAAATTTTAAATGGCTCACCCTTTATATGAGACAGAAATAAACAATGTCTGTACCGCCATATTAAACGTGGAATGAAATTCGTCCTTTTTTTACGAAACATGTAATTTTGTCGGTAAAAAAGGAAAAATCTAATAAGATACTTTCATTTCGGGTTAAAAGGGGACCAACACAGTACCAAATATGCTATCCCCTCTTAGTGATGCAAAATGTTATGATCATTAAATTTTGAGCAGGGCATTGTAATACGCTCCAAATTCCATAGTCCAGAAATGTTCATATGTCCCTCGTACCTGTATGATCTATGTTTCTTGTGCATCCATTGTACGTATGAGCGAGTCGTGCTCATGAACTCGCTCCAGCCAACAATCGTATCGACATTTATTATTGTTCTTATTTTAACAAATATTTCTCTGATCGCTTTGCCAGTCTCTTAAAGTCAATGAATGGGTGGTTTTACAATAAAAAACGGATGCCTTTTTTACTCGAGTGGTTCGTATTGTTCTTTTTTTGTTTTGTTGGGTGGTCAATTGGTCCATCGGTTCAATTTAGAAGTGTGAAGTTTAATACTCTCTAATCTGCTGCAGTGCTACGATGGTACATCGAACATAAAACATGTATTGTGGGTAATATGATACTTGTGGTCATGTTTGTCACACACTTGAGTGGAAAAACGGAAGTGGGAAAAATTTTGTCGAATTTTAAATTGAGGACATGAATGAATTTGTTTGTTTTGTTTTGTCTTTATAATTTTTAGTTACACAATCGCAGGGCAACTCCTGTTGTACAAAAAATATTGCGGACCCATCCTATATTGACTCAACAAGGGATAAATATGATACCCCGTTGAAAAAATCTCTTTTGTAGCCTATTGACCCAATCATATTCTGCTTGAAATATATACACATATCGATACTTCCATTCTAAACTATGCTAAGTCCAAAAAGGTAGTTTTTCAGGAGAGGCGATTAAAGTTTGATGAATTTTTTGAATTTGTGTGGAATTCCTTTGTAATGGAAATCGAATGACCCGTATTGGTTTGTGAATAACTTTTGTTTGGGTTGACGGATAGACACCAAATTTTGACGATTAATATAATTTGGAATATTTAGATAGTAAAAATGCAATCTCCATAAAAACATGCTAAGTCGACTTAGCATGTTTTAGAATGGAGGTATCGATATATATGAGTATATATTACAAGTTTAGTCCTATTGGATAGTAATTAAGATACAAATTTTCAACGATATTGGTTGATGGCTGTCCGATTTGGAGCGTATTGCATTTTGAAATTTTCGTCAAACGGCCCTTTTTTCCCATCCATATTCTAACTAGCTATTGCATTGAGAAAATTTTCCCCAAAGAGTTTTCTATAGCTTTTTCTTTAATTTAGAATCTTTACATGTTTTTAAGAGTTTTTAATTAAAAAAATATTAAAATCTTCTTCTAATATAATTTCTTCATTCCATCAACGGTTTTAAAAATATTTTACAAGAGTTTGCGAAAAATCCCATTTTTTTAGAAAGTTTTAACGTTTTTTAAATTAAAACCTCTTAAAAGCATGGAAAAATTCACAATTGTTATATTTTTATTATTTTATCTTAAAGTCTATTTTTTCCTTTATTTTATTCCTCGTGGGAACATAGGGCATCAACAATACATTTATAATAATCTCTATCATTGATATTTCTCTTAATATCATTCCATGATACATTTATTTTCTTGAGGTCTTTTAAGAGCGTTCTCCTCCATGCCATTTAAGGGCGACTTTGTCTTCTTCGTCCTTGTGGATTCCAATCCAAAGCCATTCTCGTGATAGATTCTGGCGTCTTCCGCAATGTGTGCCAAATCCATCTCCATTTCCTTCTCTTGGGACAAAATATGTACTTTTCGTTGAAAGGGCCCAAATATGGTACTTTCTCTCATAGACGATCTAATATCGAATTTTTATTTTCGGGGTAAAAAGTGGATTCAGAAGGCCCAATCTTTATAACCTTTCTTAGATACACAAACAAAATTAGTTGTGTGCCTTAGTTATTTTTGAGAACAATTGGTCCAATGGGCTAATACATCAATCAACCTTTTATAGCGATGAGCAAATAACACTATGCAACAAAAAAACTTTGTTTGTGTCTGAAAAAAATCGTTTTTTGTTGGCACGAAAAAAATCGTAAAAAATCGCAAACAATTTGTTTGTTCCATTTTCTGATAGCTAGCATCCTAACGAAGAATACAATGTCTATTTGTTTGCTTTCTACGGATAAATGTATAAATTATGATCCATATTGTAAAAATAGGGGGAAAAAATCATATTGTTTATTTTGGCAATTTTGTTTGGGACGTACCAAAAGGGGCGTCTGAATATGCAGGAATCGAAGTTATAAGCCGTTAACGTTTTGTGCAAAATGGTGCATTTGTATGGGAGGTACCAAAAGGTTCTTGACAATATCGCCCATTATTCTCAAGGTGATAGCGACCATGAAACTAATACTATGTGTGGAATTGTGAAAAATGCATCTGGCCTAATAATGAAAATGCGAATATTTATCATCAAAAATGGTTTTATTGTTTTTCAAAGTATTCTCCATCATGATTTATAAACTTTTGCATGCGCTCAAACCAATTGTCGAAGCACCTTTTGAACGCTTCAACAGCATCTTCTGGCGACAAAAATCGTTGACCACGCATTTTTTTCTTGATGTGCGGGAATAAAAAGAAGTCATTGGGTGCCAAGTCAGGGCTGTACGGCGGATGACCCATCAATTCGACGTTTTGCCCGGTCAAAAAGGCGCTGTTTGAGCCAATGTGTGAGAGCTCACATTGTCATGGTGCACAATCTTCTCTTGTTCGTTTTTCGAATTTCTCCGAAGATTTTAGGCAAACAAATTGTGGTGTACCACTCAGAATTGACTGTCCTACGTTGCTCAAGCGGAACAGTCGCCACATGATCAGTTTTGCCGAAGAAACAGGCGACCATTTGCTTCGAAGTGTTTCTTCCACAAACAACTTTCGTCGGATTTGGCTCGTCTTCGAAGACCCACGCGGTCGATTGCGACGATCGTATAAACGTCTTTTGAAGCCCCGCACCAATCGACACGAGCCTTTCTTTGAGCGATTGCCAAATTGTGCGGGATCCAACGAGAACAAACCTTTTTTACGGCCAGGTGTTCATGCAATATCGAATGTATGCTGGTGGAAGAAATGCCCAAGGATGTCTCTATCTCACGGTATGTCTCATGACAATCTTGCATTATCAGTTCACGCACGGCATCAATGTTCTCTGGCACAACGGCCGTTTTTGGACGACCTTCTTCTTTGAATTCATTTAACCAGTTTTTCACAGTGCTATAGAATGGTGTCGCCATACAAAGATTTAAGTTCATCGATGCACTCTTGTCGTGATAATCCACGTCGAAAGTTGTGAAAAATGATCACACGAAAATGTTCACGAGTAATTAAATTTTTTTGCCAAATTGATTTTTTCAAGTCACTGTAAACAACACAAATGAAGGTCGTACGTCAAAACGTTCTAAGTACGTTTATGTTAAAAAATGTCAAACATTTGGTTAGGCCAGAAATATATATATCAACGCTCGTATTTCACTAAATTTTGACTCTTCGTGGGGAAGGAGTTGACCAACATAGTCCATCTTTGACCTTAGCCTGGGGTAGTTTATCGGTTAATCCTGTCAAAAGTTATCGTGCGCACCAACCAGACAGACAGACGTACATTGCTAAAATGACCCAAACGGATTTCGGAAAAATATTCTTTGGGTCTGTTAGGTCACTCCTTAGATGTGTTACACTTTTGGCCCGCAGCATCTGATATATACTCTTGTTCACAATAGTAGGGCCGAAAGTGCTATAATTTGTACACTTATCCATAGATTTTCTTCAAATAGGCATTGTTTTCTTTGTTAGAAATGTAGCTTTCGAAAACTGGAGCAAACAATTTGTTGTTTTTCGTGCCTGCAAACATAGATTTTTTTGAAAAAATAATTTTTTTTCTAATTATTTTAACAGCACAATCAAAAACACACATTTTGGTCCATAAATGAGCAATTTGACTATATCGTCACACAGTTACGTATACTCACATTGACAATATAAATATAGGGTGATCTAAGTAGAGATACTTTTTTCAATTTTTGATAGATAACGTGTGAGTCGTGTCATGCTGTCATGTTATTTTTGTTAAGTATTGTTTGGCATTTCATCATGGAAAGACTTACGCCTGAACAACGTTTACAAATTATTCAGTTCTATTAGCAAAATAATCGTTCGCCAATTGCGGTAAGTCCATTTTTTTAAATCCAAAAAAACACTTTCCAGTCGACCCACGACCTTGACACCCATGAACAATATTTTAGCTCTCGTTAAAAGCTATCCCTTTGCCATCGGCCGATTCCCGATCCGACGTACCGGAATCATCGGTCCATATTTCTTCAAAAATGATGCCGGTGAGAACGTAACCGTCAATGGCGACCGTTATCGTACCTTGATAACCGACTATTTGATGTCTTAAATTGAAGCTCGTAATCTCTGCGACATTTGGTTTCAACAAGACGGCAGCACTTCCCACACATCGCATCAATCAATGGATTTATTGAGAGAACACTTCGGTGAGCAGATAATTTCACGTTTTGGGCCGGTCGATTGGCCACGAAGATCGTCTGATATCACACACAATGTTTATGCGGACAAACCCGCTTCGATTCAGCCCTTGGAGCAAAACATCACGCGTGTCATTCGCCAGTTACCAGTCGAAATGCTCGAACGAGTCATCGAAACTTGGACTCAACGGATGGACCATCTGAGACGTAGCCGCGGCCAACATTCTTTCAAATGATAAGAAACATTCCCCATTCAATTTGAATTTTCTGTGTTCTTTTCTTTAAAAAAGTAGGGAACCTCGAAATGGATCACCCTATATAATGTGTAAAAATAACATCAATCGGTCAAGCCGCTTTGAAGATACACTGGTCCAGCCGACAATTCTAAAATTCTATATAAAAATGTACAAAAATATAAAAAATTGCCGCACACTTGTAGAAGTATTGTGCTTGATTTTGTAAAAAATTAAAGGGGTCACTTTTTGAGTTGGTCAAACAGCTTTGGAATTACTAAAATTTGTAGTCCTCATAATATCCTTTAATTTAAAGTGTATCCCAACTTTATCGAGTATATACTTCAAAAAATAAGGTCCAAATACTAAATGCACCTTCCAAGAAAATGGGAATTTTAAAGAAATTTTTTTTAAAAAAATTTGCTTATTTTAGGTACTGTAAAAGTGCAACGCTTTTACAGTACAGTTACTAAACACCCATTCACCCATGAAAGTGATGTCTTCAGCATTTCTGGTCCTCATAACTTCCATTAATATAAATGGTATCCCGGCTTTATCGAGCTTATACATACACATATATATAAATATGGTCCAAATACTAAAGAATCTTCCATTAAATTGCAATTCCAAAAACAAAAATTAAAAAAAACTTGACCATAAAAAAATTTTTATTTTGGTTTCAAAAAATCGAATGCCTCAATCTATACAAAAAAGGTCTTAGACACAAAAATATTTTTTTGTTGCATTGTGTAATACAAAGAATTGTAATTTTTGTTACTTAAACGATTTTTGATTAAAAAAATCATATTTCTATCTGTCCTAAATTTTGAATGAAATTTGGGCATACCCTAGGGTTATCCGATTGGCAAAAAATGTTTATGAAAGGCTTAAAATGGATGGGCCTACATAACTATGTTTTACACAAAATATTAAGATGGTGTCTTTGATGTGTAGACTGCAAATTAAAGTTGCAGATGAATCGGATACATTTAAAGACCTAAAGACGCGATAAGGAATTCCGGCTATGAAAGAAACAACTTACAACCTTTAATATGGCATATTATCCCGAGTCAAGATCCTGCGGGCTACCTTCAAAATAGCTCTAGCCGTTTGCATTTGGCGATGCTACCATATCTATCTTTTTTGTCTTATTTATTTCCTAAAACTGCGCATTTTCATAAATTGTTTTTATTACGAAATTAATGGTGTTTTCTTTTCTAAATAAAGATGTTGCCCAATCAGAGATGTCGCCTAGACCCTCTGGTACTGCTGCACTTTTTATGATCAGAATCTAGCCTTTAAACTCAAAAACAAGTAAGAAAGTTTCAGTCGGGTAAACCGACTAAGGTATACCCTCACTTTGTGAGTAATGTAATATGGAATATTAAACGAATTATTCTGTCAATTTGTATGGGAGGTACCAGAATGTTTTTAACAAATACACCTATTTTTCGCTGAATAGTAGACTCTTTAAATACATTACACTGCGCCGAATTATAAACGTTTTTTGCACTGGTATATTAACGTTATGAAATATTAAATTTTGGTATGATTTGGCCATTTTGTGTGGGAGGTACAAAAAGGGGCGTGGTGATAACGGCCATTTTTTACAGGGCTATAGGGACTTCAAAAGCGTTACACTGTGCAAAATGTTGTTGCATTTTCGTGCATTGGTACTCATGCTGTGAGCTCTTAACTTTTTGTGCAAAATGGTACCTTTGTGTGGGAGGTACAAAAAGGGGCGTGGCAATAACGCCCATTTTTCACAGGGCTATAGTCACTATAAAAACATTACACTGTACAAAATTTCAAGTATTTGTATACACTGGTTTTAATGTTATAAGCTGTTAACTTTTGGTGCAAAAAGGTACCTTTGTGTGGGAGGTACCAAAAGGGGCGTGGCAACAACACCCATTTTTCACAGGGCTATAGTCACTATAAAAACATTACACTGTACAAAATTTCAAGTATTTTTATACACTGGTTTTAATGTTATAAGCTGTTAACTTTTGGTGCAAAAAGGTACCTTTGTGTGGGAGGTACCAAAAGGGGCGTGGCAACAACATCCATTTTTACCCTGGACTTTAGGCAATATAAAAGCATAATACTGTACAAAATTTCAAGTATTTTTATACACTGTTATTCATGTTATAAGCTGTTAACATTTGGTGCAAAATGGTGCATTTGTGTGGGAGGTACCAAAAGGGACGTGGCGACTTCGCCCATTTTTCTCGAGTTGATAGCGACTAATAAGCTAATACTATGTGTGGAATTTCAAAAGATTCGTATAAGTAGTATAGCAGTTATTAAAAAATCAATATTTGACAACATTTTAACCCTTTGTGGGGGAGGTACTAGAAGGAGTGGACCAATGTGGCCCATCTTCGAACTTAGCCGGAGATAGAAAAAAATATTACCACATACCAAATTTGAGGTCAATCGGTTACTCCTTTCGAGAGTTATCGTGCGCACCAGCCAGCAGACACACAGACAGACAGACAGACAGACAGACAGATAGACAGACAGACAGACAGACAGACAGACAGACAGACGGACGGACATTGCTCATTCGACTTAAAATGACCCAAAACGGATTTCCTCCGAACATACTTGGGGTCTTAGGCCACTCCTTCGACGTGTTACACTTTTTTCCGTAGCAAATGATATATACCCTCGTCACACTAAAGTGAGGGTATAAAAAAGAATACTCCACAGCGCCACCGAAATAACGCATCTAACAAACTTCATTAGAAAACCAGTAAGGAAAGGCTAAAGTCGGACGGGGCCGACTATATAATACCCTACATCACTCTCGTAATATTGAATAACTTCATGTATAAATTGTTTATTCTAAACTTCAAAACGATTGGATATAAAATACAGCTTCTTTAGAACTAAAGGGCCAAATCGGACGAAACATATATATGGGAGTTATAGCTAAATCTTAACCGATTTTCTTCAAATTCGGTAGTGTTGGTTCATGGATCAAGAAACTCTACCATTCTAAATTTCAAAATGATTGGATGTAATATACAGCTTCTTCAGGACTAAAGAGCAAAATCGGACGAAACATATATATGGGAGCTATAGCTAAATCTTAACCGATTTTCTTCAAATTCGGCAATGTTGGTTCATGGATCAAGAAACTCTACCATTCTAAATTTCAAAACGATTGGATGTAAAATACAGCTTCTATAGGACTAAAGGGCCAAATCGGACGAAACATATATATGGGAGCTATAGCTAAATCTTAACCGATTTTCTTCAAATTCGGCAATGTTGGTGCATGGATCAAGAGACTCTACCATTCTAAATTTCAAAACGATTGGATGTAAAATACAGCTTCTATAGGACTAAAGGGCCAAATCGGACGAAACATATGTATATATGGGAGCTATAGCTAAATCTTAACCGATTTTCTTCAAATTCGGCAATGTTGGTTCATGGATCAAGAAACCCTACCATTCTAAATTTCAAAACGATTGGATGTAAAATACAGCTTCTATAGGACTAAAGGGCCAAATCGGACGAAAGATATATATGGGAGCTATATCTAAATATGAACCGATTTTCAATCAACTGAAATATTTCAGAACGATCGGAGTGAAATTGCAGCCTGTAGTCGACGAACAACTTTAAATGGACAGACGGACGGACGGATGGACGGACATGCTTAAATCGACTCAGCTAGTGATTCTGAGTCGATCGGTATACTTTAAGGTCTAGCTGTGTTATTTTCGGGTGTTACAAACATCTGCAGTGAAACAAACTTATAATACCCTGTACCACAGTGTGGTGTAGGGTATAAAAAACACACGCGGGTATTTAGGTTATTCGCTCGACGCTGAAAAAACATCTGTTTTTTAGGGCAGCGTCCACCCCTTCGACTAAATACAGGGCTGAAATGTTGCATTTTTGCACCGTGCAAGTACGACATTTCTTTAAAAAGAAAACGAAAGACTTTTCACAGTGTAGTATTTTTTTACAAACGAAAACAAGAAGGCATTTTTGAGGCGAAAGGCAGAAAAAATGTAGCATTTTTGGGTTAACAACACACCAAATGTCACGACTATAGCTCTAACCGTATTAATTTGTTGATGGCATAATAAATATCCCGTTTTTTCTCCATGTGATATTTTTTAAGCACTTTTAAACTATTTTTTCTTCAAAATGTTCTAATCTTCAAAATCCTATAATATCGCATCTCAAAGGGAGAATACAATATATAAAATTGTTACCGAAAACAGAAAATCATTTGCTACATTTTACACGCTAATAGTACGAATTTCAAAATTTTAATCCCAGTTTAATGGATTCGTCTTGCTTTATGGGAGCGTATCTTTAAATCGAATCAGTTCTTTAAAAACGAACAAAGATTCGAAAATAGATTTTCATAGCGTGTTGTTGTGATATTATTTTTATAAATGACACCATGACTCCAAAAATCAATTTTTTTTAAATAAATTTAACACAAACATTTTTTTAAATATTTTTTCGTGTTTAGGACACCATATTACACCAGAAAATGTTATGCACTTCGACAAAAATTTTCTTGCATCGTCTAATAGAGTTATGAAGTGTGTACGAGTACTTTTTGGGGCGAAGAGGCAACAAAAAAGATCTCAAATGTTGTAATCCAGCTTAGAGAAAGGGACAAATACGGCCCAGAAGTGATATTTTCCACATTTTATTTTAATTAAATAAAAGTACAGTGTACTGTACTGAGTAGTCGGTAAAAAGTACAGAGTACTGTACTGAGTAGTCGGTCTAAAGTCACTTAATCTTTACTATACCATAGCAGTTTATTGTCCACATCTGAGTGTATTAGTCAGTGTTTGCTTTTTTTGTGAGTATTTAGAGTGCGAACAGTAAAAGCGATTTATTTAATTAAAGTTTTTCTGATGTTCTCTCAGATAAGTTAATTAAAATGAATTTTTCAATAAAACATTAATTTGCTCTGGTGAATTTTCGAATACATTCACATTGAAAAATTTGCTTTATGGAATTCTGAGAATTTATATGAGATCGTTTCTTGTTTTGTGTGTGTTGTGTATGTTACATTTTCAAATTATACATAATTATGTAATTGTGTGTATAAATAAATATATGCTATTGTATGTTAGAATATATTAATGTATATTTGCAATTGCGTGTGGAAAACATTAAATGTGTTTAGACGATTTGGTTTTGATTTTTGGAGTCATGGTGTCATTTATAAAATTAATATCACAACAACACGCTATACAGTTCTACTTGGGTATCTTTTTGGTTTTCAAACAAGTGATTCGATTTAAAAAAATGCTCCCATGAAACAAGACAAATCCATTAAACTGGGATTAAAATGTATTTGTTTCTCCAGTTATCTTCATTAATTTGTAGTAAAATGTAGGAAAAGATAAAAAAAAAATATGATAATGAGCAGGTGATCAGAAATTCGCAGAAGTCGTTCCATAAAAGTCCAAACAATCTTAAACAGTACATCCAGTAAAATAATTGGTTGGAATTCGATAGTAACAGTAAAAAAATAGTACTAGCAACAAAAAGTCTATCATATCAATCTATCTAAAGTCTATCAATTTAGAGTATACCATATGATCGAGATTTGGTAGTGACAACGAATGTTTTGTTCTTGACAACATAAATTGTATCAATAGACCAAGAGATTATTATAGCAACGAATAATTGGTTACTATAACAAAAAAATATTAATAAATAATTGTTTTTTGGTTATTCCCATAATTTCCCAAATTTTGAATAATTAAATATATTTTGGGAAATACAACCGAAAGCTTGGTTGCAGTGTTTTTTTGTTAATACATCACAAACGAAAAATAAAATTATTTGACATAAATAAATCTTCAACATTTTGTTCAAGAACGGTGTGTGTAGTGAAATATAATTTCATATGTGGAATGTAGAATACGTTGTGCAAAATATTTTACATAAATAAAAAATTGAGAAACATCTTTTTGGCAAATTTTAATGATCGGAAGTAAAGTACAACTTCAATAGCGCTTTGATACCAAATCAGGAGGAACATATACATATCGTCATCAGAAACGAAAAAGGGCGTAACAACAAGAAAAATTGAAACTCAGTTTTTGATGGATTTCGGTACCCTGCATCAAAATACACATCCTGACAAATTTTTAGCGGCGTAATATTAAAAATGGCGAATTTATGGACTAATCAGAAATTCGCAGAAGTCGTTCCATAAAAGTCCAAACAATCTTAAACAGTACATCCAGTAAAATAATTGGTTGGAATTCGATAGTAACAGTAAAAAAATAGTACTAGCAACAAAAAGTCTATCATATCAATCTATCTAAAGTCTATCAATTTAGAGTATACCATATGATCGAGATTTGGTAGTGACAACGAATGTTTTGTTCTTGACAACATAAATTGTATCAATAGACCAAGAGATTATTATAGCAACGAATAATTGGTTACTATAACAAAAAAATATTAATAAATAATTGTTTTTTGGTTATTCCCATAATTTCCCAAATTTTGAATAATTAAATATATTTTGGGAAATACAACCGAAAGCTTGGTTGCTGTGTTTTTTTGTTAATACATCACAAACGAAAAATAAAATTTTATGGTTTTTCTCACTGTGGAGTTGAGCTGAAGATCAAAGAATTCCTTCAAAGTGAAGGAAGGTATTTTTGAATAGTCAAGTGAAAAAGAAAACGACCTTGAAATCCAACATCAACCAATGCATGACGTTTCGTTGGTGGTTAGTCAACTCTTCGGATGCAGTAATGTTGTTTTTGGCCTGCGGTCAACATGTCATTACTTCTATTTATACGAAAGTTATTCCAAATTTACATATAGGAATTGTTTTTCAAGTAAGAGTAATTTCAAGTCAATCGCCTGCCGCCGTGTTATTTTTCCCTCGACAATTCAAAGTTGTTTTTGTTGTTGGTAAATGCTTTGTTTACACGAACAAAATAAAATTATTTGACATAAATAAATCTTCAACATTTTGTTCAAGAACGGTGTGTGTAGTGAAATATAATTTCATATGTGGAATGTAGAATACGTTGTGCAAAATATTTTACATAAATACAAAATTGAGAAACATCTTTCTGGCAAATTTTAATGATCGGAAGTAAAGTACAACTTCAATAGCGCTTTGATACCAAATCAGGAGGAACATATACATATTGTCATCAGAAACGAAAAAGGGCGAACAACAAGAAAAATTTAAACTCAGTTTTTGATGGATTTCGGTACCCTGCATCAAAATACATATCCTGACAAATTTTTAGCGGCGTAATATTAAAAATGGCGAATTTATGGACTAAATTCTCTCTAAAAAAATCCTATTTCACGCAATTTTCACAAACAAGTTATAAATCATGTTTGTGTGATTTTATATATGGATCATTATGTTTAGATATTATATTGAAAACCACGTTTTTCTAACGGCAACAGTTTTCATTTTATTTCGTTTTTTACTTCTCCTGTACAATTTTCCAACATGATGATAGGCCCTTTTTCGTTTCTGATGACGATATATGGTTAAGATTTTAACACATGTAAATTCTGAAGACATTTTTTGGATAGTTATCGTGCTTACCAGATAGACAGCGGACCAACATAGCTAAAATTACTTAAAATATCCCGAAACATACACTAAAGCGAGGGTAAAATGATTTATAAAAAAAACAAGGTTTAATTTTATTGAATATTAGCCGATCCCAGCAAACGTTGTCGTGCCGGCCCTTTTTGTGGTGTTTTGGTTTGATATTACTTAGTATTTTATTCAAAAAAGTATACAATTTCCGGAGAAAATCTACGCAAATATATAGGAAAATTGGACATAGGTCCACTAAAGCGTCACCTGCCGATAACTTGACCACTCCGCCATTTATTGCGGTAAAGGTAAATTTAAATTTACAAAACATTTTCTTTGGATAAATTCACATTCTACAATATTTTTTAATTGTTTTATACCCTCACAAACTTCCAGGTATTCTTCAAATGCTTAAATTCATATAGGGCGATCCATTTCGAGGTTCCCTACTTTTTTAAAGAAAAAACACAGAAAATTCAAATTGAATGGTGAATGTGATCTGTCAAAAAAGGCTATTGAAAAAAGTATCTCTACTTGGAACACCCGTATACTCATTCATGAAAAAAGACCTCTTTCTGTCGAATTTCGTACTGATCGGATATAAAATACAGTCTCTACAGCGCTTACATGTCAAATCGGGGGTAACATATATATGGGGGCTATATCTAAATCTGAACCGACTTTCTCCGAATTTGGCAATATTCCTTGGTGTAATAAGAAACATTTTTCTGCCGAATTTCGCACTAATCGAATATAAAATACAGTTTCTACAGCGCTTACATGTCAAATCGGGGGTAACATATATATGGGGGCTATATCTAAATCTGAACGGATTTTCTCCGAATTTGACAGTATATACTGGAATATATTCCTTCATGTAGAAAGAAACCTCTTATTGCAGAATTTCACACGGATCGGATATAAAGCAACATTTTTGCAGCGCGTACATGCTAAATCGGGGGTAACATATATATGGGGGCTATATCTAAATTATATTATAAAGGGTCCGCCAAATAACTTTTTTTTGAAAATGCTATAAAAAAACTACTGAATATTTTCTCAAATTTATTTTTTTATTTGAAAGTACAATCCTTCCGGTTAATAATGGAAAATAATTTCATTCAAATGGCTGCCTCGGCTGGCCATGCAGTAGCCTACACGATCGGTCCAATTTTTAAGCACATTATCGATTGTGTGCAGCTGTATTTCACCAATGGCTTCACGAATATTGTCCTTTAAAGCTTCAATTGTCTCTGGCTTGTCGGCGTAACACTTATCTTTGAGGGCACCCCACAAATAATAGTCCAACGGTGTCAAATCGCAGCTCCGAGGTGGCCAAACGACATCAGCTCTGCGGCTGATAATGTGATCTTCAAAAACGGGGCGCAAAACATCGAGTGTAGCTTCGGCTGTGTGGCACGTAGCGCCGTCCTGTTGAAACTAAATGTTGCCAATATTCTCCTCTTCAATATTTGTGAACAAAAATTCGTTCAACATGGCCCGATAACGATCGCCATTGACTGTAACGGCCACTCCTTGCTCATTTTCGAAGAAAAATGGCCCAATTATGCCTCTGGACCAAAATCCGCACCAAACAGTGACTCGTTTTGGGTGTATCGGCTTTTCAATGTATGCGTGCGGGTTTTCTGTGCCCCAAATGCGACAATTTTGCTTGTTTACATACCCGCCAAGATCAAAATGAAAAAATCAAATGAAAACCAAAAATGAAAAAAAAAATTGAAAATCAAAATTTTCAAAGTAATGTCGCAATATTTCCCAGCGGTGTTCAAGCGTATACACAACCATATTCGTTCAGCGGAAGGATACAACTTATTATCTCTCAAATCAGACATGAGCTAAAGCTGAGTATAGACGATTGCCAGATCGGCAAACGTTATCAACCCTGTTAAAGTGCTGCAAATATACGGACAATGACAGATTGTTGAGCAAAGGCGAATTGACAGTTCGGACGATTGCAAGAAAACATTACAATTTAATATATTTACAATATATTTTGTAAATATTTATATGCAGGATTGCCAATAAAAATACATTATATACAGTGTTGCACATGCATAAACTTCGCACATATAACAATCTGCAAACTATCTCGCAATGACTTTTCTGCTAACGTTGCAAAACAAAAATTGTATGTTCACACGGTTGTAAATTCACAGGGTTGCATTTTTCCGCCATTTTTCTGGCAATGTTGTCCGATCTGCAAATCGTGTGTACTTACCTTAAGTGTTACCATTCACGAAATAAGCACTAGTTGAAAAAAAACGTTAGATGGCGGACCCTTTATATGGGGGCCATATATAAATCTGTGTAAAGTTTCGTCGAGATCGGACCATAATTGCGACCTTTGATTACAAGAATACATTAGGGATGTAACGAAAGTGGCTTTAGCGAAAGCGAATATTGAAATATATTTCTTGCGAATGCGAAAGCGAATAGTGAAATATACATTTTTGCGAAAGCGAATGCGAATAATAGTTTGAGCCTTTAGTACCAACAAATTTAAGGAACTGAATTGATACTTTTCCAGGATATTCAAGTATTAAGACTGTTTTCCATAGTTTTACCTCCTGTTACCACAAGCACACAAATTGTGTGAAGGGAATAAGGAGATTTAACACTTTAATAAATGGAAGCGAATACTGAAATATATTTTTGCGAAAGCGAATAATCCAAAGATGGTTTTTGCGAATGCGTAAGCGAATTTTAAAATGATGCGAATAATTCG
Organism: Eudasyphora cyanicolor; assembly: GCA_963930755.1. NCBI lineage: Eukaryota > Metazoa > Arthropoda > Insecta > Diptera > Muscidae > Eudasyphora > Eudasyphora cyanicolor. The sequence goes on from OZ005736.1 coordinate 116,914,782, forward strand.
CGTTCGCATATGCGAATGCGAATATTCGTTACATCCCTAGAATACATCTACAGACAGACGGACAGACAGACATAGCTAAATCGACTCAGAAATTGATTACAAGTCGATCAGTATAATAAACAATGGGTCTATCTCTTCTCCTTTTGCGTGTTACAAACAAATGCACAGAGTCATAATACCGTGTAACACAGTGTGGAGCAGGGTATACAAACTAGTAAAAGCGCTAAGTTCGACCATGCTGAATCTCCACCCTCCACCATGGATTGCATTCAATTCTAGTACTGCAAAAATCTTTGGATATGGATCAGATAATGGAACGATCCTTTCTGTTTAAGCAAATTATTAAATAAACGAATGCTGCATTTTTTAGCCAACTTTTAGGCCTCAAATTCTTTAGCCAAACCCTTCATGTGGAAAATTTGGTATTTATGGCTTAAATAGGCATATTTGAGAGCAACCTCTACACTGATAGAAAAAGCTTCGTCATGACGACGAATTTGTACATCATCAAGATTATTTTTTCGTCAAAATCAGCTAACGTACGAAATAATCCTCTTGATGAATTTGTTCGTCACCATGACGAATCTCTGTTTCCAAAAACGTTCGTCCTCAGGATGATCACAGTTCATAGCTACGATAAATCGAGTTCATTATCAGGACGAATTACATTCATCACCACGAAGAAACCATTCATCCCTACAATTAATCGAGTTCATCACCACGACGAATCCCATTCATGACTATGACGAATCCCATTCATCACCACGACGAATGCATGCCCCGACAATTTACATTTTTAAAATTTCAATAAATATTCTTCTGCATTCAGACCATTAACAACGTAATGGAAAATAAAATTACTTGATTGCTTTGCCTGGTTCAGTTGTGATTATTCGGTACGAAACGCAGTTCTTATCAGGAAAGGCTGAAAGCAAACTAATGACAAGTATTCATTGCTTCTGATATTTTAAATCAAAAAAATCTCATCAAGTAATGTATTTGCCAACAGACGAATCCCATTCATCACCGATTACCATTCATCACCACATCGAATACCATTCATCACCACGACGAATTCCATTCATCACCACGACGAATCCCATTCATCATCACGACGAATCCCATTCATCATCACGACGAATCCCATTCATCACCACGACGAACTCCATTCATCACCATTATTAGATTTTTTAAATTAAAGTTTTACAACAAAAGGTTTAACTAAAGTAATCAGAACGCATATAGAACAGTACAATTAAGCACAAACGATAAATTGATTGCTTCGTTTTATCACATTTTCAGCAAAATGGTCAAATAAATCTTTTCGTCGTGGGGATGAAACCTTATCGTTCCCTCGAAGAATTTCGAAATCACCGAAAACATGGGTTGATGATCGTGCTCGTTCTATTGACGTATAAAAACATCGCATGTACGAAACTTTTCGTCACCAGTACGAGGATATGTCCTTTGTCTTAACGTATTTTGTAGCACTTAGCTTTTTGCTAAGTGCTACAAAATACGCTCTCCGACTCCGAGAAGTTCGTATGTGGCATAACGCGGATTGGGGCCACTCGGCCATTCTCGTTGAGGCATCAAGAATGTCTGATCTAAGGGCTCTGGCAGGGCCGAGAGGCTATTTGTCACCAGTTCAGAAATTTTCCTCAAATCTCGACATAATGACCCCCTCCCCAGAACAGACTGGTCATGCGGCAACCTTCATGAAATATACACTGACGGTTCAAAGATGAATATAGGCACAGGGGCAGGAATTTTCAGCGTATCTCTTGGCATAAATAGAGGTTATCCGACACATACAGCGTCTCCAGGCGGAGATCTTTGCTATACTGCAAGCCCTCAGCTTGATAAATCGACAAAAACTCGGGCAAGATTATCACATAACAGTCACTGTTGACAGTCAGGCTGCTCTGAAGGCACTGAAGTCAACCACTATTACGTCAAAGGTGGTTAATGAGTGTCGTTTGGAACTACAGCAACTGGCAGACATAATCAGACTGTTCTGCGTCTCCGGACGCTGTGATATCGCGGGGAACGAGAAGGCTGACGAACTTGCGCGAAATGGATCAGCGATGGACGCTGCAAGGGTTGAGCCATCCCTATATCCCCCCTTATGCGAATTTTTAAGTAACATAGAGTGTTTCTACAAAGACCTGGCAAACCAGAAATTGTCGAGCAGATCTGACTGTAAAATCACTAAATCTCTATGGCCGGCCATATCGAAATGTAGGACCAAAGATCTTCTTAACCTCACAAAGAGGGACATTCGTTTAATGATAGGCACGCTGACTGGCCACTGTAATGTAAGATCTTTAACATATAATTGGCAGAGTGATTCAGCCGACTACTGTCGACTCTGTGAGGATGAGGAGGACTTGGAAACAATCGAACCCCTTCTCTGTCAATGTCCTACTCCACCAAGATGAAGACATCGCTACCTAGGTGATTACACGAATCTCTATCATCCCACGATGTTGATAGAATCATGGGCTTCATAGGTTGCTTGAGATGGATGGTTTGACATCAACTCATCATAACCTCTCCTAAAAAGCCAACTCTCCTCTCTCTTATCTATATTCATCACCTCCTTCACCTTCTTCGACCTTTCCCTCTTCTTTTACTCATCTTTTCAGGACGAACACACTGTACCAAATGGTCTCCGAGTGAAGTGGTGCACGCCAGCCATAGATGTATTTATTAAAAAAAAAATAAAATTTTTCTAATTATTACAACGACAGTTACTAAATTAAGTCATTTTAGCTATTTCCATTCGTGGTATGCGTCAATATTTTTTTTCTACCTCAGGCTAAGGTCAAAGATGGACTATATTGGTATACTATTTTGAGTGCCTCCCCCACGAAGGACCAAATGGACCATTTTGCACAAAAAGTTAACTGTTTATAACTATTCATATACTAGCTTTCAAAAAATGGAACAAACAATTTTTTTGCGATTTTTTTTATGGTTTTTTCGAGCCAGCAACTAGTCCTCACAATTTCCTTTAACTTAAAAAGTATCAAGGTTTTATCGAGCCTGTACTAGGGTGTCCAAAAAACCGGGTCTGTCAGAAAACCGGCATTTCGGGTTTTTTCAAAAACCGTATTGTGAAAAAACCGACTGTCGGTTTTTTTACTCTCAAAAAAAAAACGGCATTAACCGACATTTCGGTTTTATGGTTTGAAAATAAAAATCAAAAATTTTTTATTTAAAAAAATCCACAATATTTATAACAATAAACGAAATTAAAAAGTAAAAAAAAAAATTCAATCGAAATCCGTTTCGACGGTTTGGATGTACATACTTCTCTCAATTTTATGAATTTTGCGCATATGTTGAATGAGAGAAGATCCCCGGTTACACAATGACTTTGGGCACATCGAGCAATTGACCCGTGTTTTATCCACATTATCTTTCTCGAAATACTTCAATACTGAACTCATTTTACTAAAACAAATCATTGCAACACATAAATTGACGAAACGAACGAAAACATGTAATGGTTTACCTTCAAATTCAGTTTTTTTTTTCGGACACAATTTCACAATGTAAATAAATGTGAAGTTGGTTGCAGTCATGATACAATTACTAGAGTTGGTGTACAGCGAACAGCTGATTTAAAATTGTTTATTGCAGGGGTCTTGGGTTGTAAAATGCATATTCATGTATGCTGTTTTCTACAAAAACAACGAGCAAAGTTGCATACAACAACAACAAAGGGTAACTTTAGCAATTATAATTTGTTTTGTTCACTTATCACCAAAACCCCGAAACCGAAAAACCCGACAGAGAAAAACCGAGTAAACCGACTGTTCGGGTTTTAGTCATTTTTAAAAAAACCGATTGTCGGGTTCGGGCTTCAAAACCGGAATTCCGGTTTCGGTTTTGGACACCCTAGCCTGTACCTCAAAAAATATGGTCCAAATAAGTAACTTCCATGAAAATTAGAATTTAAGTAAACATTTTTTAAAAAATAAACTTCACAATAAAAAAATTGTGTATTGTTTTCATAAAATAGTATGCCTCAAAATATACAAAAAGTTTTTAGTTCTCGGAGAAAAAAAAAAATTGTTGCGTAGTGTAATGGAATTATAGATCGGCGGCTTGATGGCTTAGCCGACATAATTGACAGTTTTACATTTAAAATAATAGTTCAAAAGTTAAGCTCTGGTATATATTCATAAATAATGGATGTTTTTAAGTTAATTGTAATGTTATGTTCGGCCCTGCCGAATCTTATATACCCTCCAGCATGAATTGCATGCAATTCTATTACTGAAAGATTTTTGGATATGGAGCAAGTCATGAAACGACCTTTTTGTTTAAGCAATTTATTGAAAAAAACGAACGCTACTGTTTTTAGCCAAATTTTAGGCCTCTTTAGCCAAACTCTTAATCTAAAAAATGGTATTTATGGCTTAAATTAGCATATTTGGGGGACTACATCAAAATATAAGCTGATTTGTGTAAATTTCATTGACTTGAATTCTTGTCTAAATATAAGTAGAATACAAACTGAAAAGTTTCAGCAAAATTGCTTTAAATATGTGGTGTTTATAGCTTAAGCAAGCCTTTTTGGGAGCGACATTTATAGGTGGACTATAACAACATATGAACCGATTTAAAAAAATTTTACTGTGATGAATTCTTGCCAAAGTATAATAAAAACTGCAAGGATTTTGTTAAAATGCTTAGAAAATGTGGTATTTATGGCTTAAGTACGTATATTTTGGAGCGGCCTCTATAGGGTGACTATAACAAAATATGAATGTAAAATTTGTGTTGTAATGAATTTTTGTCAAAATAGAATACAAACTGCAAAGTTTCAGCTAAATTGCTTTACAAATGTGGTATCTATGGCTCAAAAACCATAACTTGGAGCGACCTCTATAGGGGAGCTATATCAAAGCTATATCAAAAGTCCTATTTGCAAGCCCAAACGACCTGCAACTATAAGAAGAATTTATACCAAATTTGATTAACCTAGCTCTATTATTACGGACTGCCGCGTAATTTCAACAGATATACAGACAGACGGACATGGCTAAATCGTCTTAGAATTTCACGACTATCAAGAATATATACTTTATAGGGTCGCAGATCATATTTCAAGGTGTTGCAAACAGAATGACAAAGCTAGTATACCCCCTGCTATGGTGGCGGGTATAAAAAATATCGATTTCCATACATATAGTCATAAAATTGGTGAAATTCCATAACGATAAGTCATAAAATTGACGCTAGGCGGCTCTATGATATACTCGATATTCAAGGTATGCTAAGTCGAAACTGGTTGTTTTCAGGAGAGGCGAATCTTCGTTTTAGTGAAATTTTAAATTTGTGTAGAATTACCTTGTAATTTGTTTTGAGCTTAACTTCATTGAATTGATGGATATGACTGAAGACAATTTAGAATATTTAGAATTTAGAAATGCAATCTCTAGTATAACGTACCAAGTCGACTTAGCATTCTTTACAATGGAGGTATTAATTTATATGCAGTATTCAAATTCTGTAATACTCCATTGTTTTTTCCGAAAATATTTGTTTCTCTATGTGTACGTAATCTAATAATAAATAAAAATGTTATTATTTCCTTTAAAAAATAATTTTTATAATTATTTCTCTATTACTATCAATATTCTCATTTATACATTTTAAGCTCCCTCTTGTGACAATAAACGAATCAAAACGAAAATCACTTTCCATATCGTCCCACCAATAAATGAATAGGGTATAATTTATTTGTCGTTTCATCATATCATATTTGAAGATTTTGTGATATTGAAACTCTTTATCGGATCGTAGGCTTTTATTAATGAACAATCAATTTCAAACACCCAATAACCCAATTTGTGGAAGTAAAATTTCCCCAAATTTTTACTAGATATACATATATACAACTAATTGCGAAGATTATTAAAATGCAAACTAAATTATAGTGTTTATGAGTATACACTATTCTTCTATTGAGGGGACGATATACATATTTGTTATATGGTTATTTGCTTATCAAAAATGTAAATTGTATCTATCCATATTTTAAAGTTTTTCTATGGAACGGCGGCTGTGTTTCAGCCGATATTAGCCGCAAAGATCGGCGGCGGCTTCGGCTGGTGAAAAAGGTCGGAGCGGCTAAAATCGGCGGGTCGGCTCGGCGGCTTCATACTCTGACCACGACTGGCTCGGCAATTGAGAGTTTTAGGGATGGTCTCAGGTACGGGTGGACCATTTAAAATTTTAAATTTAGTAAGATTCGTTGCTGATCAGTCGTAGTGAACGGACGTGTTTATCGCAGAGCGGATAGTTCAAACCTATTACGCAATCGCAAAAAAATCTGTACAAAGTCTGGAAGGCTACAACGTAGTATCTATTACGGGCTAATACAGACCAAGAATAAATAAATTCCTTGACGGGAATGCCTTCGTGTTCCGATGGAGCGGGGTTCCCCAATCGTCCTACTGTCCGTCCGTTAGTCTTGGCCAAAGCCGACCACATCAAAAATGTTGAAAATTTCCCCCCAGTACTCACAACATGTGGTACGGTGAGAGGAAAACGTCAAAACGGAAGCACAATGATCACCGGATAGCGCTCAGAGTTTTTACGAAGATGGAGGCTGTTGAGGTTTCGGCTCTTACCGAAAAACAAAAAGAGTCACTTACCTGGGCTAAAGGCGTCATAGATGCTTCTATAGCCAATGAGCCGGCTGAAAGAGCCACAAATTCAGCTGTGTTAACGGCTAATAAAGTCAAAAGAATCAGATCACCTAATGAACCGCTGCCTTCGAAAAAGGCAGGAGGCCCTAATGCCACCATCAACAGGACACTCACCAAGCCCTTCAATGAAGAGTCTAGAGAGAGTCTAGTGACAGACAGAAGTAGTGAGGATGGATCCATCCTCAAGGACAAATGGAGCCATGTGCGATCAGCCATTATGGCTCATTACCTCGATGTCCGTAGAGCAATGCCGGGCAAACCACCAATCTGCAACGATGCCGGATGGCATCAGGGGAGAGTGATACTCTTATATTTCGGAGATGCCAGATCAGTAGACTTGTATAAGGCTGCTCTGAGTCGAGCGTGTGAGGTGTGGCCTGGTGCCCAGTTGGATGTTGTCGAAAAAAACAACATCCCTAGTCAGCCTAGAGCCATCACCTGGGTTATAGAAGAGCCCTCCAACCCGGCTGACATATTAGAAATAATAAAAGACTCCAATCCTGGTCTGCCGGCCCATAATTAGAGAATCAGCAAGGTGGGTGAGGTGGATGGTAAAAAGCGGAAGGTCAATTTGACCCTTAACGCTGAATCCACCTCCCATATACAACGTGCAAGTGCAACCCTACAATATGGCTTCGATACTATAGTTTTGAAGGTATATAAGCAGGATATAGCTCCCACTCTGGAAGGTAAGTGGTCCACCGTGGTTGATACACGGCTTTCTGAAAGTGCGGATGTACCCACGCCCATTATTTCTGGTGACTCCAACTGTAACAGAAGATCTGTAACGTCCTTCTCTGAGGACGAATGCTCTACTTCTGACACAGAGGGGCTGATGGGAGTCTCCGCACTCTTTGACGCAACTGGCGGGGACACGCTTCTCGATGATACGGACGAAGAGTTCGATAACACCCTTGTCGGGTGGATGTTAATCTGTCAATTACCAATGATGGTAAGAATTCTACAGATTAACCTTAATCACGCTAAGGCAGCCTCAGCGGATCTATTGCTGCACCTGTCCACATGTGCAGTAGGCATCGTCCTGATACAGGAGCCCTACGCAGTGGGACGAACGAAGAACCTGCATTTTGGCCAGGAAAGATATAAGTATCTCTCTCCTGGCTAATTACAGTGGTAAAGACCAAACATCTGCTAGTCTGGAGATCGGTAATCGCATATATTGGGTGGTCTCCAGATACTTCCCTTATGATGCTGTACACGCAAAGAAAAAAATCGTTTCTGCGAAACGAAATATTAGACAACTACAATTCTCGTTTACGACGATTCAAATTTCTGTTGGTCAGAACAAGTTTCTGTCACAACAAACGAAATTTCAGTTCCTGCAAACGAGAATTGTAGTTATTTCGTTTCGCAGAAATGCGAAACGAAATATTTGGCGCAGACACTTCCTGGGGTAGTACAGATATAAACAATAGGGGTGATTCGCTTCTTGACTTTATTCTAACTTCCAACCAAAGTATTTGTAACATAGGTGATAAACCGACCTTTACAATTAAAGGCAGACATGAAGTACTCGACGTAACGTTTGCTACTGACCGGCTGTCAGACAAAATTATTGGGCATTTCTTGACATTCACACAAATGCGCTAATTGCGGCACTGTCACATCTTAAGGTAAACTCTAGCTTGATTAGACTTATACACAGCCTGCTCAAGAGAAGACGCATAACAGCGTGTCTTGGGTCCACAACTCTAACAAGGTTTGTAAACAGAGGGACTCCACAAGGAGGAGTACTGTCTCCACTAATGGGAACCTAGCGGTAAATGAAATCCTGCTAGATATCGAACGTTGTGGCTGCAAGGTCGTGGCATATGCGGACGACGTGGCAATCGCAGTGAGTGGCAAATTCGTAAACGTCCTCAGAGACATTCTACAGGTGGCTCTGAACAAATTGGCTAGATGGGCCAAAAGCAGCGGTTTGGGCGTTAACCCAAACAAGACAGAATTGGTTCTGTTAACTAGGATGAATAATGTCCCACATGTGGACCCTCCAGCTCGGATAAATGGAACAGATCTAGTCTTTTCTAAAAGTGCAAAATTGTTAGGAATAATTCTAGATAGGAATCTGTTATTTAGACTTAACGTATTGGAAGGTCATCTTCGGAAGGAAGGCCATCTTCGCCTTTTATTCCTGCAAAAAGGCTGTAGAGTCGCAGTGGGGCCTCTCTCCTAAAACCGTGCACTGGATATATACTATATAGCAGTAGTTCGTCCAATACTGTTATACGGCATTGTGGTATGGTGGACGGCAACTGACAAACTAACCATCACCAACCTACTAACAAAGGTTCAGAGAACTGCCTGCCTGTACATAAGCCTTGAGGGATACAGCGATATCAACTTCCCTAAATTCACAAACAGCCCTCGACTGCCGCAGATCTCTTAACGAGATGGCTGAGCAGTTTAATATACACCTCATATGGGTGCCTGGGCATAGGGATATCCCGGGGAACTGCAAAGCCGATGAACTTGCTAGGAAAGGGACGACATTACAAATTCTCGAAGAATTTGCATATATTGGTGTGCCACTATCCACGTGCAAGCGTTGGCTTAGGCAAGAGGCAATCAGGCAGTCCAACGAAAGATGGACAGAAATCGGCACCTGCAGGGTAGCTAGACAAATCTGGCCAAGGTATGACCTGAGAAGATCAAAATATCTCCTCCCACTAGAGAGGCAAAGATTGTCTACGTTAGTATCAGTTCTGACGGGACACTGCTTGATCGGCGAACACTCCAAAATATTGGGTATTGACTCAAATAACTTCTGCAGAAGCTGTGGAGATGAAGAAGAAGTGAAGAGCATTGAGCACTTGCTATGCGACTGCCCCGCTCTGAGTAAACGACGATTGGACATACTGGGGTCGGCCTTTCTAGGCTGCCTTTCCAGTACCGATATTCGTACTATCGATAAATTTGTATATTGGTTTCGATGAGGGGAATTTCAGCCTGTGGTAAAACTAGGGACCTAAACTGGTTTATGTGAGCTTGTAAAAAAATACGGCTGCCAACCTAATTTGACCTAACCTAGTAACTAAAAAATCAAGGACATGAATTGATACTCTTTCAGGATATTCATGGATTAAGAATATTTTCCATATTTTCACCTTCTTCCACCAAAAGGACATACAAATAGGACACTGAAATGAAGAGGCGCAGCAGAGCTTTTCATTGGTATTTATAACTTCAAAATACGTGAATCGGTTAAGAAGATATGACTACGAGTATTTTAACAAACGGTAATTTTGAGAAAAATCCCTGAGTGCCAAAATATTTTCACACACTAGGAGAATTATTGTGCTAGTTTTTGTGCGAATTGATAGGGGCCATTTTTTAAGTTGGTCGAACTGCTTTGGGATTACCCATAGATCTTCCGAACGAAATATACATTGTTTTTCCATTTGTTGTCCGCAATTTTTTACCTTAGGCAATGTTTTTACATTTTTTTGTGAGATAACCGCACGAGTTGTTAATTTACATAAATATTATTTTTTTTAGGAGAATAAAATTCCAACAGTGTTTTGAAAATCCATATGAAATTTACGGAGTTATTAACATTTCTTCTTATTCTGTTCTCATCGGGTGGTGTATAGTATTTTATAAATACATCTACCGTTTGAACTTTTTTTGACAGAAGATTGAAAAGCATCTGTCCCTAGACACACTGTATTTCGCCAAAGGTCGGTTTCCACGAACTGTAAATTTTGTAAATTTTCACAAGCCTTTTAATTAAAACCAATTACTGTTTAATTTTTAACTAAATAATTTTTTATTTATTTGTATTTACAACACTTAAAAATTAATACAGAGAAAATAGTCAGGATAAGTACAAAACAATTGAATTGAAGGGTGGGGGCAGGGGGAGATTGGTGGAGACATGATTATACACTGAGCAAAACAAATCTAAACAAAGTTGAAGAAATTATTTTAAATTCCATACCAGAAAAGTACAACAAATAATAAAAATTGAAACAATATATAGAGTTTACAATGGAACAGAATTAAATAAACTATTTGTGATAAGAGGTTTGAGGGAAAGAAGGACTTTTTTACAAACTTAAAAACTAAAAGTAAAAAAAAACACATTACAGCTTAAGCTTAAACATATGTATATAGAAAAACAACTCCAGTATTTATAATATCAAATATTAATTAACTTAAGTATGTACTTTCGTTTTTTTTTGTTGAATATTTTCACTAAAATTGACAGACGAAGACTTTTAGAAATTAAAACTTTCCAGGTGACAACAACTTTTGAGATTATTTTCGGTAGCGGGAGTTTTTAAAATATGTATGTATCTATTAACTGACTTTCTGTTTCATTTACAGTGTATTTATATATATGTATAAGTATGTTAGGGATGCATCTAATAATGAGTTTAATGGTTTTGGTGGATGTGTTTGTTATTTTTCTTGATTTTTCATTCTAACTTTCTACTTTTCAATTATGACAAATTGTTTTTTTTTCATTGTTGTTCTAAAATACATAGTTTTTTCGAGTTTTTAAAACACCACAGTCATATTTAGGTTTTTGTTTTGTTTACATTAAAAAAAATACAAAAAGAAAATTAGGAAAACAGTTTTTTGTTATATATACTACAGGAAATTAAAAAAACAAAAAATGATAAACGATAATTATTTACAAGCAGTTCACAAACTACTATTAAGAGCATCTAAACAAAATTTCTCTCTTACAAAGTTACTGACCAATTTTTTTTTGAAATATAGCTCTCTTTTCGGTTTTTTTGTTTTTTTTTCTGTTACTAATTTGTTCGAATCTGTTTCATACGAAAAAAATCGATTTGTAATTGTTTAACTTTAATAAATAAAAATAAAAAAGTGATGAAACATGTTCAAAGTTTGCAGCAGAGAATTGGTAAAAAAAATCTGCCATTCGATTTCCTTTTTCTCTCTCTAGGAATCGTTTCGGTTGGGTTGTGTGTGTGAAGGTAGAGCAGGAGGGCAAAATGAATTAGACTAATTTTGACAAGAATATCTAGAATGTTCGTTGGGCGTTTGTGTGTGTGTGTGCGAGAGTTGTGGGTGCGTATGTGTGCGCGCGCTGAAAAATTTGACTAATTTTGAAATGATTTATATTATATATGTGGAAGTAGAGGGGCGGGACGCATTCAAAATTTGCGAGGCGGAATGCTGATGCAGCGACTTAAATGAGGGCTGTGATGAGCTTAGCCTTGAAGTTGACGAATTTCTCGCTGGTAGCGGCCACACGCTGAAATGGAGGAGTAGAAATTAGTTGGTTAATATTCCGAGGATTATTAAAATCTATAATAATTTTTGGAGAAACTACTATCTAAATAATATGCCATCAATAATGCATTTGTGGTTGATTTCGATAACAAAAGTTATCGGAATGTTTTGCTCTCAGCTTATAGAGTGCATCAATCATATGTTTCCACTATGAGATAATCTACTACGAAATCAAATATTTTCAACAGTTGGCAACGCCAGATTTGCACGGCATTTAATGTAATGGTTAAGGAAATTGTCATTGCCAACTGAGATCTCGAAGTAGATTATACAGTAGTGTTAGCTAAGTAAACATTTTACGTTGCTAAATTTCAGTAGTATTATCCAAAAGCTAATAACAATAGGGTGTTTCAAAATCAAATGCAAAAGGTCTATTAGAAATGTAAATTGAAAGTAGTGTTGGAAAATTTTAATTTATATACAATACATATCACTCATTTCGTGAAAGAGGATTACATTTTGAGTTTAATATTTCCCTTAGGAGCGATGGGGGCGATTTAACACCTGCAGTCTGCCAAATATTGTTGTCTTCCACTGGACTAAACCCAACCATGGATTAGCTTGTAGATATTGAAATTTAGGACAATTTGGCGTGACCACCTCAAACAATTTATATTTTGCGATGTAACGCTTTTTCACTAAATGAATGATATATATTTTGTTGTTGGTTTAAAAATATTTTCAATACTATTTACAATTTATGCTTGACTGTGAAACGCCCTGTTGTATATTTTTTTCATTTTCGCTTCGTTACTTACCAAGATCAAATCTTGCACCAAATTGGCCAAACCACGGTTAGCTAAGACGACCAATCTGGTTACAGGGCCGGGAATGCCTTCCGTGTAGCCATCATTGGCACGTTGGCTATCGCTATCAGAATCACTGACCGAGGAACTGCTTACACTGTTGGCGCTGTTGGCCGCTTCATCACCGGCAGGAGTTTGTACACTACCAGAGAAAAGCTAATGGGGAAATTGTAGAAAATAAACATTATTAAAATCAAAGGAATAATTTCAAAACAGTGGAAAACCATTATGCAAAATACATCTACCGTTTGAACTTTTTTTGACAGAAGATTGAAAAGCATCTGTCCCTAGACACACTGTATTTCGCCAAAGGTCGGTTTCCACGAACTGTAAATTTTGTAAATTTTCACAAGCCTTTTAATTAAAACCAATTACTGTTTAATTTTTAACTAAATAATTTTTTATTTATTTGTATTTACAACACTTAAAAATTAATACAGAGAAAATAGTCAGGATAAGTACAAAACAATTGAATTGAAGGGTGGGGGCAGGGGGAGATTGGTGGAGACATGATTATACACTGAGCAAAACAAATCTAAACAAAGTTGAAGAAATTATTTTAAATTCCATACCAGAAAAGTACAACAAATAATAAAAATTGAAACAATATATAGAGTTTACAATGGAACAGAATTAAATAAACTATTTGTGATAAGAGGTTTGAGGGAAAGAAGGACTTTTTTACAAACTTAAAAACTAAAAGTAAAAAAAAACACATTACAGCTTAAGCTTAAACATATGTATATAGAAAAACAACTCCAGTATTTATAATATCAAATATTAATTAACTTAAGTATGTACTTTCGTTTTTTTTTTGTTGAATATTTTCACTAAAATTGACAGACGAAGACTTTTAGAAATTAAAACTTTCCAGGTGACAACAACTTTTGAGATTATTTTCGGTAGCGGGAGTTTTTAAAATATGTATGTATCTATTAACTGACTTTCTGTTTCATTTACAGTGTATTTATATATATGTATAAGTATGTTAGGGATGCATCTAATAATGAGTTTAATGGTTTTGGTGGATGTGTTTGTTATTTTTCTTGATTTTTCATTCTAACTTTCTACTTTTCAATTATGACAAATTGTTTTTTTTTCATTGTTGTTCTAAAATACATAGTTTTTTCGAGTTTTTAAAACACCACAGTCATATTTAGGTTTTTGTTTTGTTTACATTAAAAAAAATACAAAAAGAAAATTAGGAAAACAGTTTTTTGTTATATATACTACAGGAAATTAAAAAAACAAAAAATGATAAACGATAATTATTTACAAGCAGTTCACAAACTACTATTAAGAGCATCTAAACAAAATTTCTCTCTTACAAAGTTACTGACCAATTTTTTTTTGAAATATAGCTCTCTTTTCGGTTTTTTGTTTTTTTTTCTGTTACTAATTTGTTCGAATCTGTTTCATACGAAAAAAATCGATTTGTAATTGTTTAACTTTAATAAATAAAAATAAAAAAGTGATGAAACATGTTCAAAGTTTGCAGCAGAGAATTGGTAAAAAAAAATCTGCCATTCGATTTCCTTTTTCTCTCTCTAGGAATCGTTTCGGTTGGGTTGTGTGTGTGAAGGTAGAGCAGGAGGGCAAAATGAATTAGACTAATTTTGACAAGAATATCTAGAATGTTCGTTGGGCGTTTGTGTGTGTGTGTGCGAGAGTTGTGGGTGCGTATGTGTGCGCGCGCTGAAAAATTTGACTAATTTTGAAATGATTTATATTATATATGTGGAAGTAGAGGGGCGGGACGCATTCAAAATTTGCGAGGCGGAATGCTGATGCAGCGACTTAAATGAGGGCTGTGATGAGCTTAGCCTTGAAGTTGACGAATTTCTCGCTGGTAGCGGCCACACGCTGAAATGGAGGAGTAGAAATTAGTTGGTTAATATTCCGAGGATTATTAAAATCTATAATAATTTTTGGAGAAACTACTATCTAAATAATATGCCATCAATAATGCATTTGTGGTTGATTTCGATAACAAAAGTTATCGGAATGTTTTGCTCTCAGCTTATAGAGTGCATCAATCATATGTTTCCACTATGAGATAATCTACTACGAAATCAAATATTTTCAACAGTTGGCAACGCCAGATTTGCACGGCATTTAATGTAATGGTTAAGGAAATTGTCATTGCCAACTGAGATCTCGAAGTAGATTATACAGTAGTGTTAGCTAAGTAAACATTTTACGTTGCTAAATTTCAGTAGTATTATCCAAAAGCTAATAACAATAGGGTGTTTCAAAATCAAATGCAAAAGGTCTATTAGAAATGTAAATTGAAAGTAGTGTTGGAAAATTTTAATTTATATACAATACATATCACTCATTTCGTGAAAGAGGATTACATTTTGAGTTTAATATTTCCCTTAGGAGCGATGGGGGCGATTTAACACCTGCAGTCTGCCAAATATTGTTGTCTTCCACTGGACTAAACCCAACCATGGATTAGCTTGTAGATATTGAAATTTAGGACAATTTGGCGTGACCACCTCAAACAATTTATATTTTGCGATGTAACGCTTTTTCACTAAATGAATGATATATATTTTGTTGTTGGTTTAAAAATATTTTCAATACTATTTACAATTTATGCTTGACTGTGAAACGCCCTGTTGTATATTTTTTTCATTTTCGCTTCGTTACTTACCAAGATCAAATCTTGCACCAAATTGGCCAAACCACGGTTAGCTAAGACGACCAATCTGGTTACAGGGCCGGGAATGCCTTCCGTGTAGCCATCATTGGCACGTTGGCTATCGCTATCAGAATCACTGACCGAGGAACTGCTTACACTGTTGGCGCTGTTGGCCGCTTCATCACCGGCAGGAGTTTGTACACTACCAGAGAAAAGCTAATGGGGAAATTGTAGAAAATAAACATTATTAAAATCAAAGGAATAATTTCAAAACAGTGGAAAACCATTATGCAAAAGGGCGATAGCATTTAGATAAAAAGCTCAAATGAGAGAGAAAGATTGAGTGAGGGCGAAAGAAGTTGGTATATAGAAAAATAAAAAGTAATGAAATCCACGAGATAATGTTTACTCTCAAAATTACACGTATGCAGATGTCGTCATCGGAGGGTTAGCCTCTCATCTATCAGATTGTTCTTCTGATTTCACAGAGTGAAATAAATTAAAAAGGTGACCGAGACACCAGATATATGTATGATGCCATCTTTCTGGGGGAGAAAGGGGATTAGATATCTATCAGATTTTAAATCGATTTCATCGGCTATGACAACTTCCCACTGTCAGAGTTTTCATCCGACATTCGACAAGAACTTAATACTGGCATTAAGAACAATTCTCTTGAGCTATTTGCTTATGTAGATGGCGCTACCGTCGTAGGCAAATGTCTAATTGCAGTTATTACCGCCCTTTGTCTAAAGTATAAAATGCAAGCTCTTTATCTAGGTATTGATGTATACATGTCAAAAATAGAATCCAAATTTAAAATCTTGGATAATGATGCGCCTTATTAAATGCGAACTTTATAGTTTAATCTTCCGATTTAAATCTAGTACTGATTCTAACGATTACTTAACTCAGCTGAGATATTAGAAACATGCGGAAGTACGTATATCCATAGCAAAAAAAGTTAAACGTTGCGAAAAGTTTGATGATGATGTTAACAAAATTTAGTTGCAATGTTTTCTTGCGAAGAAAAATATAAATTTAAAGAATTAATAAGTTTGTTAAATATTCCGGAATCCCGAAAAATCCCAGGATCCCGGAAAGTCTCGGAATCCCGTCATAATTTCATTCCCGAATCCCGGGATTTCTGAAACTCAGTCCCGGATTGACGGATAAACACTAAATTTTGACTGAATGTAATTTGGAATATTTAGAAATGAAAAAAAGAAATCTCCCTAAGAACATGCTAAGTCGACTTAGTATGTTTTAGAATGGAGGTATAGATGTGTAGTTTTTCTTGGAATAAAAATTTAAATCCGTCCTACCAGACTATGAAGCCGACGCGGCGCAAATCGGCGGCGCGCAACAGTCGGCCATTTTTTTCCAGCCGGCGCCGCCGCCGATTTCAGCGGCTCACATCGGCTGAAACTCAGCCGCCGAACATTATTTAGTGAGTCAAAAAGATTTATTTTATGCAACCATGAAAATAAAGAAAGTGACTACTAAGTAATACAATAGGGTCAGAAATTTTAACGAAGTTCATTTTTGCATAGAAATTTATAAAAAGTTTCTAACTTGATCTCGCTATCATTTATTTAAAAAAATCCGTAATATATCGGATTTAGAATTTAAAAATGCGTTTTTAGATTTTTACGGATTTACAATAGCTCTTGACAGGCCGAACCAATTTTTACAAAGTCTACGTCGTTTTAGAGAGAAAACAACAGTCACTATGTCATTCACAATAAATTCTCTTTCCCAACAAAGACTAATAAGTAGGGACTTTCGATGTAATGTCGATTTTCGACATTACATCAAAACTTCCTTAACTTTTCTTAAATTTTTGTGTTAATTTTAGGTTTTTTCTAATTGTAAATATCTTAAAGAGCCATTTTTGCCTGAGATTGACATTAGTGCGCCATCGTTTGTTGGAACTTTATCGGCTCAGCCGATTGTTGAAATTTGGTCGGCTAAGTCGATCAGCCGCCGCCGCCAATCGGTATTTTTCCAAGCGCCGCCGCCGCCGAAAATTTTGGTCGGCTTCATTGCCTGCGTCCTACTGATGACAATTCTCTTTATATAATTTTGTGTGCTGACATTGGCATTTTTTGTCATATGTTATCTATGTACACACGGTTGTCAGATCTTACAATGTTATTAACTCTGTCAAAGGATGCCAATTTCCTGACAATGACAGATTGTTAGCAATATGTGAAATGTCAGTTCAGACGATTGCAAGAAAACCTTATAATTTCATATATTTACAATTTATTTTGTAAATATTTATATGGAGGATTGCAAATAAAAGTAGTTTATAGACAGTGTTGCCAATAAAATGTTTTTCTGATAATGGCGTCATTGTCAGATACATTAACTTCGCACATCTTACAATGTGCATAAATTTATTGACGATGACTTTTCTGGCAACGTTTCAAGACGAAAATTGTAAGTTCACACGGTTCTAAGTTCACAGGGTTGCATTTTGCTGACAATATTGTAAGATCTGATCACCGCAAAACAGCTGTTTTTGTATTGACCAGCTGATGTAGCTATCACATCAAAGATATCACAAAAAAAATCGTTGTTTAATATAGCTTAACAGATTGTTCAGTCCACTTATTTAGTCTCCGATCATCGAAACGTTTTGCGAATAAAACGGGCAAATAAATCTCAATTAATATTTCCGCGTTTCTGGTAGAAAAATGACCAGGTGATTTTTAGGAAATCAGATTGCTGATGAAATGACGCCGGTATTATCTTCGCAATTTCACAAGAGTTTTTAATTCTGTGGCAGCCGAAAATATTTCTTAAGCTTTAATTTTTATGAGAAAATAAATCGTTGTTGTCACAGTTTCAAATATTCATGTGTTGAAATGGGAACATAATACCGGCCTCTATTGAAGAGCGGTTTATATAACTAGATGTTTAAAAGGGTGATAGGAAATAGGTTAGCAGAGGTTAGAATAGGTGTATATGCCAAGAAAAGTTTTTTTTCGTAGCTTTAGCTCATACTTACTCTGACAATATCGAAGAGGAAATTACCGGAACCTGCACCACCGGCACCGCCGGCACTTGAACCCGAACTGGCACCACCAGCTAAACCGGCACCGCCGAACTGCAAGAACCTTTTGAAAATATTGCTATACATGAAAAATTTTGCACGCAGACAGGCAAGGTGAGGGAAGAGAAACGAGACATTTTGTGTTACCCAATAAAATAATTTGGAAAAGTGTCAGGGTGACATTAAAAAACCAATTCGTTTGTGTTCGTTCTAACATTATAGTACAAGAAATAATAATAAAAGCCCTTCCCAGGACAAAACAGCCCCAAAAAATCCCAATCCCACTTACCTCTTGTTTCTGTCATCCAAATCGGCGGTGTCTTCATTTGAGTCCAAAGACAATTCATCGATGGCGGGTGACTTGGATTCGCTCAATTGCAGTTCGTTGCTAATGGTCTTTGGTCTGTCGTTGCTGGTCAGTTCGTTGTTGAAACTCAATTGAATGGTCTCCTCAACTTTGGGCGATGGAATGGGCAATTGGGCGGGTTGTTGGTCGGCGTTCTGGAAGACAGCAGCGGCGGACGCAGCAGCTTCAGCTTCTTTCACTTGACGGGCAACACGTATAGTCTCTTCCAATTGTTTGTTAATAGCCGATAAATCAATTTGTGTATCAGTGGCACCATTCTTTTAAAAGTGAAACGGTGGAACGGCATAACGGGGGTAACGCAAAAAAAAAAAAAACGTGCGGGTGGTGTTTGTTATACAGACAGAGGGAGTAGTAGGATGGTCGGTAGAGAGAGGGACACAATTTGTTGTTGTTTGGTGGTGATTGGTGCAACAAGAGAACATCATCATGCAACGTTGAGGGAGGAAGCGAAGGGTTGGTTTTTCGGTTGAGTGTAGTAAACCCAGGGTTGCCATGTTGTTGTTGTTT
Source organism: Eudasyphora cyanicolor (assembly GCA_963930755.1). NCBI lineage: Eukaryota > Metazoa > Arthropoda > Insecta > Diptera > Muscidae > Eudasyphora > Eudasyphora cyanicolor. The sequence goes on from OZ005736.1 coordinate 116,934,184, forward strand.
GTGATTTTTTGTAAACATACAAAAGGTGTTGCCATATTGGTGAGATGAGAGTTTACATTATATTTAATGGATTTTTTTGTTTTTTTTTAACAATTTATCGTGCAGTTTTTTAATATTTTTTATTTGTTGGGTGTTAGTAAAAAGGGAGTGTAGGAGACAGGTGGTAAAGAATGAGAGAGAGACAAAAACAGATACATAGATAGAGGTGACACACAGGGCAGAGTAGGAAATTAAATGGGGGATAGGATAGGATAGTATAGGATCGGATAGAATAGGATAGGAGGATGGGTAATGATAATGATTGACATACAAAACATAAAAATCGTGCAGCAGAATGTTGAGTGCATTCAAATGTTACGGTGTAAACGTGTATGTTTTTTTGTGATTTGTTATTCAAATTGGCATTATTTGAATTGGTGGGATTTTTTGGTTAGTTTTATCCACAATTTAATTACATTATTTTTTTCCAATTTTTTTAATGAATACACGTGCATAATGATGTATTTGGTATTCAGTTTTTTTAGGATTTTTTGTTGTTGTTTTGAGGTTATTTTCACAAGTCGATTTAGAGATTTTTTTTTTATTTTTTTTTGGAATGTAGTATGCGCATGAAAATAGATATAAAAAGAGAAAAAGAAAAACAAAAAGCATGAGAAATCATGGTCAATCATATGGTTCGGTGTTTGGTTTGATAATAAAGCAGAAAATATTCCTAAAACACTATAGAACACATTTGGTGTGTCACGAAATTAAAGAGAAACATAACTGAAACATACACTCTAGGCTCTATACTCATATTTATCTGCTATAAAGTAATACAAATACGTTAATAAATTGTTAATATTTAAATTGATTTCGAAAATTCTAAACAAATCCCTAAAAACGATTTTTATAAAAAAACACAAAATTAGCGAAAGTTAGTGTTAGCATACAGAAATGTGGAAAAAAGGAAACAAATGAAATGGCTGTTTTTTTAATTTTATTATTCTTATTTTGTTTTTCTTTGTAGTTGTTGTTGTTGTGATGGTGTTTGATTTTGTTGTTGTGTATCTGCCAATTTTCGTGTGACTTTTTTCAATTTAAAAATTCTGTTGAAAAGAATTTAAACAAAAATAGGGAAAGAGAGAAAAAAAACATATTCATTAAAACCAATTCGCTTGTGTTTTTGTCTGGAGAAAAAAATTGTCCAAAATTTCTCCATTTATCATTGTTGCTGTTGTTGTAGCAAAAAAACTGTTGTTTTTGTATCCGATTCCAACTCACATTTTGTTTTTTCTGTGGTAGTTGTTGTTGTACTGCTGGTTGAGCTTGCCGACCCGCTGAATACTTCATTATCATCATCATCCTCGGGTTCAAATGTTTCCAATTCAACCTGAACGCGGGTAGCTCCGGAGGATGAGGAACTCTCCTCGTCATCATCGAAATCAGCATCAAAACTAGCGCGAGCACGATTGGCGGTATTACCTTGAACGGCAGTACGCAAGACAGTGGGTCCCAATGTGCGTAAAATTTTCGAAATGATCATATTGGCCTGTGCATCGATTTGCTACAACAACATTTGGATGAAGATGTGGTGTTTGTTTTGTTCGTGGGGAGGAGGGGGATTAAGATAATTTTAATGTTTTTGTCTTGTTTGTGTAGAGTTCTAGAATTGTTGATATTGAAATGAAGATAGATAGATGCCAATGACTTAATTCTTTGTATTAAGCTCTAGAAATTGTCAGTGCACCGAAAAAAAATTCTCATAAAATTCAAAATTGGCGCCAAAGACGTCCTTCATCTTTGAAATGAGTAAATTTTGTACCTAAAACTACGAAAATTTACTTAATATTAATGAAATGATCTATATATTAAGTACAAAATGTATTTATTTTAAAGACTTAGGACATATTTTGTGCCATTCTTAGATTTTATGACAAACATTTTTTTTGTGTGCAATTCATGCGTTAATGTCAATAAGCCTCTTACTTTACATTTGCATGAGAATTCAGCTGTTGCACATGTGGTAGGTATTTGACATAACAGAGCTTTGCGCAAAACCGCGGTATTTTCAAAAATGAGTGGAATAGATTTTACCAAATGCTAATACTAATCAATATATATGAAATTGCATTTTCGTTTGTTCTAAAACTGTCTATCTTTTTTCTAAAACTTTTCTTCGACATTTGGATTTTAATTTCAACAAATTATAAACAGAGTTTTTATACGGATATATCATTGTAATATTTTTAATTTTAGGGCTTGCGGTGAAAATATTTTTCACCTTGTCCACAAAATTCCTACTTTTTGATCTTCTTAGCTCTAACATACATCAATTGATAGTCACTTCAGTTAGAAGCGAAATGCATATTTTTTTCAAAAACGTTATTGTTGGCAATGCTGTATTTGCTTAAGCTAAAGGCGGAGTTTCGCAGAGCGCGGTGTCGTGTAACTTAATGGAAATACACAGTTTCAACTTTTTGAAGGTCGCGTGAAAGAGTCTGCCCTATGGTATGCCCAACGTATGTAAAATGCCGCGTTTCAAAGAAGAATAAAATTGTTAAACTTTTCCGCATGATTTGGCATTGCCAGATGCAAATTAGTTGTAATATGTCACAGTATTTTATTGAGCTGTTTTTGTAGTACCGCATGTCGCATACTTTGGCCCTTCACAATTAAGCGCTTAAATCAATCGTCGCTTTAAATAATTCATCCATTTCTTTACTCGTATAATATGAATATCTTAAACATTTTTTTTGAACTATTTTCAGATTTTTTTACATCAAACAAATACTTGTAGTTCTATGCACACCTTTACCTATTTTACATCTGAACACTAGTGTAGTTAAAATACTATAAGTTTTATATTGGTGGGGTCAACTGATTACTGGGGCCAAAGTAACTGCGCAAGATTCCTCATATTTGAATTTTTAAAACTATAGAAGATCCACTATGAGATAATCTACTACAAAATCTAGTATACCATTTCCATTAGTTGGTAACGACAGACTAGTTTAGCATTTCATTCCAATGGGTAAAAGGATTATCGATGCCAACTAATAAAAATAATCGACTAGATTTCGAAGTAGATTATCTCCAGCAGAAATGTAGTTCAATATATATTAATCCTGCACGTGACACCGTGAAAAAGCTCACTTTCCGCTATGTTACATATCCGCTTTTGGCGGTTCTTAAATATGCAAATTTCGAACAGGCTATAAACGTGGTTGCCATGAGTTCTTCGGAAAGTAATATGACAAAGTATTATCGTGGAAAGTGGTCTTCGTTGTGTAACTGAGAGGTTGACTGTTAACTGAAAGCTCTCTGACTATTAATTGTGAACAGCGTTGCCAACATGAACAAAAAAAATTTAGGCAAATCGTAACGTAGTGCATCCTACCTTTTCATTATGGGATAATTTTTCAAAATATATAGTATATAATTTCCTTCGTATGTTAACCATGGTTTTTAGGGCATCATCGAGGTAGATCATCTCATTTAGGAAAGGTAGTATATATTATAAGAAGAATTACGCTACGTTTCCATAATCTACATCGAAATTCAGTCTTATATTTTCCAAAATTCTTTCGAATGATGTTAATACTCGTCTAGATTTCTAAGTAGATTATCTCATGATGGAAACGTAGCAATAAATTACCTTTTCACCATGATATAATCGACTTCGAAAATCGTTGACAACAACAGATTCTACATTTCATTTTAATTGGTCCAAGAAATGTCGTTGCCAATTGATGAAAATGAAAGACTAGCAGCCCGTTTCTCTATTTCGCCCGAAAGCGATGCGAACGAAGAACAGCTGAATTTAGACATATTAAAAGGTATCAGAACGACAAAGTGAATGCAAACATAATGGCTGATGCCAGTTAGTAGGTCTAAATCAGCTGTTTTTCTTTCGCATCGCTTTCGTGCGAAATAGAGAAACATGCTGTAGATTTCGAAGTTTATTATAACATAAACGTAGCACTAGTGTATACGTTATGACCACGAGGTTCTATGATAATGAAATATCTGTATTCTGGGGATACCTACTATACGTATATAACTCTGTTTATGAATCTGTTATTATCTTAGATTGATAATTATGAAATTGCCTTTCCTCACATTGGTTTTTCTCTTCTAAAATTTCTAGAACAGAAAAAAACTCTCATGCCTTTTGTAATAAAATAATTTACATAATTATTGGTTAGAATGATGGAAAGACGACAAGAACTAAACTGGAAAACGACCATGAAACAAAATTATAATACACAACGAAATAAATAAAATGAATTGAAAATGTGTAACTAATTAAGCCGACTTCACACGATACGACAGGTCATTTGACTTTAAATGTTTTAATATTGTGAGGCTCCCCGCCAATGTTGCCATATTTTTTTTATCAAGTCGTATAACAAAGTTTTAGACCAATATTGCCAAATTGTTAAACGACTAAGTCTTATCGTGAAAAGAGGGCTGTACTCTAGTGCCAAACATACACAAGTTTTCGCTACCATCGAAAAGAGAATTCACAAACAAATGATAAAACTACAAACGATTTATACAGGAATGAAATAACGGGAAAATCGCATAACTTTTTTGATGACTTGGTGATGAACTACATCCGATGATTTTTAGGTTCTTTCTTCGTTTTTCTGAAAGAGAACGAAGAAGTTGTGCTGACGAATTTTATGACGAGTGCCTAGATGTTTTTTTGTATTATTGACTACAGCTGATGAGTTTACAGAGTTGTATTTGTCAGGCGATTCATATGAAGTGCGTTTGACTACAGCATTGATGATGAGATTACAGAGTTGTATTTATTGTTTGCTTGATGTTGGGCGCATGGTTTTTCTACGATGAGACTACTTTTTTACGTTTTACGTTTAGTTGGCGTTGACTGGTAATAGTTTTGTAATTTTAGATGTTGTCGAATCTGGCGTTGTTGTTGTTCCTGTGATGGTTGGTGGCGATGATAAATTATCTCTACTGGCAATAAAATAATTTGTACTATTTAATAAACGATTTAAATTATCGATTATTGCCATCAATTGTGATTCATCCCCAGCTCCTAGTAATGAATTAGGACTTGTAGGTTCGTTATATTCTATGGGAGCTGCTAATGAATCAACAGCTGATGTATTTTGTGGGGAAGAGTAAATAGGATTTGTTAGGATTATATCGGAAATTTGGGGATTACGGTTAAAGGTCGATTGAGTTTCAACAGGAGTCGTCGGAGGAGGGGAGGTACTGGCAAAAGGAGTTATTGTTTCCGGAGTGGTGGTGGGATTTTCTCTGGTTGTTCTTTGGGGTACAATATAAATGGGACTTGCAGGTGTGGTTGAGGAAGTAGTAGTAGTAGTAGGACTTTCGGTAGTAGTGGTGGTCGTGGTGCTAGTGGAGGTGGGAGGACTGCTAGTTGTCGTTGTTGTCGAGGTGGTGGTGGTTGTCGTAGGACTTGTTGAGGGTATGGAAGAGGAACTCGTTGCTAATGTTGTCGGACTCACATTGGATTTGTCAGCGGTTTCTGGTGGGAATGTTGGCAAATCAATTTTAACCCGTGTCTCATCACCGTTACCACCATTGCTATTGTTTGCTTCAGTAGTCGATTTATTATCATTATCGATGGAATTATTGGATCCAGCATCGTCATCATCTTCATCGTCGTCATCGAAATCGGCATCTATGCTAGTGCGTGGTGTTGAGCTACGATTGCCCAATACCGAGCGTAGGACATCGGGACCTGCAACGCGTATCACTTGTGCAATGATACGATTTACTATATCGTCTATGGTCTGTATAAAACAAACGATTTGTGGATATATAGGAATAAAGCGATTTGATTTTATATTTGTTTTCGAACTAGAACAAGTGTTCATTGAAATGTTTACAGTGTCATGGGTTCCAGATGATATGGCCAATAGTTGTTGATCGTTTTGATTTCTTTGGTGAATGACAAATTTTTTCCGTAGTGTACGTGAACAAAATATGGAGGTTTTTTATGTACCTTTTTTATTTTGTTTTACTTTAAAAATATTTTCAATACCATGCAATACAATAGTGTTATCAATTCAAAGTGAATTGTTCTTTTTTGTTGCTGGGATATCAGTTTGTGCCAAAAGTATAGAGTTTTGCTAGATTTTCTTTTGTCAAAATTTGTTTTGATCTAGGCAAAACTTGAAGTGTTGATATTAGTAACTAAGTGCTTGTCGTGTTGGTGTGTAGGGTGCACAAATTTTCTGTTACGACAATATGTTCTCAATATTGGGATGGAAAATAAAATGTGTTATGTTATCAATTTGCTATGATACAACTCTGGTTTGTAGAAAGTAATGCCAATTGTTTTTTATGGTATCACATAGTTGCCAATCACATTTTTGTACGATTACAATGTATGTTAATCATGAAAGGTTTATAGAACTGATTTTTGACATAAAATCGTTTTATAAAACTTTCATAAATTATTATGAATAATTTTACAATTGTTTTATTGTAAATTTGTAATAAAATGCCTTTGGCAAAGTGGAAATTTTCCAATCAAATGCTTTTTTCAAAATTTGTTAATAGATAATTTTCCGGATTATTTTTTATGCATAATAAAAAATGTGTTGCCAATCTTGCTTTTTTTGCTTAACATCCAGTATTTTCTATATTAATGTTAATTTTGGTATGCCAATCTTTTTGTTTTCATTTCTAAAAGAGTGATGCCAATTTTTCATTTGAGTGTGTAGAGCCAATTATTTTTTTGATCGCTCCTTTAAATTTTGTTTGTTGTTCGGGCTAGTTAGCTTCTTTGTCTCCTTTTCGTGTAATTGCACGCGTTCTTTTTGATTCGAATTCTTCATCTGGTTCAAATTCAGTTAAATTAGTTGGTGTGGTGGCATTTATTGCTACAACGTCATCTTCGAAAAAAGCGTCATCATCATCGCTTGGGGGTCTACGTGGTGCATTAAATCGGGGATTCAAAGCAGTGCCCAAAATACTGGGCCCGACTTGCATTAACAATCTGTTAACGTAGCGATCTATTTCCTCGTTTATTAGCTGACAATAATAAGCGTACAATCTCAAGTTCAATATTCGCATACAAATTCCAAGTATGAATGTGTAGAATCTAATTAAAATGTAGCCGACATCGATAATCAGATGCCTTGTTTTGTATATAACACACCCTATATGTTTTTTAATTATTCACTTCTACTTAGATATTTCAGCTATTTTTTTTTTTATTTCGCAAACATTTATATTTTTGTGCTGTGCATTTAAACCGAGAATTTGAAATATGTATGCTGACCTATGATAAGAGTGTGCTCTATCTAATACTACGCCGAATGCGAATTTGAGTTATAAGTTACAGTATGTATGTAGTATATGCAACATATGTCGGTGTTTCACTTACCTTGGTCAGATCGGGGAACAGTTCACGCAATAAACCAATAGTTCTCTTATTACGTTCTGCTATCATTTGTTCTTGAGCATTGGCACCAAGTGTTAGAACATCCAATTCCTGAAAGCAAATAAGGAAAGGGGAAAACAATTAGTTTAAGTTTAAATACAGCAATATAGACATTTCACTTATAGGCACTATCACCCTGTGCTTGTAGGTTTTCAGTCTCCTTTGAATAAACTACTTCACCTTATGGCATTTTTATGTCAAAAAGTGATACCAAATTTCGGTTTTATAAATTTCTTTATTTGAGCATTAACTTATGCTCGAACCAGAAAAATAATTAGCGAATTGTTATCAAATACAACAGTTCTTTTATGAGATATAAGTAATTCAGTCAATAATCTAGTCGATAATTTTTGTCAGTTCAAAACTACGGACTTGTTCGGCAATTCATTTTTGACCAAAAACCCCAATTTCAAGTTTATTGCTTTGAATTCAACCCTCCGGCTGATGGATTGATCTTAAGCATTATTTAGATTGTCCTTTATTATGGAATTAGGACACTTATTTAAGAAGTTATATATATATTTTAAAGTTAGCTACTGACATGATGAAATGTTCACTAACAATAAGTGATCACAAAATGTCGTCCTTTGATTTGTTAAAGAGTTCTAGCCATTTTAACTTTGTCTGCGATTATGTTAAGAATGATTGCTTGTATGCCAGGCTCATATAGTTTAATGGCGATTTCGTTTCTGGAAAAAGTGTAGAATTTTTTTACATTTCCCTTTTCGCAAGATTTACATTTAAAATGCGCAAAGATTTTCTTGCATTTCTCGTCGACAGGGCTCACATTTTTTCCCACAGACGAAATCGCCAACAGTAGTCCATAGTGCTACCATAGGTCCGTAAGGAATAACAGAATTAAACCATTTCAATTGCTGTAGAAAACTTAATAGTTGGCGGCTTTTGACATCAGTGAAGTTTTCTAACTCCCCAGGAAATGATAGCCTAAACCCCTTTGCCGCCTTCTAGAGAGATCGAGGATGCAGATGCAGATGATGTTCTATTGATTACGCCTTCTCTTAGACCTTCAACCTATGCGTGCCGTACAATAAGGCAATGATCCCACTTGGAGTATTGGCAGGGTCACATCAGACTGGAATATATGCAGTTCCTAACTTGTGACCACACGTCATTTGTTGCCATAAGAGCATTATATCTCAGGAAAAGGTTCTAGTTTTGCTTCTTCAATAATCTTCCTAGATTGATTTTCAGTTTAAATATCTTCAACAAACATAAATGTGGTGTTTTGATACGCTTATGTAAAGAGTTGTAACCATTTTAAGTTTGACTAGTATTTAAGAAATTTAATTGTTTAGCACATCGATTTATCGTGCAAATCATAACTTTAAATTTCAATAACAAAGTATAGGGTTTACCAACAAGAGGTGTTATTTTGGAATTCAAAGAAAAATGCCATAAATGATCGGATGTTTATTTCATAATAAAAAGGAAGGTATGCCGTTAATAATGAAAAACAACATCAGCCAAATGGCCACCACGTCCACGCTTACAGGACCATATCCTTTTCATGAAGTTTTCCATAACCAAATCGCAAAGTGGCTGCCCTATGTCCTCGATAGCCTCACGAATTCTATCTTTGAGGTCTTGAATCGACGCTGGGCTGTTGGCGTAGACCTTATTTTTCACTAAATCACAAAATCTCGGTGGCCAATTGTGATCACCTCTTCGAGAGATTACACGGTCCGGAAACTTTGCTCATAACAGA